>OY978526.1:81164923-82386870 GCA_963854835.1 Megamerina dolium
ATATAAAAATGATTCATGGGATAGATAGCAGTTTATCTCTTTTGTGTCAATTAAATTGATGGTTAACATTTTTGAATTAGCTTTGTAGATTTTGATAAATTCTCAAAAAAAAAAAATTTTTTTTCAATCATACTCATATAACAAAAAAAAAGAAGCATTAATGTCAAAAATGGAACACTCAAAAATTATTTACTTTTGGTATAATTTTTTAAGTGGATAATATCCATGCATCCAAAATCCTAGGGTTCAAGGCTGGAACATATGGCCATAACGAATTTCTTCCATTCGGGTCTATTTTGTTCCAGTCTCTTCACTTCATTCCAGCTAAGGCGTATTGCACGGGTTTCCAACACTAATAGTCTTCTCCAGGTGTTCGCTGGTCTTCCTCGACTACGGCTTCCCTGGGGGTTCCAGTCAATCGCAGTCCTTGCTAAGGTTCGCCGCTCTCTCTGCGCAGAACGTAGCCGATCCAGCTCCCTTTTCTTTTTCAGATCTCCAATTGAACTGGTTTTGCTGGATTCTGGCCCATAAGACAGCGTTTTTATATAGTATTTGGCCAGTATATTTTTAGAATTTTTCGTAAACAACGGTTTACGCAGACTTGTAGTGAGTTTATATCAGCTGCTACCGCATTCCACGTTTCGCGTCCATATAATAAAGATGGTTTGACAATTGAATTGAATATTTGCACTTTTGTGTGCTGTGATATGTGCAAAACGTGCCAAATTGTTTGCAGCGAGCCGAATGAGGCCATTGCCTTTTGTATTCGGTTTTTGGTAACTTCGCTAAAACCGCCGGTCACCGTGATAACCCTGCCCAGATAGCAGAAAAATTGTACCTTCTGCAGTTCAATGCAGTCAATTGCAAATGTGTGAGTGTTTTGTGTGTTTATATGCATAGTTTTGGTTTTCGGGATATTAAAAGTCATTCCGGCTTTCGCGGCTAAAAAATTTAAAGTATTACTAAAGTACTCAAGTATAATATAATACGAGTAATTTTATAAAATTGAACTCTAGGTAGGTAGGTTAATTGGTTGTCTGTCCAAGCACTTAGGCCTATTAAAGGTCCATTGTGATACCGCCGCAGTTTTATCCCTTACCCAACTGGGTTCTCTTTGAGCCAACCTGTGGATTTTATAAATTACACTATCTTTGTTAGTTTTATTTTCGCAACCTCTGAGACGCCACCAAGAAAAGCCGTTCCGAATGCAGTGAGCCTTCTTCTGTCCAGAGCCTGGCATCCGCACAAGAGATGCTCAACTGTTTCTTCTTCCTCTATATCTTGACAGCTCCTACAGTAGTCGTAAGAAGGTGCCCCTAGTCTCTTCGCGTATCTTCCAAGAAGACGATGTCCTGTTAGAACCCCAATTGTCATTCTAATGTCCTGCCTGCTCAGTTTCAAAAGTACTTTAGTTCGAGCTAAGTTCAATTTCGGCCACATTAGCCGACTATGTAAACAGTTTCCTGTCTGCCTCCAAAGTGTGTTAGCAGTATCTATGGTGAATCTGTCTATCAGTAACTTACAAGTTGTCAGTGGCATTGGCACCGATGCTTTGTTCGGGTGGAGTGCAAATGTTGTGTCATGTCTTGCTAGTTCATCCGCCCTACAGTTGCCTTTGATGTCTCTGTGGCCTGGTACCCAAATATGGTGGATATAGAAGTATGTAATGAGTTCTATTAGTAGTGCGTGACAGTTTACCACAGTCTTTGATGACTGCCTACTCATTTGCTGCGATTTTAGTGCCGCCTGACTATCGGAATAAATATCTCTTGTAGTCAAAACAGCTTTTTTGATTATAGAGAGTGCCTCCTTTATGGCTATAACTTCAGCCTGAAATACACTGCAATGATCTGGTAGACGGAAGGCTACATGGGCGCTTAACGCTTCCAAATATACGCCTCCTCCCTTACTTACTTACTTATGTGGCCATAACAACCGAATATCGATTTAGGCCGAAAATAATATGCTTCGCCAGCCATCTCTGTTCTTCGCTAGCTGGCGCCAGTTAGAAATTCCAAGCGCCGTCAGGTTCTCCAGTACTTGGTCTTTCCACCGGAGGTTTGGTCTTCCTCTTTTGCGTCGTCCTCCAGCGGGTTCCGAATATAACACCTTCTTAGCTGGAGCGTGTTCTTCCATTCGCTCGACATGACCTAGCCAGAGCAGCCGCTGGATTTTGATGCGCTTTACTATGTCAATATCGGCATACAGCTCGTACAGCTCATGGTTGTACCTTATTCGGTTCTCGCCACCAACGCAAATAGGTCCAAAGATCTTGCGTAGGACTTTTCTCTCGAAAACTCCAAGTATTCGCTCATCCGAGGTGGAAATTGTCCAGGCTTCAGCGCCATATGTTAGGACAGGCATGATGAGAGACTTGTAGAGTGTAGTTTTCGTTCTTCGAGAGAGGGCTCGACTTCTCAATTGCTTACTCAGCCCAAAGTAACACCTGTTAGCAAGAGTTATCCTACGCATGATCTCCAAGCTGACGTCATTACTGCTGTTAATGCTGGTTCCAAGATAGACAAAGTCCCTTACTACTTCAAAAGCGTAGTTGTCAACAGTGACGTGCTGTCCAAGACGCCGGGACTCTTTGTTTGTTGACACTAGATACTTCGTCTTGCCCTCGTTCACCGTGAGACCCATCCGACGCGACTCTCTTTCCAACTCTGAGAATGCTGCACTGACTGCTCGCGTGTTCATGCCGATTATGTCAATATCGTCGGAATACGCTAACAGCATGACACTTTTGTTGAAGATAGTGCCATTATATCGTAGATCAGCAGCTCGTATTATTTTCTCCATAATAAGATTGAAGAAGTCGCACGATAACGAATCACCTTGTCTGAAACCCCGTTCGGTATTAAACGGTGCGGAGAGGTCCTTCCCAATTTTCACTGCACAACGGGAGTTATGCAGTGTCATTCTACAAAGTCGAATGCGCTTTGCAGGAATACCGAACTCAGACATTGTTGCGTAGAGGTAATCCCTTACCGGACTGTCGAAAGCGGCTTTATAATCAACAAATAGGTGGTGTGTGTCGATCTGTTTTTCTTGGGTCTTCTCCAGGATTTGGCGCAGTGTGAAAATCTGGTCGATGGTGGATTTACCAGGTCTGAAGCCACACTGATAAGGTCCAATCAGGTTGCTGAGCATAGGCTTCAATCTTTCACAGAGTACGCTCGATAGAACCTTGTACGCGATGCTCAGGAGACTTATTCCACGGTAGTTGGCGCAAATTGTGGGGTCTCCTTTTTTATGTACAGGACAGAGAACACTGAGCCTCCAATCATCAGGCATGCTTTCATCCGACCATATTCTGCTTATGAGCTGGTGCATGCGGGTGAGCAGCTCATCGCCTCCGGTCTTAAACAACTCGGCAGGCAGGCCATCAGCACCTGCAGCTTTGTTGTTCTTCAGCCTTAAAATGGCCGTTTCAACCTCGTCATAGTCGGGTGGTGGAACATCAACACCATCATCTGTAATTGGGGTTATCGGGCATTCTCCTCCACTGGCGGAATTGTTCGTAGCATCGCCATTCAGTAACGTGGAGAAGTGTTCCCTCCATAGGCTCCTCCCACCTGATCACTAAGTTTGGAGCCGTCCGTGGAAATACTGACTTTGTTCTCGCAGTCCATCCTATCGTTATCCCAGTCTTCTATCGTTGGGAAGGTTATAGTGAAGGGTTTCTTAAGGAATATTGACGACGAGTTGCAATTGTCGGTGATACTGGGTATGAATGGAAAACTGTCTAAGATAGATGAGTGTCCTTTCGGATAAGTGGCTAATAGAGAAGATTTCCTAAGCCTTAAAACCGATTTGGCTCCTAGTTGTCTATCAAACAGATCGATCGGTAGCAGATGCAGCATGATATTCAGCGCTGCTGTTGGGGATGTTCTAAGAGCTCCGCTTATAGACAAGCCAGCTACTCTCTGAATACCTTCCATGCATTTAACTGCACAGCTTTTATTTAGAACCGGTCACCAGACTAAAATTGAACTCTAACAACACATAATTACATTTTACCAATAATTTATTTGATTTAATTTTTAATATTTCGAAACTTTATAAACACCCTCTACTAAATACTAGTATTTTCATACATACGATCATCAAGAGAAAAAGGAACGCTATAGGTTAAGGTAGTTGTAGACGATGAATTGGCTGCTCGTTGGCAGTTTGCTATGATTATGGGGCGTGTACACTGGGAAGGCGTAAAAAAAGGAAGCTTATAAAAATAGATGAGAAATATGCTTTACTACCGAAATGCATATACACACACACATATACACAGTTTCGTCAATTCACCATATATATTTGCAAAGTTGTAAGGATGCGCACATATTAAATTCAGTCAAAATTTGTAGGACAGCAAAAGAAAACAAACAAAAATATAACGCATATTTCTTCGTAATAATAATACTAAATATAACAAGTGCAAGAAAAAGGAGGCGGGCAAGTATGAGAGAAAAGAATTATTATTATAATAACAATAATATGTGTGGTAACAAACAAAAGAAAAAATAGTTGCTGTAACATACAAAGGAGTACAAGTAATGCACTTGTTTGGCTGTTTGGTTGTTTGGCTGGCGGAAGTATAGTCGATTTTAAGTATGAGAACGCGCGCGCGTACTCGTGAACCGCCATAATTGCATATATCCATCATAAAATATAAATGCATATTTATGTGCATAGATATACTTGCTGGTGCAAGTACAAGCATATATTAATATTATGACATCATGATGGAGTAAACCAAAAGGTGAATACATACTTAGAAGTATATAATATTATATATACTCGTACATATAGACGGAAGTTATTTTCTTCTAAATTTTATTTCGTATTTTTTTTTTTTCCTTTTGATTTCCCAACTATTTTTCTACTCTAAAATAATACGTAATAGTGAATTTAATGTATTTTAGATGCCACGCAAGTAAATTACTCTACAAAATCATATAACCTAACATTTTTTAATATCAAAATATTTTAAGCATATTTCAACATTTGCATATTAAAGAAAAATGAAACAATATTGCAGCTGATGTTGACGAATACTTCTCATTTCTCTTGATAGTTAATATAGAATATAGGAGAAACTTTTGCTGGTCAGTACTTTCAATATAAATAAATATTTAGAAAGTAGTATGAAAGTAGTGTGAAAAACTGATCGACGTTAGATTTATACGGTCTGAAGCCACACTGATAAGGTTCAATCAGGTTGCTCGACGTTCGACGTTACTGGCAATTTTTATCGGCTACCAGTTGCGAATTTAGTGACTGAAATTGAGGTATGGATAATACTTCCCCGCCCGTATTAACTCGAACATGTTAATACAAATGTATAAAGTCAATATTAGGATGTTGACATATATAGTTCAACTGAGAAATGATATGAAATACACAAGAGGCACGTATTAAATATGTTCGAAAGAAATTCTGTTAATAAAAAATTCATGGACGTCGACCTTACATTTGGTTCCTCATGATTTATGGGCATCTATATGATAGTTTGTCGATTTTCAAGTGTTTTTTCGTTAATTTCATATGGGATACTGCATAAGGGATGGATACATGTTAGAGGTTAAGTTTGTTCACGAAAAATGTTGCGAAGGTAAAATTAAAGAAATTTCGCCTTATATTTGATCTCTCTAAATGCGATTTCTGGATTTTTATGGAGTAATTAGTAGATTTTAATATGTTTTTGTGTTCATTTTTTATGGAAGCCCTCTTCAAGAGTGATAATAGGAATGGAGCTAACCGGAGGCAATGTTTCGGCAAAGTAAATAAATTTCACTTGCGCTAGAGGCGATTCTTGGGCAATTGTACGATTATTTGACGATTTTCGCGCAATTTTATGAGAATTTTGTGGTATGGGCATACTTTTAGGGCGTAGAAATAGGGGATTAGCATGTTTAGGGAATATATTCAGGTTGAAAATTGAACGAGGTTGATTAGATATGTTACACATCTAGGAGAATTTTAAGAATGGTGGTACTGAATTTAGTGAACACGTCAATTTTATATGGGAGACTCTCTGATGAATGATGAAAATGGACATGTATATTACGGAGGAGTTATGGATAATTGGATAATTATGCATATGGATAATAAATTTTCTTCCTTCAAGAAGGATCCCTAGAAGCGGAGGGAACGAATTTAATAAGAATATCAATTTTGTAGGAGAGCAATTTTAATGCACGTGAAAATGTTCTACAAAAATAATCGCTAGTCATACATTTTATATCTCCAGGGGCGACTCATAGACAGCAGTGGGGTACCACAATTTTTTGTCCCAAGCGTATCAAAATCTGATTATTACTGACTGGATAATGACTGGCATACTGTGTGCTAGTGAGAATTATATATCTTGTAAGTTTTAATTAAAACAAGGTGCTCACACATATTGCTCACAATGACATCAATAACAGGAACAACAACAACAACAACGATTGCAAAAACAATGACAAAGTGAAATAAACTTTGTACTGTTGAAAATTGCCATCATTTCATCACAACAACATTTTTATTATTTTATTTCTGATTGTTATTGTTGTTATAACCACAAATCACATTTATTTTGATTGCTACTTACTTGCTGCTTACTACTATTACATACAACAGAATGTGATATATGTATTTGTCAAATAAACATCCATAAATACACTGGAATACAAACACATATACACTGTGATTCACACACACACACACACACACACACACACACATTTAGTTTAGCAACGACATCGCGGAAGTTTACAAATGTAACAAAACATAATTTTGTCTTCCCTTGTCGGTTGTCCAAACATACACACACACAAACACACACACTCCCATTTTCGCAGACATACTTTACCATTAATATGCTGGCGAGATGACATTATTTACTTGCGCACATAAAATATGTTCACTTTGTTCGCCAAAGCGTATTACTTAAATGGCTATACATACATAGACGTATTCGTAAAGGACACAAGTGGAAAGTACAGAGTAATAGAGTGGTAAACACATCACATATACACATACACATACATAAAAATGGATAGATAATGTCAATGTATTTTCTATGAGAAACCTTATGTGCATGATGATGATGGTGATGATGATGATGATGATGATGATGATGATGATGTTGGCTAACATAAATTAATACTTCACTACATAATTGTGTACGACTACCTATACACATGTATGTACATATAGTTATTGCTGTTGCTAATCTTAATGGGCGCATATTAATCATAGAGTTGTTATGCGCTTACCCTGTATATATAACGCGGTACATTACACACACACACACACACACACACACACAGCAAAGGTGACATTCTCAGAAAGAGACTATTTTTTATATTTTTCAAGTAGTGGGCAGTACTTTTATACTACATACAAATATACATATTGTACATATACACATACATTCAGTCAGTCAAGGTAAACACTGGACTTGGTTTGTTGCTAAATATTTATGAGTGCAAATGACCATAAGTTGTTATGGGAGTGTATATACTATATAACGCACACGTATATAAGTTGTTAGTGATTATTTACTTTATTACGCCACTAGAAAAAAATACCTTGTATGTTTTTACATTTGTGATAAATTGATTAACTTAGAGTGCCTAAAAACCAAATAAAAATAAACAAGTACTGATTACAGGGTTATATGATGATCTTGTTTTTCGGCTATGGCTATGTTTGTAGAAATCACTCACATGCTCTGTGACATTGTAATTAATTATGACTAAAAACAAAAAGAACAACAACAACAACAACAAAGTAATGAAATACGAATGCATTAGGCGAACTTTGAAAACACGTAAAAGAAAGTGATATTGAAATGGTAAATATATGTGTATAATAAGAAGAGATTTTATATGATTCAAATCTCTTATAAATATTTAATATTTAGTAAAAAGTAAAATAATATATTAATTTTTAATATTTAGTAAAATTTAATTTAATCAATTTAATATTCAGTAAAAAGTAAAATAGTAAAAAGAAATCCATTATTTTTGCATTAAATTGAAGATTTTATTTAGCATAGTTAGAATGGTCCGATTTAGTTCAAATGTTCACCGCTTTGTTCGATAACTTGTTGCCATTTTGAGGGTAATTTCATAATGCCACTCTCATAGAAACCCTCGCCCCTATTGGCAAAAAAATTGAGAACAGTCTATTTTCTCAAGCTTCTCTTGAGGCGAATTTTTCACCAGCAAAATCATTTGCCATAGACAGGAACAGGTAGTAATCACTTAGTGCCTGATCCGGACTATAAGGTGGATGTATAAGAACCTCCCAACCAAGCTCCCGGAGCTTCTGGCAAGTCACTGTCAATGTGTGTGGCCTGGCGTTGTCCTGATGGAACACAATTCGTCACCTATTGGCCAAAGCTGGCCGCTTCAGGACGATTGCTTCCTTCAGACGGTCCAATTGTTGACAGTACAGGTCCAAATTAAGAGTTTGGCCGTAGAGGAGCAGCTCATAGTAGATGATTCCCTGCCAATCCCACCAAACATATAGCAATACCTTCCTGACCGTCGATCCTGGCTTGGCCACCGTTTGCGCCGGTTCACCACCATTCGACCACGACCGTTTTCATTTGACGTTGTCGGAAGTGACCCACTTTTCATTACCACTAACCATTCGCTTCAGAAATGGATCGATTTTGTTGCGATTCAGTAGCGATTCGGAGATGGAAATTCGGTCCAGGAGGTTTTTTTGCGTGGCACCCAAACATCGAGCTTCTTTTTGTATCAAGCCTTATTTAAATGGTTCCAAACGATTTTTTGTGCAATGTTTAGCTCTTGGGCAATAGAAATGAGGCTTACATGACGGCCAGACTTGACGATTTTCATTAGTTTATCGATATTTTCGACAAAGCGTGGTGCATTTTTGACATCAAAATTACCGCAACGGAATCGACGAAAGCCTAATTGCACGTGATTGGCTGTTACAGTATCAGGACCATAAACACTATTCACATTTTCAGCCGTCTGGCTTGCGTTTTCGCCTTTTCTCTTTATTGGTGTCCATCTTTGACGCGTGCTCAAACAACACTGTGTCAAGCAATCATAAAACTGCCTGAAAAGTTTATTTAGTACGAAATCCTATCTTTATAACACCATCTAGCGCAATCCGATCGCACTTACACAATGCGAGATACAGATTACTAAAGCCATCTATTGGAAAAGTAGTGGATTTCCTTTTACTACACTTAATATAAGTGAAAGAAATCATAATATGTAAATTTGCAGCATTTGAATAAAGATTTTTAATTCTCAAAGACGAAAAATTCACTTTCACAGCTCTGAAACTTCTCTACTAAATAACTCAAAATTTTGACATGAGCCGAATATAAAATTTAGATGTTCGTTCGTTTAGCTCTGTTATTTCAAAATGTTAAAATTTATTACGGTGTTATTAATACTTACATTTTATCGTGAAAATTCATTCGCACCCAGAAAAGAATTGTAAATAAAATTTATATTTATCGCATAACTAGTGGGTTGATATATTAGAGGGTGTACTTCTTGTGCAAATTTATTTAAAATCTAATTCCATAAATTGTTTTCGAAGTTAATCAATTCCTTCACAATGTGCCTTTCTCGCTTAAATGTGTATATTAAATAAAATATTTCTTTTCTAATAATATATGGAATTCATATTTTTCTTTGTTTTACGTAAGCATTGACAAATAAATAATTTCCTTGTATATATAGTCCTATCCTTGTCCTTGTCCTATGATCACATTTTGTTTAATATTTTCAGTACGCGTAATATCTAAAATCCCCAACACACTATGCAGAAGGTATAATCCTCAATACCTAAGCTTCCCTCATATTTTAAACCCGAAGCATCAAACAAGCAATATCCATGGCAGCGCCAAATAAATATTATTACTCTTAAAGAATACTTTAATTATGGTGCATAAAATATTTTACTTAAATAGAAATTTTTATATTCTCAGCACTAATCAGATACAAAATCATATGAAACAAAAATTTAATCACACCTCCTTATCTTATATCATATGATCGTATATACTACTTCTCCAAGTATGCATAAATAATGAAATTGGTACTCAAACTCCTTTAGATATATTTAATATTATTAAATAGTTATTTTTAACACAACGTACAAATATATATGTATATTTCGCAGCAGAAATGAAATAAAATAAAATATGGAAAACAAATAAATCATAGAGCCTACAGAGAAAAGCGCTATACAAAATTACATAGCAATCTAGTCGTATATATACCAACCAGACAACGAAGCAACCAACCAACCAAACAACCTAAATATGTCATAAGAGTATATTAAATAATATATATATTGTGTATGTGTAATGAAAATGTTGCTGTGCCCTAACAAAAAGCTACATACCAATATCCAATACCAAATATATTCGCTTGGTCTTATGCACCATACTCATCCCCATATCACATCATCGCTGTCGTTATAATAAATCATATTTTTACATTATCTACAAATTTTCACCATCGTTCTATTCATTTCATTTTTTTCCCCCATTTTTTTTTATGTATTTGATTATGTGCTGCTCATGTGTTGATATTCATATATATTTATTACAGGTTCACCACCGCCCACCGTCACATGGCTAATGAATGGTCAACTGCAGAACAGTGTTGTCGACTACACATACGATGGCACCATAAATAGTAAATTAGTAGTGCGAAATTTGTCACGAATACACCAGCATGCCGTCTATACATGCCAGGCTAGCAATTTTCATAAGAAATATATTTCTACAAATATTACGATCGAACTCTATTGTAAGTATACTAGTTACTTCATACTACATATATCATAAAATACCTACATATTCACATACTCGTATTATACAATAGAATAAGATTTTTATATTTTATTATTTTGGGCAATTTGTTATATACACACACGTACGATACGTATGGTGCAATGAGAAAATTTGTTTTATGCTGTATATAAATTATTGATGAACAAATGGAAAAATTGCCACAAACCTAGTAGTAATTTAATGAAAGAAATGGTTAATATAAATACAACATACCATATATTATACATGTGTGAATTGAGTCATTATGAATGAACTTAAATAGTATAATTCTTACGGAATTCAAATAGCTTTAAACGTATGGTAGAATTGAAATTATATTTAAATAGGAGAGGTTCATTTTTTTGAGGGAGGCAATTCATATTTTGGACTCTTTGGAATCATTCGAGGAATTTTGTATATAATTTGGTATAAGAACTACTTATCTTTAACTACTCTATACTTATATGCTTAATTATTTAGGAGATTAGAACCGATAACCGGTTCGGAACGAGTATAGAACATTTCAAAAGTCGTCTCTTATTTAAATGCGAATATCTTATCTACACCATTTCCAATTGTAAATGAGAAAATGTCAATTGTAAATGCGAAAACATCAATTGAAAATATGACTAGTCAATTGTAAATGAGATTAGTTATCTTAAAATACGAAATTGTCAATTTGTAAATGAGAAATAGTCAATTAAAAAATAGAATAATCAATTGTAAATCAAAACCCACATGTAAATGGTTCAAATATAGGGAAGCAGCGACTTCAGTGTGTAGAAAACCTCGTGGATGATGCAAAGGACACTATTACAGGACGAGAGCGCCCAAGATAATTTCCATATGTGTCATCATTCCATGCGGATGCAATCACTCATCAACATATGTCCGTGGATACATATAAAAATGGTATTTATTGTAATTATTTCAAAAATATGTAATAAAAATTAGTTTCTCAATTTCATTTGACACTTTCCAATTTACAACTCATTTTTAGTAGTCATCCAAAATTGAATATTTTTATTTTCAATTGACCCTTTCTCATTTACAAATGACACTTTCACATTTTGAAATGACTATTCTTATTTTGAATAGATATTTTCGAATTTACAATTGGAAATGGTGTAGTAATTGCTGATCGCAGCTTACTGACGTTGAGCTTTCACTGTGTGGGAAGGCTCTCTTGTTATTTGCGACACATAAACGTATGCGCACCTTAGATGCAACAAGGTAGTGATCCGAGTCGATGTTAGCACCACGGATCGATTTCACGTCCATCACACTGGAAGCATGCCTTCCGTCAATCACCACATGCTCAATTTGATTTCTTGTTTGTTCATCTGGAGACAGCCATGTCACTTTGTGGACATGTCGAAATGTTGGAATCTGGTACCACTAATTACCATGTTTCGTGCTGCGGCGAAGTCTATTAGCCTCGTTCCGTTTTCGGAGAGGTTTTGGTAGAGGTTGAAATTTCCGACAGTTGGACCAAAGGTACCTTCCTTGCCCACCCTGGCATTAAAGTCGACAAGCACGATTTTGATATCGTGGCGGGGGCAGCGGTCGTAAGATCTCCTTGGTCATATTATCCTTCTCATCCGTCGGAGCGTGGGCACATATAAGGCTGATGTTAAAAAATTTTGCCCTGATGCGGATTGTGGCCAGCCGTTCGTTCACAGGCATGAAATGCTAGACAAGGTGTCATAGTCTCTTGCTGACCAAAAATTCACATCCTAATTCGTACTTTTCAGCATGGCAACTGTAGTATATGTCACAGGACGCTCTTTTGGAGCAGCCCTGTCCCGTCCATCGCATTTCCTGGAGAGCGGTGATGTCAGCTCTGTATTTTTCGAGGACATCAGCCAGCTAGATAGAGGCACCCTCCCTATAAAGGGACCGGACATTCCAGGTGCATATCCGTAAATCGTGGTCCTTTTTTCGTTTGCGGGGGTCATCATCAAAAGTGGTAGTCCTTATGCGAGTCATTGTTGTTTTCTTCACTAGGGGGATTTTTCATGTGGCTGGCCCCAAACCTAACGCACAATCTCTAACCGAGGAGATTTTCGCCACTCACTTCAGCCGTCTCCCAGCGGGTGCCAGGAGGACGTTGCCCGGTGGCAACGCCACGTGGAGGGCCCCCGTTAATAATAATGAAGGCGCCACCACATAGTAAGCAGAGCAAGCTACATGACTACCCTTCATTAACAAATAAAGATGTCATCACATAGTGCTCAGAACAAACTACATGGCAGCCAGTGAGTTGACTTGTGATGAGTTCAACAAGGATTGCACTAGTCCCACCCGGTTGAGGCAGTTAGACACGTTACCTTGCGAAAACACCACCAGACCACCACAAAAATTTACAAAATTACAAAAATATATTAAATGAAGGACATAGTTAAATATTATATTTGAAATATTTTTAAATGTCGAAATTTAAATGTGTTTTAAAAATTGACTTTGCCTATAAAGTAAATAATTTTAAACTGCACTACGAACTTGTCTCTATTTTGGATGTCACCGAAGAAATGAAATTTTAAATCGACCTATGATTTCATGTTTTTATTTTTTACCTAATATGTTCAATAGAATTATTTGGCAAATTTCTTCCATCCAAACAATTTAACCCGCCCTTAGGTTGATCTTAATATAGTAGTCCCCTATAATTTACACATTATTCTCCGTCATATTTTTTTATTTAATTTAGTTATGCATTGTATTTTAAGTATATTGAAAATTTCCTATAATTTTCTAATTTACATACATTTGTTGTTGTTTTTTCATAGTTTTCTATTCATCTACTACATAATATTTACTAAGTACAATCAACTTCATATTTGGTAATTTAGTATGTATTATAAGTTATATATAAGAACGTACGATGATTTTGTGTTATTGTAAGTATTGTTATAGTAGCTGTTGCTATAAAAACACAAACAAAGTTATGGGAACAAACAAATAAGCTTTTGCCAAAATAAACAATAACTACCTACTATGTATGTTGTGCTTTTGCTGCTGGTTAGTTGATGTGGTGGTACTGTGTGCTGGGTGATCATAGGCTTTAATGGAGCTCTATTTAGGTAAATACGTATATAGTGGCATGTATGTATGTATGTATGTTTGGTGCGATAGGAAAGGACGCATGGGAAATTGAATTGAGACAGTTGGTTAGCACTGGAGTCGTCAGCAGTGTATATTGGTTAAGGGATGTGGCATGGCATTTTCTCTTCTTTATATTGTATTTTGTATTACCTTTGTTTTTTTTTTTTTTGTTTTTTTGGTGTGCGCGCGATAATCGTTTTAACAAATAGCTTTGTTGATATCAAATAACAATGGGACCATATATTCGAATATATATATATATATATTTTTTTTGCATGTATTCTCCATGTGTTTTGTTCTAAACTACTTTAGGGTATTTTACTCAATGTTATTATTATTATTATTATTACTATTGGTATTATATCGGTAAATATGTACGCAAAAATCAAGCGAAATAGAAATAAAAAATTAGTTTGGCATATATTGTATATATTCAGTCGATTTCTATATGAATTATTATTACCAAAGTTGTGCTAATAAATATTGTGGCATTTCATTGATTAGTTGAATATTCAAATTGTTTTATTTTATTGGTAGCGGTTAAACAAAATGAATAGAGAGCAAGCGATAGGCAATTATTTTATGCACAGGTAGAGCGTAATGATTGCTTATTGCTATTTGTGGTTCATTTTCACCAAATTAGTAGGAAATTAATTATAAGTTGAGGAACAAGTTGCTAATGTAAAAAATGCTGGGGAAAATAGAAACTCTTTTAATATGGTTTCAGCAGCTGCAAAAAAAAAAAATGGACGATAAAATAGCATAATTTTCCTTTATTAAATTATGCACCAATCTCTTTGGGTTTTATAAAGTTTTTAATATTTTGTTTTTTTGCCATTTTCAATAGATTGTTTCTTCGAAAATAATTCTTAAGCTAGTTCGTGGTGAAGCGCTCTGAGTGAATTACAAAAATACAAATTTTTCGATTGTAATTTGCAATCACCGAATTGCCCATCGATTATATTTCCACTTTTAGTTTCAATTTGAAATATTTATATTTACAATTAATATACATTTTTTTTATTGTCGAAAAACATTTAAAAAAAAAAGTAAAACTATCAAATGTCATTCAACACTTCAAGTCATTTTATATAAGTGCTATATCGTTTAAAAAGTATTTTACTCTTTTTACACTTGATTCATTAAATCATTAAAGAGTACTAAAACTTGATATTATTCTGCGCATAAGTGAGCCGAGAAGAACGTTGATTGAAATGAAGTGACCTTGACTTTTAACAATATAAATAATAATGTCAACATAATGCGTGACATGTTGAATGAGTGACATAAGAACTTTTACCTATTCACCTATATTAAGATCAATATATAATATGGACATGTATGTATGTACTTAAATAATACAATACATTTATGTGATATATCGACAGAAGACGCATTGAATTCAATTCACTTAATTTTTTTTTTCATGTTTTGTTATTTTTCTTTTTTTTTTTTTTTTTTGTTCATAAAGAAAAAGAAAAAGAGAAAGGAAACTATATATTTATAGCATGTACGAAAAGTGTAGGTACTTTTGTTTTGATAACTTATTATGTATCAAGCTTGCTGGTTTCCAACCATGTCGCTATGTATGCGATATTTCTTGTAATATCGAAAATATATATCTCACATATATGTGTATGTATACATATGTATATACAAAGAAAGGTAATCTAATATTTGATATATTACATTTGATATTTTGTCATTTTCGTTTTGATGATGGTTAGTACGTTGGCCTTCTGATCAGTAGGTCGTGAGTTCAATTTCCGACTAAAGCATAACTTTAATATTAAAGAAATATTTTTTTTTCGTACGGTACCCACCTGTCGACAAGTAATTGTAAATTCTTCCGTCAGAAACAAATTTTCATGAAAAGGCTTCTAAAAGAACTCTGTGACAAAGCTCAGAAAAAGTGATATCGCAAGGGTTCTGCCATATATAACCAGCTAATATAAGTACGTCCCTTGTCATATTTCCCAAAAATTAACACACACATCAGTACTGAAAGAAAGCTCACCCAAAGAGCTCTTCGGGGCTTATAAGTGCCACATATTAATTCCTTTAGTCTTCAATCAATATAAATTTTATTCATAAGATTTAAAATACTGACCACTGTAGATTCGAGTGGTAGATGAAATGTTATGAAAGAAATAATAGCAATTATATTGGCATAGATAATGCATTTATTTTTAGATTATAAGCTTGTGTTTCAGCCTCACTATGTTTTGCTGCATTTTCACTGGTTACTTTCAAAGTCTTTAGACTTACTTGTCTTTTGGTCCTCATTGTAAGTGATTCAGAGTACGTAAATATGTGGGCTCCCAGGAAAGTAGGATACCTGTATTGATGCTAACATTTAACTTTAACTTTATAAAAATCAGGGAGTCGTTTTTCTGCAAGCTTTACAATTTCTTTTGCAATTTTATTCAAGTAAATAATAAGAAAAATTAAATTAAAACTAATTATATTTGTTCATTTTTTTTCACTGAATAGTCAATGAATACTATTACACGACATTTATAACTTTTCCACAAGCAATCCAAGTTGTCATCATTGGTCATCAAGGATGTCTCTACCTCTGAACATTACCATAATAATTTGGGTACTGATCAGTTCGCAATATTGATATTTGCTGTTATTAAAAGATCATACTGAAAGATCCCGCGCCTTTCTTGTAAATATTCTGTATGATCTTGGAGATATGTTATTTTAACTGATAACTCCCTGTTGCTTAGCGAAAGGGACCAAAGATTCCCCATTTAAGATCGCAATGATCTGTCGTGAGCTCACCCACTCTCTTCCTCCAGTTTTGTATTGTGAGCGTAGAATTTCCAAGAAGTATGTGGACTCATCGGGGATCTAGTCAGCAGGTGTGGCTTCAAGCCAATCATCTCCAACATTACGATAGTATAGAATTCTTGTCAATGACGAGTAGGACAAAATGGTTCTTTGCTACGTAAGAGACGATATTGTACCTTATGTGCGTGTTGGCATTTTGATTCAAATACAGAGCAACGTGCAACTTCACATTTAGGGGTCAAGATCTTGGTGTCAAATGCACTCTGCTTTCTGATGATGGGTTGATTTTGCGTTGACACTTGGCAGCGCCAAGTTTGTTCTTAAGCGTGGCATTTTGTTTGCTGGTTTTGAATTATCCAACTTTTCACTATATTCCATATTTCATATAGAACCTCTTACTCGTCCATGCTGCAAATTATTTATGGCAGTAGACATGTATACGCATGACTCCCTAGTATGAGGGAGACTTCAAATGCAGTCAGTATAGCCCATCGACTGGAAACTAAACAATGGGCAGCTAAGTGCATAATAGCCTAAATTAGGGTGAGACGATCAACTCTTAAATCTAGATCCGTAGTGTTCTGTTAAAAGCAGTTTCACTTCAAGCAGAATGTGAACGATTTTTACAAATTAATGGTCTTTATCAAATACAGGATAATGATGTGTATGAATTACAGCTGTGTAGCGAAAATTCTGACACAGCATGTATGGGTGATGCCCCACATTAACAAACTAAAAGAGATAAAATAATGATATTTTATATGAATTAACCTGAATGTTATTGTATAAAAATGGTATGGTATGGTATGGTATGGTATGAATCCAATTAAATTTGTGCTGATTTATTTGAAAAAAAACATTTTGTCTTTATAAGAGTTTTCTCTTTACACAAACTCTTGCGGAACATCTTTAGGCCGTATAATGAGGTATGGCTAGACTTACATATATACAAAATTATGCTGACAATATCATGCATCATACATACATGCTACATATACGAGTACGTACAATTTTAATTAAATATCACTCATACGCACAATATTTCAATAATGCGGTGTCTAAATAAATAAAATAACGAAATAATATGAATAGGAATGTAATTTTAATAAGTATCATGAAAAATGTAGAAAAAGCACAAAATGCCTGAATTTTTGGAAAATAATTATTGTGAAAAATCTTTATTAATATTGGTTTAATAGCATAGATTTTACCTCTTCGTCATTGGTATGACTTTCGCGTTTTAACTATATCTAAATACAAAAATGTTAATGTAGCTTTACCACTAATATGTGTTTTTAAATAGATAAATGATACAACTACATATTAGCACACACACACACACACATATACACACTAAAATTCATACACTTGCATAACCACATATGCATTTGGAACATTGGACTGCATTTTACGTGATCATGCATACAGTGGCAATGTTGCACAATCACAATTATTATGATTATTAATTTTACATATTTGTGTTATGCAATTTTTAATAATGATAATTATAATAATAATAATAATAATAATAATAATAATAGTAATAATAATAATGATAGCAGCACAAATAATATTAGCTATATTTACGAATCAACGTGTGAGCGTGTTTATTATTATAATAATAATAATAATTATTATTATTATTAGTTATTTAATGCTTTTTGAATTATTATGTAATAACAAGCCACTAAATATTGTATAACAAATAGTTAAGCAGACATATATTCATACTTGTATATTCATATGTATAACCACAGGCATCAAATTGTGCATATATGGGAATTATTTTAAATTAAATTTTAATTTCATAAATATGCATGCACTCAGAGAAAAATATTTGTAAATATTTTCACACAGATTCCAATGTACGAACATCGATATCAACAAGAGAATAATTTTTGAGGGATTCTTGTAAATTAGCTCTACGCATTTTTTTCGTCATTCAATTAAGTGACACCCAATGATTTAATATCTATTTGAACATTAACTAGTATTTTGGCTACGATTGCTCAAGAATTAATTATGATATTATTATAGAGTACATAAGTATGCGACCTGAAATATCTTTTGTGCAGCTGCTCATGTAACTCTGATGTACCATATGATCGCCCAGTGCTCATCGATATGGCATCGAGCAAATCCGATTTGTATCTAAGAGTTGCTCATTTTCATTATTATAAGGCTCTTTGAAGGGTCTTTGAATGTTTATTTGGCATGGACACAGCTTTGAGGAGTGCAATGAGTTTGTTCACAAAAAAGTTTCGAAATCCGAAATGAATGCGGATTGTTTAAGGATTGAAATAGGGGATAATGTATGCTCACAAGAAATATTGAAGCTAAAGAAATAATTGAATGGGGTTGTTGCTAAAATCTAATCATTGTAGAGGCTCATTCTGGGCACCTATGGACTTATTTATTGATTTTTAAGATGATTTTATTGATGAACCTTCAGAGGAATGAAGATTTAGGGTATGCTTGTTTAGGAGAAATATGTATAAAATATAATTCAGGAAATCTTATCATCCAACAGAAGGCTCCTGTTCAGATATTCAGTTCTTTCAGTTGTTTTTATGTTCATATTGTAGGGGAGTTCTTCTAAAGAAAGAAAATTGAAAGTAATATGGGGAATATAAGCTTTCAGGACAATGTTAAAGCTAAACTATTATTCGATGGTCATCTATCGAAGAGTCCTGTGCGATTCGTTAAGTTTTCTCCCATTTTTGTAACTTTGATTGTACTTTAACTTCGATACGATCCAATCACAATACCATGGGCAATATTTGCCGAAGTGCCAGGGGAATCAAATTCGATGGTATTCTTCGATCTCTTTTTTTTTTCTCCTTTAACGCTCCTAATTGGAGGATAGTGCCTCTACAAGGCTTCTCCATCGCACATGATCCTGGACTGTTGTTCTAGCGCCATCTCATGTGACATTGACATCAGCTAGTTCCCGCAGGGTTGACCTTCTTCAAGTATTTTTGGCCATCAGCGGCTTCTGCTCCCTTGCGGGTTCCATTCAAGCGACATTCTTGTGATACTTTTTGGCTGTTTTCTTGACGTGTGGCCAATCCAGTGCCACTTCTTACGATTAATCTGGTTCAGTACAGGTTCCTCGTTCGTTAGATGCCATAGAGCCTCGTTGGAAATAGTGTTAGGTCAGAATATTAATGTATATGATCCTCAAAAACTTGTTGACGAAAGCTTGAAGTCTCTGAATGATGGAGTTCGAGATCAGCTATGTTTCGCTTTCGTACAGTAGCGTCGATATCACGCATGCGGAGAATATTCGCAATTTCGTGCACATGTTGTTTTTAGCATGTTGTTAAACTGATTTTGTCATTGTACGAACCCCAAAAGTGAGTGCGGCTGAAGTGAGTGGCGAAAATCTCCTCGGTTAGAGGTTGTGCGTTGGGTTTGGGACCCGCCACATAAAAAACCCCTCCAATGAAAAAAACTAAAATGCCTCGGATAAGGACTACCGCTTTTGTTGATGACCCCCGCAAACGAAAAAAGGACAATGATTTACGGATATGCACCTGGAATGTCCGATCCCTTTATAGGGAGGGTGCCTCTATCCAGCTGGTTGATGTCCTCGAAAAATACAGAGCTGACATCACCGCTCTCCAGGAAATGCGATGGACAGGACAGGGCTGCTCCAAAAGAGCGTCCTGTGACATCTACTACAGTTGCCATGCTGAAAGGCACGAATTAGGATGTGGATTTTTGGTCAGAAAGAGACTACGACATCTTGTCTCACAGTTCACGCCTGTGAACGAACGGCTGGCCACAATCCGCATCAAGGCAAAATTTTTCAACATCAGCCTTATATGTGCCCACGCTCCGACGGATGAGAAGGACAATGTGACCAAGGAGAGCTTCTTTCAGCGCCTCGAAGAAGCTTATGACCGCTGCCCCCGCCACGATATCAAAATCGTGCTTGGCGACTTTAATGCCAGGGTGGGCAAGGAAGGTACCTTTGGTCCAACTGTCGGAAAATTCAGCCTCCACCAAAACACCTCCGATAACGGAATGAGGCTGATCGACTTCGCCGCAGCACGAAACATGGTAATTGGTGGTACCAGATTCCAGCATCTCGACATCCACAAAGCGACATGGCTGTCTCCAGATCATCGTACAAGAAACCAAATTGATCATGTGTTGATTGACGGAAGGCATGCTTCCAGTGTGATGGACGTGAAATCGATCCGTGGTGCCAACATCGACTCGGATCACTACCTTGTTGCAGCTAAGGTGCGCACACGCCTATGTGTCGCAAATAACAAGAGAAGTCCCACACAGAGAAAGCTCGACGTCAGTAAGCTGCAATCACCAGAGACAGCAGATGCATTTTCCACTCGACTATCGGATCTGCTTATGCAGAACACTCCCCCACTTGATGATACATGCGCACGGTGGACACATATATCCCACTCCATGACTACTGCTGCCGAGGAGGTAATCGGTTACTACCGGCCTCTGAGGAATGAGTGGTATGATCAGGAGTGTCGCGACGCTACCGCAGAGAAAGACGCCGCCTACAGAAAAACCCTGCGTGCAGGCGTAACGCGAGCTGTTAAGGAGCGGTATAGAGAGAAAAGGAGTGCAGAGAGACGTCTTTTCAGGCGCAAGAAGAGGGAGTTGGAAAGACGCGAGTGTGAGGAGATAGAGATGTGCACCGACAAGAATGAGACTCGAAAATTCTTTGAAAAGATCAAGCGCCTGAGTGGAGGTTTAAATTCCGGAGCCTCTTCTTGTCGTGATGGAAATGGGAATCTGGTTACGGATGTCCAGAGTATACTGAGCCTATGGAGGGAACACTTCTCCACGTTACTGAATGGCGATGCTACGAACAATTCCGCCAGTGGAGGAGAATGCCCGATAACCCCAATTACAGATGATGGTGTTGATGTTCCACCACCCGACTATGACGAGGTTGAAACGGCCATTTTAAGGCTGAAGAACAACAAAGCTGCAGGTGCTGATGGCCTGCCTGCCGAGTTGTTTAAGACCGGAGGCGATGAGCTGCTCACCCGCATGCACCAGCTCATAAGCAGAATATGGTCGGATGAAAGCACGCCTGATGATTGGAGGCTCAGTGTTCTCTGTCCTGTACATAAAAAAGGAGACCCCACAATTTGCGCCAACTACCGTGGAATAAGTCTCCTGAGCATCGCGTACAAGGTTCTATCGAGCGTACTCTGTGAAAGATTGAAGCCTATGCTCAGCAACCTGATTGGACCTTATCAGTGTGGCTTCAGACCTGGTAAATCCACCATCGACCAGATTTTCACACTGCGCCAAATCCTGGAGAAGACCCAAGAAAAACAGATCGACACACACCACCTATTTGTTGATTATAAAGCCGCTTTCGACAGTCCGGTAAGGGATTACCTCTACGCAACAATGTCTGAGTTCGGTATTCCTGCAAAGCTCATTCGACTTTGTAGAATGACACTGCATAACTCCCGTTGTGCAGTGAAAATTGGGAAGGACCTCTCCGCACCGTTTAATACCGAACGGGGTTTCAGACAAGGTGATTCGTTATCGTGCGACTTCTTCAATCTTATTATGGAGAAAATAATACGAGCTGCTGATCTACGACATAATGGCACTATCTTCAACAAAAGTGTCATGCTGTTAGCGTATGCCGACGATATTGACATAATCGGCATGAACACGCGAGCAGTCAGTGCAGCATTCTCAGAGTTGGAAAGAGAGTCGCGTCGGATGGGTCTCACGGTGAACGAGGGCAAGACGAAGTATCTAGTGTCAACAAACAAAGAGTCCCGGCGTCTTGGACAGTACGTCACTGTTGACAACTACGCTTTTGAAGTAGTAAGGGACTTTGTCTATCTTGGAACCAGCATTAACAGCAGTAATGACGTCAGCTTGGAGATCATGCGTAGGATAACTCTTGCTAACAGGTGTTACTTTGGGCTGGGTAAGCAATTGAGAAGTCGAGCCCTCTCTCGAAGAACGAAAACTACACTCTACAAGTCTCTCATCATGCCTGTCCTAACATATGGCGCTGAAGCCTGGACAATTTCCACCTCGGATGAGCGAATACTTGGAGTTTTCGAGAGAAAAGTCCTACGCAAGATCTTTGGACCTATTTGCGTTGGTGGCGAGTACCGAATAAGGTACAACCATGAGCTGTACGAGCTGTATGCCGATATCGACATAGTAAAGCGCATCAAAATCCAGCGGCTGCGCTGGCTAGGTCATGTCGAGCGAATGGAAGAACACGCTCCAGCTAAGAAGGTGTTATATTCGGAACCCGCTGGAGGACGACGCAAAAGAGGAAGACCAAACCTCCGGTGGAAAGACCAAGTACTGGAGAACCTGACGGCGCTTGGAATTTCTAACTGGCGCCAGCTAGCGAAGAACAGAGATGGCTGGCGAAGCATGTTATTTTCGGCCTAAATCGATATTCGGTTGTTATGGCCACATAAGTAAGTAAGTAAGTAAGTAAGTAACGAACCCCAAAAATCAGTGGTTTTCATAATAAATAACCACTGTTGTGTCTAATCATAATAAATCTCAAAAGCAAATTATTACAATGTTACAAATATTTACATACATATGCATATTTCATATACAATAAATTAAATTAAATTCAATTGTGTTTTGATTTCGTTAATAATATCTAATAAACATATGCATAATATGCACGTAATTTTCGTATACATGTGTAAGTAAATAAGTACTTTTTTTTTGTCATAAACTAATACCACCTTGATCAAAAAGTTCCCGGAATAACCATCCTGTGGCGCTCCCATCGTTCCAATTTTAGCTGTTTTTTTTTGTTAAGTTGGTATATCTGTTGTTGATATTCCCTTTAAATTTTAGCGTCATAGCTTGACATTTGAAAAAAGTTACGTAGCCAAGAGTCACATTGGAATGATGGGAGCGCCACACGGTGGTTATTCCGGGAACTTTTTGATCAAGATGGTACGTTGATACTTATGTTTAAATGAATATAATTATTATTTGGTTTTTAGAACAACTAGACAAATGAAAATGAATTTAAATGAATATTGTGGTAAATATCAAATAGTATCCATATATTGTAGCAATATATGCTTGAGTATATTCGGGCGTGTTGAATTATTTTCAAATATCAGTCTAAAGATTATTATCAGGCTAATTATATCATTTTATATTATGTATTCGAACAAATAACGTATTGTAAAATTCGATGCAATAGGACAAAAACTACACATACCTCTCATACAAAATTATATCTCCGTATGAACGTTTTTGACACTTTGACCTCGAAAATACAAAACTAAAGATTTGAAACTCGGTACATAAAATCATATTTATCAATAAAAATATAATTTTGAGTATGGGCAAAATCGAGTGCAAAATACAACTATCTCCTCTTTTAAAAGTATATCTTAGATTTTATATTTATAAACTTTGAACATGAAAATTGAAAGCAATGCCTCTAAAGCTCGGCATCTATGATTCATTTTATCATGCTTGATGTTTAAAGTTTAAAAATGACCATTATGGAATGAAAACAACACTTACCATCCATACAAAAGTAAATTTTCCAAAGGCTTGCCTGTCTGGTTCTCACAATTCAAGGCATTTAAGCTTTAATATTACCGCAATTATCAATATTTCAATTTTCTACATTTTGTCTGTGCTATTTTCTTTCTCAATATTAATTATATTGTACGAATATATATATATATATATATATATATATATATATATATATATATATATATATATATATATATATATATATATATATATATATATATAGAAAAAAATATAAACTCATTAAAATTTCTATTTCGCGTATAATATTTATGCAATTAATTAATCAAAAAAAAAAAAAAAAAATCAACTATTTAATGCATAAGCATGCATAATAAATTTAATTATTATCGGCTTATAAATTAACAGAAGCATAAAACCAAATACAAAATTTACAATTTCAAATAAAAATCAATGAACTTTAATCGTCGTCATCAGCATCATCATAAAATTTCAACATTAAATGCAAGCAAATACAAACAAAAAAACTGCTATTTATTTTAATAAATAAATAATGTTAATCTGTGTTTGAAACAAAAAGAGAGAGAAAAAAAATAATAATTGCAATATTGCAATTAAATTAAAATAATTAAAATGATGAATATATTATACAAAAAATAAAGAAAATAAAATAAAATAAATAAATAAATAAATAAAAAGAAAAACTCATTCAATAGATGATGGAATATTGAAAAAATTAGCATGCATGATAGACATGTAGTTTGGGAGGAGTTGCATTTTTGGAGCAAACTATTTTACGATTTTATAATAAAAAATTGCATTTTTACTTAGACACTCTAAAAATGAGCAAATATTTAAGAAATATTTGTACACAAATTAATGGTGACCACTGTGTATGGATATTGAGAAGGTTTTTTGAAATAAATTGCACATTTTTTCTCTTTTCTAATATCTTTTGCAATTTGTTGTAGTTTTAAACTTCTCAATGTCCTGGCATCAAAGAATCCTGTCATCTTTATGTGGATACAGTGACATGAGGGCCACGAGGGAAACGAAATGGATCACTCCATTGCAAAGGAGGGCCCAAACTAATCCTTTTATTGGACCAGAGACCTTCTGCGGGGTTATCAACAGTTTCATAAACAACTTGATATGTGAAAGGTAGAAACGGGATCTCGACTCGACTACTGGAGAACCCAAACGAGCATGTGGCAGTGGAAGGGACCTATTGATTATGCACATGTTAGTGTGGACGCTGTTCTTAACCTCAGCAGAAATAACATAAAGCTCTATACAGAGCTGCTCACTGGGCATTGTAGACTCAATTACCATATGAAGAAAATAGGTGTGGTAGAAAACGATGCCTGTCGACTCTGTCATGGGGAACAGGAAACATCAGAACATATTCTATGCAATTGCCCAGTGATGGCCAAAGGTAGACTTGGTTACCTAGGTAATGGAATTTTGACTCCAAACAACATCCATCCATTGAGTTGATGAAGTTATGAACTCGTCTTCTTATGTCGTAAAGGCCACCCATGTGGTAACCACAGAACTATTAAGTACTCAAAAGAAATTTAATGATTGAAATTCAATAAAAATTCGATTGCCTACGAACTATGAAACTTTCTACTATGTATATATTTATGTAGCAGAAATTATATACACATATCAACGAATGCTCGCATAAGTATAATTATTAAAAAAAAAAATTTAAAAAAGAAGCAAAAATTATATAAATGAAATAAACCACAAAACAAGTACTTATTCGTGTGGTTATTGTTGTTGTTATTTTTATAATTATTCTTATTATTATTATTATTATTATTATTATTATTATTATTGTATTCGACATATATTTGTGTAGGTACATACATATATATAAGTAGGCCTACACACGACTAAGTAAATATGCACGTAATATGAAAATGTTCAACCGCACAAACCACATTTTCAATATAAATAATTTTTTTAACAAATAATAACAAATTATATAAAACATTATGCACTCGCATACATGCATAATAAAATATTGGCATAAATAAAATATGACAATGAAATGTTATAAAATGCAAAGGGATCTCCCCCACCCTCATTGAATATCAAACTAATGTGACAAGCATAATTGTGCAAGTAGTACTCGATGGTGATATAATATAAATACTATACTATATATTATATATATATATACAAATGTATATATAAATATTGAAATAAAATGATTGGCCAATAAAAATGTAAATTTTTCACTCATTGTATTAATAGCAATTGATTGTCTCATTGTCAAATTAAATACAGCTGCGCTGCTGCTGCTGCTGCTGTTGTCACACATATTGCCGTTTATCATAGCAACAAGAGCATTGGCAGCCGGCAGGCAGCAAAATAAAATTTGTCTGTATTATTTATTTGTGTATTAAAATGCTTACTCTGTGTTTTGTAATGTCACCTGTTATTGCCATATATGCAAGTGTATATATGTATTTGTTTGGAAAATGTTATTTTATGTGGTAAATTAACACCTCATTTCAATTGTGTGCAAGTATACTCAAAAGTATATATATGTGTGTATGTGTGTGTTTGTATTTTCATATTTTTGAATTGATAAAATGATTTATTTTTTTTATTCATTTTTTATTTATTTTCATTTACATCGTTTTCAATTTTTAATGCAAATTGCTTCCGGTTATAATAAAACCACATACGCGTACATGTGCATACACATATGCACATACATATATAAGTATATGTGTACATTTTTTGTGGTTTTAATTTTTTTTTTTCACATACATATATTAAATGAATTAGTATAATTTTTACAACGCGACCAGACTCACAAACTTGTACACATACACATATAGTGGAATACTGCTGGAAGCTTTTGAATAAAGTTGTAATGGAAAAAAACAAAATGCAGAAAGATGATTGAATAAGTGGTTATTAAGATTTTTTTTTCATTTATGATTCATAGCTTTCTGTTAGAGGTCAGAATTGAAAACCTTGTTTAAATGAAAACCTTGGTTAAGAACGATTAATACAAAGAGAATAAAATAATAGGCATTCTTTTGCTTAGATTTATCAATTATTGCACACTTTGGTAATATTTTAAGTATTTAAAGTATATTCAACATAATTTGAAAAGAGCATAGCGTTTAAACAGTGACCTTATGCTTGTCTTTCTTTCGCATTTTTACCCTAACTCTGCTCTTTGTCCTTGGAATATATTTTTTGTGTTAATTTTGTATAGAATATATGAAGTATATCCCGAGAAAATATTAGAGAGCAAAAACTAATGATAGTAGCTCATAAATTTTAAAGCTTTGCAAGCGACTTCAGGACAAAAAAAAACATCTGAAAATCTATAAATAATACCACAGCTGCCTGAACATTGTTATCGCCTATCTCAATCCCTCAAGGGGACTCTCATATAAAATTAAGATTAAAACATCTGAAAAATCAATAAATAACCAAAGGAACGGCTGCTGCCCAGGCATCGCCCCTACATTAATGAATTGTATGAGCGACTTCATTAATTTTTCTTGCTGAATATTTTCTCTGAACATTATTATCCCCTACCTTAATCCCTTAAGGGGACTCTCGTATAAAATTAACGTAAAAACATGTGAAAATCCATAAATAACCAAAAGGAACGGCCCTTAGATCGACTAATTCTATACTGCACCTCCATTAATTTTGATCTTTTCTTTCCAAATATATGTACTTACCCCCTATAGCCATCCTTTAAAGAGACTCCCATACAAAATTACAAAAATAAGACCTGTAAATCGATAACAGAATAACAGATAACAGAAATGTGTATCTCACCCTTAATAATTTTTATTTCCCAGCATTTTTTTCGAACATACTTATCCCCTATATACATCCCTTAAAGGTGTTCCCATACAAAATTATCAAAATAAGACCGTTAAATCGAAAGCAGTTGTCAAGGAATCGCCCCTAGACCTTAAAGGCGCTCCTAGATAACAGAAATGTATGTCTCACCCTTAATAATTTTTATTTCCCAACATTTTCTTCAAACATACTTATCCCCTATATACATCTCTTAAAGGTGTTCCCATACAAAATTATCGAAATAAGATCGTTAAATCGAAAACAGTTGCCAAGTAATAGCCCCTAGAGCCGTAAAATGTATGACTGACCGCCAATGTATTTTTATTTCTAAACATTTTTTATGAACTCACTTATACCATAACTCCAGTTCTAAGGGGGAGGGGGCTCCTCTACAAAATTGATGTATTTGTAGTGGCTTTTAAAACTAAAAAGTAGGTGGGCTCAACCCAAGAAATTCGTTAGAGAGAAATTCAATCCAAGATCTCTGTTTGGAAAACAAACAACTTTTCGAACAATCCGATCATTGTGCTCTATTTATAAAACATTCCATTTGTTCATCACCTCCTAGAAAATACCTTATTATGTTTTAATTTTTCCCAATAATAATTATTATGTCCAATACAAATTCTTGTTATATTCTTACTAATTTTTTATTATAGACAAATGCTTGATTTACTTGATTTTATGCGTATCTATTGATTAATCTGTACTTTATTGCCATTTCATATGCATTACAGTGCGACCTCTTCTAGTGGAGATCTCATTTAATAATCAACCAATGTCAGCTGATCGTAAATATGAGATTGAATGTCAAGCGATTGGTTCAAGGCCACCAGCAAAAATTACATGGTGGATGAGTAATATTGAAATGCATGGTCATAGTCAAAAGGTAGGTTTGTATTGAATTGACATACTTGACCACTTAAACACATACGATACTACTTACAATATTTGTCCAGCAATTATCATATAATTCAAATCGATTGAATTTACTTTCATATAGAACCATTCAAATAATAACATTCTTGTTTATATTATTATTAATGTTATACCCCCTGCCCATAACATATATACTTGTAGGTTTCTGAAGATGGCAATGTCAGCACCTCAATATTAACAATAACACCAACACGCGAGGATCATGGTAAAGCATTATCGTGTCGTGCAACAAATGAATTAGTACGCAATGGTGTACGTGAGACAGCAATGAAATTAAATGTTTTCTGTAAGTATGAGTGCTATTAAAGTTGAATTATCCAAAAAAATGAAAAAAAACCCAAAACAAAGGAAAAACTAAAATATCGATTTATACTCTATCGCTCAATCACTACCACTACATCTACATATTGCTGCATATACTATAAAAATGATTTATTAAGAATATAAAAGTGGTTAGTCATAAAATCAAAATGAGAACATCAAAATGTGCTTCAATGAAGGCAAGCACTAGCAGCAACAAGGAGGATGAAATTAATTTTATGCAGATTTCGCGAAATGTCACACTTAATTGTTGTATTATATTTAATTTGAAGTTCACCACACAGACCACCATCATCTGGTTCTGCTCTCCTATATAATCATATATGTAGACATATGTATTGTGTGAAGAGCAGTTTAGGGATTTTTTTTTCTTTTTCTTTATTACACTTTGCGTAAAATGCCATTAAATCATGCACGTGTAGGCTTTTAACCAAAGCATTTACCAACCAAGCATATAACAGTCAAAGCGAGCAGCTAAAATATACTCAATACTATGATACTTTTACTAATTGTTAGTGTTTTCGTCGTTTTTATTCCTATGTTCTTTGTCTTATTATCCTCCTTCATAGCTACATATATTTATGTGTACCTTATATACGCCTGTAGACATAAAAGTAGCGAGTTACTTCATAAAAGTAAACTCATATTCGTGTGAGCATAAATTATGCACACACATGCCAATGTTCATTTAACGACATCTACATATGTGCATATATGTCGTTATATACATATACATACCATATATTAGTAAGACAATGACGGTGATATGCTTATATATGCGAGTTCTTATGAAAAACGAGAAGATGGTGTATGGGAAAGAAAATCAGGTTGACAAGAAATACTGTTCTACTTGCTCACTTTTCTCCGTTTTGATATTGAAAATATGCATATATATTCATTAAAACAAAAAAAAAATAGAAAATCAATTTAGGAACCCTTTTACTTCTTCTTCTTTAAATTGCCTAGTTTCCGAGAAGAACGTAAGACAACGTCCCTATTTTCATTGGGCTAAGAGCTAGGGCAAGCAATACATATTTGTTACTTTTGCAAAAGATCATAGCCCAAGGTTAGGTTAGGTTATGTGGCTGCACTCTCTCTCTGATAGGACACACTTAGACCAGAAAGGCCCATTGTGATAATCATAGCCCAAAACCATTTTCTTGGCAGACACTCGACAACTTGGAATTATATTTTCTGAGGAGGATAGCAATTATATGTATAAGAATTTACTCTACTAAAATATCTAAAGAGATGCTTTTTTGCGTACAGTTGAACACTTCTTCCTGGGTGATGTGACCTCAACAATATCACATCCCTTTTCCTCGTTATCCTTACCAAACGTATTGTCACTGCGTGGTCTAAGAAATAGCACTTTAATTGCCAGCCAAAAACACGCATTGATCAAATAATTTTTTCTAAAATTTCAGCCTCCAAAATTCACAAAACGTCTTAAACCAATTTTCTATTATTGAGTTTTCAATAATTTTTTCTTCGGAGCTAATTGTACTAAATGATCTAAAAATAATTTTCAAGCAAATTTGACCCAAAATTTAAGTTCTTATAAAATATGGTCCCACAATTGCTTATCACTCCTAATTGAAGCATAGGGCGGCCTCCCCAAGGCTTCTCCATCGCACACGCATGATTCTGGACTGTTGTTCTAGCGCCATCCCATGTGATGTTGACGTCAGCTAGTTCTCGCAGGGTTAACCTTCTCCAAATGTTTTTTGGCCGTCCGCAGTTTCTGCTCCCTTGCAGGTTCCATTCGAGCGACATTCTCGTGATGCTTTCTGGCTGCTTTCTTAGCCAATCCAGCTCCACTTCCTACGATTAATCTGGTTCAGTATTCAGGTTCCTCGTTCGTTAGACGCCATAGAGCCTCGTTGGAAATAGTGTTGGGCCAGAATATTGATACATATGATTCTCAAACACTTGTTGACGAAAGCTTGAAGGCTCTTCGCTTCTGTGCAGTAGTGTCGATTTAACTCATGCGAAGAATATTTGCAATTTCATGCATCTGGAGATTTGGGAATTTGCCCATACTGTTTTTTTTTCACTCAAAGCCAGCCAGATGGAGTTACGCTTAAGTGTGTCGAAAGCTTTCCTTAAGTCGACAAACAGCATGTATAATGAGGAACGCCATTCAATCAATTGCTCGACGATTATGCGAAGTGTGTTTGCTTGGTCAACACAATTACGTTTCGGGCGAAATCCAGCCTGTTCGTCCCTTAGAACATTCTTAATGCACTGGAGCGTGGCTAGGATTTTGTAGATGGTGTTGAGTAATGTTCTTCCTCTCCACTTGTCACAGTTGCGCAAATTACTCTTTTTTGGAAGCTTAACGATTATGCCCTTCGTCCAAGAGGGGCGTACCTTTTCGCTGTCTCAAACAGCGTAAAGGATGCCGCTAGAGCGATAAATTATATGATTGACACCCGTTCATTTTTACTATTAAATATTTTTTCCAACTATATTTACCCCCACTCACCACCACTAGGTACTGGGATTTGTCACTTCTATGAAAAAATAAATTTCACACGGGAGCTCTCAGCAGAGGGCTAAGCAATTAAAAATATGGTCGCATCTATGGTACTTTTGTCTTTTGTAAAGTGAATTGCTGTGACAAATGGTGCAGATCATGATTATTGTCAGACTGATATCAGCAGTTCAATCAATATTGAGTCGTACTGCAGCTAAACCATAGTACTGGGATGCCGTGTTCAGTGGTTAGTGCGTTGGCGTTCTGATCTGTAGGTCGTGCTATCGAAAAGATTTTTCTTTCGAACGGTACTTACCTGTCGGTAAGGATTGGCAATTTTTCCGGTAGTAACAATTGCAAAAAATCTTCTTAAAAGAGCTCTGTGACGAAGCTAAGTTAAATTTAACACGCACAGCGGTATTGGAAAAGAAGCTCGGTGGTACCATAATGGGCCTTTCTGGCCTAAGTGTGTCCTCTCAGAGAGGGGACCTAACCTAATCTAACCGTTTTATAGTGGGCATGCGAAACGAGTAATCATTGTACATATCGTTGAGTTCTCCCGTGCTGTTATCCGCAATTGATTCTAGGTCTATTTGGACTACTACAAGATAACGTATACTTGAACTAAGCCAAAAAAGCCTTACAAAAATGTCCAAAAAATGTCGATATTATTATTATACAATATTGGAAATAATATCGAAAAATATATTTACTTTTTGCGACATTAATCTAGAAATGTTTGCAATAATATCGAAAGAAACACACAGAAATGCAAATTTTCGATATTGTTGTAAAAATTTCTACAATAATGTCGAAACAAAAATGTATGAATTTACATTTTCGACATTATCGTATAAGTTCTTGCAAATTTATCTAAATAAATTTGTGTAAAATTCACAATTTTGACAATATTACCAAAGTCTTTAATATATAAAGTATAATTGATTTTGCACTCTGATCTAATAATCTTATAAAATATTTATTTAACATTCCAAAAAAAAAACATCAACAACAATTATATCATGCTACAAGAAAATTTGAAAATGCTACCACCCTTAACTGGTACTCATACTCATACTAGTATTAATTTTAAGCAGTAAAATGTTTAAAACTACAATATCCATTTAAGTGTTTATGCTCGGGTCGAACCTTTTTATCGGATATTTATTTTCTTTGTTATTTTTCTTCTTTCCTGTACACTATTCAACTGTGTGAACCCAAAATGTTAAATACATAAAGAAAAGTGTTATATTTTCAATAGGCATACGGCTCTCTCTCTCTCTCTCTCTCTCTCTCTCCCTATTATTTTGTCACACTCTTGAATTACATGTAGAATCTAATTTCATTTGTTTTTGTTTCACAATGAATGAATATCATGACATTTCAAACCACTACCTACATAACTATTGTACACTAGAAAAAAAATTAGTGAAATTTACCACCGCTCTTTAGTGAAGATGAAGTTATCTCTTGAAGAATTATCAATTGGTTTTGGAAGTGAATCCAGACAAGACGGACTTAGTTCTCTTTGCAAGAAAATACAAGATTCCGGACTGGCTTTCCTAAACTGGGAAACGTGGAAAATACTACGGAATATCTAGAAGTAATATTCGAATAGAAGAGAGGATGAAGAAAGCTCTCAGTGCCTTATACGCATGCAAGAAGTTGCTCGGTAAGACATCGGGCTTATCTCCGCGTCTAACATACTGGATTTACATGGCGGTGATTAGGCCAGTAATAATATATGGTATTTTAGTATGGTGGACAGCGTTGATAAGAAGACATACTTCAAGAAACTAGAAACAAAGAGTCGCAGAGCTGTGTATAACTCCCGCAATAGGCATCAGTCTTATCGCAGCACTAGACAAACTACTAAACTTACATTCGATAGGGCTAGTGGCTAAGAATTGTGCTAAGGAATCGGCATTTAGACTTATGGTGACAAAAGAACTAGTATAACGGCCTTTTGGCCACAGCGATATACATAGGGGTTTAAACGCCAGCTTGGACTACGTTATTCCCCAGGACAACTTCAGATGGCGAAGGTTGTTGGCGCTGCAGTGTTCTGTTCGGAGCTTGATCTTAAACAGTCATATAAGCTCACCAGATCATTGCAGCGTCTTTCAGGCTGAGATCTGCGCCACTATGAAGGCAGCAGAGCTGGCGATTGAACACACTCCTCCTAACTCTCAGGTTAATGCATTCATTGACAGCCAAGCAGCCATTAAGGCAATAATAGCTGCAATGACAAACGCACAATGTGTAGAACTTGAATGCATAGACCATGTGCTGACAGACACGTCACCATCTATTGGGTACCGGGGCATAAGGGAATTGAGGGGAATGAAAAAATTGGGCGCACTTGCAAAAACTGGCGCAAGCCTGTCGGAGGTCAGCTCGGTATATGTACATACATCCTTCTTTTTCCACATTGAAAACAGACATTAACGTAGCAATGATTCAGGGAGCGGAGTCATTGTGGCAGGGATAGACATCCTGCAAGACTGCAAAAATAATGCTTCGCACACATGACAGCAAATAGATCGACTACATTTTATCACTCCCAAGAGAGGATTGTAAATTACTGGTTGGGGCTCTTAAGGGACACTTCATTACTCCATTGTACGCTGCAAAAGTTGGTCTGGTACAAAGCCACGCATGTACAACATGCAGCAAGGTAAATGCTAGGGGGACCTTAGAGCATCTACTTTGTCGCTGTCCAGACCTCTACAGATCGCGCTTCAACTACCTTGGATCTGCTTCTTTTCCAACCCTGCAAAACCATTGCAATTTTGTTGTAATCTGCATATTTATTTGCTCAGTGTATTGGCTTGAGTACTCGCATGCGATTGTGTGCCTAACAATTGGTCTTATCCAATGAAGTAATAACACAACTTATAGAATAATACTAAACTCATATACGATATACACGCTTATGCATCATGTAAATAAATTGATTTGCCCAAAAACTTAATTTTCAATAGAAGAGGATTTGGTAAATACACACACACACACACTTACTCTTACATACATACACAATTTGCATATGCTTTTTACAATCGCACAACAATGCAGCATAACGATGGGTATTTGTTTAAGCCGCGTACTGACATTGTACATATTTTCTATGCTATAATATTTGCCTTTCTTGAAATTATCTTTACTTTTATAAGTGTATGCTTCCGTTCTGTACGTTTGTGTGTGTGTGTGTGTGCATTTTTATGTAAAAATTTGCTACAAACGATGTGAAATATTATGTGAAAATAAAATTTTCTTACATAATAATGTGAGCGAACGTTCATTGTTGGTCGTTCACCAAGAAAATTGATTTGCCGTGTGTGAATGTGCGTGTCAATACGTGTTTATGTAGGTATAAGAATGTGTGTGTGGGTGGAAGAGTGTAACAATTTACTTTGCATTTTATCTAATGTCAATTCTGCTACGTCTTTGTTTTGTCTTCATACATAGTAACATATACGTTTAGTACTTATATACCATATACTTGTATGCACGCTCTGAAAAGTATGCTTCAATTTTTTTTTTTGGTACATTTTGTTAAATTTTTTCACTTCATTTTGCATATTTCGCGTTTTGCGCATTTTCTACTTAAAAATTAGATAACAATTTCCGTTTTTTTTTTCTTTTGCTTTTGCATATCTTATTTGCATAAATAAATACACTGCGTATGTGCCATGTGCTGAGTATGTGTTCATACACACAAGTACATATTGCATGTAAACGTTTTGCAAACGGGCGCGAATATGAAAATATTATAATTTTTTTTGTTATTTTGTTTTCTTTGTCATTGCCTTTCAGATATGATGTTACTGTTGATAAACCTACATATGTATACATATGTGTATGTGTCTTTGTTATAATAATAATAATATGAAAAAAAAAGAAAGACAAAGACATTAAGGAGTAGCATGAAATATAAGTACATTCACACTTTAATTCACACTTTTACTAACAAAAGCCACTAGTTTTTGAAACAAGTTTACGCGTCATCATCATCATCATCATCATTATCATTGTCATCGCCATCATAATGACTAGGTACTATTGCCACAATCACCACCATCACCACCATCACCACCACCACCACTGTACTATATTTATGCTTGAGTCGCTTCATGTCCTTGTAACAATTGTCGCAGTGTCCTTGTTTCAACTTATTATCTCACCATCAAAATTGCGGCATGTTGCTGCTCTACTTATCCATTATAATATATAGATGTGTTAAAAAAAAAAACAGAGAGACAAATATTTATTGGTTTAATCCAATCGTTGAATTTTTACTTTCATGTGCTTTAAGTATTTAAATTTATTATGGGGGGCTGTATGATAAATATATTATAACTGACCTTAACGAAAAATTAAAAATTACTTTTTTCTTGATTTTCTTTAACTTAATTTTACTTAATCACTACTTTAAGAATATTTGTCATTTGGAGAAAATTTTCGAGTCTGAAATTTTACGACTTATGCCACATATGGTTGTATTCTTTGCTGTAAAGGTGTGTTCAAAAATAAGCTTAATCGAACGAAAACCACGATTATCTTCCATGAATATTATGCCTATCTCTGGCCAATGAGGGCTCTGCTGTGGACCCTGAACCTATATTTGGTGTGAGCTCTGCATGGATCAAAGACTCTTTGGGCATGATCCACAAGACTCGATGGTCCACCATGGAAACATGCAGGGCTGCCAAAGTCTTTGTGAACGAACCTGACAGCAGACGAGAGAACTTTCTCCTGCGATTAATGAGGAAGGACCTCAGTATGCGGTTTGGGGTCATTACAGGGTACAACACTTGTGGACGACATCACAGGCCAACTATAGGTGTCATCACCGATCCAACATGCCAGTCTTGTTTAGAGAATATGGACACAACTGAGAACTTCCTCACTGTCACTGTCCAGCCTTTGCACGAATAAGATTGAGATTTTTGGGAGAAAATGCTTTGAGCCTGAACACAGTTCAGTCTCTCTCTCTCTCTCCCTATCCGATCTTCCTTAAGATTCGTTAAAAGTACTAGGAAGTTTGAGGTAGAGTAATATTCTCTACTCTATTGCTTCTTTCTGTTCTTCTTTTTATCTCACCTTTCCTTCTATTTTCTTTTCAGTTTCTGGGTTTGGGTACAATGGTTGTTTGACTGAGTGCCCTGATTGTTGTCCCGCCCACCTCTTTCACTTCACTTTATCCCCATCTCGGAATCTATATGTATATTTAAATGAGTTCGAGAATGGAGAATGGATATTTAAATGGTTCGAGAGGTATGCTTTCGTATATATAATTTCACGGTTTGGACCCATGACCATATATAAAACTATAAGGCAGAAAGGTGCTTCATATATTGTTGTAAATTAGGCGACAGAGTTCCTATGAATTTACTTTATTTATTTTATTATTATTATTTTTTTATTATCACAACAGACCTTCTTGGACGAAGGCTGCCACAATATCCTAATCTAAGCTATTATAAAAAAAAATTCTTCTTCTTATTATTATTATTATGTGTCCATAACAACCGATGATCTATTTAGGCCGAACATATACTTCGGCGCCAGTCTTCTCTGTTCTTTGCTTGCTGGCGCCAATTGGATATTCCAAGCGCAGCCAGGTTACCTAACACTTGGTCCTTCCGACGGAGGTATGGTCTTCCTCTTCTTCTGCGTCCTCCATCGGGTGCCGAATTAAATACCCTCTTCGCTGAAGCGTCTTCTAACATTCGCTCGACATGACCTAGCCAGCGCAGGCGCTGGATTTTGATTCACCTAACTAAGTCAATGTCAGCGTACAGCTCACACAGCTCATCGTTGTGCCTCATTCGATACTCGCCATGAACGCAAATTGGTGCGAAGATCTTGCACAGAACTTTTCTCTCGAAAACTTCTAGCATCCACTCATTCGTGATGGAAATTGTCCAGGCTTCTGCGCCATATGTTAAGACAGGAATAATGAGGGACTTGTAGAGAGTGATTTTCGATCTTACTCAGCTTTCACAGCCCAAAGTAACAGCTGTTAGCAAGAGTTATCCTACGCATGATCTCCAGGCTGACGTCATTACAATTGTCGAAGTTGGTTCCAAGATAGACGAAGTCCTTCATCACCTCGAAAGTGTAATTGTCAACAGTGACATGTTGTCCAAAACGCCGGGACCCTTTGTTTGTAGACACTACGTACTTCGTCTTGCCTCGCGTTCACCGTATGACCCATTCGACGTGATTCTTGTTCCAATTCAAAGAATGCTACACTGACTGTTCGCTAGTTGATATTGATTATGTCAATATCGTCGGCATACGCCAGCAGCATGACACTTTTGCAATTGTAAATACAAATTGTCTTTGAAACACCTTATACTCATGCATCATGCTATCAAGAAAAATTCCGTTTTATAATTGGTAAATTAATTTTATAAAATAGCACATTTTTCCAAATTTATCTTTCTTTTGATATAAGCATTTAATGTTGTTTTATTTTATTTTTATTTGCCTTAACTCTCAATGGTACCATCCATCGCTTTAGCAGTAGTAGTAGTATATTGTTTTTATTCTGCAAATTAGCATTTTTTGAAATTAACTAAAGAAAATAAAGTACACAAGAGTCTGTATATCGCAATTACGAGGACAATAGTCAGAATGAATGCAATTTATTCTGAAAGCATTTTAACGCCAACTAATGGTTTTGAAGAGAATGTAAACGAAATAGATACTCATTTATTCTATGCAGATAATATTGCACCAATACATACCCAACAATGATATGCCAACAAATTTGTTGTTGTATAAATACAAAATTCGTAGAATTACATATATTTATTTGCACTTAAACTTGTGTAGTAGTAGCAACAACAGCAGCAGCACCAGCAGCAGCAGCAGCATTATATCAACAAAAGCAGCAGTGACATAATTTTCGCGTATATCTTTCGTTTATCTTTAAGCTTGCACTATGACATACTACTCGTACAATATGTGCTTCTGTATGTATGTACCTTATATCATCTACATATATGCATACATGTATACAAGTATTTATGTATTTTATTTAACTGCAGCTTTTGCTGTTGCTATTCTGTTTGCTCTGTAGCAACAGCATAGCAATAGTTATCTCAGTTTTCTGATGGCGGTTGTTGGGTGTTATTATATAAATGTCATGCAACACACTCATGATGACACTATAAAGATAGCACAAAAAGAAACGTATCCACTTATGCATACATACATACATACATATAAATGTATGTACTTTTACTCGTGTGGAGAATTCTCAGCTTTCGTTCGCATAAATACTGTAAATGCAATCATAAGCGGTTAGAAAATTTCCATTCGAGATGTTGATTGAATGAAATAGCACTGAGGTCGCTTAAGAAAATGAAATGATTAGAGATTTATACGTTTCACTTCTCGTTCCGAGATATTTGATTTGACTTTTCAATTGGTAAATTGCTGTTGCTGTCTCTTACTGATGAACAGAAGGTCACCTAAAAGACCACGAAAAGCAAGTTAGATAATTAGGGTGCAAAGTATGGCTTGTATTGCGATTACCGGAGCTATCCGGACGACCCCAGTACAAGCATTGGAAGTCTTTATGGGGCTGCTGCCGTTTGACTTGCATATTATTAAGTCGGCGGCATTAACAGCATTACGTCTGAAGACAACCAATAATTGGTATGAATTCAGCACGGATATTGGGCACAGGAGCACCCTGTCACTGGTATATAGCAGTGTAAAGGAGGCACAAATGCCATTGGAAGTAATGGGTAGGCTAAAGATGACTGGAAAGTCACACAGAACGCTCACTGAAGACGGCCTCACGCATAATGTAGGTGAGGAAAATGACATCAGTACGTTCACTGATGTCACTGGATGGCAGGGCGGGTGCTGGAATCTTCTCTAAAGAGTTGGGACAGGGCATGCACTCTGAATCTGGGAAGATACGTATCGGTCTATTAAGCAGAAATGCTTGGTTTGATGCAAGCGCTAGGTGCAAGGTAAGAAAATCTTGCTCAGGCGACTGCAGCAACCTACGGTATCCCTCTAAGCTGCTGTTCGAATGTGTTCAGAAACTTAACGGGTGTGCTCGTAGTAATGCGATTACACTTCTGTGAGTGAAGGGACACATTGGTATAGAACAAAATGAAGCTGCTGACGCCTTGGCTAGACAAGGATCCGAAGCTGAGTTTTATGGACCGGAACCAGTAGTTGCTCTTAGCAACGGGACAGTGAAGGCAACGGTCGAAGAGTGGTTAAAGAAACTCCATCTCACGAGAGAAGCAAGGCTTCGTTGAGGCCCTGAAAGGGCAGTGAATCGAGGAGGGCTCTCAGTCTAGGACGGTTAACTCTAAGCTGGTTGACTGCATTAAAAACTGGGCTTGGCAATTTCAGGTACCACCTCAGCAAGATGGATCTTCTTGAAGGGGAGGATGCTGACATTTGCAGATTATGCATGGAAGAGGCAGAGACAGCGGCGAACATAGTGTGCCTGTATCCTGCACACACTGGGTCGCCAATTTATTGATGAATTCAAAATGTGGAATATACCCCATATTTTGGGGATACATAAATTAAACTTATTGCGATGATAAAAAAAAATGATTGAAAAATATGCTTTCAACCCATTCACCCAGTATTGAGTATGAGCTCCCTTTCAAGAGGTACTTTCACTGTAAGCTTTTAAATGTAGAAATGCGAATCTTTGGAAAAATGAAATGCAAACATAAATAAAACAGCAGTAACATCAGTTGTATCTATCCGTCATGGACAAACAATTTTACTAGCGTCTATCTCATGTATGTAGTATGTAGTTAGGACAACAGCAGCGACAAGAAACGACGATGATAATGTTGATGATGATGATGATGATGATGATGGTGCAAATAAACATACATACATTCATATACAAAATTTATATTCATGCAATGCATTCATTACTTTCATACAGTCATTGCATTTTTGTGTCAAATGTGATGGTTGTTGATGACGATGGTTTGCTGCATTTTGGGTTATGTTGCTGCTCTCCGAGTGAGAGTCAGAGAAAGTATATATTATGTATAGAAATTTTGTAACCAAAAAATGTGACACAATTCTATTTTATTTAAATTTTTTTATTTTCACTTTACTACACACACCGTGGTTGCTCTTGCTAATGATTTTTACGCGTCCATACACATAGACAAATATAAATGCATACTCGCGGGTATGTGCAGATGATGAACAAAAGCCTAATTAGAAATTATATGTGCAGTATATTGTGTGTACTCAGTTGCCATCTATGCAAATGCTATGAACTTACCTTGAACTTGTATATGACTGCATGAGTGCATTCTCGTGCTTTTAATGAGACATTTTAAAAGAGGCACTCATACTATAAGCATTTATATATTAGTATACATATATAAATAAAGAATTTAAATAGTTTTTAAATTGAATTTGATAAACTATTTAGTCACTTATATGAGTGACGAATATTTATTTCGTACAGGTGTCTAATTAATAGAAATTAATATATGAATCACAAACATTATATTCATCTGCCATCTCAGTAGCAGCAAATAGATGGTAATCAAAAATATATTAATATTTTACGCATAATAAGTTTTTATAACCGACAACACCCCGATTGTGACAATAAAATGCAAATCTAATAATATTTAAATTAATCAATGTAAATCTCTACAAGTACCCTCTCAACTATTCTAACCCTAATACATATACGAGTATGTCACGCACACGACAAATGTACGCTCATTTCCGTAACTTATAATGCATAATGACTGAGCATATTAAAAAGCAATAAAAAACTCTATACACTAATACTAATGCTGGCTACTGCTGCTGCTGATGATTATGATGATTATTTTGGATTTTAAAGGCTACCCAATTACATTCAAAAACAAGTAAGCGAGAGAGAGAGAGAAGTATGTGACATTTCATAATTTCCGCAAAAATGATTTTAGCAATTTTGTCAATATTTTTATTACCATCATAATCATAATAAAATGAACGAATTATATTATATAAATTTTTTATAGTCATACAAATAATTTTATAAATGTGAATTACATATCGAAAATACTGGCATTTTGGTTGGATCTGTTTGGCTATAGTTTTCGTGGTCAAAATCCACTGTTAGGTAATTTTTCAATTCTACTGCTGGTCGGTAATTACATTATCTTGTAGGTAACTTGTTTACTCCGTTGCTCGGTGGTAACATTTTCACTGATCAACTATCGATAACAGCTTCAAGGTTTAACTGTCAGCAACAGTTCGACTCGGAAGTCGGCAGTTCTACGACTCTATTGCTGTTAGATAACATTTCTATGATTCCACTGATCGGTAACACATTTTCACTCTTTGATGGTGCGCTAATACTTCTACTCTTCGTATGGTCGGTAACATTTCTATTTTTTGACCGGACGATAACACTTCCACTCTTCAATTGATCCGTATCATTTAGGCTCTTCGGCTTGTAAGTAACGCTTCTACTCTTCGACCGGTTGGCAATATTTCCTCACATTGATTGGTCGATAACACTTCCACTTTTCAACTGGTTGATAATACTGGCTGCTGTAATTTTAACAGTTCTGAAAATCGATTGTAGTTTGTGATATGGAAATTATTTTCAAAAATACTTCCATTTAAAAGTACTCTAAACTTTGAACCTTCTCCTGTGGCATCCTCAACGGGCGCATTTTTTTTTTTTTAGCATTAACAGAGGTGCAATTTCAGAATTGATCACTTAATGCAGATATGTAATGCAGCTAAAAATGTTACTGTCCAATATATCCCCAGGCCAACAGTCCGAAGACCATTGAGGCTGAAACTGGCAGTAGCTTTGGCTACTTCGAGGCCTTACCAAAAGACTTTAAATTTGATACCACGGGTGATCAAGTTGGAATCCCTTCAACCTGATCGTTGGGAACGGCCCTTCGGGGAGGTTTTCGTGGTGATCAAAGACGTGGGCTGCTCCATGTGGAGTTGCATTGCAGTCAGGATGCTGACCCCTTAGATCAGAAGAGGTTTAAGTTAGGGCTCGATCCCCACCAAGGGGTGTAGTACGTCCATTCAAAGTGCCCTAATTAGCACCGTAGGAACCTGGAGGTTGGTTTCCGATTTTCCAATCCTACGGGGCGCTTATCAATGCTTTAAATTGATACATACGATTTGTGCGCCGTGAGATCAGGTGCTCACGATAAACACTGCTCAGTTGTTGTCCAATATATCGGACAAGTGCATGAGAGGGTCATGCTTGTAAAACTTTGAAATATATGTATAAATTTTTATCAGCTCTATCAGACTATATTAATTCATAGGCGAGGATATTATTATTATACAGGCTATTTAGCACTGCGACCTAAAACCAATCAAGTCTACGTCTTTCGACCGCTGGGCAATTGCATAGAATATGTTGCGATGTTTTCTGCTCCTCATGACAGATTTGACGGGTATCGTTTTCTACCACACCTATTTTTTTCATATGGTAGTTAAGTCCACAGTGCCCAGTGAGCAACTCTGTGTAGGATTCTATATCATTTCTGCTAAGCTTAAGAACAGCATCCACCTTAACATGTGTGAGATCAATAAGTACCTTCGACTGTCGCATGCCCGTTTGGGCTCTCCAGTAGTCGAGTAGATCCTATTTCTCCCTCTCACATATCACGTTGTTTATGAAACTGTATGTAACCCCGCAGAAAAGCTCTGGTCCAATGAAAGAAGTGCTTGCGCCTTCCTTTGCAGGGGAGTCAGCCATTTCGTTTCCCTTGAGTCTCCCACCCACGTTAGGGTGACAGGATTCTTTACTGCCAGGGCATTGAGAAGTTTAAAACATTCCCAAACCAGCTTAGATTGAAACGACAATTTTGCCAGGGACTTTAGAGCCACCTGATTCTCCGACAGGATGCATATTTTGATACCACGGGTGCCCCTACATACATATGCATTCTCTCGCACATACCTCTAAAGCATGGACCTCCTCCTAAAAGATGGAAGCTGTTCTCTCCATTGCGATTGCTTTGTGAAATCTTGGTCTAACAATTCCAGCCCCCATCTTCCATCTTAGACCCATCAGTGTACCACAACTGCGAGTACTCTTTTTGGATCATATCGCTACTCCTCCAAGCCGAATGGTCATTGATGACCACTTCAAGGTGTTTGGAGACGACTAGCTTTCTATCCATCTTGTCGAAAACCATAAGACAAGGAGAGTCCAGGATCTTTGTAACACTGCCACTTAAAATTTTGGTTAAACCAATGAAATACAATTAGTTTATGCTGAGCGTATGCATCATCGCCTTCAGTTCCTGATATGATATTTTCAACACAATCAAAACAAATCAAATTGTGCTCGGATTAAGAAACATTCTGACCAAATAGATATATATGATCAAATAGATATAAGAAACTTTACAATGAGAATATAACATATCATTCACACAAACACAAAAACTAGGGATTGTTACATCGTAGTAATCGTTGTCGATGGGCTCTGAACAAATCATGAATTTAGATAATATAATTAAAATATTGAAAGGAAAAAGAATCAATTCAACGATTAACTACCTACATATGATTACTTTCTTTAATACCATAATTGTAAAAACATAATAAACCACCCTCACCTTTAGCAATCGCTAAGCATTTTAGTACAGAGGAGCCCTTACACATTTTTGTGCCTTTTTATCTCATCCTTTTTTTCTTGTACATAAGTATATATTATATACATACATTTCAATGTAAATGCCTATTATAACCCCATTTCCGCATTTCACTTATAGAATAACATATGAGCATGTGTACGTATGTTCAAACATATATTCAGAAAGAGGTCAATCAACACCAATCAAACAACCGAACAAACTATGTAAAAGAAGAATTCTTTGTACTCAGACACATTAGATATAGTAATAGAACAAAATCAATTTAGATATTTTTAACGAGCGTACATTAAAGTTTTTCTCCTCAAACCAATACATACATACAAACGAAGAGCCATCTTGTAACCCATATGTATATATGCTTTATGCGCTGCATGAGATTCATAGTAATGTGTATTCTTTTACTGTTGATGTTCATGATGTTCTATTTTACTTTGCTTTGACTGTCACAACTAACTAGCAATATTCCTAACTCACTCCCCCCTTTTTTTGGTTTAGTAGTGTAAACAAAGAAAACATATAGGGATGAAAGAGGCCACAAAAAAGAGGTAACTACTTGTTTGTTAATAAATACTTTACGTTAAGGCTCGTTAAGTAAAGCTTACAAAAGCAACAGCCGGGGTCATAATAGAATTAAAAGAAGGTATACATACAATATGTGAGTATATAGGTAGGTAGTTGGAAAACTGATATTCATTCCATTCCAACCGCAATATTGGTTTTCAGTTTTTTTTTTTCAATTGGTTTTCCTTTTAACTTTAACTATTACTCTACACACAAGTAAAAATGCGTATTTTATATTGGGTATTTACGACTTCAATATTCGAGTAATAGTACACATTGCATTGGGTAAAAATGTCCCTTTTAATATGTTCTTTCAATATATAATGAACATTTTGGGTTACACAAAGGGAACATTTGAACATTTACAAAATAGAAAAAAATATTTCAAAACGACTTTAAAGAAAACAGATGGGGGTGAAAAGTGAAAGCATCTGAAATAGAAGAAGCGGTCAGTGCGTTTGGGCGTTTATGTATAAGAACTTTTCAGGCACAAGAAAAGAGAACAAAAAAGACGCGTGTATGAGGAGATAGAGATGTGTATCGATAAGAATGAGACTCGAAAATTCTTCGAAAAGATCAAGCGCCTGAGTGGCGGTTTAAATCCCGGAGTCTCTTCTTGTCGTGATGGAAATGGGAATCTGGTTACAGATGTCCAGAGTGTACTGAGCCTATGGAGGGAACACTTCTCAACGTTACTGAATGGCGATGCTACGAACAATTCCGCCAGTGGAGGAGATTGCCCGATAACCTCAATTAGAGATGAAGGTACTGATGTTCCGCCACCCAACTATCACGAGGTTGAAACGGACATTTTAAGGCTGAAGAACAACAAAGCTGCAGGTGCTGATGGCCTTCCTGCCGAGTTGTTTAAGACCGGAGGCGATGAGCTGTTCGCCTGCATGCATTAGCTCATAAGCAGAATATGGTAGGATCAAAGCATGCCTGATGATTGGAGGCTCAATATTCTCTGTCCCGTACATAAAAAGGAGACCCCACAATTTGCACCAACTACCATGAAATAATTCCCTTGAGCATCGCATATACGGTCTTATCGTATGTATTGTGTGACAGATTGAAGACCATGCTCAACAATCTGATTGGACCTTATCAGTGTGGCTTCATACCTGGGAAATATACCATCGACCAAATTTTCACAATACGCCAAATCCTGGAGAACACTCACGAAAATCAGATCGACAAACACCACCTATTTGTTGATTATAAAGCCGCTTCGACAGTCCGGTAAGGAATTACCTAAACGCAACAATGTCTGAGTTTGGTATTCCTGCAAAGCTCATACGGCTTTGTAGAATGACACTGCATAACTCCCGTTGTGCAATGAAAATTAAGAGGGACTTCTCCGCTCCTTTTCATACCGAACGGGGTTTCAGACAAGGTGATTGTTTATCGTGCGACTTCTTCAATCTTATTATGGAGAAAATAATACGAGCTGCAGATTTACGATATAATGGCACTATCTTCAACAAAAGTGTAATGCTGCTGGCGTATGCCGACGATATTGACATAATCGGTATGAACACGCGAGCAGTCAATGCAGCATTCTCAGAGTAGGAACGAGAGTCGCGTCGGATGGGTCTTACGGTGCACGAAGGCAAGACGAAGTGTCTAGTGTCAACAAACAAAGAGTCCCGCCATCTTGGACAACACGTCACTGTTGACAATTACACTTTCGAGGTGGCGAAGGACTTCATCTATCTTAGATTCAGCATTAACAGCAGTAATGACGTCAGCCTGGAGATAGTGCGAAGCAACACTCTTGCAAACATATACTACTTTGGGCTGAAGCCTGGACAATTTCCACCTCGGATGAGCGAATGCTTGGAATTTTCGAGAGAAAAGTCCTACGCAAAATCTTTGGACCTATTTGCGTTGGTGGCGAGTACCGAATAAGGTACAATCATGAGCTGTACGAGCCGTATGCCGATATTGATATAGTAAAGCGCATCATAATCCAGCGGCTGCGCTGGCTAGGTCATGTCGAGCGAATGGAAGAACACGCTCCAGCTAAGAAGGTGTTATATTCGGAACCCGCTGGAGGACGACGCAGAAGAGGAAGACCTAACCTCCGTTGGAAAGACCATGTACTGGAGAACCTGACGACGCTTGTCAGGTTCTCTTCTAACTGGTACCAGCTAGCGAAGAACAGATGGCTGACGAAGCATGTTATATTCGGCCTAAATCGATATTCGGTTGTTATGTCCACATAAGTAAGTAGTATGTATAAGAATCATAGTTATATTTTTGGATCGATCAAAATGGTTTTCGTTCTAACATTTGTTTTATTTTTTCATTAATTAACTTTATATAAGAATTTATTACTTTCACATACAAAACACCTTGAACATTAAAGAATAACATACCATTAATTTTTCTGCTGGAAGAAGACACTGATAATAATCTGAAGGGGTATTTTTCAGAGACATTAAATACAATGAGCTGCGGGAAAACTGCGTAAAAAGATTACTTAAATATCTACTATCATGTTATACAATTTCGAAATGCCAAATGCAGCCAAGACTAATCTGTTATCTGTTAGAAAAATGTTACTCATATTGGCTTTTCATTGGATTCACTCATTCATAGATTTTCATTAACAAATATTTACAAGTACAAGCATACTTGTACATTCACAGAATAATAATCGGCTTACTATATGCTATATCAATGAGAAGAAAAGAAAACATGAGAATAAAAAGAGGACAACAACAACAAAAAAAAGGAAACGATTCCACAAAGAAATAAGGATAAAAATTAACAAGAAAATAAATGAAAAAAAAATAACATGATTTTTTTTGTTGTGTGTGTAGTTGATTTATGTGAGAATAAAATATAAATGTGCACAAGCAAAGTAAAGTGACACTAATACCCGGATAAATAGAGATTAACCCTTTTTTTATCATGTTTTTTGTGTTTTTTTTTTCTGTCGCATGCTCTTGTTTGTTTGCTTTCTTAGAATAAGCACATTTAACAAGCATAAAAATAAAGCATAATAGTACATAGTATGAGAAAATGTTTGAATGAAAAAAAATATGATAAGTGTGGTATGGTGGTTGAGTGGTGTTAACAGAGATGAAATGCTTTGACTCAAGTGGTATTAAAAATTTCGGAAAAAAAAACACCTTACAAAACCAAAAAAAAAAAAAAATTAAAAATTGACCACACAATTAAAAGGTTGAAATTCAATTTTGCTATAAACCACTTGTATATTAAGTGTTGGTTTTAATTTCAATAACCTCTCCACATATATTCTTCACCTAAATATAATTAGAAATATTGCAAAGAGAAATGATTTAAAATGAAATAAATTCCAATTTCTAAACAATTTCGAATAAATTTTATATTTAATTTATTTCTCCTTATTTCTCTTTTTTATCTATTCCAGTCATACCAACATTACAATTAGATCTGGGCTCAAACTTAAATCCTGAAGATATCGAAGAGGGTGATGATGTTTATTTCGAGTGTAAAGTGCATGCAAATCCGGCAGCTTATAAAGTTGTATGGAAACATAATGTAAGTATGAAAATATATTACACATACATACATATATTACACATACATATGAATATATAAATATTAGTAGTACATATACATATAAATGTAGAAGTATATATAAAATCAATGGTGGCATACTTATTCTCGTATATGAAAACATAACGTCGTATAAGTGTGCATATGTGAATTTCTAGATAAAGTTGTTACTTACTAGTTTGTTTACTTAGAAAACAAATACCAAATAGAAAAGCTTTAGAGTTTATTGAATTTACTGAAATGCAATTGTATGCTTATAAATAATCACCCTATATAAAATTGCAAGACAAATGATCCAGTCAGAACTACTTCACAGTGCATTCTGCTTAGACCATTGCAAAAGATGGAATATGAGCATTAAGGTAGATAGATGGAGAAAGTTTAAAATGTCCGTCCCTTAATTGAAAGCTTACCTGGGAACGATCTCGGTCCCAATTTAAATTTATTTATTTAATATTTTTATCATAACTTTATCATTTGGTTGCCGATTTCCAAATATTGTGTATCATCTAAAGTATCTTAGTGAACACTGACCATCGAGGTCCGATTCGATTAATCGGCTGAGCAACTCAGAGTTGAACACCCCTAACTTGTACTTTTTATTTATAGAATATAAGACCATAACAGTTCTTAAAATTCAATATTGAGTACAAAGTTCATGATGGGTGCCGTAGCTCAGTGGTTATTGCGTTAGCCTTCTGATCTGTAAGTCGTGGGTTCAATCCCCGGCTGAAGCATAACAAAATTTAATGTCGAAAAGATTTTTCTTTCGAATGGTATCCACCTGTCGGCAAGCAATTGGCAATTCTTCCGACAGTAACAACTTGCCATGAAAAAGCTTCTTAAAGAACTCTGTGACAAAGCTCAGAAAAAGTGTTGTCACAAGTGTTCTGCCGTTCGGAACCGGCTAAAATAAGTAGGTCCCTTCTAATGCTGTTTAAATTTAACACGCACAACAGTATTGGAAGAGAAGGTCGGTGGAATCACAATGGGCCTTTCTGGCCTAAGTGTGTCCGCTCAGAGAGAGGGCAGCCACATAATCTAACCTAACCTAACAAATTTCAATTAAAGAATGGCCATACTTAAATGAAAACCAAGCCTTCCCTCGATATTAAAATATTTTTTCTTTTTGACTTTGAACACACTGTGTCAAGGATTAAGACAGAAGCTGAATTTATTTGTTCCGAACCATATGTTCATATTGGAGAAAAGAAAACGGTTGATCGATTATGGTGGGTGTGGCATCATTTCGCAGTCCTGTTCATGTAATTTTGCTGGTATAAAAGTGCTTTTGTATGTGCTGGTACGATGTTGTGGTCAAACAGCGCTGCTTCCTTAACCAAATGAGAACATGAAAACGTGAAGTTCTTATCGAATCGGTCCAACATCCTCATGTAGCATTTCTCCGTGATTGTTGTGTTTTTCCGAACAAGTCCCTTCGAATACCGAAATAAAATAGGCTATCAATTTTCTGACTGAAAAGAAAATTTGAACTTTATATATGGAGTATAATAATTAATTCAGATTTCGTTTATGGACTTGAAGCAAGAAGCCTTGCGAATTTCGCTGAAAGAGTTCTACGTATCAACTTGTTATCCATCGTTAACATTCCTAATATCAGTCAAGCAGCACTTTCACTTATTCACGATTTACTTACTCACTCACGATGAAACGCATTAGCATGTTATTTGCCACTGCCCAGCATATACACGTTCTAGAAGGAAAATATTCATAATGTCCTTAGATAAATTAATTTTTGGGTTAACCTCTTTTAAAATAATAAATAAAGCTAATGGAACTGATATCTGCTGATCTGATTTATATATTTTTATCTTATAATTTTTTCATAAAATCTGTGTTATTGATTATGTAAAGAAAATAATGGAAAAATATGTTTTTTATTGTATTCAAAAACATTGAATGGAATAGGAATATAGAGAAACTTGTAATACATTTCCTATAGGCCAGATTTACAAAGGCATAAAATATATGTGATGCTTGTTGAGGGGTCAAAGGCTCTACATAAATTCTTCTTTTGCATGTATTGATGTCATGTTGCATCAATTTGCTATTTTCAGTGCTGCTGCTGTTGTAGTTATTGTTGTTATTCTAATTATTATATTGTAGATTTTATTATATTAATTATATTATAAGCCCTTTTTTGTTGTTGTTGTATTATAAATACAATAATAAATTTAAAATGAAATATATATGTTTATAATACTCTTATGTTATTGTATATATCATGAGCATTATAAAATCATATGCGTACAACATAAGATTAAATGAATTAAATTGACATATGTAGGTGCAATTAGAATCATTTAAATTGAAATATACCTTACTTAAATGTCAATTTTAATGAAATAAACAGCAACATTTCTACTACATATGTATGATATATCCAATAAGACGTTGAAATAAGAAATAACATTCAATAAAATATCTTTGGCATTTTCAATTAATTTTAGTCAAATAAAATATTACATAAATTTGAAATGTGACTAACCAAATTTATGGAATAACTAATTTTGATATCTTTATAAACAAAAAAAAAAAAAAAAAAAATGCCAACATTTGACCTATGAAAATACTAAATAATAAATTAGTACAATATTACTCAAGTAAGAATAAAAGTTCATAAAATGTGATCATATATATTACTAGAATAACAACACAAAACAACAGCAATAACAAGAAGAATTGCATTAGTAAATGCGCAATTTTTTCAAGCGCGACCAGAAATAACAATGAATTTCATAAATATTCACATACACAGAGAGAAAGAGAGAGAGACACATACAATACAAAGTGCCTATTTCAATTATGAGTTCTTTGTCAGAGTCAAATAAAGCAAATACTTGTACAAACAAATGTAAATAAATTCATTTTTTAGCAAAATAAATATTAATACACACACACACACAAACACAAGCAGGGTGATTTTTTAAGAGCATTCGAATTTGATAAAAAAAAAAGCATAAACTTTAGAGAAATGTATGAAATCTTTATTTGAGTCGATAGAACGTTGAATGAACGCTGGGTCCAATTCTGGCATACATATTGGCAGGCATCTCACAGTCAACCGTTGCAGGGTTGTCGCTATAGACATGAGCCTTAACATAGCCCCACGCGAAAAATAGTATAAAGACGTTAAATCGCACGATCTATGAGAGCCAAACGTGAAATAAACTGTTCACCGAACTCGCCTCTCAATTGGGACATTGTTGCGTGCTGTGTGGTATGTGGCACCGTCTTTTTGAAAGCACATGTCAGCCAAGTCCAGCTCTTCCATTTTGGGCAAAAAAAAAGTTTATAATCATCGCACGGTAGCGTTCACCATTTACAGTAACGTTCCTGCCTTCACCGTCTTTGAAAAAGTACGCACAAAACTGCATTTTTTTGGATGCATTGGCAGTTCTTGCAATGCTTTTGGTTGCACTGCACACCAAATATGGCAATTTTGATTGTTCACGTATCCATTCAACCAGAAATGAGCTCGGTCGCTGAACACAAGAAAGTGCACGATATACTTTCTTAATCTGGAAGCGTTGTTCGTTTGTAAGTCGATTCATGGTTAAATTATAGACCAAACTGAACATGTTTGACAGTTACATGTTACACGAAAACAGCTGAGCTGCCAGAAACAATGTTGCCAAAAAGAAAGTTGCCAAAAAATCACCCTGTAATAGCGTGAACATATTGCACTATGTACAATTACTTGTATTTTGTTTGGGTATCAAATACTAGGCAGTTCTCAGTTAAAGTGTCTTAATATTCAAATTCAACAAATTCTAAATTATAACAATTTAGAAGCATAACTTTGGTTTGCAATCGATATAGCTCATGTTCAACCATGCTCGCAAGTTGATAAAAACAATTGTATGTGTAGAACTTCAGTCCCATAGATTAGTGTTTTATAATGTGCCTGCGAAACGCGCATAATTTGTACTGAGCCTTGAAAAGTATTTATTGATAATTTCCATTTTTCCTCAGCAACTCGACTTCGACGTAACCTTCCCACTAGCAGTGCAGAGCCATTTGATACTCTGATGGCTTCCAAGTAATTTATCAAACGCATACTTAGTACAAAATTGGCATTTGCAATACATCATTCCGCAATTAGGATATATCCAAAGCATGAACTGAAACTAACATAATCTAGACTTTTTCCCCAAACCGAACTAATAGTAAACATTATTTTTCTTTTTGTGCACTTTTCCTTTTCTGTCTGAAGCAGACATAATTAATAAATATTATAAAACAAATACCAACAACTTCAAAAGAAAAACAAATGACTATGAATTTTAATTGAATTTATTACTCACATACATACATACATACTCCTACCATACATATATACATACATACCTACTTACATATGTATGAGTACTAACAATCATACCAGCGAATGAAGAAGTAAATAAATTCTTACATAATAATTTGTTGTTGCTAATAAATATTAGCAACAACAAATTATATAGAATAATAACAATAGTAATAACAATCATAATACTTGTAATAAACCATCAATGAAAGACGTAGTAAGAGACTGAGTGTGAACTATGTACGAGTATATGTGAAATTATAAGAAGGAGTAGCCAAGGGCTGACTCAAATGAAAGCAACAAATAATAATAGAATTATTATACAATAATAATATAAATAATAAAAAAAAATGAACACACTTGTATAAATACATAATAACTCATGAGTGTGTGAGTGAGTAAATGGAGGCGGCGATTGAAAAAACCGTAAAATAAAGTGCTGTGTTGGAGGAGGCATAAAAAAGAAAATAGCAAAATAAAAATATATAAAACCAACACACATACACACACATGCAGAAATAGTAAGTAAATAGCAAATTAAAAAAAATATATATATAACAAACAAAATTATATGAGTAGAGGTATATGTTTACTTGTGGCTGACTGTGACATGGTGTAGTGTTATACCTACGAGTATTTACATACAATATGTACTCGTATACTTGTATATGCTAGTATGTATGACTGCTCACTTATAAGTATTGGAGTAGAAGAATTGTAATGGCCAATAATTGAAATGCAAATGAATTGCGAAATAGTTGAGCTGTAATAATATGCTAATAAAAAAATACCAACAATAAGGATGTCATTATTTTTTCTACCACGTGAATACATACATACAAATAAACGAATATCATAGGTACACGTATCTAAAGTATACGAGTATACGTAAAACAACAACGATAACCATAATAGTACAAGTTGAAGTAAATTGTAATTGCTTATTATAATTGTTAAATGCGAATAAAATAAAAATGAACAAAGTGAAATAAAAAAAAACATACAACATAGAAATGGAATGAGATCAATTTATAAGTAAAAATACAAACAACAAAAAGTGAAAAAATTATAACAATAAAAAAAAAGACCACATTTTATTATAAAACAATATCAGATTCAGGTTGAAAGTTAATATAAAGTTTTTTCAATTCATTTCAATTGGAATGTTAAAATAAAATATTTGAAGAACTAGCGTCGTCTAGGAATGCTTAAGTTTCATTCAAATGAGACCCTATTGACAAAATTGGCAATGTTGCATAAAAATTGTATATTTAGATATAAAGATAAGCAAATTAAATATTTGTTTCTCCACATTTAAAAATTGTTTTTGATTAACAATAAGTTCTGCGCTATTTTTAACCCTAAATGCCCAAGAATTAATGTTTTAAAGCAAAAAATTCTCACTATAATCTTCAAAAACCCTTGGCTTTCTTTTAGCATTAAATATGAACAATATTAGCCAAATTCAAATTGCATAATTTTGTTCTGAGCTCTTTCAGAATATGACAATTTTACTAAGGCATTGATTTGTTATCGAAAGAATTGTCAAAACAGCACTTGAGAAACAAATTCTTTTGAATGGCTGTAGAATTTACATATTCGGTATCCTTCACCAACGCAATAGGTCCAAAGAAATTGAGTAAGTTTTTCCCAACGAAAGCTTGCACACACATTCGACATATATGCAAAGTATTCGGACCTCGACGACATATGTGATTTTAATTCTTGACGGAAAAGTTCGACTTCTGTATAGGATATATACCCTAATGGACTTCAGCAGATATTCAGCGGTATTATAAATTCCCCGAAGTTTTTCTTTCTTGTGTGCATAAGTGCTGGGCACGTTCCCAACATCCGAGAAGAATCCCAGTTTCGTTAGGTGATAATTCAGCCTGCAGTGTACTGTAAATACTCCTGTGATGATTCGTATATTATTCTTGTTTAAATTGATACATGCCTTAAGTCGTTTTAGGTTATAGATCACTAAAAGTGTCTCGGAGTGGGACAACTCTGGTAGGTTTTCCGAGCGTGATTGTCTTTCTGATTCTTCACTGCTTTTAATTAGCATGGATAAAGTTCCTTTGCCCAGACCACAGAAGGGTTATGGGCCTACAAACGGTGTTGCAGCTCCCTTTCTGGCAGTCCTATCCCCTAGCTTGTTGCCTCTAACTCTAATATGTACTGGAGCCCAAAGGATACATAATTGGTTATTGGTGAACCAAGTTTATTCAGCTTGCAAGACATTCCCACACCAGTTTTGATTTCATCTGGTTAGAGTTCAGTGCCTTGATAACAGCTTGACTGTCTGTCAGGATTGCAATCCTTCTCTTCCGGTATTGGCGCATGATGTAGAAGTGGGCACACTTGTCAATAGCGTATGTTTCCGCTTAAAAGACAGTAGTATTATTATCTAAAGGCTCCGAGTATTTTATCCCTGGGCCTATCATTCCTGCTCCGGTCCCTTCATTAGTCAAGGAGCCGTCCATAAACCATATTATCATGTTCTGGTTTATCCCGTATGTTTTAGATATACCTTCTCATTTGTTTTTATTACTGAGCTCTGTTTGGAATCGCTTAGTAATGCTAAATTCCATATGCATTGAGTCCCTCGGCATTCCGACTTCAGGCTGTTGTTTTATTAGAACATCATATTTCTTGCGGTCCATCCATCTGCATGGTCCCTATTAACAGCAGTCATTCTCATGATAGCCCTCTTTGCTTGGGACTATTTGATGATTTTGCGGATTTTTTTATTATATGAAATACTATTGTTATTCGATTGAGTACTTCCACCCTCAGTAGAAATAATTGCTACTGCCACATTTTGACATTTCTCAATATTTGTCCTTGTCATAGTTTTGTGCGTGTTATTCCTTGTTTTGTTTTGTTTTACTTTCAACGAAATTTCGAAATTTGAAATATTTTATATATTCTACTTAACATTCTATATAACATTTTTATTTATTTTATTGTATGTAATTGTAATGAAATATATAATTAAATTCATTTGCATCTTGCACTCATATTTATATAACCACTACACTTTTATAGACAACAACAACAAGCACACTAACTTTGAACTTTCAACCAACAACTGATAGATGGCAAATTACAAATGGTTAATTGCATATTAAGGTGATCAAAAGTGTTGTGGGTTTGTAACAAATATGATCAAAATATATAGCGAGCTTTTACTTTTATTCTGACTTTAAACCCTAAAATGTTGCAAAAAAAGTGAAAAATTGAAATTGAAAATTAAATTGAATCTCCCGGATAATTGAAAATAAACTTAAGAAAAATTATGGCTATCTTTTCAGTTTAAAATGGTAGAATATTATTAAATACGAGTATATATACCTATTTTTAGACTACTTTTAGACATTTCAGATCCACTTTTATATCACCGATTTCTTTGGCAATTACATCCATTGATATGCGTTCTGCTTTTAAAAAATGTTTACCTACTCTAATATACTTGTATGCATTTTCCATTTATTCTCTAATGTAAAAAAACATTCACCCAAAAATTTTGACTTGAAGAAATTACTTCATTACAACACGCTCGTATGATGGAACATACAACCAGTTGTTGTCTTGAGTAAATGTAGAGGTAGATATATACATACTGTAACTATATACGTTACAAATGTTAAATCAACAATGAGAAAATTACAACAATAACCCTAGGTAGTATCACTAACAAATGTGGCACAGCACCATCATCATCATCACCATCATACTCGTACATCGTATATAAAATTTCTTTGGTTTCCTATACGTTGTTTGTATAAATATTGTATGTACTCGTATGTATATGTAGTTATACGAGTATGTGTATACGACGTATGTGTGAATATCAGTATTATTATAGTGATATTACAATGCTGCTACAATGACAACCGCAACTATTTGCCATTTTTATACATCGTAATATATGTACGACATACAATATGTACAATGTACAAGTGTTATTCTCATACATGTGTGTATTGTACTGTATAGTATTGTATCATCATTGTGAAAAAGTGCCAAAGCATGAGTATTGAAGTGAATACATAAGTGAATGTGCAAGTGTACAAAATAAGCTGCCGGGACTTGGTATTTAATTATTCATGCTGACAATTAACAAGCACGCAAATTAAATTAACAATTAGTTTGATTAAAACTACCACCATCGTACATACGCATATACATGCATACTCACATATTTAATGTATACATCAAATAGATTGTTCATGTAGGTGTACCTACGTATATCTTATGTTGCAATGACAAAAGCATAGAAGCATATAATAAATACATATATCTCAGAATATATCTACATACATTCGTTCTGAACTCTCAGCAGAACAATGAATGTGAAAAAAAAAGAACACAACACAAAAACAACTACACCAAAACTTGACACAAACTTAACATACATACATAAGTATTGTATGGCAATACACACATATACACACTCGCTTGTCACATAGTTTCACGCGTCGCGACAACATTCATTAACATCTTCACATAGACGAAGTATATATTTAACAAAGCACTGTGAGAGTATGTGACGTACGCAGCAGAATATAGTATGTATGTATGTATGAGTGTTTGTGGTATAACCTAAGACAACACTGATGCATGCATTCATTAATACCAACACCAAATAATTGTCTACATAGAAGGCAAAGGTATGGGAGAAAAGGTAGTTAAACAAATAAGAAATAGCTACATTGTTGTCAGCAAACTTCAAATGTTATCTTAGGCAGGCATACGTGTAGCTTCATACATAGCATGTATGTGCAAGTAGGCTTAAGAAGCTTAAGACAAACGAATATGTAATGTATGTATGAAATAGTGTTAGCAAATTTGTTCTAGGCACTTGTACTTGTATGAACAGCACACACATTAATGTCGCCTTTTTGTGCTATTGTCAATGTTTTGCGTCTTTTTGTTAGACTCACACACACACACACACACACACACACACACACACATCTCGTTCTCTCTCTCTCTCAATCTTCACCGCATCTACTTATGAATGCATATATCAATTAAACATGGTACCATCATTGTACTTTTCTGTCAGCATATGATTTCTTGAAATTTCATGCAATACTATTTTCTTTTGCTTTGTTGCTTTATAGAGTGTTTTTTCCTCTTTTCTTTGAATTAAATTGTTATTATTATCTCTAGTCTTCAATTTCATTTTGATTTGGAGGATTAAATTATTCGGTGCCAAAATATTTGGAATAGTATTCAGTGTCTCAACTGTATCTGTCACAATTTTGATTGTAACATTTGAATAGCCTCTTTCTTTTATATTCACATATGAATACATACCCAATTGCATGAATTGTTTGCTAATAATCCATAATAATGTTAATTGTATGCTGTTTTTTCAAGCTTCTAAAAGAACTATGCGATAAAGCTTAGAAAAAATGATATCACAAGGGTTCTGCCATTCGGAACCGGCTAAAATAAGTAGGTCTCTTCTAATACTGTCCAAAATTTAATACGCACAACAATAATCGAAGAGAAGCTCAGCCAATGAGGCCTTCGGGGCTTTAAATGCCACATATTTATTTTTTATTTGGGGATCAAATGGGATTAATTTTTTCTTTTAGCAAAATTATGGTTTTAGATCTCCTGGCGATTTTGGATGAACAACGACATCAAGTTATTCTTGTAGAGCCCTTTTGAAGCAAACTTTGCGTCAGAATTGTAATTTTACTCCCCTAAGGCAGTGGCGAGTATTTCAATCAATATTTTTCTATGATTTTACGAAGTTATTGTGAAAGCGTATTATTCTACATTGATCCCTTAGCTTAATGTCTTCCAGAATATGAGCCATGTAAGACCTTATTCCGTCGGTAATATATTTCTAATATATTTCCATGTCGAAGAGTCGTTATAATTAACAATTTTTTGGATGGCAGTTATTGGGTTCAAATTTTGTGACTTTGTGGTTTTGTTGTTGTTTTCTTTTTCTTCCAAGAATTTTCTGGTTGTGATGTTTCTTCTGAAATTTTCATCTCCAATCATTTTATGAATTCAGATTTGTGCCTGTGTATAGATCCATTTAGTTAAATATTTGGAGACTCTGTCAGTTTTAAATTTGTAATTTGCTTGTAATAAATTTTCTTCGAAGTTGTTAATGTTGGCGTGTGGAACCCGATCTGTAAAAAGTTAGTTAAAAGTGTATATATGTATATAAAAAATGTTTGATGCTGGAAATTGATATAGGAAAATACTTTTTGATTTTTTTTTTTTTTAATTTTTGACTTGTATTATTTCACATGTTTTCCCAATACTGAATGAATATTTGCGACTCATGGAATTTAAATTTATTTTTCGAAGGAATTCGTCAGGTTTCGATCTACAATTTTTTTTTTTTTTTGGTTTCTGAAATTTTCGATTACATTTCTCGATTTTTTCTTCAGATCATCAAACATTTTTCTCACTTTTGGTATTTTTTTATTTTCTTTTTAGATCAATTTCTCTCTCTGAGGTAATGCCTTGTCCAAAAATTTTGAATTTGATCGTGAATCTATCTTATATGTATGATACTTACCCTCTCTCACTCTCTCTCTCTCTCTCTCTTAGCTTCACAGTCCAGGGTGGACCATAGCTTCACCAACAACTCTTCTCCAGTTTATTCTCTCGCTCGCTTCCTCTCACCAATTACGAACATTCATCATACTCAGGTCTGCTCCCACATCCATCTGAAGCCATCTCTTTCTTGGCCGGCCCCTCTCTTTCTTCCACCAAACGGACGAAGTGCAAACACTTTCTTCTGGATTCTTTCAGCTTACCCTACCCTATGCAATAATCACAATATATAACGAGTCAATATCAGTTAAATAATCTTGCTTGACTACTAGATATACTGATATTTATAGCTTATTGAGATTTATCAATGATCAAAGTGAAAGGATTGTCCGTGTTGCTTCACCTTATAATAATGGAATTGTAAAAGGTAGAGCGTCGACGCGTATGTATGTACCTTTTTGGGTGTGAATGTGTGAAAAAATAGAAACGATGAAATTGTCAAAAGTTATTTCTATTACCCATTCAAATGGCGTGAAAGCGATGAGCGGTCAAAAATAGTTATCATAATAATAATAACAACAATAATAATAATAATAATAATAATAATAATAATAATAATAATAATAAAAGTAATGAAAATAGTAATACTAATGCTCTTAATAATAATAATACTAAAAAAAATATATAGAAATTCAAGCCACTAACTTACTGCAGTGTCGTAAAACTCAGTATGTGTCCACCATTGAAGTTTCCCCTGCTTGCTGCTTCCTTTCCAGTTTTTATCACACCTTCTATGGTTGACCCGTTTCTCTTTTTTACTGTTTTGTTTCTTGCTTGCTTAGCAGAGCATATAGAGAAGACTTATTCTTGTTGTTATTTTCTCTTTTTGGCTACACATTAATGTAGGCGCGTTTTGAGGTTTATTACTTAAATTCTTGTAAACGACCTTGAACTTTAAATGTATATAGACATATGTACATTAAGGTGGATCACGAAAAAAGTATTAAAATTTCACCCCTACTTTGAAAAATTATATTTAAAAGTTCTTAGGGCAAAAAATGGTTTTCCTTAATCCTTTTAGAACCTCCAAAATGTTTTATTTATTATTTAGCTCAATCGTTAATTGTCAGATTTTTAAAAATGATAGCTTGTTGAAATGTGCTATTGACGATTGATTAACTATCATAAACGTCAGTCAAATTACTCATATGTAATATTGTCTCATCGTCCATTCCTGACCACGTAATCGCACTGTAAAGTGATTTTAAACTTTAAGAAGGTATTATTTTTGAAAATGGGTTAATTAACAACCGAGATACAATAAAAAGCCTTTATTGTGGTTCTAAACAGGTTAAGATAAAATAATTTTTTTTTTTATACCGAGGTCCTTTCGACATAATCTTTCAAACTAGCGGTGAAATTTCGAAACTTTTTTTTTTGTGGGGAGTGATCCACCTTAATGTAAATATGAAATAGTAAGTGCTATTTACTAACAACAAATACATACACATATGTCTACATGACTCTGTTGTGCTATTTTGAACAAACAAAAATGAAAGGCGAAAATATTACATTAATGTTGTTGGAATGTGATACTACGATATTAAATCGGCTTAGTCATAGACGCTCTTAACATTATTTAGACAAAATCATTTGTCTGTCTTTTAAGATTTAATTGCGAACATTTTGATAATTGCTCTTTCAAAATGTTCCTAAAATTACACTAAGCACTTACGTATAAAATTGACATATTTTGATATGGGCAGATTTTTTTTTCAATGTTTTTGAGCTTTTCAAAGTACAATCGTCTTGTCATATGAAGCAAATGAAATAATCCTTCAAAACCCACCCTTTTGTTATATCAAAATTTACTTAACTAGAATAAAAATAAAATTCTTAAAGTAGTTGACAAGCACTTTTATCGAAATGGTGCCTCTTACGATATATATTTATTGTACAATACAATATACAGTACGCCTAATTCTATGTGCAAATATTATAGGTAAATACTATGAGTAACTCATCCTTTGAATGCATCAGCAAAACAAAAGTATAAAGTGAGATCAAGTGAGAATTAAGTTTACGAGTAGTTAGCACATAGCATTCAGTCAATTGTTTGCCACCTACATACATACATTGCGTATTCTATTGTTACTCTTATAACTAGTCAATACCATTGATTATTGTGACATGAACATTTCAATTGTTGTCATAATAGTGTCAAAGTCGTAAAAGATTATATCAACTAAGTACGAGTGAATGAATGAATGAATAACTTGTCATTTTGGAATTGTTTTAATGGTGTGTCAATATATTCGTTTGCGTTCGTTGCTAAGCTCTAAAGCGTTCATAAATAGCCGAGTATTTGCTTTGTAGACACATTTCACAATTGACATTGACCGGCCATTTTCAATGGGTTCACCAACAATTAACTGACAATTTATGTTTCATGATGAAAGTAAAAGGGAGGAGCATACATGCTAAATACTAAAATATTAGTGATTTGTGAATTATTATTGCATATAAAAATGAGTATAAATAAAAAATATTTTCAATATTTATTAGGGCCTCAACAAAGTCAATCTCAAATAGTGAAACAACAATTGCAACAAATGTTTAATTTTAATAAAATATAAAGAAATAATCTGATAGAGAAAAGTGAAAGAATTTTGCAGCTTTCCATTTAATAATAATATTTTCTTTTTCTGGCTACACCACTACTGCACACAGCAGTCGATTTTTGAAATAATCAATATTCTCAGTCTTCATTTATTGCAATATACTAATTTGATACACTCAGCATTCTATATAATTGTATTTGCTCATACACTAGACTATACTCGTACTCAATCATTTTAACAACTAATGGTAATTGCCCAAACGTGACTTCATTTCATATTATAAATCACACACACATACGTACGTACGCGTGTGTATGTCTGCTTGATTAAAACATTCACGTACTCGTGTAAAATATGTCAATACCAGATGATGACCTTGTATATGATTGACAATTACAATAATATAAAATAATTACGTTGTAATAAAAGTAATCATAAAGCAATACAACAAGAGAGAACATCAAAATCATAAAGCTTGAAGAATTGTTAACAAATAAAAATAATCATATTATGCTTATAACAATGAAAATGATTAATAAAATAATTGAGATAAATATTGTAATCTAAAAAAATTCGTCATTAGGTTTTTCATTTTCTTCATACACATTATTAAGTTGAAGAGGGGAACAAATGCAAGGAAGAATTGTGAAATATTGCAGAAAGTTTATTGGAATGATGCTCTCTTAATGATAAAAATACAATGCAGGCCAGTGAAATAATTATTGTAAGGTTTATGGACATTTTGGTCTATAAAGATCGTCAGTGCTTCACTCGTCAAGGCGAAGTTAGCTTGATGTCGATGAAATAAAGACAAACCCACATTTCACAATATCCGTGATCATTAAGCATTCATGATGTGACTTCCAGTAAGCATCTCAGAATGCTGCAATTCACCAGCAAGGTGGATATTTGGATTCCCAATGAGTTCAAACTAACAAATAGGATAATTTGGAGGTAGTTGGTAGATCCACTATATCTCATGTTCTTCTAAGTAAGACTTGAGCAATATTTTTAAACATCTATTTACATATAATAGTTTTGCAGATAACTAACTAGTTATTCTCATTTAGCTTATCTTTATCTCATTTACCTAGTTACATATACGTACAATGCGTTGTACCACAAGTCATAGATTTGCTTTTTTTATATTATAATTTTGAATTAAGTACATACATCGTATATACATCATATGTACATATGTAATATTACATTTATCTCATTCTTCTACTTTTTACTTCCTTGTAGAATCAAATAATACAACATAATCAACGTGCTGGTGTCATTGTTAGTAGCGGTGATTTGGCATTACAAGGTGTAACACGCCATCAAGCGGGCAATTACACATGTACAGCATCCAATGTTGAAGGTGACGGTGATAGTAATATTGTTGAGCTGAAAGTTATGTGTAAGTAAAGAATATAAAGTAATAATGAATATAATAACAATAAAAGCAATACTTCAATTCTTATATAAGTAAAGAATAAAATAATAATAAAATATAATAGCAATAAGCGCAATAATTCTCACTCTATTAGAATACTTATCCAAACGCGTTGAATTTTATATATATATGTCTGCAATATGACTAAATATTTTAAATTTGATATATATAATATCGTGTATACTCTTTATAATTTTATTGGATTATTTATTTATTTATTTTATTGGATAATATTTTTAAGACTAATTTAATTCACTATTAAGTAGTAACCGCCAAATATTGCGGTTTGGTTCACCTTAGTGTTCTTGTAAAAAGTGCTTCATTGCAAAAAAATTGAAGCTCCATCGTTTATGTGGCTTTGTAGCCTTTTGACATGTTGTTCTACGAAAAAATTAAGTGTATCGGCAACTTTTTGCACTTGAAGATCTCTATGTATGTAGTTCGAAGTTCCTTATGTACCAAGAAGAATTAACGATAGATCACAGAACTTTATTGTGGAAGCGCTGAATGACATCAACGTGGAATAATGCCGTGCATCCCCACGTGCTGCCATATGGGACAACAATTTCATCAATTCTAACCAGCTTGTATGCAATTTTTTTAATTGTAAACTTTACATGAATAGATTTTGTTTCGTTCAGTTTAATATTCTCGTCAAGCGATGCTTATAATTTTGCGGTTGATTCAATTTCGTTTTTGCCAACACAAAGGATGCATGTGTCGTTTGCAAATGTAGCTATTTTGCTCGTTCTGGGAACAGGTAGATCAGAAGTATATAACAGATGTAAGATTGGTTCAAGTATGCTGCCTTGCGGAATGCCGACATTGATATTCCTGATGTTTGAATATGCTTGGCCTTGTTTTATTAAAAAAAAAAAAACACAACTTTTATAATTAGATTCTAAGAGATCGGTAAATTGTATCGGAAGTATGGTTCTAAGTTTAAATATCAGCCCCTCATGCCAATTTGTCGTATGCCTGTGCCACATCTGAAAATATTGTGGTGATATCTTTGTGATTTTCAAAAGCTTCTTCTATAGTTTGAACTATTCTATGGACTTGGTTGATCGCCGAGTGTTTTTCTCTGAATCCAAATTGATGTGAGGTACCTCCTAGCTGTTTGAGTGATATCACTTCCTTCAGACATTTAATAAACAAATTTTCAAAAAGTTTTCCCATTAATGGAAGATATGATATGTTTTCGTGTCAATGGAGCGACTGAAAATAAGCAATTTTCAAAAAAGGTGAAAAAAGTCTCTTATTTTCGAATGTTATCGCATATAACTCAGTCTAAATTAATCCAACCGACATAGACGGCACATTGTCGGAAAGAAGAAGACCATGGCTTTCCAATAGTGTGGAAATTTTTGTATGGATAAATTGTAAATATATGATATCTCCATTACTCTATTACTTTGTCTTTATGTCGGTTTTTTTTTTTTTTTTGTGAAATATTTTGATATTTTTATCAAACGAGATGCGTACTCTCACGACAGGAAAATTATGAGCGTAAATGTAGGCACTTGATATATAAGCATATTTATGTGCTGCTGTCTTTCTTCCAAAGCCGGGAAAAAGGGACTACTCAGAGGCTAAATCTTTCCGGCCGGTTAGCTTGACCTCCTTTCTGCTTAAATGTATGGAAGGAGTACTGGCGGACTACATGGAAAGGACAACGCTTCTGACAAAACCACTGAGCAGGTGTCAGCACGCGTACAGAGCTGGCAAATCCACTGAAACGGCCCTGCACGAACTCGTTCGCGTAGCGGAGAGGGAACTGTCTTGTGGAGGGATATCTATGTCTACTTTTATGGATATAGAAGGTGCCTTCGATAAGATTGGTTTCGATAAGCTAAGGATGGCCCTTGCTTCTCGTGAAGTCAGCCCAACCATTATAAGGTGGGTGGACAGCATGCTGAGGAAAAGGGCAATAAACTTTCAAAATGGGAGTTACAGACTCAGAGGTAGGGTAGTCAAAGGGTGTCCACAGGGGGGAGTATTATCGCCCATCCTTTGGAACATCGCGGTCGATTCCCTACTTCAGCTTCTGGACTTAAAAGGCATACACACCGTCGGGTATGCAGATGACATAGCGGTAACGGTGAGCGGTAAGTTCCTGGACACTATTTATGATACCATGAGAGGTGCACTCAAAATGGTTGAAGGATGGTGCACGGAACAAGGTCTCTCTGTAAATGCTTGTAAGTCGGAAACAGTACTCTTTACTAAAAGGAGGACTGGACTAACAATAGACCCTCTTAGGCTTTTTGGATCGAACATCAACGTATCCAAGGCAGTAAAGTATCTAGGTGGATAACAAGCTGACTTGGAATAGTTACGTCGATGACAAGATTCAGAAGGGCAAGCGGGTATTGCATCAGTGTAAGAGAGTGTTCGATCTCATGTGGGGAATTACTCCCAGAGCAGCGCACTGGATCTACACAACGATGGTCAGACCCTTAATAACATATGCTGCTGTGGTCTGGTGGCCTAAGGCCACCCAAAAGACCGCGAAAAGCAAGTTATGTAGGGTACAAAGAATGGCTTGTATTGGGATTACCGGAGCTATCCGGACTACCCCAGTAGAAGCATTGGAAGTCTTTCTCGGGCTGCTGCCGTTGGACTTGCATATTATGAAGTCAGCGGCATTAACAGCATTACGTTTGAAGACAACCAATAATTGGTATGGATTCGGCACAGAGAGAGGGCACAGGGGCATCCTGTCACTGCTATATAGCAGTGTAAAGGAGGCGCAGATGCCAATGGAGGGAATGGGTAGGCTGAAGATGACTGAAAAGTCACACAGAACACTCATTGAAGACGGCCTCACACATGATGTATGTGAGGAAAATGACATCAGTATTTTTACAGATGGTTCATTAATGGATGGCAGAGCGGGTGCTGGAATCTTCTCTAAAGAGTTGGGACTGGCATGCACTCTGAATCTGGGAATATACGTATCGGTATACCAAGCAGAAATGCTAGGTCTAATGCATGCGCTAGACCATCTACTGGATGGAAAGGTGCAAGGTAAGAAAATCTTGCTAGCACTCGATAACCAGGCGGTGGTCAGGCGGCTGCAACAACCTACGGTATCTTCTAAGTTGGCGCTCGAATGTGTTCAGAAACTTAATGGGTGTGCTCGTAGTAATGCGATTACTCTTATGTGGGTGAAGTGACACATTGGTATAGAACAGAATGAAGCTGCAGACTCCTTGGCTAGACAAGGATCTGAAGCTGAATTTTATGGACCGGAACCAGTAGTTGCTCTCAGCAGCGGGACGGTGAAGGCAAAGGTCGAAGAGTGGATAAAGAAACTTCATCTCACGAGATGGGAGAACTTATATACTTGTAGACAGGCAAAGGCTTCGTTGAGGCTATCAAAGGGCAGTGAATCGGGGAGGGCTCTCAGTCTAGGACGAATGACTCTAAGCTGGTTGACTGCATTAATAACTGGGCATGGCAATTTCAGGTACCACCTCAGCAAGATGGGTCTTGTTGATGGGGAGGATGCTGATATTTGCAGAGTATGCATGGAAGAGGCAGAGACAGCGGCGCACATAGTGTGAAAGTGTCCTGCATTGGCAAGCAGGAGGATGTCCACACTGGGTCGCCAATTTATTGATGAACTCGAAATGTGGAACATACCCCACAAAGAGATGCTTGAAATAACGCGTGATGTTATTATGAGGAAGGAAGTAGAAGAATTCTGCAACCGAACAAATAATTAACACACGATTTGAGGGACGAAAAGGGACCCATATAAGTGGTCTGATTCGGCTAATCCCTAAATTTATAATATATGTGCTGCTGCTGTCGTTCAATTGAAACATTTTAAAATTCAAAATTAACAAAGATATTCTGAAAAAAAAAAAATATTGATTCCTTCATAAAATTCACATATTCACCATCTCGTTTTCATCATCACAATTAACTCGCTTCATGTAATTTTGTTTAAGTATTGCATTGCCTTAAAAAATGTATTATGTGTTAATTTAAAAATATACAGATTCTTAAGAGTTAAAGTAGCAATGACATATTCATACGTAGCTCCACCTTTACTTCTTACTACATTTTGTCACCGACACCACCTTCTTCGACGTCATTGCCTTTTGCAATTTCCTATGTGTTCATTTTTTTTTTAGATTCTATTAAATTTCCTCATGAATAAGAAAGGATGGAAATACAAAAAAAGAACAAGCTAATGAGAATAAAAAAAAAATATATATAAAAATAATAACTATTTACAACAAAAAGTACCTACTCTTTATATTCGTCTATAAGAGGAGTATCGGTGACACACAAGAACTACAAGTATGTGACAATGATAATACCAACAATGTTATACTTAGAGTATATACTTTATATAAAGATGTTCGCACATACGAGTATATGCATAATATTTTTTGTTGTGGTTATTATTTTTGATACCATATACCAAATTGTGCAACAATCGTTTCATAAAACTACTTCATTATGTGTAGTGTATTTCGATAACTGAAATCATTAGTCACAAGTTTATCAAATTATGATTTAAAAATAGGGAAAAAATTATTTTTATATCACTTGAACAATCTCAGGGTAAGGTACCGATATATATGGACTGTTTCAAAAATTTATTTCTGAAATCCACTTAAAGTTGGTCTCGATAAAATGGGATATGTGGATTAGTAAACAAGATTTCAATCAATGTGAGTACGAACATGTTGCAACGAAATATTAATCTGTAAATTAGTGCGTTAAACTTCAAATCTTCAGTGGTTACCTTAAATACGTCTGAGCCAAATCAATCCAGTTTCATTTTTCCTTAAAAGCCAAGATTTTCTTCTTAATCTCAACAAAAGCTTATTGGCAATTTTTCAGTATAAAAAAAAATTATTTAAAAAATCAACGAGTTTTATATAGAACATTGTTGAATAATAAAAATTTACCCTGAATATATGAACTAGTAGATATTTGAAGTTCCTACAGTCATTTAGTGCAAATGATATTTATATACAATATATACCATATACACACACATGCATGAATGAGCAACAAAATCAACACAATCTTGGTTCATTTACTTCTCATATTACATACATACACCACCTGTATGTATCGTATACATATCGCGTATTCACGTACAACTCATAGTGATGACAATGAGAAAATCAAATCAATATATTCAAGTGTAAAAAGGAAAAGTAAAAGAAACAAAAGTAATATATATTTACTTCCACATGTATGTATGTATGTGCCTAGATGGTTCAGAGACAAGTAAAAGTGGCAACAACATCTCAAGAGCAAATAATAATAAGTATGATATAATCAATAGCAACATCATTTGCAACATTGATTGCAATACGCATTTGTTTATGAGTGTGTATGAGTGTATTGGTATGTTTGTGCACAAGATAGTGTGATGGAAAAATCATAAACAGGAAATTTATTTTTTATATTGTATTTGTTGTTGTTTGTTGTTCTCTTTTTCTGATGTTACCCACTACTGCTGTGACAATTGTCTATCAACTTTTACGTTAACTTTTTTCTGCTTCATATTTCATTACTCATATTTCTTCAACACAAAATATTGATAGTAAAGCTGAAAGAGGAAAACTAAGTGAAAAACGAAACGAAAACTAAAATATGTTCATTGTGTATGAAGAAAGAGAGACAAAAAGAAAATGGTACGATTTTACACCAATATATCACTCCATTGTTGGTTGATAATAATGATGATGATGTTGATGATGATGAAAATTATGTTGAATTTGTGGTTACAAATATGAAAACGGAAATTTGGTTTTTAAATCATTATTCAAACATACATATAAATTTGTTTTTCTTTTCTTCTTTTTTTTTTTTTTTTTTTTGCAGAACATAATAGTAGAATAAAGAAAAGAAAAAAATATTTCTCATCGAAAAAAGGGTTGTTTTTTGATTAGAGTAATACAATTTTAAATTGAAAGTTAATTTGAAGGCAAGTTTTTTTTAGTTAAAAGCTGGTTTAATAGTAAAAATATTTCGGAATAAAATTCGAACACTTACACATTTCCCCTAGCTTCGATGAACTGGAGTAAATCAGACCAGTTTTGAAGCACATACTAAGAAATTATGAATACAGTTCGTTAATACCGATGTTTATGTCAGTGTGCAGAGTTTTAATTATTGTCAGAAATGAAAGAGTTGGTATAATCTTAAAGAACTGTCCAGGAACTGGAGTATTTGTTATACTAAGCAGGTGTTGCATCATATTATTGAAGCCAAATCTCACGATAAATCAAAGAGGTATTGATAATATAATTTTAAATAGATTTCAGCTTCCGGGTCGGATTTGCAAGAAATAATTATAATTTATTTTCCAAGGTAATTTTACTGTTTGCCCCACATATTGAGTAAGAGACTACAGATTTGATTACAAATATCATTAATATCAAATTGCATCAAATATTATTACAAATATTATTACAAATATATTCAATCACATTAGTGGTGTATGCCATCATCATCATCACTTCCTGTATCTTCCACTGGAGCATAAGGCCTCAATAGAGCATTTCCATCTGGTACTGTTTTTTACTAGTATCTTTAATTCGTTCTACAATTTTCCGCATTCGTCTATTTCATTTTGTAAGGATCTCCTCCACGTGGTCTTAGGGCGACCCCTCTTACAGTTTCCTTGAGGGTTCCAATCAAAAGCTTGTCGGCAAACTTCTGTGGCATCTTTTCGCAATGTGCGGCCTATCCATCTCCATTTTCGTAGTTTGATATAGATGGCCATAGTTCCAGTTTGTATTTTTATATAGGTCGTCATTGTTGATGACATGTGGTGTATGTGGAAAATATAAAATAAAATTATTTTCGACCAAAATGCTCATCAAAAATCTAATAAAAAAATCGGGAAAATTTAACGAAATTTAAAAATATATATCTTTTATATTTTCAGCACATAGCTTGTTCAACTGCCGTTCGGAACCGGCTAAAATAAGTAGGTCTCTCTAAGACTGTCCAAAAATTTAACACGTACACTAGTAATGGAGGAGAATCTCGGCCAATCAGCCCTTCGGGGCTTTAAGCGCGACATATTTATATTTTTATTTATTTAGCGTGTTCAATTGTAAAGAAAACAACATATCGACTTGGTAAATCTTTATATAAATATGTTACTCAAGCTTAATTTTTGTTGCATTTTTAAGCGAGTCGAAATCAAATAGGAATTATGTACATATACTAGTGCCCTAGTGCATAGATTTTCGATATTTCCATATCTTGTAAAGTTCCCTAAGAAAATACATGGTGCGAAAATAATCGGTGCCAAATAGTGATGAAGCCTTGAAAACATGGGAGAAAATTAAAAAATTGAATTTTTCATATAATTTTCTCCAAGTGCGCCACCATCGTGATTAAAAAGTAGGACACACTTCAATGATTTTGGATCCCATAGAGGGCTTGTCATATAAACTGAATGTACTTGAAAATCTACAAATAATGCCATAATTGTTTAGTCGTTGGTTTTCCTAGAAGTATAATATATACGAATAATCCAAATGAACTTTTTTTTTCTCAACTTTTGTTCATAACATGTTTACGAAAATTATGTATACTTTAAATTGGCTACCTTTTGGCATGGCCTTTTTACATTTAACAATACAACAGCCAATCAGAGTCAGTCGAAATTTAAATAGGAAAAGTAGTACATGGCTATGGCCCATAACTTCATTGTGGCGATGTCTTTCACGATAATTTGTCAATGCTTATTGAGCAGAAATGTTGCTGTTGCAACATTTGCAACAAAAGTTCATAAGTAATGTCTCAAATGATAGTTATCACACTAAAAACACACCCATTACTTGTACAAATGCATATCATTTATTTACAAAAATTATTCATTTTCAACCTGATTGATTTATTGAAATACAGGAACATAATTTAATCAGAAATTTGTCAACTAAAGAAAATACAAAATAGCAGTATGATAGTCGTTATATTAAAAGTAAATTTGAAAATATTGAATAGCAAGGAGCATATCTTACAGAAATCTATAAAGATATGAAAAGAAAATTGTATCAACCATGACATTGCCGCTGGTAGCTCTCTTCTAGTATTTCTGTCATCTCGTTCATAAATGCCATACATTTTCTTTTAATTGAAAAGCTTAAGGTTTTGCTTAATTAAGGGAGAAATTCGAAATTGATCTGTACTACAATTTAATTGTTTTATATTAATAGACAAAAGGGTGAATATATTTTGAATCAATAATATCCCTAATATTTTTATCCATTAATATTTTGTTTTCCTCTCACTTTACTCTGAACATAGTTATATATTCATACATCAACTACTATAGTACTATAAAATAGTAAATAAATAACAAATTGATTTCATTTTTGAACAATTGAAATTCAATATTTACTTTGATAGAATACATATATTGAAATGCATTTGTATTTGTATTTAGATTTTATAAAATGTTCAAAAATAAAATCATTTATTTATCATGTCTGTGCATGTGTATTTATAAATGTGTATTTATAATATATATTTTATTTGCTTCATAACATAATTGCCAATGCCATTAGTTATATGTATGTATATGGGAAATATGTAAGTTCAAAAATCATATCGATCTACTTATGAAATAAAAACAATAAGCAAAAAGTTCAAATCGTAAAGTAATGCAATAAAGAATATAATTCAATTCAATTATTCATTTAATTGCTACAATTCAAAAAATCTTTCAAAGGATCAGAAGGTCATTTAAAGACATAGTAAATATTTATTTTATTTATTTATTTGACAGAATTAGGGTATTAACTAAATTAATACCTAATTGAGAGTATAGCAGCAATGGCCTTCAGCTGCTTATGGATGAAAGGAGAGAATTCAAAATAAGACAATTACTATATTTGGTAATACAATCTGAAAGCTTTTAAGAACTTTAAGATTTTTTCAATATTAATCGGGGAAGGGTTAGAGAGGAGGTTTAAGGGGTCACTGTGACAAAAGGTATGATATCTCAGGCATTGGAATTCTGGACATTCACGTAGGTAATGTCATAGCAGATTATTTTGGATTTCGAGAGCGCAACTACATAGAGCATTAGCCTCAATTCTCATCAAATACCCATGGGATATTTTCGTATGGCCTAATCTCAGGTGGATAATTTTAATATTATCCAATCTGTTTATTGTTTCAGGTAAATAGTCGTAAAGATATATGCGGTCTGCGTTTATACCTTTGTACCAACTCGAGGTAGTGTTCCAAATTATCATATTCGAGTTAGAATGATAATCCTTTAGGTAATATTTGATATCAATGAAGTTGTAGTTGGGAGTAGATATAACAGGGGCAGAGCAAGCGTATTTTGCAGCACGGTCAGCGACCTTGTTGCAAATGTTGGAGATGAACTGTCGTGATTTTAAGTGGCAAAATTGGTATATTCAACTGAGAGCAGGTCCATACTGCTCTTGATAATGTTGCAGGGGTTTTCTGTATGGTATGGGTTTTTATAATTTTTTTTTTGTGATGTTGAATAAGGGCGTCGTGTCGCGTCTGTAAAGAATTGATTTACTTATTTTGCTAAGAAGTAATTGTCTTTGATTTTCAAGAGTGAGGAAATTAGCCTCGAAGAACATGTTGTGTAACGGTGTAGAACGGAATGCACCTAGAGCAGTTCTAATCGCCGCGTTGAGGGTACTTTTAATTTTATTTAGGAGTGTTTCTTTTGTTAATGTATAACCCTAGGATATTCAAGTGATCAACTTCGGGGATGTGGTTGTTATTAGCTATAACGGTGCAGTTACAGTTGTGTTTCCGATATAGAAAATGTATATAGGTTGCTGAGTACAGCAATGTAGCTATAGATATGTATGTGCTGGAATTTTATCACCATCACCATCATTCAAGTCGAAGTACAACTTATTCGGAACAATTTATCACAGAGAATTTTCAACAACATTTTCATGAAAATTTTTAATTTACTTTTGGAAAAACTTACAGTACAAACGTTTGTTCTTTCTGATGAAATAATTGAATATACAGCAGGACACTTGATGTACGTATTCTATTAGAAATTGTCAAATTTACAATGTTGACTATGGACGATCTAGTGTGTAATGGAACCATTCGATTTCACGTTGCAATGCTATCGTTGTTGTGATGTACTTCCGTACATATTGAGTAAGCTCCGCATATATCTGTATTCCCACAACCCCTCTCTAAGGTTCATATTAATTGTTTAAGATCTCTTTGAAATTATTTATGTTTCACAATTTTTTGCTTTTTAATATACACACACAATTATATATGTGTAAAAACCCAAAGCCACCTTTTCTTCCTTGCACATACATACAAGTATATCACGATTCCAATCTGAATACTCTACACCTAGTGTGCTATTTTATTACAGAATTACGAATACTACAAGTACTAGTATGCTCACTCCTAGATATTTTTTATATCATTTTTACAATCATGTATGTATGCATTTATATCTTCTTCATTTCTATCACTTGATTGCATTGTCTTGCTACAAATATCGGAATATATCTTCACACATACATATAATCAAAGTGGTACCACTCTCTCTTGGATATCCATACACAAAGAAGTGGATGGTTACTATGTGTTTTTCCTTGACAACCTATACACTCAAAGAATCAATAGTAGCTTATTGGACAGTGTAGGAAATCTAAGTTTCGGTATTGCCAAAGCCAATTCCTTAATAGAGATATTGTTTTAATACTGTTGTTGTTGTTATTATTATTATTCTGTTTCATCATTTTCGAATGTTGCATTGTTCAACATGTATTTATTTTTTTGACTTTGTTTGTTGTAGTTGTTGTTGTTGCCGTACGATGATGTTACTATATTTCATTCCATTTTGAATGAACTCCCACTACGGAAAATTGAAAATTGTTTATATGAGATTTCGACTTTTTTGTACCTTCTTTTTTTTTACTGCTCTCTACTATAAGTGTATTGTGTATTGTGTAGAAGAAACAGAAATCATTTTTTTGAAATTTTTTTACTTTTGCTCGATTTATTTCTATTTTCTTTTTGCTGTTGTTGTTGTTGTTCGTCTTCTGCTCTTTGATATACGTACGTCTTTGTGATGCATCATCATGTACAAGTTATGTGGCATTTACTACTGACAAAGAAATTCAATTTTACACACACGTATACACTCTCGCACACACACACACACACATGCTTCTCTATAAATAGTCTATAAACATGGCTAAATGTTTGTGTGTTGTCGGTACTACATATTTGCCATGCATACGAGTACTCTGTCTATTTCGTAGTTTCTTTTTATGGCTTTTTGAGCATGTGATAGATTTTGGTGCAATGGCTGTTAACTGAGAACAAAAAAAAATTGCATTATTTATGGATGTTTTTCTCTTGTTGTATTATTGTGAAATCGATGGCAAAGCATAAAATTCAGAAGATAAGAGAAAATATATTCGATAAAGTTACACACACACACACACAAACACACTCACAAACACACACACTCACACATATATATTTTGTGTTGCATCCGAAGCGAAGGCTTATTTATTCGATTACAAACATTATTTATACATGTGTGTATGTGTGTGTGTGTGTGTGTGTGTATATTTATCATTTGTATGGTATGTGCATATGTGTTGCATATAAGTACTTTATAAAATCTTCATTTTTAAGTGTATTTTCGTTATTTTCGTTGCAAAAGATAATTCTCAACAATTTCAATTTTCCATCTTGAGCCTCTTTATCTGTAAAAGGATGTATTTTATATAAAATTGTTAGGAATTGTAGAAATTTAATCGGCTTTGTGAGGTTTTCTAGTAAAATTTTAAGGAAAGATAAATATTTACATCTGGCATCCAGGGACGGATTAAGGGTTATTCCAGGCGTTTTTGGGAACAGGATTTAGAGAAATGATTGCGGCACTTTTTGAAATAGTCCTTTTGTAAAAAAGTTTAACAAGGCTTGGACATAGAAATATACCGAGGCATACTTTGCTATAGAAAGTGATCGTAATTTTCATCCGATTTTAATTATTTATGATGAAAATAATCTTCAGCTCGAGAGGTCGAGCTGCTACTGCAATTATGGTGTGAACAGGTAGACACAAATATGTACGTGATCAAAAAGCAAGTTGACTTTTCATTTCATTAATCAAAAAGTATTTATTTAATTCATCAATATTTATGTTGTCCCCTACAAAGTAATCCACCTTAGATATAATACAATTGTGCCAGCCCAATTTTCCAATCCTCGAAGCACTTCTGCCAAGCATTTTTTGGTATAGCCTTGAGCACTTTCAGCGATGCTATCTTTATATTCTCAATTGTTGCAAATCTCCGTCATTTCATGGTATTCTTCAGTTTTGGGAACAGGAAAAATTTACAAGGGCTGCCAAATCCGGTGAATATGGTGGCTGAGGCATGATAGTGGTGTTATTTTTGGCCACACAAATCCCTTAAAAACTGGTGCGTTATCTTGATGCAAAATCCAAGAATTGTTTTTCCACAATTCCGGGCATATTTTTTTCATATTGCTTCACGCAAGCGCCGCATAACTTTAAGGTAATACTCCTTATTAACCGTACGATCCTATGGTAGGAACTCCTGATGCAGTAGCCCATGAAAATCGAAGAAAAGATTGAGTAAAACCTTGACAGGCGAGGTTCATCATTGACATTTTCTTGGCCTTCTTGGAACAGCTTGTAGCACTTATACACATTTTTCTTACTCAGAGTAGACTAACCGCATGCCACAAAGAGAACAACAACAAAATTTGAAATTTGAATGTACGATGCCCGCGAAATTCAAAAAGTCACCTTGCTTTTTGATCACATCTGGTATGTGACTAAATCGATTCAGATCGTAATTATGATTACTTACACGTGCTTACATTACTTACATCATTTCAAGCCGATCTCCTGATGAGTGACAAATAGAAGCACAATATACTCTTGACTTCATAAGTGTCGAATATAAATAATGTTCCTACAGGGCGCTCAAACTCTTTAGTTCAGCCCTGCAAAAAGAAAAAAATTTAAACCTATATATTGATTAAATTATACTCTCATAATATATTTATATAAAACATAATTCATACATATATAAAGTAAATAGTATTTTGTAAAGGTTATACTATCAATAAGTTTACTTTCTTTAATTCTACAGATAAACCCATTTGTCGTCCGGATCAAAAGAAAATCTATGGTGTTGCACGAAATGAAGCTGCCGAGATCTTATGTGAAGTGGATGCATTTCCACCGCCTGAAAATTTTAAATGGTCCTTCAATAATACCGCCGAAACTTTTGATATGCCACAAAGTGGGTTTCGTGCACACTCTGCTCAAGGATCAACACTCACCTACACACCGGTAAAGGTAAGTTTTAATCCGTTAGCAAGTACATAAATGATTAAGTGCATGAGAGCATGATTAATTGATTGAGTGACTGAAGATTACTGTGTTGGAGCAATTTATCTTGTTGTTGTTCTATGTACATTCAAAACATATATACATATTGAAGCATTTAAAAGCTATCAATATAAATTAAAATCCAATGTCATAGGTATTGATGAAACAAATGCGTATCATATCGTTTCATATTAATTGAAAATATTTACATTTCATATCCATTTGTGAGATTTGTATGTATATATAGATTGTATTTATTTATATGAAATGTCATATTTGATTGCTATGTGAATTGGTATATGAAATATGAAACAAACAAACAAAAAAAAAAAAAAACAGATGAAATTTATTTATAAAAGTGGGCTGGTTATATTGAAGTACATACATTTATATTTAAATTATGCTTATACATTGTAATTACATATATTGCTATACCTATATAGTGTAGTTGGAGGTCATCTTATTCGTATATTTAGTGCACACCCCATATCAAATATCAGTATGGGATACTAGTCTGCATATAACTATAGCCGGTTGCAGGAGCAAAATATGGTTACGTGGTCAACATCAAGATGAAGTTCAATGTTCAATCAATTCCGATCAAGTTCGATGACGTTCGATCAAGGTCGATCAATTTTGATCAAGTTCAATCAAGTTCGATCAAGTATGATCAATTTATATAATTATACTAAGTACTTTGCAACATGTTGGATTCTCGATATGTTCCTTCGATGAGGAAATATACACTAGCAAATCGGAATATATTCTTAAAAGCTACTATAAAAATTCCTATGAGACATTATTAAACGAAATAACAGTTGATAATTACGTAAAAAAAGCAACGTAGAAGAAAAAATACTTAAAAAGCTATAGCGCATGCGTATGTGATTTTGGCTAATGGATTGGAGCATACGAACATTTTTTTTACTGTGTAGTACTCTTGATATTACAGGTTATCTCTCTCTCTCTCTCTCTCTCTTTATTATTTATGTGGTTATAACAACCGAATATCGGTTTACGCTGAATATAACATGCTTCGCCATCTCCGTTCTTTGCTAGCTGGCGCCAGTTAGAAATTCCAAGCGCTGTCAGGTTCTCCAGTACTTGGTCTTTCCACAGGAGGTTACGTCTTCCTCTTTTGCGTCGTCCTCCAGCGGGTTCCGAACATAACACCTTCTTAGCTGGAGCGTGTTCTTTCACTCGCTCGACATGACCTAACCAGTGCAGTCGCTGGATTTACTATGTCAATATTGGCATACAGCTCGTACAGCTCATGGTTGTACCTTATTCGGTACTCGTTATCAACGCAAATAAGTCCAAAGATCTTGCGTAGGACTTTTCTCTCGAAAACCCCAAGCATTCGCTTATCGGAGGTGGATATTGTCCAGGCTTCAACGCCATAAATAAGGACAGGCATGATAAGAGACTTGCAGAGTGATGTTTTCGTTCTTCGAGAGAGGGCTCGACTTCTCAATTGCTTACCGAGCCCAAAGTAACATCTGCTAGCAAGAATGATCCTTCGCAATATCTCCAGGCTGATGTCATTACTGCTGTTAATACTGGTTCCAATTGCTTAACACTTTTCCATTGGGTATATACATACATCCACATATATGTATTTCTACATATGTACATGCATGAGTTTGTGATTGTACATATATATGAGATGTATTATTAAAATGATAAATTGCAAACGAACGACTGAGCAAACAAACAAGTAAACTGAAAAATGAATGAATGGACTATAAATGAATTTTATACACCATCCCCTTAGACAGTGGCATTGTGTTATTAAAAACGAAATTATATGAGAACTTGTAGAATGTCATTTCATGTTGACAGCAAAATTGTTATTGACATTTTTTGATATTATGCGTATGGATGTATATGTATATGTGTATCCTGTTTTGATGGCCACAAGCAAAAACAAAAATGTAATTATTTAGAAGATAGTGTGAGCAAGTGATACGTTGGTTCATGCACGTATATGCGAGTATGCATCTACGTTTTAATTCTAATGCTATAATTATAAATGTTTGCTTGTCAGAAGTAATGATTTTTCACTGATATATTATTCTTAGAAATTCCAATTGATCTCTTTTGTTCTTCGTTTTGCCTTTTTACACACACACATATGTCTATATGTACATGCAATATATAATTAAATTTTAATTGAAATCAAATAAATTTTCCATTATTCTTTGAAGTATACTAAGTATACTGATGACATTTACTAAGCCATACGAATACACACTATATGCTTATAGATGTATGTGTATTTATAGGTAAGCTTAATTAATGTAATGCGTTTGTAGGTACAAATCATTAAAATCCACCGTTTTTTATTTACAATTCTGGTCAATTATATTTAGTGATATTTGTCGATCTATAGTTGTTTTAAGGGGAGAATATGGTTAATTTGTGTAAAAAAAAAGTCAAATTTTTGTGATTTTTATTTTATGAAACAGTTAAAATCTATTTATTAATAATAATAGTACATTATAGTATGATATTTGAAGAATATTGTGTAAAATTTTCGTGGAGAAATATTCAAAAATACGACAATTATTCTGGAGAGTCTCGGAAAAAAGTTAAATTGGGGTATTCCCCATAAATCGGTGCTGGATCATCTGATATCAAAAAATAAAAATTATGCCCAGATAACGTTGGGGGAGGTGGGTTTCGAAATTTCGATTTTTCACCTTTTGGGAACACTTTGAAGGAAAAAACGCAATTTTTTTGAAAAATGTAAAATGAAAAATATGAACAAATTTGAAAAAGAACTCTCTGCGTTACCTCGTAAATTATGTACAGAAATATTGTTCAAAATTTCAAAACGATCGGTGCATTGGTTTTGAAATTATAAAGGACACCGACTTTGAAAACGTGAGTTGTGGGAAAAATGCTTTAAAGTTTTGAAATCTAAAAAATTTGGTATGAAACGTTCATAAGCGAGTTCTTATCACAGTTTATCTCATACTGAATCATCGATGCAGGTCCATAAAGTATGTTGCAATCATCCATGATGTCTAAAGCATCTTTTTGCTCATGTCTACGATGAATACTGCCTTCCTTTGTTTATTTTTGAGCTTCCTGCTCTGTTCGGCCTATACGTATAGAGTCAGTTGATCCGACAGGTATAAAAATAGTCAAAACTTCGTAAATTTAGCTTGACTCGAAATTTAGACACAACATTCTATATTATGCTTTCATTTAAAAAAAAAATCGGAAAACAATTTTTTAAACCCTATTCCCCCCTTAAATATATTTTGTAGAGGAGCCACCATAAGCCACCATTCCCTTCTAGGGTCTAACTATTGTATGTAAAGAAAAAAATTTGTGTAGCAAACATTAATGATAGTCGGCCAAGGAGCGTTTCTGTTTAATTTAATGCCTTTTAGTTTTCATAGTTTACTATATTCAGAAATGGGCAAATTTTCGTATAATTCCGTACAATTATTCGGTGATCCCGATCATTTTTTATTATCATCAATTTATTATACAGCACTATCAATTCCGATCAAGTTTGACGACATTCGATCAAGTTCGATCAAGTTCGATCAAGTTAGATCATGTCCGATCAAGTTCGATCAATTTAGATAATTATATTAAGAAGTTTACAACATCATGGATGCTCGATATATTCCTTCGATGAGGAAATATACACTAGCAAATCGGAATATATTCTTAAATATTCTCCATTGGATTCGTAAAGAGGATGTACCAATATTTTAATATATTTTCTTAATATTTAGGTTTGTGAATCTCTCATTTTTGTCATGTATCAGATCGATTACTTCTATCTGCTCTTCAACAATGGCAAAATAAATTTTATAACTTTTTTATTTTGTACGTATATCTTTCGTTTACCAGGTAATGCGAAAAGCAAGTTAGATAGGCTGCAAAGAATGGCTTGTATTGCGATTACCGGCACAATTTGGATGACCTCGGTAGAAGCATTGGAAGTCTTTCTGGAGCTGCTGCCGCTGGACAGAACACTCATTGAAGACGGCCTCACACATGGTGTATGTGAGGAAAATGACATCAGTATTTTCACTGAGTTGGGACTGGCATGCACTCTGAATCTGGGAAGATACGTAGCGGTCTATCAAGCAGAAATGCTTGATTTGATGAATGCGCTAGACCATCTACTTGATGGAAAGGTGCACGGTAAGAAAATCTTGCTAGCACTCGATAACCAGGCGGTGGTTAGGCGACTGCAGTAACCTACGGTATCCCTCTAAGCTGGCGCTCGAACGTGTTTAGAAACTTAACGGATGTGCTCGTAGTAATGCGATTACTCTTATGTGAGTGAAGCGACACATTGGTATAGAACAAAACGAAGCTGCAGACGCCTTGGCGAGACAAGGATCAGAAGTTGAGTTTTATGGATCGGAACCAGTAGTTGCTTTTAGCAATGGGATGGTGAAGGCAAAGTTGAAGAGTCGATAAAGAAACTCCATCTCACGAGATGGACTAATTTATATACTTATAGACAGGCAAAGGCTTCGTTGAGGCTATCAAAGGGCAGTGAATCGGGGAGGGCTCTCAGTCTAGGACGGTTAACTATAAGCTGGTTGACTGCATTAATAACTGAGCATGGCAATTTCACCACCTCAGCCACCTTGTTGAAGGGAAGGATGCTGAGATTGGAAGAGGCAGAGACAGTGGCGTATATAGTGTGCAAGTGTCCTGCATTGGCAAGCAGGAGGATATCCACACTGGGTCGACAATTTATTGATGAACTCGAAATGTGGAACATACCCCACAAAGATATGCTTGAAATAACTCGTGATGTTATTATGAGGAAGGAAGTAGAAGAATTCTGCAACCAAACAAATATTTAAGATACGATTTGAGGGACGAAAGGTGACCCAGATAAGTGCGAATCAGACCACTTATCTGGGTCCCCTAATCTCTAAAATATTAATATACCAGTTCTTCTTAATATACATATTCTTCAGTTGTTTTGTAATGTTCATTAAGCACCTTTTCCTACTAGGTAGATTTATATACAAATATGTATATGCATATAATTGTATTGTGATCATGTTTGAACTGTGAAATTTTCATACGAGTATTATGCATATATTTCTACAGCGTAGGTACCCAATTTTCAGTTCAATGCATTTTCAATGAGCGATGACTTTGTAATGCAAACGAATGCAAAAATCAAACTCAATGATTGTATGATTACATGGAGGCAAACGCATATATGAATTTTATCAACAATTATTGTTGTTGTTGTTGGTGTTGTTGTTGTTGCTTACTTGCTGGTTTGTTTGTGAAATCTTCGATGATGACGACGACAACGACGACGACGACGACGACGACAATGCTTACGTGTTTCATACATATATGAATGTATACCACTTCTTGTCATCATCTTTGGCACTATACACACGTTGGCTTTGCTTGCCAAAAAAGAAATGATATAAACACAAAACGAAGAAATGAAGTAACCATAACCCACTACTACCATTCCACTGCATCGACTTGTTTTCATCGTAAGAAACTTTGAATATAAATCATTTACTACATATATATATATATAATTTGAATATTTGTGGAAAAATCCTTTCCGCTCACATGTCATATATGCTGTTTCCGGCATCCGGTTTGAATTTACTATACAACTACATTTTCACATACTTACTATATGTATGTGAATATGAGTCGTATGTATTGTGTTGGATATGTTGTTTGTCAAAATATGTATTTATTATTGTATTAGAGTGTTAGCAATACTACAGCAGTAGCAGTAATATGTATTATGAGAAATGTAGCATGTAACATACATATATAGTCGTACATATATTTGTGTATGTGGTATATGTATAGCAGCTCATTAATTCCATTCAACATCAAATGGAAAAATAATATTTTCCAAAGATTTTTCAAGTAATTTCCGCTGCTAGCATTCCGCTGCAAGTGACATTTGCACACTACCCACAATGTTCATGTTGTGTTGATGATGATAATAATGCTTTTAGATATTCTGTATATACCGTAAATATGTATGTGTTTATGTGTTTATACTCGTGTATGTGTAAGCTTCGACCGGATATGTGCTAAACGGAAAACGGAAGTGACAAAATATTTTGCTTCTAAATACTTACAACATATAAAACTACCACTCACGCACCCACCCATACCATAAACACTGATTAGTCTTGAAGAAAGAAAAGATCATTCATTGGCAGATATATTCGAGCGAATACATACAAGTATAATGAGTGTGCAAATGATATGAATGCAAGTACAATATGATTTTCTTTATGAAATGTGAATCTATTTACTCGTCATATTATTGAAATTTCCAATTAAATTTTTAATAAATATCATTTACAATAAGAAAATGTTTCAAGTTCAATTTGAAAAAAACTTGAATTTTTCTTCGTTCTTCTACTTTTTCCAAAATTGTTGTTGTGGTTATTATATTTGGTCTTTTTATTGTTCGAACAAATTTCCTTTCAAATTGTGACATCTATAGCTACAAGCAATAAATATATAAATATATGTATCTATAATTGAATAAATTCATACAAATATACACAAGCATATATTTTTGCACAATTAAAATTTGTGGTCATAATGAAAAATTACAAATATATAATTAAATTACAAAATGTATGCTAAAATGTACATAAGTATTGTAGATGAAGTTGATACATTTGAATTGACTGTAGCAAATATCAATGTCTTAACACTAGTACATTAACTAGACCCTATGTAACCATAGTATATGGCGTAATTGTACTAAATAAAAAAAAAAGAGTATTAAAAAAACAAATACTATCAATAATTGCCAAGTAATTGACAATTCTTTCGGTAGTAACAATTTTTCATGGAAAACCCTTATTCAAGTTGTCTGTTGAAAGTACAGGAAAAGTTATCTCACAAGAATTTTGCCATACGGAACCGGGTATTATAAGTAGATCAGTACAAAAAAAGAAGCTCGATGGTACCACAACGCCCTTTGTGTCCTTAATACCTTAGACAACACGTACCTATTTACTACAAATACACCTTTGACGTAGTAGAGGACTTTGCCTATCTTAGATAGTGGGTTTACATCAGTAATTATGCCAATCAGGAGACCAGGAGCTTTTCGAAGGGGTATTCTTGCAAAATATGGCTAGCAGAATGTATGCCTGATGATTGGAATCTCGGTGTTCTTTGTCCCGTACTGAAGAAAGGTGACCCGGCGGTCTGCGCCAACTTCTGGGAATCAGTCTTCTTGCCATCTCATATAAGATCCTGTCGAGCGTACTGTGTGAAAGACTAAAGCCATTTGCCAACACAATGATTGCGCCTTATTAGTACGGCTTTAGACCTGGTGATTTCATCATCGACCAGATCTTCACACTGCTCCAAATCTCTTCGTCGATTACAAAGCTGCGTTCGATAGCCCGATACGAGATTGCCTGTATGCCACCATGTCTGAGTTCGATATTCCTGCGAAGCTGATAAGGCTCTGTAGAATGACGTTGAGCAAGACGTGCAGCTCCGTTAAGATAGGAAATTAGCTCTCCGAATCCTTTGATACTATGCTGGGTGTCAGACAAAGCGATCTTTTATTCTGTGAACTCTTCAATTTTGTAATGGAAGGGGTGTTGTGGAAAGCCGATGTACACCGTAATGGCACTATTTTCTACAAAATTGTCCTGCTCCTTGCGTAAACTGATGACATTGATATCATTGGACTATGTAAATGAGATCTCACTGCTGAGTTTTCTGCGATCGAAAGGGAATCAGTGGAGGTGGGTTTGGCGGTGAACGAGGGCACAACGAAGTATATGCTATCCGCGAACAGGGAGATGCGGCGTAGAGGATCCCATGTTGCTACGGACAGCTATTCTGTCGAAGTTGTCAAGGAATTTACTTACTTTGGCACCGCCGTTACTACCGAAAATGATGTCAGCCTGGAGGTGAAGTGAAGACTAACTCTTGCTAATAGGTATTACTACGGGCTTAGTAAGCAAATGCCGAATAGAGCCATCTCTCGCCCGACAAAACTGACAATCTACAAGATGCTCTTCATACCCGTGCTTCTCTATGGCGCGGAAGCATGAGTGTTCGAGAGAAAGATTCTTCACAAGATCTTTGGTCTTGTTTGCGTCGGTGACGACTATCGTATTCGACTGAACCACGAACTCTACGAGCTTTGCGATAACATTGACATAGTCCAACGTATCACTATTCAGCGTCTGCGATGGCTAGGCCATGTTGCGTATATAGATGAAGAAGCTCCGGCGAATAAGGTGTTTGAAACGGAAGCCATTGGACGACAAAGAAGAGGAAGGCCATACCTCTGGTGGAAGGACCAGGTCGCGGAGCGCCTGAAGAGAGCAGCTGAGGTCGGCTGTAGCTCGATGAAAAAGTGCTACTTCGGACTAAACTATCAAATGAAAAGTCCAACTCTCTTTTGATGCTCTAAAATTACGCACTATATCTCTTATCATGCCTGTCCTTACATATGGCCTATTCTTAAAGTCTTGAGCAAGATTTTTGGATTATTTAATGTAAGTGGTGGAAGAAGCTACAGCCAAGAGCTGTACGAGTTGTGAGCTTATATTGCCTTAGTTGAGCGCCGAAGTAGGATGAATGCGCTAGCTCGATATGGAAAAACACTATCCAGCCAAAAATGTGATATAATAGAAATCTCCTGAAGATCGCAGATGAAAAGGAAGACCAAACCTCCGGCGAAGGGACTAAGTACTGGAGAATACGACAGCGCTTGGGATTTCTAACGGGTGCCACTGAGTTAAAAAAAAATAGAGACAACTTGTGAAGCATTTTGTATTTGATCAAAAGTAAGTAAGAGTGGAAACATGGAATTTGGAGTAATCACATTTGGCATAGGGATGTTGTCTTTATGCATATATAGTATATATAATTATTATACGGAAATTTATAAAATGTGAATACCAACACTTTTTGTACGAGTACATATTCATTTGACCAAGAAGAAATAAAATGTCATCACAAATGTTGTGGATGATTACTGACTGCTGTCTGGGCAAGACCAAAACTAAAACTGTTGTTCAAAGGAGCAGAGCAATAGAACAAACATATACGAACAGATGTATATTTAAATATATACAACAATAGTAATAATACAGCAAGACATAAAATAATATATATGTAATGTATTTGTATTTATTTATATAGAAGCTTGAGCACAATACACGTAAGAACTTTTGACATCGACGACGACATCGACGATGACACGGACAACAGCAACAGCGGCAGTTATTACATGTAATATAATAATGAACATTTGCGGAAACAACAACAACAAAAACAACAATAATAATAACAGCAACACCAAAAGTGATAAATAATAAACAACAATGGCAACAACGCTATTAATAACAATATCACACTATTGAAATGAACAATACATTGTGCAATATATGTAAATACAAGCTGATACAACTTCAAAACAAAAACATAAACAGAATATACTGCTGGAAGGTGGCAAGGTTCAACAAACAACAATAGAAACAGGAAATAAAAAACTACTCTTTTAAAGTTACTTTATTAGGAAATGAATATGAATTGTCAATTATAATTGTTTCATTTCGGTATCAATAAGGTATAACAGAGGAGTAAAATGGAGACTGAATTTTTATAAATATACATATTTTTGAGCTTTCTGTAGAACCAAATTATTTTGGAAGTTGTCATAGAATTCACCCAGTTTAGTATAGCGCTAACATAGACAGCAAATATTTTCTTTTTATATTATTTGAAGAGTGAGACACCTTAATGTACATACATTTTATATATTTATATAATATTTATAATTATTAACCTACGTATGTACTTAAAACTCATTCACATAATAATCATTATTATTATTATTGTTATTACTTAGGTGTTAAGTCTCTCAAGGCAGAAGGAAAACACATTCATTCAAGCTTCCTTAGATTAAACAAACACGCAAACGCACAGAAAGACATATGATCTTTTTGTAATTATTATTTAAATATAACATGACATGCTTGTGGTTACTGTTGTTGTTGTTGTTATTATTATTCTTAATGACAATTGTATTGGGTTTGCTGGTATCTGTTCTAACACAAGTTATACCTAGAAGCTAGGTGTAAACTCATATAATCATATGCGATGATTATGATGATGATGATGATAATGATGATGATGCAGCTCTTGTTCAATTTAATTAATTTCAAAATGTCATTTAATTTAAATTATTAACTTGTTTGCAAGCATATATGTATGATAGCATATGTATGTATATGCATAAATACCTCGAGATTCGAATATATGTATTAGTTATATGTTTCATGGTGGATGATTTTTAATCGTTTGGTTATTCTAAAAGGAAATTGTTTAATATCCCTTTTAAAATGATGTCAATGGTGATTGTACATTTAGCTGGCCATTATTTAGAAATGTCTCTTTGTTCTAGCTCTCATGGACAAACAATTTCAATTTAACAAAAAAAAAAACTACGAAATATGAAACTTCGTCTCAATTGATACAATTTTAGAACTCGCTCAGAAGTTATGGAGTTCGAAAAAATTAGTTTTTTCAATATTTTCCTAGAAATATTTCCACTGCATATGGGGGGCTCCCATACAAAATTGAGGGTTTTTTTTTTTATAAAATTTGCTCCTTTCTCTACCTGGATTATTTTCGCATATCAACAATTTCTCAAAACATCTTTACCCCCTATTTCCACTCCTTAGGCAAGCTCCCTTACAAAATTGACATTTTAATAGAGAAGGGTAAGATAATTTATCATGATAACAATTTCTTCAAATGTACTTATCTCTTATTTCTATCCCTTAAGAGTACCTCCTATACAAAATGACCATAAAACACATGAATAGCTGCTCAAGAATCGACTTTAGGAGGATAAAGTGTAACTTCGACTCCCATTAGTTTTAACTCTTTGATAATTTCCCAAACATAAAATAGAGATATTCACCTCTTTGAAAATGAAATTGACATATCGCTTTCCAGGAATCGCTTCTAGAGGAATGAAATATAAGACCAACTTCCATTAATATTTTATACCCAATATTTCCTTAGAATAGATATATCCCGTCAGAAGAGCTCCCACACAAAAAAAAACGGGCTACTTCTCGAAGAGCTCTTTGGGCGAGATTCTCTTCCATTACTGTTGTGCGTGTTAAATTCTGGGCAATATTAGAAGGGACCTACTTATTTTAGCCGGTTCCGAATGGGAGAACTTCTTGCGACATCACTATTTGTCACAGAGTTCTTTTAGTTCTGCCAATTGCTTGCCGACAGATGGGTACCGTTCGAAAGAAAAATCTTTTCGATATGAAATTTGTTTTCGAACATCATACTTTTTTTATTGTAGGATTGTGATGACTACCGCGTCTCCTCAATTTCAGAAGTCCATTGCTGTAGCCGACTTCGAAATTTGAAGTAATTAATTGCAACTAGAAACTCTAAAATTCCTTAGCAAAGCTTCTGTTTCAGTATTGTTTGTCGTGCAAAATTTTGACAATATTGGAGAGAGTCTAGTAACATTAATCAATCCCTAACGAGATAACTTTGCGACATTACATGTTTTGAGCTTTTTGCTCACAGAACTCGTTCAGAAGTCAACTCAAATTTTGCTGACTTCTTGTTGTCAGAAGATGTACTTGTACAAAAATTAAATTAGAAATATAATGTTCGGAAAACCACGCACTTACCTCCGAGGCTCAATGCTTGACTATATTTAGACTTCAATCAATGTAAGAATATATTCTTAGATTGCTGGTATCTCTCAGCTGCTTGGTGGCTAGTTATTTTGTAAAGGACGAGGAAAAATGCGTTATTATTGTCTTCGCTGTTATTTAATTTTGGAAAAAAAGGTTTAGTAAGAGTAGCAGAAGTATTTATTTTCATAGTGATACAATCAATCAAAAGAGAGCATGACGTTGGAGCGAGGTCATAATCCTTGGTCATCAAGTGGACCACGCGAAACCAGACCGAGGTTTGTTAGAGGGTATGAACCCTACACCTGATACCTTAGAGGCCAACCACAAGTGGTTTGAGCATTGCGCCCAAACGAGAATCTCCTTTACCTTTTAATGAAAGAGAGAATTGATATTGTCGAACTTTTGGTGATTGAAGCTGATGTTGGGAAACTCAGCTGAAATGATTTGAGGCAAAGCCTGGCCAAGGCCGGACATTCGCAAAAGATGTGGATCGTTGTTTTATCCTCCTCCAGACAGAGTCTACACTCCGTGTCTACACTTCGTGTCCCATTTGTAGAGGTGGTATTTAAACCAGTTATGTCCTGAGAAATAGCCGGTTATAAGGCGTAAGTTTGTTCTGCTAAGACTAATTCTGTCAAAAGCTGCATCGAAACTGATGAGGGTTTTCGCTTGGCGGAGACCTGTCAAATTTGTTCATTGTAGTAGGCATTTGTCGTCATAATGTTTTTGTATCATAGCTTTGGCTGATGCCCAGCATATACCGCAGAGAGGTTCTGGGCAGAAAGGAACTAAGCATTCGGTGGCTAGTTTTGAGGAGAACTCCCATGAGGAGAGAGATTTGATGGCAGCTTGACTGTTTGAGTAAAAAAGAATGTGCGCTTCTTTGAAACCTTTGGCATGTAGGTGACTCGCACGAGTAGTCTGGAAGTAGAAGTCACCCTTGGTATAGCCGGATTGCCAAGGAAGCCTAGCTTAAAACAGAAGGGCGGCAGGTATTCTAAGTTCACATATTAATTACCGTGCACCCCCACGGCCATGCATCTATCGGCATATGCTTTTCCACCTTAGATTTGGGTTTTTGACTAGGGTAGCCGCGGGATTGTCACACCCGTCACCCTCTTATGGAGGATGCCCTGCGGCAGTCATATTGATCCAACAGCAGTCAATATTATTACTAGATTCCATTTAGTGTTCAGGAGCTCTTTATTTAATATTTCGTCATTTCGTCATCAAATGAAACACTTGAATTTTTAACAATTTATAAAAGTTGTATTAAACTCCCAATTGTTTTAGTACTACTCTCTTTCCCTCTCTCCATCTCCCTCTCCTCTCACTGTACATATCAATATGTACATAGAATTGCATAATAGATGAACTTGTAACATAAGTTAATTTATTATCAACACATTCATCAACAAATACTCATACCAGTAAGTTAATTCACATTTCATTTCACACTCAACAACTTTATATAATTGGGTATGGGGACGTCTTGTATGTGATAGGAATACACAAGTACAAGTATTTACTTACGATTGTTCTTATGAAAATGCTTGATAAAGACTAAATGGCTGACTGACTAAATGAAAGACTGACTTATTGACTGGTATTTAGTTATAGGAAATAAGTAGGCATAGAAGAAGTATGCGTGTACTTATTGTGCTATAGTATACATTAGAGCGGTTCAAATTAATTGGGGGAGACAGAAATGTGTTGTACGAAAAAAAAAAAAATACTATCGACAATTTTAAATTGTTATATTTCGCAAAGAAATGTATTTGTCGACAAGCACGATCTTAGACTCGTAAGTTATTAGATAAATTTACATCGGCAATTTCTTTTTTGCTATATAATTTTCCTTCAAAAAATATTTGATCCATCCTAGTATATATCTATGCTATACATAACTGATTGATTGAAACTGTCAATAACTTTTACATTAACGTAATTTCATGGCCATCGAAAGCAACCAAGAGCATAAATAAATTCGAAACATATTCGTTATGGTTGATGAGTTTTCAATGTAATCAACAAAACAACCATCAAGATGTGATGTGATGAGAAATTTTTATAAATATAATATCCTTGTTGTTGCTGCTGGTAATATGTAATATAATAATGATATGAAAGTGACAGCAATAAAATACATACTAGCATATAACAAATTAAAGATTGGTACAACGAACAGAAAAGTGGAAATAGGAAGTATCTCAATAAGCGTTTGGGTAATAATTGACTCTTTGTTTTAATTTGTTGATTTTTATTTTTTTTGGTAAATCACTGCTCAAATGTCGTTAAGCATGAAAAAGAAAGTCTCATTAATATTAAATAAATTTTTTAAGAGCTTTTTTATTAAAAAATAAACAGCCAATATTAAAGCTAGATAAAATGAGGTAATTGATTTCATTGTAAGTACTGTGTCAAAAAAAAAAAAAATATATGTTACCTCTGCTTCGATGACGCTGATATGGTGTCCAAACGCCACTAAAATATCAGCAATCTGTGAATGCAAAAAAAATTAAAAAATTGGTGTGTCTAGCTCTAACCGCGACTGTGAAATCTTGTCTCACGGCTGCTCTAGAGGCTCTAGTGGGACTCCTACCGCTAAATATTCATATTCAAAAATCAGCAGCAATCAATGCCATTCGCATGAACTTCTGTCACAGTTCAACTACGAGTTCAAGTGGATACGAAACAATCATCAAAAATATACCAAATACAGAAATATATTCTAACTCGGATGCTATGCCTTAAGAACTACGTTATCGCAGGCGCTTCTCCACAATCATCCCAGACAGACTGGAATGGAAAACGAATAACAACTTAATACCCTCAAAACATAATTACGTTTGGTTCACAGACGGATCGAAGACAGACAAAGGTACAGGCGCCGGGATATATGGTCCTAATACCGGAATATCTGTTGCAATGGGCTTGTAGCCAGCTGTATTCCAAACAGAAATACATGCCATAGAATTTTGTGCACATCATCTACCTGCCAAAGGATCCTAAGGATAGCGTATTCTTATTTACTAAGACAGGCAAGCTGCCATCAAATCTCTCTCTGCTCATGGGAGTCCCGCTCAAAACTAGCCACCGAATGCTTCCATATCCTACAAAAACTCTCTATGCGAAATAAGGTCACATTTTGTTGGGTGCCGGGGCACAACGAAACTAAGGGCAATGAAGTAGCGAACGAAATAGCGAGAGCTGGCTAGTCTTCTCCACTGACGGGCCCAGAACATTTGTGCGGTATAAGCTGGGCATCGGCCAAAGCTATGATAGAAAAACATTACCACGACAAATATCTACTACAATGGACAAATTCGACAGCTCTCCGCCTAGCGAAAACTCTCACCGGCTTCGATGAAGATTTTGACAGAACTTGTATTAGTTTAACAAACTTACGCCTAATAACCGGCTATCTCTAAGGTCATAACTGGTTCAAATACCACAAAATGGGGCTGTCCTCTGTCACAGACTTCGTCTCAGCTAAGTTTGCCAACACCAGCTTCAATCATCAAAAGTTCGACAAGAACAATTCTATCCTTCATTAAAAAGGTAGAGGAGATTCTAGTGTCGTATACGGGCTTGGGTGCAAAAGATCTCGTTTGGTCGCCCGTAACACTTGTGGTTGGCCCGCAGAGATATCAGCCGTAGGACTCATATCCTCTAACACACCTCGGTTTGGTTTCGCGTGTTACACTTGATGAACAAGGATTATGGCCTTGCTCCAACGTCACGCTCTCTTTTGATTGATTGATTGTTCTTAGTAGCTTAAGACTGACTATTCTTTTTAACTTTCCTTCGATGAAGTTAGCTTTTAAAATGTCAGATGTTTTCTGACAATTAAAACATTTGAAAATTCGTATGTACATTAATTTCGTATTAACATTAATGTTGGAAGGACTAACTGCATTTTAATGAGTCATACTTTTTCAACGCAGTCCTTAAGATGTTTTTTCTATACAAACATATACAGATTTACACATATCTGTAGTTACATAAATATGCAAGACTGCACAGTACAAATGTTATTACCGATGCTGTTTGACATTTGAAAAAGCATAAAATGAAGAGAAAACCAAAAAGAAAATCAAAAAAAAAAAAAAAAAAGATGAAAATATTCAAGAAGTAGAAAGGACACCGTTTGAGCTTAAAAAGTTGACTAAAGTAGTTCAACAACAACAACAACAACAGCAGCAGAAACTTATACTTACAATACAATTCTTCATGGTCGACAAAATCTGAGAAGGATGAGTGAAATGACAACACATACAAAAATAAAAAAACACATTCTCATAAAAAAATTATAATAAAGAAAACATGAATTTTTTTTTTTTTTTTTTGAGAAATGTTGCAATACAAGCTGTGCTACTTAACTTAAGCTGCCATAACAGAAGATATATACACACTTGTAACAAAAAAAAAAAAAAAAAAGTAAAGTAAAGAAAGAGGAATGAGTAAAATAAGCAAAATAAAACTTTTAGCTTAATCCTCATGTCAATTCATCAACAGCACATCAAACCAGCAAGCCAACACATCAACTATTATCAGAGGTATATAATGTACTACTACTACTACTACTACTAGTTAGTAGTAGTAGTAGTAGTAGTAGTAGTAGTAGTAGTAGTAGTAGTAGTAAGTAACAGTAGCAACAGCAACAACAACAACAACACATAATGTCAGATAATATCAGTGCGAAGAACAGCAGCAGCATTTTGATAGTAAGAAAAACATTAAAATTTAGCCTCATTAAAAATTAAAATCACTTTTCGTCAAAATGTCTACACAAATTGTTTCTTATTATCACAATAAAATTCTCATACTGCTTGCACAGCATGGTCTGATCTGGACTGGTTATTATTTAAGTACAATGTTGACAAGGCTCTGCTCGATATGTATTGCAACATAGCAAAGCCTGTAAATTTCTAAGTATACCAGTTTTGATGAGAACCTTTTCTCGCATGGGCGCTTTCTATTTTGGTTTTTATTGAGTTAGAATCTCGTAAGTAAGTTCCAAAATGAACTCTTTCGTGCTCAGGGCAAATCTTCGTTTTCTTCTTCGCAATCTCGCAATCTAGGCTTAAAGAAATAAATAAAAATAATCAAATTGAGTTTCAAAAGTAAAGCTTCGCTTTATTGGATATAGGTTAGATTGTGAGGTAATCTGCTTTATGTTCATGATTAAGCACCCAGTAATTACTTTTGGATTACCCAAATCAAATAGGGTATTCGCAAAGTGTGTCTTCTAACACTTGAAATTGAGATTGAGCTCATTTTCGATGACAACAATGTCACAAACTATATATACGATGATAATGTTTTTAAAAATAATAAAAAATGATTTCAATACTAAAGTTTCGTTTTACTTTCTAAGGTCATCACAATACATATTGAACCAGGCCATGATGAATTATTCTCCTTTATCATTCTTCCCTCTCTCGCACTGATACTCTCTCTCTCTCTCCCTCTGTCATCGTATCTTAAATACAATATTTTCGCTGGCTCACACTTCATTGCAAATTCAAATAATAAACAAGCAAGCAAGCAAGCAAAACAAGACAACAAACAAAAACAAAAACAAAAACTTTTTGCTTGAGATGTCATTTAATTAACGCAAAAGTAAAACATTTGCCAAAAAACTTGTTGTTCTTCTTATTGTATTCTTATTCCTATATAAACATATGCGACTACAGAATAGATACTGACATACCGAAACAGTTTATTTAATTTAATGAGTACTTGGAATTTTCCAACTCTCCACTTTGTTCGATTTTGTTGGTGTTTCTTTTAATTTGTTTATCTGTTTATTTGTGCGTCCTAGCAAGAGCATCGCATCGATGATTTTTTAGCATTAAACATTGCTTTTTTGTATGCTGAAAAAAACAAAATTATTTTTAGTATAAAATGAGTTTAATGAAATTTTTGAAATTCAATGGAAAATTTTATTTATTTATTGGTCAAGTATTGATTACAGGTGAAAACATTACTTAAATTGTTTACTTTTCATGAGTAAATCTCACGAAAAGTTGAAGATTTATAAAATTCATACAAATAAGGTGAAATAGTGTTTGCTATTCTAGTGGAAGCTAAACGATAATTTGTCGAAGTAAGTAGTTAATGCGTTGGCCTTCTGATCTGTAGGTCGTGGATTCAATCCCCGGCTCAAGCATAACAAAAATTCAGATCGAAGGTACCCACCTACCGACAAGAATTGGCAATTCTTTCGGCAAGAACAATTTGTCAAAAATCCTTCTTAAAAGAGCTCTGTGATAAAACTAAGTTAAAGTGATGTCACAAGGGTTCTACCGTTCGGAATCGGCTAATATAACTAGGTATCTTCTAATACTGTCCAAATTTAGCACACACACACAACAGTATTGGAAGAGAATATCGGTGGTATCACAATGTTCCTTTCTGACCTAAGTGTTTCCTCTCAGAGAGAGGGCAGCCACATAACCTAACCTATCGTATTTTGATATCAGGTGAGCTGAGGAGGGCCATGCGGTATATTATCCCTACCCCTTATACATCTTAACTTTGAACAAAGCCAAACAAAAAAATGATGAGATGTGACATCGTGACTCTCTAAGACTCTTCGGCTCTGATTCTTTCAATTAGCTGTATCTGGCTGTCTGTATACTCATGTCTGAAACTTTTATTACTCTTTTAGATTAATTGGGGATATCATCCCTTGCTTCAGACTATGTTCAAATAACACCTTGATCATAAAGTACCCGGAATAACCACCGTGTGGCGCTCTTATCGTTCCAATTTGAGTTCTGTTTTTTTTTGTTTTGTTAAGTTGGTATATCTGTTGTTGATATTCCCTCCAAATCTTAAATATTTCTAAATAGTAATGGCACTGTGCGACGGTGCGTTTTCATGGGCACCACACGGTGGTTATTCCGGGAACTTTTTTATCAAGGTGGTGTGTCTCCATTTTCATTCCTTCAGTATTCCTATATCACCGAATACTATACTATAAGACCTACTCAACCTATGAAATAGTAATAATTTGCCGTTCTGAGAAGCTGTTGTTTAATTTGTTGTGCTGGAATTCGATTCGGGGACCTTAAGTGCATTGTAGTGCACTTAAGGTTGCCCAAATTATTTGTTTTTAATATAATATTTTCAAAATTTAAAATTACATCTGCTAATAAGAATTTCTTCGATCAATTTACTACCAAATTTATATCATACTTGTATCCATAGAGGGTATAAAGTCAAAAAGTTGAGAAACATACAAAATAGAAAACAACAACAGAACAGAACAGATAAGTAAACAAAAATAGATAGACAAATAGAAAGTAGACAGTCAGGAAGTATTTAAAGGTTATTATCGTGTGTCACAAAAGTGCGCAATACAAATTTATATTAACAAGAGATATTCACATTCAATTCATTACTTGTGTTTGTGTATGCCAAAACCAAAAAAAAAAAAAAAAAAAATAATAAAATAAAATAAAATAAAGCAATAATATAATAATAATATTACAGATAGCAACGAAAATGGCAATAGCTAGTATATGTTCATCATGAACATCATCATCATCATCATCATCATCGTTGTCAGGAAGTAGAGTAATGAAACCAAACGAAATGGTACCAAATGAAACGAAACCGACACAACCGACATATTCAATCAACAACAAGAAATATAAATGGGGAAAGGGGCGAACATCAATTTATTAACTCAATATTTGCTCAAATGAGGCAACACAAATACACAAAACTTTTCGTTCTTCGGCTTCAGTTTGATTTCATCTTTTTCCCTTGTGCTTTTCACTGTTACCGCTCCCGTATTCTTTGTTGCACCACGAACCACCGCACTCTATCCCATGGCGTATGTTTACTTTTGTTGATTTTGCTTGTATTTACTTGTGTTTTGTGTATCTTATTTTATCTTTCCCTCTATTTATGTACATATATTTATATGTGTACGTGTATCTCTATATACAACATGTATGTGTATGTAGTTACATCTTTATGTAGTATAGTATTATATTCTACATATATATGAACTGACTGAATGAATAAATGTCTCCTTTCATTGAATTTATAAATGAAATATAAAAAAATAAATATAAATAAAATGTGTTGTAACATTTTCATGTTGCAACTTCATTATTTGTGAAATGAGTGTAACTGTCAAATTGAATTATCTATTATTTAAATCTTTAATATTTTCATGATGTGTAGGTAGATAATGAAAATAAATAATATACTAAAATTATTGCCTAATAAAAAGAGTTTCTAAAAAATATACAGTTTGCTTTAATCCAATATTCCAGTAGCATTGCTTTGCATTGCTAATGGTACAAGTAATAGAATTAAAATTGGGTAAAAAGTAGAACTAAAAAAAATAGTTTAGAGAAATATTTGACAAAGAATGTTATTTCCTTATCTTTGTAGTTACTTTCAAATATACAATTCGATTATAAATAACAACTTCGGCCATATTAAGATGCTGTTTTATTCTCAAAACCTTTATGTATATTATGTTATCATACATACATGGTGCGAAAGAATGGATAATTTTTTTTTTAAAGCGAATTTTTAAAGGTTTACAAATAGCCGACTTCAATAGGTGCCAAAGCCCTTTCCTTGCGTTGCCAAATTGGTGTACCTGGGAGAATAGTTTAATGAAAATTATGCGCTCTTACAATATTATATTTTAATGAAAGAATGTCAAAATTGTTTTAACTAGTGATCATTCCTTATATACTAAAGTTGTGGTATGAATTCTAACCCTAACACTTCAACAAATTCACGGAATAGTAGAAGAAATTTAAGCGATATTACCACCACCACTAAAATATTAATTTCCATACAAATTAGGACGAAATGAGCCCAAAAGATTTTCGAGAGAAAAGTGCTCCGTAAGATATTTGGGCAAATACGCAATGATATTGACTCTTACCGAATACGGTACAATGACGAATTGCTGGAATTTTGCAAAGGAGAAGATGTCGTAAAATTGGTTAAATCGCAAAGGCTACGTTAGCTTGGATATATTAGGAGGATGGAAGATGGGCGCCTCCAACAATCCAATCCCGAATACTACACTCGTAACACCAAAAACCAGAGGACGTCCGAGGCTGACTTGGCTTCAACAAGTTTTAGCCGACCTGAAAAAACTACATATTTACCACTGGAGGACAGCTGCCGAGAAGCGCATCAAATGGAGGAGGATCGTGGACGAAGCTAAAGCTCACCCCGAGTTGTAATGACTACCTGAGGATGATGATGATACGAAATTAGGGTTGCTAAAATTCGGCACTGATTTAAGTCGGGAAAATTGCGCATCTTTCCTAACAGCAAACATTATTAGAGTTGAAACATTTCATTGGTAGAAATACGCAAACATTATATTGGGAATAATCTTAAGAAGCAAAAATTACACAGCCCCCAAAAAAGTGTGAGTGTCCTATGGACGACATTCTATGGACTTGGATCTTTGAATTCGATTCTGTCGTGAGATTTTTGCCAGAAAGATGGCAGAAGCAGAAACGCGACTACAAATTCAATTACCAGAAATCTATAGAGGTCTGAGAGGCAATCTGTGTTAAAATGGGTGAACCATATATTTGATCACTTTATGAAAACCCTGGGATTTTATATAAGCGTCAATGTTTTATGGGAACCATACTAAGTAGTAAATATTGGATTAGCTACATATTTTATGTAAGTAAGTAAGTAGTACATATTTTATGGTAAACTTTTGAGGAGGGCAAATTTATAGGAGTCGACCTTATATTCCAACTTTTTTGATGCTCTTCTAGGTATTTCAAAGAATGCTTCAACTATTACTTTTTATCGAGGTTAATAACGAAATTCGATTAGGGCTTAGGGTAATATAGACATACACACAATGAAGCAGAAAAGCAATATAGAACGAGATCCAGTGCCATTAGCAAAAAAAAAAAACATATTTCAACAAAATACTATTTCCAAAGACGATGAATTGGTGATTATGAGAAAGTGTTGTGACCATGTTGTGACCATGTTGAGCAAGAATCAAAGTATTTAAGTACAAAAGCTGACTAAAGCAGAGAAGTGCCACTAGCTTCAAACGTTATAATATTAAGTATTTAAAATTTTACACACATATTTATTTTTCCGTTAAATTTAAATAGTTTAAAATTATACATTTGAATAATAAATCATACACCTCTAGAATTATTACAATCATGTTCTAATCAAATTTCTCTCTCTCTCTCTCTCTCTCTTTTTTCTTATTTTTCAATTGCATATAATTTTGGATCCCCGTCACATATTGAAAAAAAAAATAAAAATAAAAAACTCAACCAAACTCAATATGAACTACATACTACATGCATAATCATTCAAATGGCCTAACTACCATTGACTGACTCATCGTTGGTCATTAACTAAATGTTGCATATTCAATGACCATGCCACAGGAAATGGACTTTGGCACTATAATGTGTTGGGCTGACAATAATGTGGGCCAACAGAAGGATCCTTGTGTATTTCATCTGATTGCAGCTGGGAAACCAGAAATGCCAGCCAATTGTACAGTTGTCAACCAAACATCAGATTCTCTTGAGGTGTATTGTATTGAAGGTGAGTTGAAAAAACAATATTTATTTTTTTTTTTTTGTATTAGTTAGTATTTTTGTTTTTGAATTTTTTCTTCTTTGAGATTGTAATGTAGTAAATAATTCTCAATGCAAAAAAAAACAAAACAAAAATTGGAATTCAATAGGGAGAATGGTAATAATAGGTACATACATACATACATTCAAATGCGAACAACAACTCATTGTTGATTGACAGTTTTCACTGACACTTCCGTTTCCGTTTCATTCGTTCTGTCCGTCCGGCCATTGAAATCGACGGCTGATAAAGGCAACTGTTTGTTGTGTTGTTGCTGCTGGTCTCATTCAATGTCGACCATGTTGTCCACTTCATATTGTTCGTTCAGTTGTCAGTGAATGGTAACAATCACAGCAACAACAATAAGACAAATAATAAAAATAGCTGCGCCAGTTGCACAGGTGAACGATGCCTATTCTATCAGACCAACCAAATCGGTCACACGCAATGACTGACCGCCATCGGCATCACTATCGACACCATTGCCATCAACACCATCGTAAAAACACCTCAACCTCAATATGCACTGTCGTACGTGCTGTCGTCGTTGTCGTTGTTTTTATGGTCGATTTTTTTTTTTTTATTTTTCATTCGAGTAAACTTGATTTTTTATTTTTTATTATTTTTTTTTTCGTTATTTGTGATATGTACTGCACTTGTATGTGTATATTTGAGATAGGAAGAAGAGATATACTTATAAAGGTCACTTTTTATAAAAAGCTTAGGTAGAAAAAATATAAAATAAAAAAAAAAAAAACTGACCAACCAGAAGTAGATTTTTCAACAAATCAAGATCGAGTTTATGCTTCGTTGGGCACAATCTCAATTCAGTGCACATATCCTATACAAGTTACAGAGTATGTATATAGATATTCAGAGATGGTGGTATGATAAGTAACCGAGAATAATATTGTTCATCAATGTGGTCTTTAACTAAAAGAAAATCATTTCGAAAAATACATTCGAAACATATTTCTACCAAACGGATTATAATTATCATGTTAACCTTAATAAAACAATACTTGATAGCAATAAAGGAATTTAAAAAATAATACTTTTCCCATAAAACTACTAAATGCTACAAAATCCGGGGCTATCACTGAGATCCAAAGTACCAAGATGAAAGGTGATAATGTTTCGAAATTTAGAAACGTTAAGTTGAAGGTCGCAAACTAATATATTGTAAATGTTGAGAGAATATTAAATTTCTTTAAAAATATGAAATTTGAAAATAGAAGCTAATACCAAATAAGTATTAATTTCTATTATATCGGGGGTACTTATCATACCATCGTATTTATATAACTACATATGTGAATAAACATGAATCTATAACTACTCGTATATGTAAAAACAAGTTATTCTAGGGTAATAAAATTCCTTTATGATTTAAAGCTTTAAAATATACGATCCAAAATTAATGACGCACGGAGGGTGGTTGTATTACACAGAATAGTTCATATAATGAATTGTTTTTGAATAATATGTTACACTGAGAGCTGACATTTTTTCTGTTCGACAACTTCACTATCGTTGAGAATTATAGTGATATTAAAAAAAAATATAATAAAAAATAGCGATATTATCCTAACATTATTTTCAAAATTAAAATTGTGCTGTTCTAGCTTAGGTTAGGTTATGTGGCTGCCCTCTCTTTGAGGGGACATACTTAGGCTAGAAAGCCCCATTGTGATACCACCGAGCTTCTCTTCCAATACTGTTGTGCTTGTTAAATTTGGACAGCATTAGAAGAGATCTACTTATCCCTTGTGACATCACTTTATCTTAGCTTTACATCACAGAGCTCTTTTAAGAAGCATTTTTGGCAAAGTATTACTGCCGAAAAAATTGCCAATTCTTGCCGGAAAATCTTTTCGATATTAATTTTTATTATGATTCAGCCGGAGATTGAAATCATGACCTACAGATCAGAAGGCCAATGCACTAACCACTGAGCTACGGCACCCACTTTGCGCTGCTCTAACAGTGCGTTTTTTAATGAAGCTTTCCGATTGAAATGTCACTGCTGCGGTCGAGATTATTACCTGATATGAATGTAAAGGACTCAGCAGTCCATGCACCAACCTGATGAGATTTTTAAGCAACGAGATCTCGAACTATGCTCTTAAAAGGTCCAATTGCCTCAGGAATTAAAGACTGGAGTCCATACGTATCATCATCACATGCCAATTGTGGTTTAAGGCTGTTCGAATTGAATGTGGAATTGGATCGACGGATTATATTTGCTGACGATGTTCCTTTTCAACTCAGTGACTATGCTAAGGAACAAGGGGATCGAAAAATCGGCATCCGGAGACACAGACAGTTTTGTACGGAATTGCACTAAGTGAAAGCGTCATTTCAGTCGACGGTGAGCACGATGAATAGAGAAATGATTTCGGACCTTAAAGCGAATGAGAGTGAAATGGTGTCCCATAAATAATGAGAATATCAATGGCATCGTGTTTCGTAAATAATAGAAATGTTCGTCATTTCTAATTGATTTTTATTATTTTTTTGTAAAAATTAACTTGTTCCTTAACCATAGTTTTTTTTTTTATTCTACAATTTCCATCTGAGGCTCTGGACTTTATTACACACCCGTTTAGCGCTTGTCTAACAAAAAGTATTTTCTCAGTCTCAGATTCTTTAACCAGGAAGACCAGGAGAAGAAGTAAAGTCCTATCATCCTATCAGTCTCCTTCCGATTTTGTCAAAAGTTTTTGAAAAGTTATTTCTTAAACAACTAATGAATGAATAATTGAGCTCAAACATTTAATTTCAAATCATCGATTCGGCTTTTAGAAAACAAGATTCTACGATTGAGCCAGTCCACAGGCTTGTTGAAAAAATTCAAAAAGCCTTCGATCAAAAAGAATATTGCTCAGCTGTCTTTTTGAACATATCTCAAGCATTTCATAGAGTATGGCACCAAAGACTATGGCACTATGGCTAAACTAAAAAAAGAAGCTGAGGCTGAACGCATATTTACTCTTAAGTCATATCTACACCAACGTTTATTCTACGTTAACTATGACAACGAAATGTCGCCTTTTCATCAAATTGAAGCTAGAGTCCCTCAAGGCAGCATATTAGGGCCAATTCTTTACTTACTTTTTACTCACGATTTGCAAATATTTGACGGCGTTCTAACATAAACTTTTGCCGATGACACCGCTATAATCAAGACCGCACGGGATCCCATAGAATCATAATGTAAGCTCCAAAAAGCAATTGATCAAATTTATATCTGGTTGAAGAGTTAGCGTCTGAAGGTAAATGAAACTAAATCTACACGTGTAACATTTACTACTAGGAGAGACACATGCCCACAAATCAAATTGAATAATACTTGTATTTCAATCCCCCAATCTGTCTCTGCTAAACACTTGGGAATTCACTTAGACAGACGATTGACATGGAGAGTGCACATCTTTGTCAAAATGAAAGCCCTGGGAATAAAATTTCGCAGCATATACTGGCTGTTAAAGCGTCAATCTCCTCGCTCTATAGACAACAAAGTTATCTTATACAAATCCGTTCTGAAACTAGTGTGGAATTACGGTATTCAACTGTGGGGTACAGCATCAGATTCAAACTTAGAAATCCTTCAAACCTTGTAAACGCTCCTTGGTATGTTACGAAAGCCCAAATTCATCGGGACCTTAAATCCCACTAATGAAGAATGAAATAAAAAAGATTTTCACAAAATATCGAAATCGCCTGCAATCACATCCAAATGAGCTTGCCATTAATTTGATGTCACTATCGCAATTTTTCTAAGACAGTATACAAAATAAATTTATTCAAAAAAAAAAAACAAATCTACAATGAAATTGGAAAAAAGTAGTAAATATGCTTATAAAGGGTTTTCCATTAGGGACATAACAATTTCGTATCTTTATATGAACGCACCCTTAAACTTTTTTAATAAACTGTCAATGTCTAAACGTTAGTTAAAGTCAAAATTTTCATCATGGTAAAGTTCACGAACCAGCAACGTTTGGAAATTATTAAAAATTACTACCGAAATTCTGAGTCGGTGGTCGCAACTTTAAGAGAGCTTACTCTAATTTTCGGCTGTGCATGCTATAGTGGATAAATTCGGGTCCACATTTTCAGTATTGGACGTTCTTCGCTCGAAGCGAAGAAAATATCGCAGCCGTAAGTGCATCGATTCAAAATGAGCCAAATCAGTCGATTCCACGTCGTTCTCATGAATTGGGCATCGCTCAAACGACACTGTGGCGTATTTTGCGACAAGATCTTGGCCTACATGCTTACAAGATCAAATTGACTCAAGAACTAAAGCTACTTGATAATTTGAAATGCCGAAACTTCTCCAATTGGGCTCTGACGAAGCTTGAAGAAAATGACGAATTTCGTCGAAAAATCATCATCAGCGATGAAGCTCATTTCTGGCTTAGTGGCTTTGTCAACAAGCAAAATATGCGTTATTGGTCAGCAACAAACCCACAAGTGCTTCTTGAGACACCGTTTTACCCGCAAAAAGTTACTGTTTGGTGCGGTTTTCATGCTGGAGGTGTGACTGGGCCGTATTTTTTCGTGGATGAAAACGACCGTCATGTTACTGTCAATGGAGAGCCAGAATTGGATGAACTTGACATCAGCGATATGTGGTTTCAACAAGACGGTGCCACTAGTCACACAGCACAAGTCATAATCGATTTATTGCAAGGCAAATTCGGTGAACGTGTTATCGCGAGAAATGGTCCGGTCGAATGGCCGCCTCGTTCATGCGATCTAACACCATTGGATTTCTTTTTATGGGGCTTTATCAAGTCATTGGTCTATGCAAGCCAGCAACTTTAAACGAGCTCAAAGACAACATCCAATGCGAAATTGCCAACGTTCCGGTCGAAATGTGTGTTAAAGTGGTGGAAAATTGGGTCCATTGGTGGTCAAATGACCGAAATCGAATTTCATTCATAAAATGTAATGCTTGCAATATATGCACAATAAATTTGAACTAAATATTTCTGTGTTTTATTAATAGATTAAATTGTTATGCCCTTAATGGAAAACCCTGTATTTTTCTGTGTTTTATTAATAGATTAAATTGTTATGTCCTTAATGGAAAACTCTTTAATTAAAAATTTACAAATTTTGCTTCATATTAAACATTTGATTTAAATTTGTAAAAAATGTTGTTTAATTGAAAAAGTCCTATAGTATATTCTGAAAGTAGGGCTGAAAATAAATTCTGTGCTACTGTCTATGGTGCTAGATCAATTTGTATTCATGTTTTAACGCAAAATGTATGTTATACTAATACATATTACTCATACTACTTGTACAAAAATAACAAACTATTTAAAGAAATTATCGTAATCTATATTGTCTTTTTGATTTTTTTTTTTCTTTTCACTTACAAAAATTGAAAAAGCTATGATTCGAATATTTCTTCAATGAAAAAAAAAGAAACGAAATGGAAATGAAGAAAACCAGCAATCAAAATGAGATTTGTCATTTGATTGTAGCTGTTTTTTCTTTTATTCTAATTTAGTAAATATTTTTTCTTTGATTGTTGCTATTGCTGCTTCTGTTGCTGCTGTCGCCGCCGTCGCTAAAACTGTTGTTTGTGTTTTTGCTTGAGTGCTATCGTCTTCGAACCGTCACTATGCCATACCACTCCCTTCTCTATACAAACACATACACTTACCAATGCAATATCATATTACCAGCTAACTCATCAAAAGCAGGTTAATAAAATTAAATTACATTTTATTGCCTTTTATTACGAATACTCTTCCTCTTGGTCTTCTACTTTTGCTACTTGCCATTGCCACTGCTTTTATTATTCCGTTTTGTTTTATACTTTAGGCGTTGGTATTAAACAAAATTTTTGTATAGTAGATATATATCTACATACAAATACACGTACACGTACATGTACCGTTGGTGTATCTGTTTGTATTTGCGCGCTGGTTAAGTAAATAAAATTAAAATATTATAATACGTTTGGAAATTTCATTAGCTTAATGTGTTTAATTCTCTTGAGAAAGCACAGCATAAAGTGAGGCAAGTAAAAGGGTTTATGAGACAATAACGAAAAAGAAGAAGAAGAAGAAGAAGAAGAAGAAAAATAAAATGAAAATATATCTACAAAGAAACATATCAGAAGCACCAACAACAACAGCGGCTCATACGCCAGCGACATTGACAACAAGAAAATGAAAGGATAAATGATGATGAACGACAACGATGAATCGGAAAAAGAAAAGATGTAAAAGAAAAATGAAAAACCAAATAATAAAATTTTGTTGTACAAATTAAAAAATACACAATACATAAAAGAAATAAATACTTTACCCTAAACTTTGATCATACTTTTGCTTGATTAGAATATAAATTGAAGTAAGCAAGCGGCAACTTTGCGTTAACTGAAGCGTCAAAGAAAGAAATACTTAGCGGCAATAAGACACTATTGGCATAAATAATGTATAATTTTTCTTTTTTTTTTTTATTTCGCTTTAGCTTTCAAATTGTTAGAAAAACTTGAAGTTTCACTTGTCTTGCTAGAAAATAATTCAGTTGATACTTTTAAAAATAATTATATGATTTTCATTGCGATAAGCTAAATACTTTGTTATATCCAGTTTATGTTTGAGGTCGATCCTTAACTTTATTGTGTTCTTAATTTGTTGCGCTATTATATTAACATTTTATCATACTCGAAACTACAATTGTTCAGGTAATTGATGAAATGGTAATGTGCTATTTGATGTGATAATAAAAGTGTTGCGTCTCTCTCTCTCTCTCCTTCTTTGATACTCACCATGTATGACAATAATAAGGATTCATTGTATTTAAAATTGTTTTTTATTTCTTGTTGTTATGGCAAATAATCGTTTCGAATTAAAAATATAATTGAAAATTAACACAATTATCCAATTATCTGTCGTGTTAATATCACTCTGCTATAATTGTCTTTATATGTATGTATTATAGAGTTAAGAATAGTAAAATTTTTAATTTATAATTGTTTTTATAACTTAAACGTTTTTAAAGACTAAACCAAATAAAGTTTAATGATGTTCAGACTGGACTGAGAGCCAAGCGAGCTTTAGAAAAAATGATTTTAATTTTCTAATCTTTTATGATTATACCAAAATCTATTTTAGGATGTCTATGCATATAATAAAGTAATGCCAGTTCACTAAGCAACAATAAAACTAGATAGACAAACGTTCGAAAAAAATTTGTTTGTATGGGACGAAGTTGTGGTTTTCATCCCATTGCGCCAATTTTCAAATATTGTATGTCTATTTGTTGATAAATATATTTGTATAAACCAAGCTTCAGCTCCAGGAATTACTATTTTCGTGAGCAGAATGTGAGAAGATACATACGGGAACATACTTTTGTAGGCAAGATGGGCATAAATTTCAACATGCATACTTACATGGGCATGATATCTTTATATTTTCAAACATAAAGTGTCGATTCAGTTCGTTTATCGACATGTCTGTTAATTAGTAAATGTGATTCTATATGCAATGCGGCAACTTTATAACTTTATATTTTTGTGTGTAAATTGTAAAAGACAACGAACACATAGCGGAATATCTTCTGCTATGAGCTATCCCCGGTCGTGTGTCAGTCGATTTTTTCTATTTAGTTAAAACGGTAACTCTAATGTTAGTACTTTTAAAAGCAACACATTTCACTTTCACTGTATTATTGGACTGAGTAGACGTGTGGTTTTTGATTTTAAAACAATTGGCGTGCAAACAAACAAAAAACCGCAAGGTAAATAAAATTGAGTTTTTTTTTTCAAACAGCAAACATATATTGAGTTTTGAGCGAAAACTTGAGTGAAAATATTGAGTTTTTTTTTTAAACAGCAAATATATATTGAGTTTGAGCAAAAATTTGAGTGAAAATATTGAATTTTTTTCCAAACAGCAAATATATATTGAGTTTTGAACAAAAACTTGATTGAAAATATTAGGTTATTTTTTCAAACAGCAAATATATATTGAGTTCTGAGCAAAAACTTGAATGAAAATATTGAGTTTTTTCCAAACAACATATATATATTGAGTTTTGAGCAAAAACTTGAGTGAAAATATTTATTTTTTTCCAAACAGCAAATATATATTGAATTTTGAGTGAAAATATCGGTGTTTTTTCCAAACAGCAATTATATATTGAGTATTGAGCAAAAACTTGAGTGGAAATATTGAGTTTTCTTTTCAAACAGCAAATATATATTGAGTTTTGAGCAAAAACTTGAGTGAAAATATTGAGTTTTCTTTTCAATCAGCAATTATATATTGAGTATTGAGCAAAAACTTGAGTGAAAACATTGAGTTTTTTTTTCAAACAGCAAATATAAGTGTATGTATAACTTCTTATTTTTTTTTTCGCAAAATGCTAAATCATACATACTAACACATACTTCCGTATGAGCGGCAGGAGTAGTTTTCATCCAATTACCTTTATTCCGTAACTCATAAAATCGTTGGTGAAAATTGTTTCAGTTCGGCCACTCTATCATGCAAAATCGATGGCTAAATCGACTCTCGTCGTGATTTATACGTGGTATATTTATTAGCCCTCCTTTGGGTATGGGAAGTCATAGCATAAACTCAATATTCACTCGACATTTTGAATGAAGTGTGTCAAATTCAATATGTTCTGAATTATATTGAACACTGTTGAGTAGAACAAAACAATGATAACCATTGGTTCATGGCTTTATTATCCGGAACCATATAGTTTCTTCTATTATAGATACATTTAGCTTTAGATGATTTTCTTACCGCTTCGGATGTAATTGTTATTTCAATATCACATCCTGTGTGCTATTCCTTTCACATGCATTAGTATATAATCACATATGCAAACTCTTTTTCACAATCCAATTTTTTGCTTAACTTTAAATTTGTTTGATGTTGTTGCGTTAACATTTATTTAGCAATTTTTCTTTTTGATTTCACATTTCTCAAATGTTTTTGACTTTTTATTTATTTTTTTTTTCTTTTTGTTTGTCTACCTCACATTAACCTTTTAGTTTATTTATTTACAACTTTAATTTTTTTTTTTGTTCGTTTTTACTTAACTTGCTTTGTTTTTCTGTGATGTGTGCGAATACTTTCAAGTAAATCCTTGACTGGTACTATACCTACATACTAGACTGTGTTCTGTAAATGAATGCATGTACTCAAAGATACATATGCATGCATTTCTATACAAGCACATACACATATACTCGTGATACATATTTATAAACATTGACATCGACATCGACTTGCTTGTAAAAATAAATGTACATACATGCATATGCATGTAGGTGGTATGAACATGCAAGTACGTATATTCTATTGTACATATAGTAAATTCGTTGTCGTAGTAATGTTGCTGTTGATGGTTATGGTCATAGTAGTTGAAGTATAGTAGTAGTAAGTATGTAGTTGTATGTAGTAGCGTTGTAGTAAGTAGTAAGGTTGTAGTTGTAGCATTGCTTAAGTGCACTCAAGTTGCTCATGTTTTTTGAATGAGATGAGCGAAGAAAAATATAAACCAATGAATAAGTGAATCAGAGAATGAAGAGTAGACGAGATGACTGAGTGAGTGAGTGAGTGAGTGAGCATTTTGTAGTTTTAAATTATAATAGCAATGGTAGTATGGAAAGTATGTTCACCAAGAGAATAAAATTCAGTGTACTAAGTATGTACTACTGAAACAACTAAAAAGCACAAACATGTACATTCGAACAATGTTAAAATGTCAAAATTCAAAAAGAATAAAATGAAGAATTTCATTGTTTATTTTTTGTACATTCTTCTTTGCTCTATATCGAATAAAATATCCAATTAAATCAGAAAACTCAAAATAAAACTTTAAATTCAAAAATCAATGCCATAATTTGCTTACGTATGAATAGACATACATACAGGGTATGATGCCTCAGAATATAAGGATGAGTATGAGAACAAATTATTTCAAGACATCCAAAAATTTTATTGTCTTGACTAGAATGTCAATTCGACCCACTTTGACCTCTAGGCAATGCTGCAAGAAGCCAAAATTTTAAATTTGCTCTTAAGAACCATATCCAAATCAATATCGTTATAGTAATACATAGTGTGACCTTCGCATCATATTATATCAACATTGAATCTAAACAATGTTGACGCATTTGTCAGTTTTTGCCTTTCAATTTGAAAGTTTTTGAAGGTTATAAAAATAAAAGAATTTGATTTGATTTTCTTGGGTGGATATTTTATCCAATTCAGTAAACTTATTTTGAAAATATGTGGATTTAATATTTGGATATGCTCATGTGTTATCAATTGGAATATGTGAATCCATTATTAACTAAAGTTATTATTGATAACGTTGAGATGATGTTTTTAGGTATTTTGATATCCTGGGACTGCACTTTTTTGTAACACCCTCTATATTACAAACCAATAAAATAGAAAAAAATGTTTATAAAGTTCGAGTTCATAAATAAATGCAAATAAATATGCCATGACAATAATAAAGAACGTAAAATAAATACTAACACACACACACACACGCATACACACCAACAAAATAAAATGCAATAAAAATGATGAGAAGTAATCAATATGAATTGAATCGAATTAAAATAGCAAATTAAAAAGAATGAAAATTTTTAATTAAAATTTATACTAATATTGACATAAAAATGATGTCACTACTGCTACTGTATGACAATAATGAAATTGTTGATAATGATGATGATGATGATGATGATGATGATGATGATGATGATGATGATGATGATGATGATGACGATTATGATGATAATAATATGATATGAATTTAAAATCAATAATAATTATATATTCTTCACGATTCCTTAGGCTTTCATACTGGACTGCCAACAATGAGTACTGTATTTATTAAACTTGATTGATATTAAAAACTCTGCAATCACAGTTTATATATTTATGTCGAAGTGATGATGGCAATGAGTTTCAGAATAATAATGAACCGCATAAAATTGAATGTGATGTGAAAGAGAGCAGGAGAAAAAAATGATTAAAAAATGATTAAAAATTCAATAAACAATTCGACTCATTTCATGGCCTCCTTCACCTTCCTTGCTTTCTTCATTTTTACTTCCTTTGGCACTGTGTGCATAATGAAATCATGCATTCATTAATTTAAATTCAATAATAAATAGCCGAACTATTGTTTGCTTATTATTATTATTATTAATATAGGGCAATATTGAAAAACCGATAAAGACAAACATCCGCATGTAAATTTTAACGTCATAATCTTCATCGTCATCGTCATCGTCATCGTCGTCATAACCTACTCAAATCAACTCACAATGTTTATCAATGTATATGAAATATTTAATACTCATACTTACGACAATATTTTTCATTCGATTTTATTTTTCCATCTTCTTGATTGCATAGGTTTTGATGGTGGTTTACGTCAATGGTTTCTTATGGAAATATTTGATGAACAAAGCGGTTTTTTACAAGCGAATATTTCTTCCAAATATCCAGTATTAAGTGTGACTGGCTTAGATTCGGGACGACTTTTCAAGGTCTTCATTTATGCAGTCAATTTGCGAGGACGCAGTGAGCCGGTACTTATTGAGGGATATACATTGAAAGCGGCCGAAAAACAAACAGGTAAGTAACGTTACATCCATCCAAAATAATAATAAATAGAAATCATAAAATGTTTATTAAAATTATACAAAAAGATATTATTTAAATATTTTCCGAAATGTTGTAATGAGTAAGTAGGTCGAGGGCAAAGTGAATGTTTTAGTTATATTTGAAAAATTTGTTTCCTCAATGAGCAAATTCGTACATATTCCATACTATATATATTTATTCGTATGGAATTAATCTAGGAATCTTCTTACTACTTACTGTATGCTATTTAGCAATTTCAACAATGATGAATATTTCATGAGCTACGACAAAAGGAATATGCTAAATTGAATTTTGTTTTAACTTATATTAGGTATGTACACTCATTTAATGCTAAATCCAGCCACTCGAACATTTTTATCTTGTCTATTTTTATTTTGTATATAATTTATTCTTATTTATTCTCCTTTTTTATTATTAGTATTATAATTTTTTTTTTTCACTTGTACCCTCATATACTCAAAGATATGATGAATATATTTAATAAAAAAAAAAAAATGAAAATAAAAATAACGAAAATTATGCCCACTTAAAATTTGAATAAAAACAAATTGAGGTAGACCATTCAAACAGCTTTTTACTTATTTAATATGAAGATTTAACAGAGATTTTTGTTTTTTCTTCGTCGTTTATCGTTCTTCTTGTACTCTAATCAGTGAGCATTAACTATGATAATATTCAAGTCAAGCCAAGGTGAAAAGAATTAGAGCAGAATATTATAGTAAAAAAAATCTCTTTTTATGGTAAAGATTTAGAAATGTTCAATAAAAATTTTAAGCATTTATAAAATCATCAGTATTTTTATGGACGAATTTGAAACGTAAAACACTAATCAAGTAATTCAGCGCTCAGAGCATCAGAGACATTACTTCTATCCGTGGTGATACCCGAGTACACAATATTTCATAAGGTCTTCTGAAAAGATTTCTGGAATTTAGTTTAAAGGATTAGAGTACTATTCTGATCTGTCAACAGTGATGTATTGTCATATTTAAGGGCTTTATAATATTTTTAGATGTTACCTACCTACCGCAAAGTGCTACATTAGGCTTATAAAACACAATTTTGCTACCATATGGTCTTACAACGCCATTCTCTAGAGCTTAAAACAATTTGATCCCAATATAAACCGTGTGAGGTATTTTACTTGAACAGAGGATTGGTCCGTCAAACTGTCAGGCAACAATTCGTATTACATCTAGTGGTAACATTAATTTCTTGGCATCACTGGTGTGATGCACAACATTCCGGTACACAGAGAAGGGTTCTCACACATTCCATTACTCTACCATTGTCTTTATTGAGAGGGTATCCAACGGTGATGAGTAAAGACAATGCTATGCTAACATTCTTTGAACTAGCAGTACACAGTCTTTCAAATCTTGATAAAAAGAAAAATTTCGAGAGTTGAAAGGTTGACACACGAAATCTCCAAATAAGTAGAAAGTCCTTAGCCTTTAGAAAAAAACCCAAATGCACAGTCCCAATTTAATAATACCGCCTTTAATCACAACGTCTGAAGGCTTAAATTCCCTGCAACCACAAGATCTTCGATATTATATTTTGTACTATATTCGTATTATGGACCGTGTAATCTCGATTGCTCAACTTAACATCGCATACGCCTAAAGTATTTGGACGCAAATGCACTATAGATCTCATAGCGAGCGTCAGCTGCATTCTAGAATGGAATTCATTGATTATTTTGTGCATGTTGATTGTATTTTTGTGGATACTGTGCTGAAGGATTTCCCTGCTGGGTGGTTTTGGCTGGATTCCAGGTTTGGAAGGATCCCAGCAATTTTATGATCAAACAAATATTTATTTTTTTGAAACAATGTTCACCTATTTGGATTTCAGTCTACAACAATTTCTGATGAAAATATTTTAAATATAGTTCTGTGATAAAGTAAGAAATAAAAAATTGTCACAGATGTTTGTCCGGTCGGAACCTGTTTTTATAAGAATGTTTCATCCAATACTGTCTAAATCTTATATACAGAATAGAAGAATAGAAAAGAAGCTCAGCCTAGCTCTGGAGCCTATAAATTCCAACTTTCATATTGTACAGACCACCATTGTGTTATATTTTCGAAAGACATCACATCCAGATAATGTGTAAACGAATATCATATATCATTTGTTCAATGACCTGACAATATTAATCACATAAGGTTAAAACTCAGCATGCAGCAGCTCATAAGCAGAATATGGTCGGATGAAAGCATGCCTGATGATTGGAGGCTCACTGTTTTCTGCCCCGTACATAAAACACATAAGACCCCACAATTTGCGCCAACCACCGTGGAATAAGTCTCCTGAGCATCGCTTACAAGGTTTTATCGTGCGTATTGTGTGAAAGATTGAAGTCCATGCTCAACAACCTGATTGGACCATATCAGTTTGGCTTCAGACCTGGTTCATTCGACTTTGTAGAATGACACCGCATATCTCCAATTGTGCAGTGAAAATTTGGAAGGATCTCTCCGCATTGTTTAATACCGAACGGGGTTTCAGACAAGGTGATTTGTTATCGTGGGACCTCTTCAATCTTATTATGGAGAAAATTGAAGTAGTAAGGGACTTTGTCTATCTTGGAACCAGCATTAATAGCAGTAATGACGTCAGCGTGGAGATATTGCGAAGGATCACTCTTGCAAACAGGTGCTACTTTGGGCTAAGTAAGCAATTGAGAAGTTGAGCCCTCTCTCGAAAAACGAAAACTACACTCTACAAGTCTCTCATCATGCCTGTCCTCACATTTTGGGGCTGAAGCCTGGACAATTTCCACCTCGGATGAGCGAATGCTTGGAGTTTTTGAGAAAAAAGCCCTACGCAAGATCTTTGAAACTATTTGCGTTGGTGGCGGGTACCGAATAAGGTACAACCATGAGCTGTACGAGCTGTATGTCGATATTGACATAGTAAAGCGCATAAAAATCCAGCTGCTGCGCTGGTTAGGTCATGTCGAGCGATTGGAAGAACACGCTAAGAATTCGGATCTCGCTGGAGGACGATGCAGAAGAGGAAGACCTAACATCCAGTGGAAAGACCAAGTACTGGAGAACCTGACGGTGCTTGGAATTCCTAACTGGCGCCAGCTAGCGAAGAGGCCTAAATCGATATTCAGTTGTTATGGCCACATAAGTAAGTAAGTAAGTAAGTTTAAAACTCAATACAATTTTCTGGCAAAAAAAAAAAAAAAAATCTCCTTACAGTCGGCTGGGGCCGACCAAACTATACCCTGCATATGTAGATTTATATATAAAAAGTTTACTCGAATATCCAACTTTTCTTTTATTTCCACTTTTCGAGAAACAATTTTTGTATATACTACTAATTTACACCCGAAATATGGTTGACTTTGACGAAGTAAAAGGATTTTAAGATAATTCCGAGGCTTAGTATGGGAGCTATATAAAATTGGGCGTGGCTTGCCACTTTCTAGTAAATCCAATTAATTTTTCAACGTTAATCCACACCTTAAATTTGGTGTCCTACGTTGAATAGTTTCTTAGTTATGGTGGTTAACATTTTTGTTTAATTTCCTCAACTTTGTATGGGAGCCCCAATAAGAAGTGGGCATGGTACGCTGATTTTTCGCCAGATTATTTCCGACTACCATATTAACCTAAGTGTTAATTATGATTGTTCTAGACGGAAGGATACAGAAGTTACAGCTATTTCAATTTAAAAGAAATTCGGTCATTTTGTATGGCGGCTACTATCAACAGTGGGCGTGGCGCTTCCATTTCCTGCGAGTCTAGTTGCTCCTACAATACTAATCCATACCTAAAATCTCGTTCTTTTACGCTAAATGGTTTATAAGTTATGTCGCTTAAAAGTTTTAGTTTAATTCACTCGACTTTGTATGGGAGACCCATGAAGGAGTGGGCGTGGCACACTGATTTTCTGCCAGATTATTTCCGACTACGATATTAATTCAAGTGTCAATTATGGTTATCCTAGACAGAAGATTGCCGAAGTTACAGCTGTTTCAATTTAAAATTTGTATGGGGGCTACGATAAACAGTGGGCGTGGTGCGCCCATTTTCTGTGAGCCTAGTTGCTCGTACAATACTAATCCATACCTCAAATCTCGTTGTCCTACGCTAAATATTTTGTAAGTTATAACCGGTAACATTTTTTTTAATTTCCGCAACTTTGTATGGGAGACCCAAAAAGGAGTGGGTGTGGCATATTGATTTTCTGCCATGTTATTTCTGACTAACGTGTTAATCTAAGTGTCAATTATCGTTATTCTAAACAGAAGATTGTAGAAGTTACAGCAGTTTCAATTTAAAAGAAGTACAGACACTTTGTATGGGAGCTACGCTAGAAAGTAGGCGTGGCTCATCCACTTTTGGTGAGGTTATATAGTAGTATAATATAACTCTATGTGCAAAATATTGTTGTCCCAAGTGGTATATTGTGTGAGTTATAGCAAGTTAAAGATTTTGAAAATTTCGAGGTTAGTCGCTTTGAATGCTTGGTGTGGGCGTGGTTATTGACCGATCATGCCCAATATCAATCCCCTCCGTACCCTTGGATCATAGATTACTTATGCCAAATTTCATCGAAATAGCTCAATATTTACTCAAGTTATCGTGCGAACCAGCCAGGTGACAGACAGACGGACGGACGGACGGACGGACGGACGGACGGACGGACGGACGGACATCGTTAAATCGAAAATTTAATCGACGCTGATCACGAATATATATCCATGTCTATATCTCCGGAGATTCCTTCAAGTGGACACAAACATCTGACCGAAATGAATATACCATGCATATTGCATTATGCAGGGTATAAAAAGATAATGTGTGACAAAGTTTTGGCATAATTGTCACCAAAATTTATGTCATTTACAATCTTCTAATATGAGTAGCTGTTAGTAGCTGTTTGAAACCATTTCCTGTGTTTAATCAATATTCTGTGTTTTTAATTAGTATCAACCATTTCTATCTGCCTTCTTTAGAGGCTTTTAAATATATGTATTCGCCAGAAGACTAAAAGCTTCAATCATTTTCTCTTTGAATATAAAAAAATATCACATCATATTTTTTTTTGCTGCGAATCATTCCAGCTTATTATTATTACTATTAATTATTGCCACTGATAACAAGCACAAGTTGAATGTTATTTTGGGGATATGAATATAAAATATCAACAATATTTTGAATAATTAATTACCATTTGCCCGCAGTACAATGTTGAATAGTAATGAAACAAGCCGAAAGCAACAAACAGACAAACGGACCAAGTAAAGAAAGACAGCACCTGCTTGTCTCCATTTACAACGATACAAACAATATTTAAACTATTGCTTTACGCAATGCATACTAACGAACTAACTAACGTAGGTACTTGGACGTATCGCAAGTAAGAAGAAGGAAGGAACGTTTGGAGAATATTGTCTGTGTCGGTTTATGTAATTTTATTAATTTTGCCAAAGACGCGACGTAAAGAAGTTAGGCAGAATAAATGCGATGCAATGAATTGTAAAGCTTCGCGAATAAACATTAAAACCAACAAAAAAAAAAAAAAAAAAAATTGAAAATATATACAGAAGGATGAAGAAGAAATTATTTTGTTAAATTATGCACAAAAACAAAAATATGATGAGAGAGTATGAGCTAAAGAAGTCAAGAAAATTAAAAAGAAAATTTAATTTGTGCGTTGCTTTTACGAGTACCTACTGCTACTACTACTGCTGTTGCTGCTGCTGTTGCTGCTGCTACTGCTATGGCTGTTTATGAAAGAAACGATTGACAAGGCGTGATAATTATCATGATGATGATGATGATGATGGTGATGATGATCACGCATAGTGATAGAGGAATCAAGAAATAGGAGCGAAAAAAAAATAATAATTTTCTTAAAAATGATTACCATTAATGAAATACCAAAGAAGAAGGAATGAGTGTGGGTGGTTTAAAAATGGAACTGCACACGCTAATTAGCAACAGCAAAAGCTTCAGTAGCAAAAAAGTGTTGCAAAGATTGGTGTTTTTTTTTTTTTCTTTAAATTTTTGTTTGGTAAGTGAAAAAAATATAACAAATTCCAACAACAAAAAAAAAGTAAAGTAAAAAATATCAAGTAAAGAAAACAAAAATATACAAGTATGTATTTTAGGTATATGCTTTTTAGGGTAAACAAGTTAAAAAGATGCAAAATCTTTGAGTAGTAAAATCAAGCGGGAGTCTGAGTGATGTAAAAGTGTAAGCACGTACATACGCGAGTACACAACACACACACACACACACACACACACACACACACACACACACAACAAAATACCATTCTAAGTTGCCGAATTGAGCAGATGAATGGTGTGAGCGAACTCGTAAGTATATCTGAGTGTGTTGATGATGGCGAGACATACTTAAGATAATTGGTGGGTGGTATTGGGCAACTTTTGGAACTGCAAACAATTTCAAACAAAAAAAAAAAAAATACCAACAAAATTTTAAATAAAATAAAGTAAATTGGGAGAAAACATTGAAAGAGCAAAGCCATTTAAGTGCAAACAATTAACATAAAAAGGCAATTGAATTTTAAGTGACTCATATGGCCACGTATAAGCAATGGCGGTTGATTGTATTAAGGTATCTATACATATACATAAAGACATATATGTACAATATATGTGTGTGTGTAAATATTTAACCTCCCTACTTGCATAAAATGGTAGATGAGATTTTTTTTTTCTTTGCCATGGAATAAGTTGTAGGATTTCATAATTATTGCAAGAAAAAAGAAAACAAAAAGGCAAATAGAACAAAAAACAAAATATAAAATGTTCAACACAGAGAAAAACATGAAACCACATAAAAATAATCACTTAGGAACAACAACAAAAATGTATTAGAAAAAAAGTCTACGTACAAAATTATTAAACAAAATTTTTTACATTCAAGTTCTAATCTTGAACATTTATGGGAGAAGGTAAAGAAGCATATTTTACTTTATAATCTGACATTTTTGCTGTAAAATTACATTTGTATGGCTGATGGGTGGGTGCCGTAACTCAGTGGTTAGTGCGTTAGCCTTCTGACCTGCAGATTGTGGGTTCAATACCCGGCTAAAGCATAATAAAGTTTTATATCGAAAGATTTTTCTTTCGAACGGTACAAACCCCCCCCCACCCCCGTCGGCAAGAATTGGCAATTTTTCCGGTAGTAACAATTTGCCAAAAATGCTTCATAAAAAAGCTATATGACAAAGCTAAGTTAAAGTGATGTCACAAGAGTTCTGCCGTTCGGAACCGGCTAATATAAGTAGGTCCCTTCTAATGCGGTCCAAATTTAATAAACATAACAGTATTGGAAGAGAAGGTCAGTGGAAACCACAATGGGACCTTCTGGCCTCTCAGAAAGAAGGCAACCACATAACCTAACCTAACCTATGGCTGGTAGCTGTGATGTATTTGTAAATATAAATTGTGTAGTAAGTTTCAGCTTCATAACATTATATTTTTGTGGGCAGAGTGCGAAAATATATATATATATATATATATATATATGGAAATATGCCTTTGTATGAATGGTAGGATGCCTTTGTCTGCAAGCAATTCTTCCAATTCTTCCGGCAGCAATAATTTGTCATGGAAAAGCTTCTGAAAAAGAACTGTTTTGTATATTTATAATCCAATATCTTCTAAAAGTTGTAATGCCAGCTTATTATAGCTTCTACGAGGGCGGTCCCAGAACTACATATAAATGGCGGCAGTAGTTTGAAAAAAATTACTTTGGTGAAAAGTCGCCAGTGTTTTAAGTTTCAAGGCGCCACGTTGTTTGGTATTTTTTTGGAACCATCGAAAGTTAACGACCTCAGTGAATTTATAAACATGGACAAAATTGGTCACCGTTATATAATTAAATACTTTCATTTGAAAGATCTCAGTCCAACGAATATTAAAGCCGAACTAGATTCTGCTCTGCGGGAGTATGCTCCTTCGTTTACAACCATAAAATATTGGGTGGCAGAGTTTAAACGAGGTCGTTCGAGCTGTCAAGACGAACACCATAGTGGTCGATCGATTGAGGTGGCCGCGCCAGAAACGGTTAAGAAAATCAACAAAATGGCCGGCTGAAGGTGAGTGAGTTAGGTAAAATTACAAGCATTTCAAAAAGTGCTATACATCACGTATATTGACCGAAAAATTGGAGATGAAAAAGCTGTGTGCAAGATGACTGCCGTGTTTGCTCACAGTAGAACGTCTTAAAGATGTTTCTATAGAGTGTTTGGCGATGTTTCACAGTAATAAAGCCGTCGTTTTGGGTCGATTCGTAACCATGGATGAGACATGGGGTCCACCACTTTACACCTGAGACAAAGGAGCAGTCAAAACGGAACTGAGACTGAAAGGGAAGAATCGTGTCCAAAGAAGGCGAAGACAGTTCCATCTGCAGGCAAGGTTATGGCGTCTGTTTTTGGGATACACGTGGGATAAGTTTTATTGATTATCTTCGAAATGGAAAAACAATCAACAACGGCGAGTACGATGCGAATTTTTTGCAGCTATTAAGTGATGAAATTAAAGAGAAACGGGCCGCATTTGGCGAAAAAGAAAATGTTGTTTCATCAAGCCAATGCACCAGTTCACACATCCACTATTGCGATAACCAAAATCAATGAGTTAAAGCTCGAATTGCTTCAGCATGCACCTTATTCGACAGATTTAGCTAATTCGAATTATTTTCTATTTCCAAATTTAAAAAAATGGCTTGGTGGTAGAAAATTTGCAAACACTGTAGAGGTGGAGTCTGCGGTAGGTGGCTATTTTAATGAGCTAGACAGTTCATACTATAAACAGGGTATCGAAGCTAGAGAATATCGCTGGGAAAAGTGTATAGAGCTAAAAGGAGATTATGTTGGGAAATAAAGAAAAAATTTCCCAAATTTGTTGTGTGTTCTTTGTTAGATCGGGTAGTTCTGGGAACAGCCCTCGTAAACCGCTAAGTTATATTTGATAAGATTATTTTGTTTAATGCTTTTGTTTACCCAGTTTCTAATCTGCTAATGCTAAGTAATGTGAAATTTATCTGCCATTTTTAGTTTTCATATATGAATAATAATTTAATTTTGACAATTTTTTTTAAAAGTGAGGCTTTAAACGGACACGGTTTTAAAACTACAATAATAAACCCGAGAATTTTTCTCCTCCATTTTAACACATCTAATATCTACAATTGTAAATAAAATTTTGACATTCTACCTCTCATTCTTCCAAATATTTTTCAGTAGCACTAACCTCATACAAGGGTGGCATCCAGAATCAATTCGAACTAACACCAATTTTAACGGTGGGCATATTTGTTGGCATCCTTGTTGCATTGGTATGCATTGGTATTGGTACAATAGTCGCATTAAAGTTACGCTCACATAAACAGCAGCAGAAATATCAACAACATCAAAATCAGAAATTTTCACGTCCGGGCAATTTACAAATTAAGGATAAAATCTCATTGCCATTAAGTCATTCAGAGGAAATGTATGATGAGAAAAATCCGGATGTGGTGCCGTATAATGAAGGTAAGTAAATGATGGTTGTGGTGGTGGTGGTGATGGTGGTGAATGAACGGGAATAAGTGGGTGTTTGTATGTGGTTGTTGTAGTTTGAAAAATGTATAACTTTTTTTTTTTTTTTTTTGGAAATTTGTTACTTCCAATTGCTATGTGCTGTTGCTGCACGTGCAACTGAAGGTTCAAAAGTACAGCAAGAAACACAAAAATAGCAAACATTTTCAGGTAGTTAGAGCATATATTGTATAAATGAGTAGCACCATATGAAATCTAATGGATAGATGATGAGGGCTGAAACCAGAAAGTGGAAACTCTAAACTCACAAAAAATATATATACACACATTTGAAGTTATTACCTTCGATGGTTGTCGTTGCTTAGTCAGTGTTAGCTGTGCTTTGCAATATTCTCTTGATACGGATACCATACGAATCATGTGCAGCAAATGCAAGTGACAGAAAAATAGGCTGAGCTAAATTTTTCATTTGTTTCCCCTTTATGTTCTCATTTTCTGGTGCATAGCTTAGCTTCCCAAAAGTGCTTTAAGGTTGCTTTAATGAATTGTTGATGGAATATTTTATATTTTGCAAATATGTGCTGAATAATTTCGAAACGTTGACTTTGTATGACTGATATTGTTAGATTCGATTTGTCGTTTCGTAAACAAGAAAGATAATATATTATTTCAACACTGAAAATTTTGGAGTTTTTTAAATATCTCTAAAAAAAACTTGGGGTAAATCAATGTCAAGAGAATTTTGTTTTCGATATCGTTTAGCGCACTGAGTTGCCTCTGCCTCCTCCATTACCATCTTAGCTTTTACAGTATTGAATTAGAGAGATTTTAATGCAGCATACAGACTGTCAACCTGCAGATAGCAACCTCACATATATCCACTCTATTACAATTAGCCGACATGTCCCTGTAATTACTGCAATGTCAGCTTGAAAAATCGTGAACTCATTAAAGACATCAACTGAGGGATTTTTTCTCATGTGATGATCACCATTGCATTAGAATCATCGGTATAGAGAACTCGGTTTTATCCTCTATCAAACTGTATTCTTTTCCGTTTGTTCCTCTATCAAAACCTTTCTCTGAAATCGCGATTGAAATGGAAATATTTACTTACTTACTTGTGTGGCCATAACAACCGAATATCGATTTAGGACGAATATAACATGCTTCGCCAGCCATCTCTGTTCTTCGCTAGCTGGCGCCAGTTAAAAATTCCAAGCGCCGTCAGGTTCTCCAGTATTTGGTCTTTCTACCGGAGGTTAGGCCTTCCTCTTCTGCGTCGTCGTCCAGCGGGTTCCGAATATAACACCTTTTTAGATGGAGCGTGTTCTTCCATACGCTCGACATGACCTAGCCAGCGCAGCCGCTAGATTTTGATGCGCTTTACTATGTCAATATCGGCATACAGCTCATACAGCTCATGGTTGTACCTTATTCGGTACTCCCCACCAAGATGTTGAAGATAGTACCATTATGTCGTAGATCAGCAGCTCGTATTATTTTCTCCATAATAAGATTGAAGAAGTCGCACGATAACGAATCACCTTGTCTGAAACCCCGTTCGGTATTAAACGGTGCGGAGAGGTCCTTCCCAATTTTCGCTGTAGTATGCGAGTTATGCAGTGACATTCTACAAAGTCAAATGAGCTTTGCAGTAATACCGAACTCAGACATTGTTGCGTAACGGTAATCCCTTACCGGACTATCGAAAGCGGCTTTATAATCAACAAAGTAGGTGTGTGTCGATCTGTTTTTCTTGTGTCTTCTCCAGGATTTGGTGCAGTATGAAAAGCTGGTCGATGGCAGATTTACCAGGTCTGAAGCCAAACTGATAAGGTCCAATCAGGTTGCTAAGCATGGGCTTCAATCTTTCACACAATACGCTCGATAGGACTTTGTAATGCGATGATCAGGAGACTTAATCCACCGTAGTTGGCTCAAATTGTGGTGTCTCCTTTTTTATGTACGGGACAGAGTACACTAAGCCTTCAATCATCAGGCATGCTTTCATCCGACCATATTCTGCTCATGAGCTGGTAGAAAATGGAAATAGGCTACGATTTTATTAAAATTTTTCAATTATGAATTTCGAAAAATTATTTTTATGAAATAATTCATTCCATTTCAAACAAGAGCGTTAGACATATGTGTTCATGCTATTGAAATTATTCTGGCAATAAAAATGTACAAATCTTATCGTATATCCTGAGTATATTTGACAAAAAACCATTGGTTTAAAATCAACATTAACCATAGCCATATAAATATTTTTTTTAAATTCTGTTTTATGTGAAAATTGATTTTAGACTATCTTAGTGCCTTGGAAAGATATACTTCGAATCAAAGGTAGTTTAATTATCTTGCTATACAATTTATTGGCAAATAAATATGACCATCCTCAATGCACATACGTATTTACTTTATATAATCCAATCTTAATGCTTTTGTCTTCAATAAAAGAGCAATTATCGCTATTAACATATATCTCAATATTTCTATCTTTTTCTCTCTCTCTCTCTCTCTCGTTCGTTTGGTTTTTTTCTCACCATTCATTATTCATTATGCCATTGTTCGCTCATTACAAAATAGTCGATGGCGAATATAAACAGAAATCAGCAACACAAACACCATCAGGACATCTTTCGACGACAAGTGAGGCGGAAATCTGTTGTAAGCCATCAACCGATGGTAGTGGCGGTGGTGGTGGTGGTGGTGCTGGTGGTGTTGGAGGAGTTGGTGTTGGCATATACCAAAATGGCAAGGTAAATACACAATATCAATGTGTTGATGTAACAATTTTTCCTCTTCTTTTTTTTTCGTTTTTATTTTATTTATTATTTTTAATTTTTTTATTTTTTTTTTTTTTGCTTTCTTTTTAAGTCTTCATGCCTGTGTTTGATGAGGATTGCATGAAGATCGGGGTAGAGGGTAGAACAAATGACTGAAAGGGCAAAACAATAAAAAATAAAATGAGAAGAGAGTAACATAAAACGCAGTAAAATTCAATAAACCTTGATATAAACTTACGTGTGAGTGTATGTGTGTGTGTGTGTGTGTGTCTAATTTATGTAACACAGCATGAGGTAACTTGTTCTTGCTACCGCTGCTTCAGTAGTTTGCATACTTTTATGATAATATGTTGCGAAGGACGACAACGACTATAATGATGATGATGATGATGATGATGATGACGATGATGGTGGTGAGCATGATGTATACATACTCACTACATGTAAACAATGAGGGAACACACAAAAGTTTTTAATTACTTTGTTTTACAATGAAATTGAATGTTTAATAACTTAGCTGAATTATTTTGCATTAATTGTGTAAAGTTTTGTTGGGCTGACTTCCATCGCTATGCGTCATAGTTGTTGTTGTATATGTATATATACAAATATGTCTGTATGGCATTACCAGGGAGATGAAATTCACAAACGATCTGCTAGTAATGCAATGTTATGAGTTGTATCTTGTTTTTCAACATGTTCAAGGTGGAAATTATTTGAATGTGTATAAATAAATACTATATATGCTGATGGATATATGAATTAAAGTGACTTGGCGAAAAAAAATTACAATAATTTATGATTTTCCCTAGGGAGTTGGGATTTTTTCGATCGAAATTTTTTATTATTTTTTAGTTTGCCAAAAAAAATTTTTTAAATATTGAGAACCTAGCAATTTGTGAGCGTTGCTGATTTATGAGCATTTCTATAGTGACTTAATTTGAAGAAACAGTTACAATTACTGCCCAAATATACTATTTTGGGCCCATAACCACAACAAAAAAATTATTATTTTTTTTTTTAGTAAGAGGAAATAATTACAAAGAAATTACAAGTGTGTTTTTTGTTGTTGTTTTCTTTTCTCAATTTTAATAATTTTTTCTTACATTCATCTTTTTTTTCGCCACAGCGATTCTTATATAATAGCATTTTCTCCCATTTTTTCTCTTCTTTTTGTGAAACAGGATGATGAACTTCATTATGCAGAACTTTCTATAGCCACAGGCAGCGGGGGTGGTGGTGGTGCAACGGCAACGACGGTACCATCAGCAATGGTTACCGGTATTACCGGCATGGGTGTAAGCAGCAGTCTTGCACCTAAAAAATCTATGTCAATTGATTGCAGCAATAGCATGCTGTTACAAGGCGCTGGCATTAATCCTCCTAACAGTATGATGGGTGGTGCTGGTACACTACCGCATGGTTCCAGTGTGCGTAAATTATTGCCCAATATACCGAGTGGTGGGGCCAGTGCTAGTACACTGCAGCGTGGTACGAGCAATAAAACTATGACGGGAACACAACAACCACCACCCTCGTATGATTATTTCGAGGAGCCAACGATATATGCACAAATTGATCACTACAAGGGTACAGAACAAACTTCTGCCAATTCTGTATCACCATTCCCGCCCTGCGTTTCATCACCATCCGCCTCACAGGATACCCCATCGACTGTGTCACCGGGCACAGTACAAATGTATACACTACCCTCACATCCGGGTGGCTATCATACATTGCCACATAATCATAATCACCAGCAACACCAACAGCAGCAGCATCATCAGCAGCAACACCATCATCAGCAGCAATTGCCATCTGCCGCAGTGATGCAAATATTATCTGCAAATGGCAATAGCATATCGACGGCAACCAGTGCAGTCTATCATCATGGCACGTTACCTATGCCACCGACATATCAACAACACCAGCAACAGCAACAACAGCAGCAGCAGCAACAGCATCATCAGCAGCATCACATGAATTCTCATGGCGGCCAAATGCTAGTGTCCAGCAATAGTAGTGGTCTTGCGTCTGGTGCTGCCACAGCGACGACGACGACAGCAGTCACAAGTCCAAGCAGTTCGCTCTCCGGGCTCTCGACCATGGGCAAATCGTATTCGCGTGAAATTGTAACAGTGCGCACGCCGCTTATGTATTCGCAGCAAGAGAGTTGTGTTTAAAAGTATAAAAAGGAAAAGAATAATATAAATCTAACGTTAAAGTAAGTGAGAATGACTGAGTGAGAGTGACTGAGTGAATGTGAGAACAGTGCATTGTAATATAATTGTATATGTGTGTGAGCAACTAGGCATGTAAAACAAGAGTGAGAGAGATAATTAGAGACAGAGTGGCAGATTTAAAACCATACAACAATATGGAGAATAGGCAAATATATGTAGATTAAAAATTAATATAAATGAATATGCTCACAATGCTAACGAGAGAATGTGAGTGAAATGGTATGAGAGTGCTATTAAAAGTGTTTGAATTAATTGCAAGTGTATGATACAGCAAAAGAGTGGAACAGAGAGAGAGAGAGAGAGAGAGAGAGAGAGAGAGAGAGAGTGAAAGAAAAGAAAGTGTAAATGTAATAAAAGTATAAGTATGAGAGAGAAATATAGTTTATATGAAAAGATTTTATGCGCTCTAAGGTATCTATTCAATGTAAGCTTGTACATATGTGTGTGTTTGTGTATGTAGATATTTATATGTAAATTATTAAATAGTTTTAATTGGGAATTTGTGTATACATTAATTACTAATTATAATTATTAGCTACTTATGTAGCTAATAATTATTTTTTTGAATTTTTTTTTTTTTTTTTTTTGATGCTGAAAAATATTTTAATTATTAATTCACATATATATGAAAATAATAACAATTACAAATGAGAAACTATTGTCTACCATAATAATACTACGTAGCATGCAGTCTTATATGTATCAACCTCACAATAAAAATCTCATCATATAACAATGTACAGAGAAATACAATAAATTACATAAAAGTAATATTAAAAAAAAAAACGAAAAACGATAACAATAAATAGCAAAACGATTAATCAGTCACGTATAAACGACATGCATAATCGTATATAAGCTCACGCACACATACAGATTCAGATATCAATGTACAATACAAATGAAAGTGGCATCAACAACAACAAAACCAACAACAACAAATAAATACAACTTTTTTCCGTACACAAAACTTCCATACATATTGTCTCGATTTTCCATTTTCAATTCACATACATATACCATTATATTTGTGATATGTCATCGACTGTCGTGTGTAGTGTACGTAATATAATATAGTGGTAGTATAGCGTAATCGTTTCAATAGACAACAAAAAATGATTAATTAATTAAATTAAATGAAAAAAAAATTTTTTTTAAATAGAAAAATATTATTTCATAGCAAAAGACATTCCAACAAATATTACATACACATAGGCAACCACAAATGTAATACAATAGCAAGCGAGATTAAACAGATTAGTTATGTACGTGTATGTGTGTGTGTGTGTGTCTACATATAATTAAACAATTACTTATTGCGATCATCAAAAATGTGATTATCATAAATTATTAATTCATGTATTGTTAATCGAACGCCACAGAGTTACCCAGAACGTATGTATACTACGTATTTGCCTGTCAGAGCATCAACACTTTGCCTGTTACGATCGAAACATTTGGTTTGCAAAAAATTTTGATTTCCGAAATACAAGATTTTAGTTCATAAATTGTGTTGCAGAAAATTTTTGTATTATGGACAGATTTATTACTTGTTAAACGCCTTTTTGCAAAGCTACTTTACGTATATGCCAGTCACTATGTTAAGTCTTGTTTACTAATGACATTTCTTTAAAATTTCAAGAGCTCTCAACATAAATCCATAATTGAACCTTTCTCAGCGCAGACAATTGCTTACCATTCATCTACTTCTATGTTAGTCTATATTGACTATATTGTAATACTTTGATAACTCGATAACTTCGATAACTCGATAACTTCGATAACTTGATAACTTCGATAACTCGATAACTTCGGTAACTCGATAACTTCGATAACTCGATAACTTCGATAACTCGATAACTTCGATACCATGTTAAGAGTTGGCCGATATTTAGGCGGCAGTGCTGATTTATCCAACGCTTCTACGAAAAATGTAATCGTGGTTTTACTGTCAAAAGTAAATGTAAAAGTCCTCGCAGGATAATGCATTGAATCGAATGAACTGCACCTTCGATGACAATACTTGTATTCCATTCTTCCCTTGAGGAAATATGGATTGAGACTGTTCCGAAATTTTAGTACACTGCCCCAGGACCATAATACGTTTCGATCTTAGGTATGTCCATCCTGGAGTTGATTGCCGATATAAGCGTCCTCTGCTTGCCACATGCCCGACCTTTTACCTATAGCATTCTTACGATAATAGAGTGCGACTATTGCTTATCGAATTTTTTTTTTTTAGAATTAACAGGTTCCAAAGAATTGGCGATAGAACGCTTCCACGAGGGGTGCCCTTAATCGCATATCTACTAATGGACGATTTCCCTATTTTCGAGTTTATCACTCACTGTCTTAGCAAAAGACTATCAAATTTAACAATGAGTTGCTCCACCTCAAACCTATCCAGGGAACATCCTATTGCCTCCCGGTTTATGTTATTAAAGACCACCACGATGTCTAGAAAGCTGATCTAGCTATGTTATTTGCAGTTTACAGTTTTATCAACCTTCTAACGAAGTGAGTGTTGGGCTGTCTCTCCAGATTTGCCCTTTTTATATGCATATCGTGATTCACAGATATTATTATTATCTATCAAAGCCTTTTTTTTATCTTTTTTACTCCTAATGGGAACATAGGGCCACCACAAGGCAGCTCCATAGCTCCATCGTTGTTCTAGCGCCATCCCATGTGATGTTGACAGCAGCTAGTTCCCGCAGGGTTGACCTTTTACAAGTGTTTTTTGGCAGTCCGTGGCTTCTGCTCCCTTGCGAGTTCCACTCAAACATTCTCGTGATGCTTTCTGGCTGTTTTCTTAGCGTGTGGCCAATCCAGCGCCACTTCCTACGCTTAATCTGATTCAATATAGGTTCCTCGTTCGTTAGACGCCATAGTGCGTCGTTGGAAATAGTGTTAGGCCAGTATATTCTAGATATGATCCTCAAACACTCATGCTGAGAATATTCACAATTTCGTCTGTCTGGAGATTTTTGAATTTGCCCATACTGTTGCTCTTGCTTGGCTCAACCTGCAGTTAGCATCCGTTTCAGCTCTACCATCTGTAGATATTGTGCAACCGAGGTATCAGAAGCTTTCGACGAAATCAATCGCATAGATGTCAATCCTTATATGGATTGTATTGAAGTGATTCATTCTTTGGTCTTTGCAATATTTATTTCTAGTCCAACGGTGCGTGCCAGCGCAACTAAGTTGTTCACCTTCGCTTTCAAGTCCAAGTCCTCCAGTTTCCGTGTGAGATTCCACGTGATCACAGTTCTCCTGTGCTGGGTGAGACTGTTCATGACGTCATCCAGCACAATGGCTAGGAGGAGCGGAGAGAGAGGGCAGCCCTGCCGTACTCCAATGTAAAGAAGAAGAATTGACCACAGCTATATATTTCAGCTTCAGAATACATTGTTGTTTTTTCTGACAAAATTCTGTAGCCATTTCTTAACATACGAGTATATTCATTACGAAAAAAAAAAGGAAATGCTCAAATTTTCAGCTTTTTTGAATTTATCATATGTATATCATATGGTTCAACTAACACGTCATCATCAATATCGTGCTTGTTCAGGTTTTTTTTTTTCAATTAAATATATCGACCATATATCGAAAAGAAGATAAATTACCATTACAGTGGAAGTACTAAATGTTTTAATTGATTTTCTATCGGTCCCATTTCTGCCATTTAACAATCCATCAAATGAGCGACTTTAATGATTATTATTATCAACATTATGATCATATTCATCATCATCATCATCGTTTATTGAAAATTTTATAAATTGGACATTACATTTTGTTAGTAAAAAAAAAAATCCCCACAGTCTATTGTCTTCCTTCTATTGTACTCGTTTTATCACCTTTTTGACCTTTTCTTCTTAATCTTCATTTGTTTATTTTTTTTTTTGGGGCTCTCATCTTCTACATCCTTGATTAACTATTTTATCCGCTGTCGGAAGTTATCTTACCTGCTACATAGTACATCAATTTTGAAGAGTTTGCTTATCATACATATTCTAAATACAATACTTAATGTATACCACTTAACTACCTAACTCATTGACTGACCAAAAAGATTGAATGAGTGTGTTAGAGAAAGTGCCTGACTGACTGACTGGTTTACTACTGACAAGTGCAATATGAAGAAAAAGGTAAATGGAAATTATCCTTACATGTTTTAATATTTATATGGATATGAATGATATATAGTCTGTACGAGCCTACACATCCCTCTGATGCCCATTCCACTCCCACTACCACTGCCAATGTCAAGACTGTTTGTTATTGCTTTTTGGACGAAATGAAACCCTTTTCAAGATAAAAACTTCCTTACAAAGCCACTTGTTTGCTATCTCAACATCATCAACATTATCATCAACAACATTAACAACAGCATCATTATCATCATCACCACCATCATTGTTAAGCACATTTCAGCACAGCAATTTTGTTGGATCTAGATCACATAAAAATAATGACATTTTAGTTAACTTGCCATCTAGCTACTTAGCTAACTTGCAATTCAATCAAAAGCATACGCGCTGATATACACATACACAATCACATATACACACACATACAAATATTGGTGGATTTGCTATTGATATTATTGAGTTGAGATTTAACGTGTACGTGTGTGTGTGTGCGAGAGCAAAATTGTGCTTAAATTTTAAAGTTATCATTGAAGAAATTGATTAATAGATAATGGTTCCTGCCTTCCAACAATGGAGGTGTATAACATATATAAACTTCACAAAAAAACAAATATGATACTTCATTGGCAATATTCCATTTGTAAATGTGTATGTAAATAAATGTACTGAAATTGCAATATGTAAATAGAGTAGTAATAGAAATAGTAAAAATTTCATAATAAAATTATAATTAATTCAATTAATAAAAATATTTTTAAAAAAGAGTAAAAAAAAAAATAAAATAAATTTTGGCAAATTTAGTAAAAAAAATATATTTTTTTTTTTCATAAATTTCTTGAGATTTTTTAATCACTTATTAAGTCAATATGTACATGCTTTTGCAAAAACCGTACACATATCTTTTAGGTTGGCAACTAAGTAATTGCCGTAGTAATTACCAATATTTTCATAGACATATTGACCCCAAACTACTACCTTCAAGCAAAAATATGTGCAATTTGCTTCTAAGACAAGCGAAATGTGACAGCTAACCAATGTCAGAAAAAAAAAATCATAACATTGACAATAGATATCAAAAATATGTGTGTATAGTCAGAAACATCCATATGTGAAAGCGGCACTTACTTAGTTGCCAAACCAATATATTGTATTATACGTATATTTTGATATCACTGATCATGAGTCAATAGTTAGCCTTTTTTACCCCAGTAAAATTGATATATGTGCATTGCTTTTTGTTAAGTTTTTTTCTAAACTTATACTTCTTTTGTTTGTGTTTTATTTTTCTTTTATAAGTGTTTATAAGTGCTTCTATATTAGTAACAATAAAAATTATAAATTCATAGAAAAATATTTTTCAAATTGATATTGAAAAGAGAAATGTTGATAGTTTACAAAAGTTCACAAATAAAATCAGCTATCGATGAAAAAAGTCCGCACAGCTTCTTAGGGAGGGTTGAAATGTATAACAGATAATTTTTCGAAACTCACTTACCCCCTATCGACACTTCGTAAATAGGTTAACTTAGAGAGGCTATCTTCATAAAAGTACCGCCCACCGTTCAAAGGATAAAATATTTTGTCATTCATCATTTTTTTCGGCACCTACTTTCAATCTAACTACACCCATTGATGGTGCGCCCTACAAAATGAACTTACTAGTAATAACTTTAAATTCACAAATATACTTAAAGGAGGGCGATGCCAGAACTACCCGACCTAACAAAGAAAACACAACAAATTTGGGAAAATTTTTCTTTATTTCTCAACATAATCTCCTTTAAGCTCTATACACTTTTCCCAGTGATATTCTATAGCTTCAATACCCTGTTTATAGTATGAACGATTTAGCTCATTAAAATAACCATCTACCGCAGACTCCACCTCTTCATTGTTTGCAAATCTTCCACCACCAAGACATTTGTCTGCCAAGAGTTTGACATTCACAGAGAATGTGCTCCAAACTTTCGATGTCTAAGTTACAGAATCTGCAGACATCAGATACCACTTCTTTAAGTGGTATCTGAAGCTGCAGTGGCCTGTGAAATAACCACAAACAATACGTATGTCAGCTCTACCCTACGTGAGTATCTTTTTAGATATCCCTTTATATGGAATTAGGAATTGTTTTGATCAACACTGTCCTGCACTATTGAGCTAGTGTTCTGCAAATTTATTTTCCTCCCATTTCCTGATAACCTCCTTGCCGTGGTATCTATCCAAACCACAGAACGGTTCAGAGCCGATCAGCGGCTTTTCAGCGGCCATTTTGGCTAGTTTATCAGCAATTTCGTTCCCCTCGTGCCCTTCATGGCCAGACATCTACCTTAATACTACATTATTTAGGTTTCCTAGCTCATTGAGAAGGTTGAGACATTCATCTACTAATTTAGAGCTGATTGTGAAATTGATTAAAGAGCTTTTAAAGCTGCTTGGCTATCTGGTAATAAATAAATGTGGGATACTTGGATCTCTCTTTGAAGACACTCCCGCACGCATATTTCAATGGCATGAACTTCCGTTTGGAAGATTGTTGGGTAGAAACCCATTGGGATTAATCATCTGAATTTGGGGCCATAGATTCCCGCCCCGGTTCCACCATCTTCCAGCTTCGACCCGTCCGTGTACCAGACTTGTTAGCCTTGCTTGAAGGTGATTGAATCTTTTCTCCATGCTTCTCTTTCGCTTATAACGATTTCGAAGTGTCGGAAGTATGATATTTTTGAGGCCAGTGTGTCCTCGTTGTACAAAATGAGGCTATGGTCAAAGTTTTCTAGAACCTTTAAGTGCCCGATTAGATCTACACTTTTGTATTTGGAAATACCTTGCAGCCTTACGGCTGAGAGGCAGGCTTTCTTTTCGATTTTGGTGATACAAGTTTTCATTGCCCCCGTGACGCCAACACAAGTGAGACGAAGCAGCTTATTAAGTTCTCTTGCTGCCTTTCTTTGTCTTACTTTTGGCCACCATGCTAGACTTAGTTTTATAAAATTGCTCAAAAAAAATCAATAGAATATAATCTTTCCCCAGAAAGTTGAGAAAGAATTGACCAAAAAATTTTAATCAGATTCATGATCAGCATATTCAAAATATTTCAGAAAGAGATGTAAGTATATGCGATTTCAAATGCAAGTTACAACGTTGACTAGTATAATTGTATTAAAAAAAATTTATATAAAATCACAAATTATGAACTCAACATTTCTTCGTGTATGTAAATATTAAGAACAAACAAAATTTGAAAAAAAAAAAAAATTAAAATATATATTTTCCATTACTGAATTAAATAGGCACATATGAATATACCCTGCTTTATGGATGCGATATTCTGTATGATTAAAATGGAGAAGGATAAGAGCAAATTGTTGTTCTTAAAAAAAAAAAGAAATGCGAAAAAATGGACTCAGTCCAAATCTTGATTTTAAAATTTTTTTATTTTTTTAAAATTTTTTTTTATTTTTTTAAATATTTTTTTATTTAATTTAATATTTTTAATATTTTTTAATTTTTTAATTTTTTTTTTTAATATGTCAGCCAATATAAAGCAACAGAGAGGCGACAATATATACACGAGAGGTTTTAATACAAAATTCAATTTGCCTTTAATTTTCTTTATATTTTTTGTATACGAATGTAGTCATCCGTAAATTAGGAAATATGTATGTACGATATATAGAATGTATATATAACTTGTAATTTAAAATCTATTAGCAACAAATACAATACACTAACTAACACTAACAAAGAAACAAAATAAGAGTTGCATACGTAGGTGTATGTGTCTGACTATCTACGGATAAAATGCATTTAAAAATCGAATGAAAATAAATTCAAACAGATTCCCCCCAAATGCCAGTTAATAAAGAATTTAACAAAATGCACCAACCAAGAACACCATCAGCAACACTAAATACAAAATAAAATGTGTAAAATATTATATAAAATTCAAAATCACATCTGTATTATTTGAAAGTGGAAGTAACTAACTAGTTTGGCCATGTTCTAGCAATTCATGACTATGATAAACCATGGCAAATGGATATAAAAAGCACTAGAAGACGATAACAAAAACCTGACTATTATTGCTGTATCGTCTCGATAAAGATTATATTTTTCCAGTAGAGCAAATATCATACACTTCTTGCCATTAGTATGCAAATGAATATTATCACTCATTGTATTAATTTGTCATTGTCTCCGTTTTGCTAGAAAATGGCTGCAGGTCCACTTTTACAACACACACACACACACATTATGAATAAATCTAGGCTAAATGATTTTTTCCAAAACAAAACAACAACAACAAAAAAGTAAACATTTTTTTTTTATAAAAAACACAACCCTGTTTCAAAATTTATGAAATTTTTAAGAAATTTACAATTAACAGCAGCAACAACAACAATAATATGCATAACTATAATAATAAACATAAAAATATTTCACTGTATAAATAACCAAAATATGAACAGACTTTAAAGTGATTTTCTTAAGAAAAAAAAAAAAATATTATAAAAATTTAAAACACACACATTCATCCCCAAACAATTAAAAAAAAAAAAACGAAAAATATAGGTAAATTAATACCCATTGTAAATTTAAGTCTTATTAGGAAAAACAAAAAAAAAAACAACAAAACACTCTAACAACCTCCTAATCATTAAAATGACTAAATAATTTTATGTAAAATATTTAAAATTTAACTTTAATCTAGTTAAGCTAAATAATAATTGATTAGTTAATAATTAATAGTAAAATGAAGATGAGTAAATGAATAAATAAATATATATATATAAATATATGTTATTTTAAGCACTACTAAATTAATTACTTATAAAAACGAAAAATCTGATTGCATAACAACAAAAAGCAAAAAGGAAAGAAACAAGGAAAAAATAATAAATCACAAAATAAAATCTAAAAAATAAATGTTTTTATATTATTTTGAAATTTTAGATAAATCTAAAATAGTTAAACTTCAAGTTCAACAATTTGATTTTTCATATATTATACTTATACTTATGAATCCACGATTTGATTAATTTTATTAGAAAATGATTGACTAAAAATTCACAAGCCGTGACCGAAAAATATTTCTTATGGTCGTTTCATTCTGAGGATGTGATAACTTGAGCAGTAGTTTGTGAGCGATCTTATATCAGGTTTGTTAGAAGAATTTGTGAGCGGCTTACCTGAGATTAAGGAAGTGTTCTAGTAAGGGTTCTAAAGGTTTTCTGCACAGTTCTCAGTGATTGAGCAGATTGACAACCATGCAGCCCTAAGTCATTCTGATGAGTTAGCTTACAACCTCATTTCCATCAATTCCGTGATGATCTAGATACCAAGTCAGGGTGACTTTATGTCAAAACACTTTGCCGCGAACGTAGCGGCAAAGCTCTTGAGAGCAAAGAATCTTAATGGTAGCTGGACTATCTAAGAAGAAAGTGATCACTGCAGTATTTAGGCCTACCTCAACGATTATTTATACACTGCAAATACAAGAGCCTCAATCACTCGAGAAGGAACGAAATAAGATGGCCTCTCTTGATGATCGCAACAATTACACCCTCACCAAGGCCATTATCCATCGCCGAATCATCCGTATATAGCATCAATTGAGACTGTTTATGGGAGTTAAGGAATATTTCCATTGCCAAAACAAAGATCCCTAGACAACATATCAGATATGCTTAATGAAACATTTTTTACGAGGGCCACTATTTATATTTCGGGATCTGGCAACACTAACGTCAATATCTGAAATCTGGCAACATCATAATAAAGTTTGACATTTTTTAGCAGAAGCGTGCTCACAACGTTTTGATGTACAAGTGCTATTTGTTTCGTTTACAGTGAGTTAAGAAAATCAATTTGGCCAAAAAATTTAAATTTCAAGAGTAGTTTTTCATTGGACAATTTTTCACAACTTTCAAAGTGGATTATCTCAACAAAAATATGTCAATGAACTCAGTTCTTTGTATGGCGATAAAGTACCATCAAAAACCACAGTATATCGCTGTAATTGTGAATTCAATCATGGTCGTAGTTCGGTCGCCCACAAATTCTGTGAAGGTGCTACAAAACATCGATGCAGTGCTTGAACTGATAATGCAAGAGATCGTCATGTGACAAATCGTTAGATAGAGGCATCCTTGCACATTAGTTCCATTTCAATATATTTGATTTTGCATGAACAGTTAGTTGTAAAAAAAATTTCCAGTAGTTAGATACCCTCTAATTTATCAATAGCTCAAAAAAAAGGCTCGCGTCGATTGGTGTAAGGAAATGCCTAAAAAGTTCGATCGTGGTGCTTCAAAAGACATGTATAAAATCGTGACAACTGACGAATCATGAATATATGCATATGAATCGGAAACAAAACAGCAATCGACCGTGGGGGTGTTCCAAAAGCGAGCCAAATCCAACAAAAGTTGTTCGGACACGCAGCACATCCAAGCAAATGGTCGCCCGTTTCCTCGGCCGAATGGGTCTTATGGTCACTGTTCCGCTTGAGCAACGTAGGATGGTCAATTCCGAGTGGTACACGATCATTTGTTTGCCGGAAGTCTTCAGAAAAATTCGCAAAATCAACCGCCAAAGACGAATCATTCACCATCATGACAATGAGAGCTCTCACACATCTCGCCAAACAGGTGAATTTTTATGCAGTCAAAACATCGAATTGATAACTAATCCTTCGTACAGTCCTAATTTGGTACCCAATGACTTCTTCTTGTTCCCGAATATCAAAGGTAAACTGCGAGGTCAACGATTTACGAGCGCCAAAGGAGCAATTGAAGCGTTTAAAAACCATGTTTTTGAAGTGTCACAAGAGGACAAGAGATGCAAAAGTGCATTGATCATCATGGTGAATATTTTGAAAAACAATAAAGCCGTTTTCATTTAAAAATGTTTGTTATTATTTGCTATTCCCGAAATATAAATAGTAGCCTCGTATGATATACATTATTTAAACCTAATCTCATACGTACGATGTTGGTATTTTTACTTTATGGTTTCCGATGTTGTGCACTCAAAAAATAGGGTCTGCCAATTTCTTAAACTTTGGCGAAGGTAAACTTTCTTAATTTTATTTGGTTGCCAAAATTCGTGAGTGCTGTAGCTCAGTGGGTAGTGTGCTGGCCTTCTGTGCCGCAGGTCGTGGGTTTAATCTCTGGCTGAGGCATCAACTTTAATATGAAAAAGATTTTTCTTGCGAACAATACCTGCCTGTCGGCGAGCAATTGGCTATATCCAAAAGTATTTGTCGTCCTGAACCGGCTAATAAAAGCATGTCGATTCTAATACCGTCTAACATTTAACACTCACAAAGCGCTCTTCGGAGCCTATAAGTGACACAGCAACACACATATACACAAAAATAAGTATTTCACAGCAAAATATCTTTTCGTTTATGAATAAATACGGTGACATTTAAAATTTCTATTTATTATTTTAAACTTAACAAACTATGGGTCAATGTACGAATAAAATAAAAAAGAAAAGGTACAATTACCTTCGCTATAAAAACCACCATTTGCAAAAAATATTACAAAGAAAAAAAAATTTTTTTTATACAACACAATTAACCTTTAGTGGTTGAATGTTGCATTCTGGACAAAATCTCACTCTCCTCCCATACGATTTTTCATTTCAATTCAGACGATATAAAAAGAAAATCAATAAAATAATTTCGTCCAATTGCTTCCCTTCTTCCATTATCGTATCATCATTATCATCAAAAAAGGATCATGTGTATTAACAACAAATCACAAAAAAAAACGAAAATTATAATCAAATTACAGAAGAAATACTTCAAAGTATAAAAAAAAGTATAAAATCTCTAATATATAATCAACACACAAGCTTGGTCACACAAAAATCTCCACATCAACCATTAGGAACCATTCAATTTTATTGTCCAAACAAACAATCATCAGCTTGATTTCTTACATGCATTTAATAGTGCAGTGCACTCTTTATATGAAGAGGACGACGATGACGAGCAAGAAGATGAAGAAAAAGAAAACGTAATCAGGGTGGATATGAAGGAGTAGTAATACCATTTAATTTCATTTTAATGTAATCCCATTGACAATTTTCTTTCGATTTTTTTTTTGTTCATAGTACTCTAATACAATACTTGTACTATACTTAGTTCGATATATGTACGTATGTGTGCAATATCATTTTTTGCGTATTTTTTTTTTTTTTTTTTGTAAAATCGTTTTCACATCTCCGTGTATTAAGTACTCGCATGTGACATTATTAAAACAATGTGAATAAGAAAAAGAAAAGAAAAATAGACAATATAACCACTTCTATGTACGAGAGAGTATTCTGAGTAGAGACGACGTTTCATCATCACCTTCTGAACCAACCGATGAACAAACAAATATGAGCAACGAGCAACGAGCAACGAGCAAAGAACATCAAACATCATTAAAACATGTCTTCATACAGTAACACGTTCAATAACATGACATCACGTCCATTTCATGTCCACTCACATGCACGCATTCACACACACACACACACACACACACACATCAACTCATATGGATAAATGCCATCATAGAAACAGAGAAATTTCTCGTACTGCTCGTTTAGAATTGTAACCGAGATTTAAATGATATTTTATTTTTTTTTTTTTGCTACACATTCTTCGAGTGTTCTTTTGTTATTTTCTTTTGTTCATTTTGTTAGTGTTTTTTCTCATGTTTATGAGTTTTTGTTTCTTTCCATTTATTGTAGATTAAATAGTTGCCACTTGCGTAGTACATGATAATTTCAATTGCTTATTGATTGAGTGATGATGCAAATTTAGAATAGTGAAGTAAGATAATATAATCTCATATATTCAAAATATATAAACGATAATTTAATTTGAATCACTGGCCATAATCAATATTGCATTATCGAATAATAATTGTTAATTTTTTTTTTATTTTCTTGCTCAGAAATAATAAAATCTTTTGAATCTCATTCATGAATGATGGGTTTTTGGCTACGTAACTTTTGCAAATGTCAAGCTATTATGCTAAGATTTAGACGGAATATCAACAACAGATGTACCAACTTAACAAAAAAAAAAAAACAGAACTCAAATTGGAACGATGGAAGCGCCACACTTTGGTTATTCCGGGAACTTTTTGATCAATGTGGTATGTACTGTCAGCAGAATTACTAAATAGCGCCGACATATGGTAACCAATAAAAAGAATAATTTCTTGGCATTTTTAACAATCTACTGCCGAATGCACTAACAAATGTGTTAAGGCAAAATTTCGCTCAAAATTTCTCGTATGAGTTTTGAAAAAAAAAATATAAAATTTTTGAAAACACATAATATATTGAAATATCAAATTAAACTGTGACACAATTTGAGAGTCATTGTTTGGGGGACAGAATAATTCCACCTAATGACGAAAGACCTACACCCATTTAGTAATACTCCGAACACTGTTTTCATTCTCAGGCCAAAAATTTTTTTTTGTCATATTAAATTTGCTATTTTTAGCCTGAATGCCTTTAGAATAAGTGGTGAAAAAAGGTTTAAAATTCATATCGCAGCGAAAAATGTTGTTTAAATACTTATAGTAGAATTTCACGGGAAATAATTTTGTGAAACATTTTAATACCCTAGCTCTCTCAGTAAAGGGTCGTTTTGACCCCTTTTTTGGAGAGTCTGAATAAAATGGCATTTAGGAGGTAGCTAGAGGGTTAACGTGTTCTAGAAAATTATTCGCTAGAAAATTTCACTAGGGATATTCTCAGGCAAAATCTTTATATAAGGAACAGAAAAGAAAATAACAAATATGCCCCCTTGAAATATGCAACCATTTATGTATTATTTTATAATTTGTTCATAAATATAACTACAGCTCTTTTCAATGGTGATGTGTGTGTGTGTGTGTCACTGTGTCACAGTATTATTTATGAGCCATGCAAGTAAGATGATTCTTTGTGCACGAATAAGCAGTTCTTTTTAAAAGAAATATTGAGATTACATTTTTCACAACTACATATTGTCTGAAGAAAGCAATGTGAAATTGTCAAATATGGGCTTAGATCCAGAAAAATTTTATAATAATTCCACGTTTTAGGACATTTGACCAACTATTTCAACTATTGTTTCGATTAGTTTTTCGAACCTTTCGATTAATTAATTTATGATATCAAACACTGTGAAGTACTGGATTATCTAGCTTTCCCATTTGTCTATACAGTTTCTATGAAATATGTGGATTAGTCATCTCCTTTAAGTATGTTTACTAAAAATGCCAATAGTCATTGTCTGAAACAATACACATATGGACATAAGGTGACTTTTTTAGACATTTATTCTTATATAATTTATAACAAATTTTGTAGCAACAACCAATTCTTCAGTTGGTGTTCGATTTGTGTTCAGTGTTGCTTGTTAAATGACCATGACCATGACCATGACCATGCCTACTTTTAGCAGAAATACTTCAAATTAGATATATTTGTTTTTAAAATCATAGTTTAGTTCGCGAAACTGTCGACAAAACTGTTTGCTAATTTCTGCTGATATCTAAGGACGGTGAATGATGTGAAATTTTCATTGCGTTATAACCGTAATACAACCCAAAAATTGTCGAAAAAATAATCACAGATTATCTGAAATTCTTCAAAGGAAAAATATTATACTAATTACATTTAAATTTTTGTTCTTTTGATCATAAAATCGATTTGAAAGCTTAACCTTTAAAATACCATCCATATTTGACTCATACTCGTCAATGTACGAGAACCCATGTAGCTAATGCAATAAACAAAATTTAATATGCGTTTGACATTTCGTCTACCCATAAAACCGAAAAATAGCAAAAAACAAGAGATTTTAAAAGGTTAATTATCGACGACTGCATAAATATTTTAATTAGGTCGATATATAAAAGAAATAATTAGAAATCTTTATTTTTTTTTTTATTTAATCGAAATAGAAAAATATATGAATTTTTTTAAAATCCCTTTCAACGACTTGAATGCCAAATGTCGAAAGTATTAATGACAAATATGTATTCGTTTATATGTATGCTACTAAGAAGGATTAATGATTTTTATTATATGACGATTAGTACAAATTCTATACGATACAATATTACAAGTAATATATTAATTTTTGGGGTCGTGTCAACATCCACAATGATGGCGGTAAATGTCAAAAGCATGTCAACAACAACAAAACTGTCAAATGTTGGCTACAGTTGCCAGAATAAAAGATGAAGTGGAGCAAGCAGAGATAGCAACAATAATTGCACAATATTTTTTTATAAACATCATGCTGAAAATACTCAGAAAAAGCAAGAACATTTACTCAGTTAACTAAATTCACCCTAGTCCTGCTATATACATATAATTACAATAGATATATGAAGCCTATGACCTCGGCTGATGATGATGATGGCGTTTATGTGATGGTCTCAGCAATGGTATTATTTGAATTCATTTTTGTATTATATAATAATAATAATAAACATTGTGTTACCTTACAACTTATTACATATAGTACGTATCTGTACATAACATATATGCAGGGTGTTAAAAAACCGCAGCAACAATATAAAATATACAAAATTGACTTTTATTAGACAAGACAAATTGTACTCAATCAAAAGCAGCAACAGATAAATATATTACCTCATCATTGACATACAACATGCAACAAAGTAGATATAGCAAAACAAATTCGGCGAGAAAAAACAAATGTGACAAGCAAACACTTTGGGCATAACCCAAACATACTCTAATTATATTGCGACTACTCTAAAGAGTAGCCCATGTGTAGTACATGTAACCACAATTGTTTCAAATACACTAAACTAAGAGCAGTGACATGAGTATTTCACTTGCATAGATTTGGATTTTAAGGAATTTAGGTTAATTTAGGTTAACTTCTGACATGGGGAGGAGCTGCACTAGGCGCAACTAATGGCAGTTCTAATAATGTATCATATTATATATTTACAAGGTGCGACAATTATGTATCAAGACTCGAATCATAACTCAGCGACCAAGCGCGCCATCTATGTGTGAGCACATGTGTTTTGAAACTTCAACCTTCCTCTACTAACTGTCAAAATTTCATTACATTTGGTTGACATTTAATGTTTATTGACATTCATTTTACAAGACACGTGTTAGTTTGATGTTGAAATTTTAACATGGAGCAAAGAGCGGACATTAGGTAGGTAGGTAGGTAGAATGGCTGCGACCCTGGTCGCTCAAGTAGCAAATAAAATGCCGTTTTGAGCCATAAATCTCGCTAAGACCTACTGAGTGTTGAAGGATATGTTACAACCAGCCGGAGTTGTTTATGAACTGAAGAATATGGGAGATCTCTATTTTAGATATCTGTCCTAGGTTATCAAAGAAAGGGCTACCTTAGGATGTTAATCGGTTTTTGGATAAGGCCGGGCATTTGCACAAGAAATGCTCTACCGTCTCCTTAGCGGTGATGTCGTTGCAGCTTCTGCAATGGTCGTTGTGCGGGATACCCATTTTCTCCGCATGTGTACCAATGGCCCAGTGGCCTGTGCATACTGCTATTAGTTTGTGTGTGACGGCCCTAGATCTACTCAGAAGGCTCCTTGTCCTCTTCTCGCTGTAGTCTGGCCAGGTGGCTTTTGAAATTGTGCTGGTCGTGGTGCTAGTCCATTTCCGCTGCGCTTTGTTTAGGTAGTGTTTTTGAATAATCCCCTTGGCTTCAACTAGGGGAACACCTACATCGGCATAGGGTGTTCGTTCATTATCTGCAGATGAGCCCCTCCGAGCTAGCTCATCAGCATTCTCGTTGCCTGCGATTCCCTTGTGTCCTGGAACCCAGATAACTGATACTTCGAGGTAGGCAGATATTGCGGTTATTATTTGTTTACACTCTCCGACCAGCTTTGAGCTAACAGTTGGCGCGGCTAGCGCCTTTATAGCTGCCTGGCTATCGGAGAGAATTGTTGCCTTTCCAGTTAAGTTCCTTTGTTGGAGCAATTCGTATACCTCCGCCTGGAACACACTGCAATAAGAAGGAAATTTTACGAACGTTGATATTTCTAAGGACTCCGAATAGATTCCTGCTCCAACTCCAGAGTCCATTTTGGAACCATCAGTGAAAATGTGTGTATCCCTACCAGTCAGGATCCCACCTTTCATCCACTCATTTCTACTTGGATATACGGCCTTGATGCCTCTCTCAAAGCCAGCTTGCGAGGGCAGAAGTCTGTAGCCGGACATTAAATTCCACGCAAAAATTGGTAAAAGTGCATCAGAAACATTCGAAATGATACAGCAAGCGTATGGCGATGCTTGTTTATCAAGTTCAAATCTTTTTATATGGCATAAACAGTTTGTGGATGGCAGAGAGTCGCTGGAAGATGAAATAAAAGAAGGAAGGCCAATTTCAGTGCGGACGACGGAAGCGATCCAGAAAGTTTGTGATTTTATTACAGAAGACCGCAACGCTTCAGTGAAAATGATGGAAGAGGCCTTAAACATCAACAGAGAAATTATCCGACTCATTCTTCGCGAGGATTTGGGCAAAGCAAAGATCTGCGCGAGATTTGCTCCACACACATTGACCGAGAACCAAAAATTAATGAGCGTCAGTCATTCTAGAGACATGGTTGCAGCTGCAGAAAATGATCTAAACTTCCTGAAGACTATTGTTACGGGTGATGAAACATGGTGTTTCCAATACGATCCAGAAACCAAGCGTCAAAGTGCGGAATGGAAATCAAAAAAACTAACCACAAGCCAAAAAAAAAAACACGAAAAGTTCCATAAAAAATCAAAACAATGCTCATCACATTCTTCGATAGCAAAGGAATTATCCACAAAGAATTTGTTCCAACTGGTCAAACAAATACTTCCGCATGTTACCTCGAAGCGTTTGATGTCCAGAATCCGTCGTGTTCGACCAGAATACCGCGATCCAAAAGTTGGTCTCTGTTGCACGATAATGCACCGAGTCACACAGCACTCATTGTTCGTCAATTTTTGGCTCGGAATCAGGTCTGTGTATTGAATCACCCGCATTGAAGCAATATTTCGAATAAATATACCGAAAAATTAGCAGATATCGTCGTGGTTTTAATTGTGTTTTTTAGAGGCAGTCTTAATACATAATTATCACTCCTTGTATTTAATATGCAGAAGAAAAGCTCCCGAATTTTTATAAGATTTTTATAAGATTTTCACTTTACAAAATTACATTGAATTTTAATGAGGTATCTATGATATCATATCATGTTCATTTACACTGAGTACTTACATCAATTCATTCATTAATTGAATTTAAATTATTTTTTCATTATTAGAGTACAGCAATCAAATGAGGAAAATAAAAAGACATGCAGATTTAAAATGAAATTCGTATGGTAAGTACATAAGCGATTTTTATTAATTTTACTTCACCTCAATAAAATTATCCTAAGTGATCTTATATCAATAAATTGTTACAACTTTATGACATTGTATCCAAATATACTTAAATGGAGTACTCGTATAACTAGCAATGGTTAGCATTATGATTAGTACTTGCACTCATATTTTGCACTTCGTACAGGGTGAATGCAACACTTACATTCAAGCAACAAGTAACATATGAGCACAGCTAATGATTGTCCTATATTTAAATTTCTATGCATATCCCATACATATGTGTATATTAACGTATTCCCTTTTTGTGTCATGTATTCTATACATATATATATCCATAAATGGTATGCATGTATGTATACGCATGTATTATACAATATAAATGTAATTTATATTCGACAATTTATCATATGATACTCGTATGCTACAGAGCATAAAATGGCAAGTCAAATCATAAATACCCACCATTACAAGTGCGAAGTTGAAGGCTGCTTGTCGCATTCGATTTATATATACATACATACACACATATATGTATAGGTAAATACCTAAATATATGTATAACCTATTATCTATATCTACTGTATGTTGTATACTCTATGCATAGCAGTACTCTTTTCATTATTGCATAACTTATACCAATCATACTTATAAATTGGGTCATATAGCAAGGGAATATACGTAATTTAATTGGTCATTATATAAGATATATGAAAATACACCATATGTACATATATGCTACATACTCACGTATTTTTCTGTTAGACACACGAATTATGTGTGTAATAATTCTTTGGCCATTTATATAAGATGCAAAGTGATTTCACTTCATTACGCAAATTAAAATATGACTCATTTTACAATTTGATTCAAATGAATTACTAATCAAATCCATACCACTACATCACCTACATTATATTTTACTTGACAATTATGTTAATTTTATCTGTGCAGTCAGTGCAGCATTCTCTGAATTGGAACGAGAGTCACGTCGAATGGGTCTTACGGTGAACGAGGGCAAGACGAAGTACCTAGTGTTTACAAACAAAGAGTCCCGGCGTCTTGGACAACAAGTCACTGTTGACAATTACACTTTCGAGGTGGTGAAAGACTTCGTCTATCTTGAAGCCAGCATCAACAACTCTAATGACGTCAGACTGGAGATCATGAGTAGGATAACTCTTACTAACAGGTGTTACTTTGGGCTGAGTAAGCAATAGAGTAGTCGAGCCTTCTCTGGAAGATCGAAAATCACACTCTATTACTGTCCTAACATATGCCGGAGAAGCCTGACAATATCTACCACAGATGAGAGGATACTTGGAGTTTTCGCGAGAAAAGTTCTGCGCAGGATCTTCGGACCAATTTGCGTTGATGGCGAGTACTGAATGAGATACATAGTCAGGCGGTTCAAAATCCAGCGGCTACGCTGGCTCGGTCATGTCGAGCGAATGAAAGACGCTCCAGCGAAGAGGTGATTTAATTCGGTACCCGCTGGAGGACGCAGAAGAAGAAGAAGACCAAATCTCCGTTGAAAGGACCAATTGTTGGGTAACCTGGTGGCGCTTGGAATATTCAATTGGCCTCATTATATGTTCGGCCTAAATCGATCATCGGTTGTTATGGACACATAAGAAGAAGACGTCCGTCTTCTGTACATTTTCTAAACGTTTTCTAAATTCTAACTGTTTAACTTCAACCTCGCCACAGATATCATATATACTTTTATACTATTTAAGGCCTTACTTAGACAAATGATTCTGAGGAATTATCATAATGGCGACTCGACAATCAAAGTCAATGAAGTAGCGACTGTAGATTCCTAGGCTTCATTTGCTTGAATAATACTGAGCATGGCACCAAAACGTCACTCAAAAGTAGAAACTCATATCAGAATTCAAGGTCTGCAGAGTTCTATGACTTAATTGTCGATTAAAAAGAAAAGACACACTGAATATGCTGTGAAATATGAACTATACCTCGCGACTCAACAAATTGTGATGGAACGTTGGGAATATCACATAATTTTAGTTAGTTTGTAAGATTTGATTACTTATTGTTAGTTTCTAAGTAATTCTAAGTAGATTTAGAAAGAAAAAAAAAAAAAATTTCGATTGAATGCATTAAAAACTGAATTAAAACTGACAGCGGTTATCACTGGCTTGTGACCTCTTGGGGAGCATGTTACCAGAATGGGCATCCAATACAACATTTATACCGAAGTGTCAAACAATCACAAATATGAAAATACGATTTATTTCCTTTATAAATATCCAGCCTCATGGCAAACACGACTGAATCAAATCAATATTCGATATCCATGATGATTTTTTCACTAAAACTGGGACAAATTGCTTACTAAACTATTAAAATCAAAATAAATGTATAGAATTATAACAGCTCTATCATTAATATACTGATGATAAAGTCTTGAATCGATACATAAAGAGTAATTGAAGGCACGGCACGAACAAACGCCTAATCCTAATCGAAATTTGACATTAACATTTTTCATTTCGCTTAAGAGTTGATGAGATTTCTTTGATGTTCTTATTTATGTATATCTCATTGATTTGATTTTAGATTTAAAAAAAAAAATTAATTTTCTAAAATGATTGCCATCACTATTACCCATCATCATAATCATGAAAGTATAAATCCTTTTTTGAAAATCATCTAAAATAATAAACACAAGGAGTAAAAGAGATATAAACAAAAACAACAACTACAGCAACAAGAACAATGAACCCCAACAAAAAAAAAAACACTTCAAAGAGATGTTGTCTGTTTGTTGTCTCTACAAATCTACATAAATATATATGATTGTGTCTAAGTGTTTGCATACGGGTCTACAGACAGACAAAAAGAAATACAATCTAACGATGCAGACAAAGAAGCAGACAATAATAATAATAATAATAATAATAATAATAATAATAACAACAACAACCAATATATGTCATATGACAGAAATATGTAATATTATGCGCAAAGACTAAATATGAATATGAATGCATATCCTTCAGTGGAGTTCAGTTGAATTGTTGAGGGAGTTGATAGCACAACACAACAAAAATTTTTGCAACATCAAATAATATCTCAAATATTGCTACAGTAGGAAGTAAAAGCAGAAGTAACAATATATGTATTGTTACTTTATGCATATGTATGTATGCAAGTATACTATAGACTTTATGTATGTTCAATGTGTTAGCAAAAGCAAACCCTTACATTAAAGCAAATACAAAAATATTAAGCGACAAATCAATCAATATTAAAAATTAAATAAGAAAATGCAATTTAAATGAAAAAGAATCGTTTCTAATGTCAAGCAATTACATTAAACTAAAAAATTCCGAACTAAAATCAAAAAATATTTAATTTGAAGCTTCTCGAATATTACTCACAGACTTTACCTATCTAAGAATGTCCTCTGAAAAACCACAATTTTAGTAAGAAGAATCCCTAATCCACCCAAATAAATAAATAAAGGTAAGTCCCTATATCGTGAAGATCTCACTAAAATGTATTGCATACATTCAGGCGAACTTATATGAATTGAGCTTCTCATGTATTCATTCTCATATAATTTTACCTTATATCAAACAACAACAACAACAACAACAACAACGACGACGACAACGACAACACTTGGATAGAAAATAGAAATACACATGTATGAAAATACTTAAAATATCAACAATATAGGTTGGTACACATAAGCATGAGTTCTAGTCTATCCACCGTATGCACTGCAAGCAATTGACTTTCAAGTGCTTATAACAATATCCTGATATCCGGTTGTAAACGTAAAGTCAAATTGATTGAAAGCTAAATTTTATACAAACTGACAGCAATGAGATTTTTTTTTTGCTAAATAACAACAACAACAACTACAGCAATAACAATGAATTACAATCAAGTTAAAATGCATAGCAGATATGTAATTCGAGCACGGCATTGTAATAAAATGAAAAGATGTGGAAACACTTGTAGAGGGAATCGGGGAATAAAAAAGGAAAAGTGATGTGGGGGAAGAGAGATAAAATATTGAAATGTTTTCATATAGTTTTGTATTTCTATTTATCTTCATTAATGCAACAATCTATCATCTTTCATTTCAAGCGTATATAGTCACTTAATTTTAAAATCCTTTTATAATAATTTGAACAAAATGAAATTAAATTTGGTATATGCATTCTTTTTTTTTTTTTTCAAATATTTGAAATATTATAAATATATAATATAATTTCATTGCCTATCACCACTTCTTAGGGGGGGAAGCGCCTGCAAAATACATATTTTTATAAAATTGCGAGATAATCAATTATATAGGATAGCATCTAAATAAGGGCAGATAGGGGAAAATATGGGAGTAAAATTAACGAATAGATTGAGAAAAAATATTCAGTAGTTCAACTCACACTCAGTCTTCTATTTTACACCACTGGAAACATTCTGGGAAATGTGTTAGCAAAACTTATACAATCGTCAATTTTGTAAGAGTTATAATCAGAAAACATGCATAGAACAAAAAAATTAATGAAGTTCGGTCATACATGTTACTCATTTATGCGAGATTATGGTGAAAGATTGCAAAGAAATGTATAAACTCGTTAATTTTGTGAGGAAGCCTCTCTAAAACATTGAAATAAAAGCTAAAGGCTAAATATGTTCAGAGAAATTATGAAGGAGGAACATTTAATGACACCGATCATGTATTTTAGTTTAATGAATTCAACAATTATCACATCATCACGGTTAGAGACGAAATGTAACTTGATCCGCTGCAACTAATTCTCCAATTCGATTCGATTTTAATGATCTCAAATGTATAAAAATCTTTATCTCGTCTGAGGGACAATAACTTTTTTATATGTAATATTCTATATACACTATAGCTATAGTCAAGAGCTTGCTATGAAAATATGTCAAAATAATATTTTTCGTTGGTGCATAGTTACATAATTCTCATTTAGTTCACGATTATTTCAGTATATACTGACTGACTATATGAGAGATGGGGCACTAGGTGGACTCGTTCCAACGATGGTTGCTTGCTCCAAGTAGTCGTTGCATTCGGATGTGTGAGAATGTGTATGAAGCTGCTATTGTCGAGGTGATGAGATGTTGCTGTGGATGTTGGTGTTGCTATTGCTGCTGCTGCCGTTGTTGTTGTTGTTGTGGTGGTTACTGTGTCTTTACTGAACGTCACTTAAACTTTATAAACATCTAATTGCATTTTTTTAATTTTTTATTTTCTTTTAATTTTTTTTTTTTTAATTTTAAGATTATATCAGTTTACAATTTTATGCTTATATTTTTAGACTTCTCTTAGTTTTTGTTTTGTTAATTTAAAATTTTTTTTTAGAGATTAGGGAAAAAATGTGAGATGGCCGGCACTGCACTATATAATCCGAAGTACTATCAACGATTAGATGAAAAAATAAAAGAGAAACAGAAAAGAAATTCAAAGAGAGAGAGAGAGAGAAGAAGACAGTGGGAAAAAATAACAGAATCGAATATTGAGCGGAATGGGGAGTGTTGGCGAAAATCGGTGATGCCAGATTAATACTAAACCAATTCCCCCAATACAGAAAAAAATACACAGGATAGTACGAGGATACTGACACTGTCGTAGACACTAACAATGTGTGTGTGGACTAATTAATAAATAATCGAATTCATTTCATTCGAAGGTTTAATATTATTGGTACATCCAATTAATCAATTTTACTCTGTTATTAGTAATTATTAGAAGTTCGTTAACTTTGGTCATTTCTAAGAATTTTTGAAAATGCTTTGGGTAACATACTTCTACTCTCAGAAAATATTTCAGTTCGTAGATTTTCAAAGTGTAGTAAATTATGCTCAAGTAAGAAACCAACAACCACGAATGTATATAATCAATCTCTAATAATTTTTTCTGTCGCCCTTATCTCCACACCTTAAGCTGCAAAGTCGACCAGATATAATGTAGATCCTAAAATTATCATAAAATAAAGCACAAAAATAGTTTTTTTTAAAAATTTTTTTAAAAAAAAAGCATTTAATTTCTAAATATCGATTTTACAATATCAAATTTCCAAACTAAAATAACATAATACAATAACTAACTCGTATCTATGGTATTTAATATCATATACGAGTAGTAAATGAGTGAGCTTAGTTATATGTTACTATGATTATTACAGAACATTTAATTGAATGCACATACAAATACATGTTTCTACTATATATATATATATATATATATATATATATATATATATATATATATATATATATATATATATATATATATATATATATCAAAGTGATGGAAAATCCAATCTAATCCATACTTACATAATTACTTCATTAAGAGTGTCATCATCATCATCATCATCATCATCATCATCATTCTGCGATACTTACTAAGCGCTTCATACTCATTCGAGGAGACAGCATTTAGAATGCCACATAATGCCAAATGCTATCATAAGGCATCACATCTCGTCGCGCATTATCAATATCATCCTTATTTATGTGACATTATCCTTTATGTAAATACCAAAAGCATCATCATCATCATCATCATCATCATCATCATCATCATCATCATCATCATCATCGTTATTATTATCATCTACAGAAGCAAAATCATCAGAATAACCAACAATATTATTGAGACGACGAAGCTATAATTGAACACCACTAATACATTAATAGTACATATACCACTGCACAATCGCACATACATACATACACACCCATACAGGTTCAATTTATTTTGAACCGAACGAACAATTGTGTTGTGAATTAGACGGTAGTAGGTAGCGTCATGAGTTACATGACATGCATCGAAGGCATCAACTAATACTTAGAACAACAACAAATGAATAGTTAGATGTTATTGTAATACTAGTTTAAATGTGCATGTATCTATTGTAGAAAATGTTATTCATACCGTTATACCCAATTGAAGTACTCGGAATATCACCAAATTGGAACATAATGTTTGATTAAGCTCTATCATTTCATGGAGTAATTGCTTGAAATTGTTGATATATTCTGATTAAATGATAAAAGAAGAAAAGTACATCACATTTTACCGTGAATCACCGAATTACCGTGAATTGCATATGCAATGTTCTTATACTCGTAACTGCTTAATAGCGAATCCATCCTGGACTAGTGCAATTGTTACAATTGCCACACAATTTCCTATAGGGTAACTATCGCGAATAATACAATACCTATGCGTATGTACGTACGACATATATGTATATGTATATTTATAGATGTGCTTAGGTGAATTACCACAACCGCCGTCGCCGTCGCCGTCAGTAATACCATCATAACCATTATGCCCTACACACTTGCAATAGCATAATGCTCCACCATCAGACAAGTATTCACAATACATTCTCTGTATAGGGATTTTATAGAAGGTAGAACAAACAAACAAAGTAAAGAGTGATCAGAACGATGTTCACCGCAAATGTATGCATTCGACGAATATATGTACGTGTATGCATGAATGTACTTGTACCTTGTACATATGTATGTCTGTACGTGCGTGATTGTTTGCGTGCATGAGTATTTAAATTATCCCGTGTGATAACAATTTACTTACGAGTACCTACGAGTATGAATGAGCGGTGACAAAACTGCTATTGTTGCTACGGTTGTTGTAATTTCTGTTATTCTGTCGGAATTATTGTTTTTGTCCTTACTTATAAAACTTACTTATTCTTTTGTATGTGACACTATTAGTATTGTACTCCAAACACATATATTGTATAATGTATACGGAGATGAGAGAAATTTTAAGAGCTTCGAAGAAGTTTTATTTTCTGTTTATATTGTATTTTATTCAAATTATACATAAAATATGCAATGCCTTGTTGCAAGGAGAAGATATAGTACATATATGGACCTACCAAATAGTCCCCAAAGTTCCTTTAATTCTTGTTCGAAACTCTAAACATTACGAATATATACTATCTATTGCGATGATTAGGAGCATCAAGTACCAAACTATTTACATCAATCTGACTATATTTTATGTAATACTATTGATTTGTAGGCTAAATGCATATATGTGGTATTATAAATTAACAACCAAAAAGTGGCTACTTGAGTTTCATTCTGTCTTTGCTCGAAATACTTGGGGTTTGTCCATCAGACTAAGTAATGTTTCAAAAAAACACTTATTCAAAATACCCTGGAGTCGCACCATTAAGTTTGTGTACTCAACATTTTGTAGTAAGCACTTTTACCGCCTATCTCTTCTCCTCAGGGGGCTCCGTTACAAGATATATCAGGTGTAGTAAAAAGTAATCGATTATTTTTTCAATAGATGGCTTTAGTAATCTGTATCTCGCGTTGTATAAGTGCGATCGCGTTACGCTAGATGGCATTAGAAAGATAGGATTTCGTACTAAATAAACTTTTCAGGCGGTTTTGTGATTGCTTGACTCATTATTGTTTGAGCACGCGTGAAAGATGGACACCAGTAAAGAGAAAATACACCATATTTTACAATTTTTCTTCGATATAGGCGAAAACGTAAGCCAGACGGCTGAAAATGTGAATAGTGTTTATGGTCCTGATACTGTAACAGCCAATTATGTGCAATTTTGGTATCGTCGATTCCGTTTCGGTAATTTTGATGTCAAAGATGCACCATGGGCTGGAAGGCCAATTGTTGAAAATATCGATAAAATAATGGAAATCGTCGAGTCTGACCGTCATATAAGCACTGTTTCTATAATCCAGAAGCTAAACATTGCACAAAAACCCTTTGGAAATCATTTAAATAAGGCTGGATACGAAAAGAAGCTCGATGTATGGGTGCCACACGAGTTAATGCAAAAAAACCTCATGGACCGAATTTCCATCTGCGAATCGCTGTTGAATCGCAACAAAATCGATCCATTTCTGAAACGGATGGTTACTGGTGATGAAAAGTGGATCACTAGTGACAACGTCAAGCGTAAACGGTCATGGTCGAATCGCGGTGAGCCGGCGCCAACGGTGGCTAAACCAAGATTGACGGTCAGGAAGGATTTGCTATGTGTTTGGTGGGATTAACAGGGAATCATCTACTATGAGTTGCTCCCCTACGGCCAAACTCTTAATTCAGACTTGTACTGTCAACAATTGGACCGTCTGAAGGAAGCAATCGTCCCGAAGCTTCAATTTAATGCAAAAATAATGGATTTCTTTTTACTACACCTTATATGTTATTATATATTTCGCATCTAAAATGAACAGAGTGGGGTTGAATATATGACCCATCCTCATTCATCCTTACTACCCAATATTTTCTATGAACATGCTTACTTCCTATCTATATTCCTTATGGTTGTTGCCTTACAAAATTAACGAACTTAAAAGTCCCTGAAAATCGGCCATGAATACTCAGAAAATGGGAACTTGAAAAGTATGACGAGGACTTTTCGTCATCAATTGAAACCGTCCACCACTGAAATTTCAATAAAGCCAAGAAAACAGGACACCAAAAATGGTCGATAAAATCCACAATATGATATTAGACAAAATTTGAAAGTGAAGATGAGCGAATCTGAAGAGGCTTTCACATAAATCAATGTTATCAGTTTAGCATCAATATTTGGATATAAAAAAGTTATCCGTAAGATGTCTGCCACATTTGCTCATAATTAACAACAAACGTGATCGTTTTACAGCTCAATGCTATAAAGTCTCATCATTGTCATATTCTTGTCACAATTAATTTTCATCTGTCGACGTCCAAATATAATATATGAAGAAAATTTTTGGCGAATTGTATGTGTGAGACATATTAGACTTAATCTTATGCTAATTATAATTATGCGGACCATGATGATGATGATTATGATAACAATGATATTTACCATGAGAAGTATCATAATAATAAATGAAAAGATGTTAAATCAACTAATGCAGTTAGTAGTATTACATATACGTTAGATACTCGTACAGTGCACAAATGTTAGTACATAAGAGATATTGAGCTTATTTTTGGTACATTCATATTCACATCAATAAGTACGTATTCTTACATATTTTACATATATTTTTGCCAATGATGTAAATACCTCAAACCTATTACAACTTATTCTTCTTATAACCCATATCGTCTTTATCCATTTCTCATATATATGATACTCATTGTTATTTGAAGGAATAATAAGTACGAGTATGTAACTGCTTTCTTAAAACACAAGAAGAATGTGAAGAAAATAAATAAGAAGAGAAAGCGGCAACAGTAACGTAACATTACAAACATGCACAAGCATGCAACCTTTGGCATGCAAAATATTTGTTACACGAAACATGACATACCATGTACCAGCAATAATATGTAATCATACCACCACCACCATAACTACGCGACCAACATTTCATACAACCATGTTTGGAATATGTTTATGTAGGTAGAAGTACTTGTACATTGAGATATGTAGTACTTATATGTAAGTTCATCATGATTTCCGCTTGTATGGCATTGTTACTTGAATTTTTTTTTTCCTTGCATATTACACTATCAATAAATAGACAGCTTCTAATGCAAAGCTTTCAAATAAAATATCAAAAACCAACGAGCAAAAAACAACCAACGGCACAAGGACAATAGAGAATACGATGCTAACAAGATGTTCATGTTATATTTGGAATATTTATTTTTGTTCTTGTTTTTTTGTGGGAATTTATTATTTTTTTTTTTTTTTCAAAACAAAACATTTCATATATTTTCATCATTTTGACAAACAAATATATATAGTATGTATAGCACCATCAACGGCCGAGTATGTAACAAGCTTTAACCATCTTAGTGTCATATAGAAATTGTCGTCTCAGAAGAGAGAGAGAAAAAAGACATCATATACATATTGTACAGGGTGATTTTTCTGCAACTTTCCTTTTGGCAGCGCAGCTTTGGCTTTATTATCAAAATGCATGCTCGGTTAAGAAAGTGCATCGTGCACTTCTTCCATTTTATGGTCAGTTTGGGCGACCTTCTGAGGCGGCTATTCGGAATCTTGTGACTAAATTTCGCAATAAATTTACATTATTGGACATTAAACCGTACATAAAAAAGGAGACCCTACAATTTGCGCCAACTACGGTGGAATAAGTCTCCTAAGCATCGCATACAAGGTCTTATCGTGCGTATTGCGTGAAAGATTGAAGCCCATGCTCAACAACCTGATTGGACCTTATCAGTGTGCCTTCAGACCTGGTAAATCTACCATCGAACAAATTTTCACACTGCGCCAAATCCTGGAGAAGACCCAAGAAAAACAGATCGACACACACCACCTATTTGTTGATTATAAAGCCGCTTTCGACAGTCCGGTAAGGGATTACCTCTACGCAACAATGTCTGAGTTCGGTATTACTGCAAAGCTCATTTGACTTTGTAGAATGTCACTGCATAACTCCCATAGTACAGCGAAAATTGGGAAGGACCTCTACGCACCGTTTAATACCGAACGGGATTTCAGACAAGGTGATTCGTTATCGTGAGACTTCTTCAATCTTATTATGGAGAAAATAATACGAGCTGCTGATCTACGACATAATGGCACTATCTACAACAAAAGTGTCATGCTGCTGGCGTATGCCGACGATATTGACATAATCGGTATCAACTCGCGAGCAGTCAGTGCAGCATTCCCAGAGTTGGAAAGAGAGTCGTGTCGGATGGCTCTTCTTTCGGTGAAAGAGGGCAAGACGAAGTGTCTAGTGTCAACAAACAAAGAGTCCCGCCATCTTGGACAACACGTCACTGTTGACAACTACGCTTTTGAAGTAGTAAGGGACTTTGTCTATCTTGGAACCAGCATCAACAATTGTAATGACGTCAGCCTGGAGATCATACGTAGGATAACTCTTGCTAACAGGTATTACTTTGGGCTAAGTAAGCAATTGAGAAGTCGAGCCCTCTCTCGAAGAACGAAAACTACACTCTACAAGTCTCTCATCATGCCCGTCCTCACATATGGTGCTGAAGCCTGGACAATTTCCACCTCGGATGAGCGAATGCTTGGAGTTTTCCAAAGAAAAGTCCTACGCAAGATCTTTGAACCTATTTGCATTTGTGGCGAGTACCAAATAAGGTACAACCATGAGCTGTACGAACTGTATGCCAATATTGACATAGTAAACTGTATAAAAATTCAGCGGCTGCGCTGGATAGGTCATGTCGAGCGAATGGAAGAAGACACTCCAACTAAGAAAGTGTTATATTCGGAACCCGCGGGAGGACGACACAGAAGTGGAAGACGTAACTTTCGGTGGAAAGACCAAGTACTGGAGAACCTGATGGCGTTTGAAATTTCTAACTGGCGCCGGCTAGCGAAGAACAGAGATGGCTGGCGAAGCATATTATATTCGGCCTAAATCGATATTCGGTTGGTATGGCCACATAAGTAAGTAATTAAGTCAGTGTAAAAAGTAAGCAGTCTCTGTCTCCAAGAAAAAGAAGTATTAATTGCATCTTGACTATCACAGAAAGACAAGAGCTGTGAAGACACTCGACGAGGCACCAAAACTCAGCGGTAGTTCTTGGGAAAGCGAAGGTCCCTATTCATTTTATCGAACATTCTGTAAGTCGAGTGTCAAATATTTTGTCTTTTTCTTTACTTCTATGTATTGAACGTCATTGAGAGCAGCTGCAATACGAATTTCTTGCGACAGTATTCTTATCAACCTTCTTTTGCTACTGCTTCTTGCTATCCTCAAGCACTTACGATACAGCTAACGCATATATTCGTCTTAAATCGTAAAAGTATTGCAAAATATATCATTAAATTCTCACTCTATCTCTCTTTCTCTATCTCTGTCTTTAGATCTTTGCCACCAGCAAGCATGTGACAGAGTAAAGTGATGTTGATTTGCGTTGAGTTCAAGAGTGACATGCAATTGTAGAATATATTGTGTTGTCCCATATCGTATAATATGTACAAAAATAATAAAAGTGCACTTTGATTGCTCTCCACAACATGCATACCTCTATGGAGCGAGAGTTATATGCAAAAATTATTGCAAAACCAATGAACGCATCTTTTATTTATGTATTCAGCTATCAAGTCGATATTGGAAAATATATTTTTGAATAATTGAAATTTAAATAAAATCAACTCAATTTCTATCAAATAAGCTTACTTAGCGTATAAAGCGTATATAGCTGATAGTGATAGCAATTCAAACATTTTAGCAAACTTGAGCTTACTTCGAGAATTACTTAGAAAATTTATTTAAATTATGTACGAGGGCGGTTGCAGAACTACCCGACCCAACAAAGAAAACACAAACAATTTGGGAACATTTTTCTTTATTTCTCAACATAATCTCCTTTTAGCTCTATACACTTTTCCCAATGATATTCTATAGCTTCGATATCCTGTTTATAGTATGAACTGTCTAGCTCATTAAAATAGCCATTTATAGCATTTTTCGAAATGCCTGTACGTTCACCTAGCTCACTCACCTTCAGCCGGCGATCTGTTTCTGGCGTGGTCACCTCTATTGGTCTACCATTACGATGTTCATCTTGGCAGCTCGTAAGACCCCGTTGAAACTGGTCATAAACGAAGGAGAAGACTCCCTCAGAGTAGAATCTAGTTCGGCTTTAATATTCGTTGGACTGAGACATTTCACATGAAAGTAATCAATTACATAACGGTGGCCAATTTTTTCCATGTTTACAAATTCACTGAGGTCGTTAACTTTCGATGGCTCCAAAAAAATACTAAACAACGTGGCACCTTGAAACTTAAAACATATATTTTCCAAGGTTGCCACTTTTCACCAAAGTAATTTTTTTCAAATTTCTGCCGCCATCTATATGCCAGGTCGGGTAGTTCTGGGACCGTCCTCGTAGCATAAATAGTATTAGAGATGAATGAATTAATGAGTGGGTGTAACGGAAGCATATACGCAATGTATGCTTGACACTTTGAGTGGAAGGGTATATAATTAAATTTCGATTTTCATATTACTCCTTATAATTATTACAACACATTCAAATAACATCAATTTACTTTGATATAAACATTTTTATTATTATTAGGCTATGTAAGATGCATCCACACTTTAAAATTACTATTTTCTAATAACATAAATAATATGCCATCCACATCAATGCCACATTTGCATTAATCTCGCCACACATATATATAAATATCCCATATGCTCTCATATTCTTCCATCGCATATTTCTCATTATCATCATTGCGTGGAAACATATGCATTGGAATTCACAAACACAACTATAAACATGTAAAAATATGGTTTAACAATACTAATGCGACTAATTCGATGCTATACGTGTAGTACTTATAAATATATGCATATGTAAAGTTACACACATCCGCACTTATACACAGAGATTGTTTCTAGCATATAATAAAGTCGAAAAACAACAACAACCAGGATAATAACAATGACAAAAGTCAGTACAACACATAAAGTTTTACATAAAATATTCAAAACTTTTGCCAGCAAGCAAGTAAACATTTTATTATGTGTCACACATACACACTATGCACATACATACGTACGTGCAATTCAAAACCATTCTCTACTTGAAGATCCTTAACCAACAACATGCAACAACCATGCTGCAATATGTTTAGTTCAGCTACGATATATTACAATCGCGCAATACAACGCATAGCGTGTTTACGAGTAGAATACAATAAGAATGAATGAAGCGGGAACAACAATAAAATGGACGGAAAAAAATTATAAAAAATTGAAATTAAAATGAAGCTCCCAAGACAAACGTAAACCACTTTTTTCGTTTTTTTTTTTAATTTTTATTTTTATAACTTTTAAATTTGAAATTTTGCATACACAAACCACACACACACACACATGTACACAAAATGAAATACAAACGGAAAAGAAATAACAAGTAAAAATGTAAGAGAAGTGGGTGACCAAAATTGCAACTAAAAAAGTAAGAAATCCTGACAGATTTGCAATGCATTTAAACATCTTTAAAAGTATAACACTAATGCATACACACACACACACACACATACATAAGCACACAAAAGTATGCTCGTATTTGAAATGCAAAATGACAACAGAATGTAGTGGAGATTAAGAAAAGTTTTGAAAGATTGCAATTGTTGTAAGTAGATTTGTATGTGTACATATGTTAGTGTAAGACCGAGAGAGAGAGAGCGAGCAAGAAAGAGAATATAAATATTAAGGATAAACACCAAGTCACAAAAGAATAACATTCGGAATTAAATATGAGAAAAGTTTTCAATTTCAAGGACATATTCGTATTAGTGTTGTGACTGTTTATGTTTGCTGGTCGACAATGCCAGTGTGAATAACCAAATATACAAAGAAAAAGGAAATAATAAAATCAAGATTACTTGATTTGACCTTATTTGATATTTACATTGCATACACATAGAAATAAATTATTACTAAAGAAACTCACCACAATTTGTGGTCATTTCTTAATCAAGTTTGTTATACTACGATACATACCAAATGCAAATTCCACAATTCTTTCAATATTTATGTATTAGAATGGAAGCCTTGAAATAATATTGCTCAAGTATTACCGAAGTCTGACCTTAAAAGTATATCACCACTGTTAGATTTCTTAGTCACTTACTTACTTACTTATGTGGCCATTACTATTGAAAATCTATTTAGACAGAATCTAGCATGCTTCGCCACCCAGCTTTGTCCTTCGCTAGCTGGCGTCAGTTAAAAATTCCAAGCGCTGATAAGTTCTGCAGTACTTGATCTTTTCACCGGTGGTTAGGTCTTCCTATTCTGCGTCGTCCACAAGCGGGTTCCGAATATAACACCTTCTTAGCCGGGAGAATGTTCTTACATTCCCTCAACATGGCCTATCCAGCGTAGCCGCTGAATTTTGATGCACTTTACTATGTCGGTGTCGGCATACAGCTCATAGAGCTCATGGTTGTACCTTACTCTATACTCGATACTCGACAGTGATTTCAATGTTGCCTATTTGCTTATTATTTTGTTTCCTCCTTTATCACACCAAATTGGAGCATAGGGCCTCCACAAGGCTTCTCCATCGCTAACGATTCTGGACTGTTGTTCTAGCGCCATCCCATATGATGTTGACATCAGCTAGTTCCTGCAGGGTAAACCTTCTTCAAGTGTTTTTTGGTCATCTGCGGCTTTTGCTCCCTTGCGGGTTCCATTCAAGCGACATTCTCGTGATGCTTTCTGACTGCTTTCTTAGCGTATGGCCAATCCAACGACACTTTCTACGCTTAATCTGGTTCAATATAGTTTCTTCGTTCCTTAGACGCCATAATACCTCGTCGATATCACGCATGCAGAGAATATACGCAATTTTTTCCGTCTGGAGATTGGGGAATTTGCCCATACTAATTTTAGTCGGCCAACTGCTGCCCTTGTCCCCCTCCCAACCTGCAGTTAGCATCCGCTTCAGATCCTCCGTCTGTTGATATTGTGCAACCAAGATAACATAAGCTTTTGACGAAATCAATCGCACAGCCGTCAATCATTATATGCCTTGTATTGAAATGATTGATTCTCATAGCTATGATCTTTGCAATATTTATTTCTAGTCCGACGGCGCGTGCCAGCGCGACTGTGTTGTTCGCCTTCGCTTGCATATCGAAGAATTTGTGGGCGAGGAAACAAATGTCATCGACAAATTCCAAGTCCTCAAGTTGCCGTATGAGATTGCACGTAATGCCAGTTCTGTTGTGCTGGGTGAGGCTGTTCATAACGTCATCCAGCACAATGGCGAAGAGGAGCGGGGAGAGAGGGCAACCCTGTCATACTCCAGCATTGGTGGTGAAAGAATTACCGCCAGTTCGGAGTTCTCTTGCAGCGATGAGGCTGATTAACTTCAGGAGGACCCCTTTTTTACACAGAGTGAGTTGCACTTAAGTGTGTCGAATGCTTTCTTGAAGTCGGCGAACAGCATGTATAATGGGGAGTGTCTTCTTCTGTAAAAGAACTTCTGAAAAAAACCTCTGTGACAAAGCTCAGAAAAAATGACGACACAGAGGTTCTGCCATTGGGAACTGACCAATATAAGTAGGTCTTTTCTAATTCTGTCTAAAAATTTAACATGCACAACAGTACTGGAAAAGAAGCTCTGCCAAATAGCCCTTAGGGACCTATTTTGTATTCAAGACCTTAATTAATTCATTGTCATCATCATAATTTTTTCAATTTTTCAATATCACATAATTTCTTTAAATTTTATTCTCGAGAGAAGAAGCTCAGTTTGATATTTTCGTTGATATTTTCCAGTACGTATTATAATAATTATAATTATATGTAATTATATTCCACTCGTAACAATCAAAACATGCATATGTATGTACATACTAACAGCACAAAACAATCATACTAAATATCTCTAATATTATCAAATGTCTTGCATAACTAAATGTAAACATATGCATGCATATGCACGCTTAAAGCTAAAACAAATGAAACCACACAATGAATTTATGCTCAATTTACAATTGCAAATTTACACAAATTATCAAAAACACACACACACATGCATACATGTATTGCTGATATATCCCTTAAAATTAGAAATATTAAAACATGTAGCTAAGTTCATGTAATCTGAACTAATGACAATAGTTGCATATCAACAATTTGGAACTCATTTATGAGATTTCTGACAACATTCTCATATTATAAAATGTTACTCATATGACAGGTATCGGCAGCAATCGAAGTGTCATGAATTTTCGTGAGCTTCATCGTAATTGTGCCAAAATCCGTCGTCAATTTGCGATCCTTTATGAATCATATGTGTCACATATTTTCTAATGACTTCTCCCGAAGAAATACAAAAATTTCCTATTCAAATCCTTAAAAATGCTCTTCGAGGTTTAGCTATTCATGTCATGCGAATTAATTTCGATTGCGATGTAATAAAAAAAAAAAACCAAAGTGGGCATAGTTTCTGTTAAAGTTACTTCAATTTAATTGACTTCTTGCAAAAGGTAGGTGTATTAAATTTAATTGACAGGGACCAATTGCAGTGCAATTAAATTATACCGAAATATTGTATTGTATTATTAACATACCCTTTTGCATTGCGTCCACACTTGATCTATTATGCAGTCTTTGGGTAACCAAAAATTTTCAGGCATTTAATAAATTTTAGCACTTTGTTGGGTTCATTATTCCACAATTTATATGGAGACACTGTACTATCACCAAAGTGATTTAGTCTTTGTCTGTCAAGAGCTTGACATTCACCCATAGAATATGCTCCGAGCTTTCGATGTCTAAGCTGCAGAATCTGCAGACATCAGTGTCAGATAGATCTAATTTCTTTAAGTGGTATCTGAGGCTGCAGTGGCCTGTGAAATAACCACAAAGCATACGTAGGTCAGCTCTACCAAATGTGAGTATCTCTTTAGATATCCCTTTATTTGGGATTAGGAATTATTTTGCTTGGTACCCACCTGTCGGTAAGCAATTAGCAATTATTTCGACAGTAACAACTTGCCATGAAAAAACTTCTAAAAGAACTCTGTGACAAAGCTCAGAAAAAGAGATGTCACAAGAGTTCTGCCATTCGGGGGTTTAAGTGACACATATTTATTTATTATTTTTTTTTTGTTTTGCTTGACGCTGCCCTGCACTATGGAGCCAGTGTTTTGCAAATTTCTTTTCGTCTAATTTTCTGACAACCTCCTTGTCGTGGCATCTAGCCAAACGAGAGAAGTGTTCAGGGCCGATCAGGGGCTTTTCAGCGTCCATTTTGGCTCATTTATCAGCTATTTCGTTCCCCTTGTGTCCCTCACAGCCAGGCATCTACATTAATACTACAGTATTTAGGTTTCCTAGCTCATTTAGAAGGCTGAGACATTAATCTACTAATTTAGAGGTGATTGTGAAATTGATTGAAGAGCTTTTAAAGCTACTTGGCTATCTGATAATATATAAATGTGGGATCCTTGCATCTGTCTTCGAAGACACTTTCGTACTCATATTTCAATGGCATGAACTTCCACTTGGAAGATTGTTGGATGGAAACCCCTTTGGGATTGATTATACTGAAATATAAAATGCCGTGTATGAAATCATATCTAAGCTGTATTGCATATATTATTACACAATTTGGCATAGGGATGCATGTGAGTCATATACATACGAATGTACATAAATACCAACATATTCAATGCAATATTATGGCGAGCACATAATTTAATGTCTCTTAGAAATAAACAACGACAGTAATGTCCAAAATTAGGTCAAGGCTTTGATTAGAAATATATATATATATATATATATACTTATGTATTTATTTGTACAAATATATCTACGAGTATTCATGTGTATGTGTATAAATCACAAGGGAGTTTTCTCCATCAACACCATGAACGCCATCAATATGAACACCCACGCCATTAGAACTACATTTGATTGGACTGCAAGTAAGAAAAATAAAATAATAATAATAATAAATAAAAATAAACACCTTATTGTTATTAGTATGACTAATAAAAAATAAAATGAAACAAAAAAAAAAAAGGAAATAAATAAATACGTACATACAAAGGATAACGTTGTTGGACACATCCATGCAATTTAGCATAATATGGTTTGTTAGTATATACATACAAATATTTAGTTACTGGTGGTGGAGAAATTCTTTCATCAACTTGCAACTCTCCCCCCTAGACTAGTTCAGTTATTGTGGTGGTTGTTACTATTGTTGCGATTGTTGTTTATTGTCAAATCGCAGTATAGCAGTGATAGCTGCAGAAGCAACAGAGCATAAGTTGCAGAGGTTTAGTAATAGCATATAACAGCTATCACCAAAAATACACACACGCAATCTGTTTCGATTTGCACTCATAGCTCACTTTTGCATATGTACTTAGTTGTACATATACATATATATGAACACACATACACATAGTCATACAACCATATGGTTGACTTGACTGACTTTAGTTGAATTCACTATATTTCGTATTTTTTTTTTTTTTTAACTTTTGTTGATGCTACCGAGCTGTTACTGTTGTTGTTGTTGTTGCTTGCTAGCAATCTCATCTCCATTTCATAGCTCGCAACAAACTCACATATAAGCACCATACATTTACAAATATGCTCATATATTATTGTATTTCGGTATACGACTATATGTGTGTGACTGTATGTATGTATGTGTACATACATTTTTCTTCATCTAATACTCGCTTGGGATCAATTTGCTGTGTAAACAATTTATTTAGTGAGTGAGTTTAGTGCGCTTCTGGGATTTCTGCATGATGTTGCTGCCTGTTACTACTACTACCATACTACTACATGCATATACAGTATATACTAGTGAATATTGGTGCGCCCTCAATCACAATGACTTGTTATTCTTGTTCTTGTTGTTGTTGTTGTTGCTTGCTACTTGTATTATTATTATTGGTATTGTTATTGTGTTCAGCTGTTGTTCTTGTATTTGTTTGCTATTTCTGAACTAGGAAATATATATATATATATATATTTATATTTATTAGGGTGGATGAAATTAGTGGAGATAAAGAAAAATGTTCCAAGTGGTGTAGTAAGAGGGAAATATCTATGAATTTACAACAACAACAACAACATACAATGATATGCATCATACTGATGTATACGTTAGAGTGTATGAAATATTTTTTAAACAAACTGTAATAATTCGAGAAAAAAAAAAACCAAAAGTATTCAAAAAGTGAAGAATTTGGTATTTTCAATAATTATTTGGGCATAATTGGGAAATACTGGGACATCTTTTTAATTTAATTTTTGATTTACAACTGGCTAAATAACAAATTTTTTCTACAAAATCGTCTTAAAAGTCAAAATCGAGCTATTTACAATTAGTAATATTTATATGTATTTGACTAGAGATCCATTGATGTCACAATAATTTTAGGTGTTTAGTTTTCAACATAGTCTATTGTAAATGCCACAATTACTAAATTTTTAGACATAATTCCCATTTTGAGTCGATTGGCTTCTCATCCACAATAACTTCGGACATTTATATGGTAGCTGAGTTTATATTTTGAAAACAATCGTAAAAATATTACATATAAATGAATTTTGTATATCAAATATTCTAAAAACTTACAGGATTTCAAATGGCTACGGGAAAAAATCTCATAATAGAACTATTGATAGCGACACCAGTATCAACCAGTATCAACTAGTATTACCAGAATCAATATTTATACGCCTTTTTAATGTCTCATCTTTCATTCGAACACACATAAAATTTCATTTCGATCTGTCAACTCATTCTATTTTTAGAAGCCAAGTTGATTTCTTCGTGTATTTTTGTGCATCGTTCTTTGTCTTGAAAGTTTTACTAGCAACAGAAATTCATACAAAAAAGTGTTTAGTGGAATCTGCCCCTTTATTTCCAACATCGTGCATCGATGGGTTCTATACTTTAGAGTGGTCGTACAATTGTTGAAGATGAACCACGTAGAGGTGGTCCAAAAAGTGTAGAAATGCCAGTAATCATTGAGCAAGTGTATGATATTGTTTGTGTATATTTAAGTTTGACTAATGCCATCTCCGCACGGAGCTCATTCGTGGTAATATATGAAAACTAGGGACAATGTTTTTCGAAGTTTTCTGAAAATTATTACAGAGATGGTATATAATATTTGAGGATCATTCGAGCAAGTGTACTGAAGTCGAACATTGTATTTAGATGTGCTGAATGATTATAAAAAATGGCATTGTACGGCAGTGCAACTAGTGACAACTATGCAATTGCATAAAAATATAATAATGTGATGAGAAAAGCGAATGTCCCATTTCCCAAATAATTTTTAATAAAATCCATATGCCAAAACATATCTAAATTTGAACTCTACAAACATTTAAAATTAATTTTGAGTTTATTTAGGATTTATTGTTTCTTTTTCTTATGAATTATGTTCTGCTTTTATTTTTTTTTTTTTTTTAGCGATACACTTTGGAATATTTTTATACTGCCAAAAGAATTAATTTTTTGACCCCCCCCATCCTCCTCATAATGCATTTTTATTTAATTTTGTTTTTTGTTTTTTTGTTTACCCATTGATAAATCCTTAATAAGTATTTTTTTTTTTACTAATATTTTGCAGTCGTTCTATACCAGCGAGTGGATATTCATTACAGACCCATATATTCATCGATTCATTCGATTCGGAATCATTCACAGAGTTGATATTTATACCCTGCATAATGCAATATGCATGGTATATTCATTTCGGTCAGATGTTTGTGTCCACTTGAAGGAATCTCCGGAGATATAGACATGGATATATATTCGTGATCAGCGTCGATTAAATTTTCGATTTAACGATGTCCGTCCGTCCGTCCGTCCGTCCGTCTGTCTGTCACCTGGCTGGTTCGCACGATAACTTGAGTAAATATTGAGCTATTTCGATGAAATTTGGCATAAGTAATCTATGATCCAAGGGTACGGAGGGGATTGATATTGGGCATGATCGGTCAATAACCACGCCCACACCAAGCATTCAAAGCGACTAACCTCGAAATTTTCAAAATTTTTAACTTGCTATAACTCACATAATATACAACTTGGGATAACAATATTTGGCACATAGACTTATATTATACTACTATATAACCTCGCCAAAAGCGGTTGAGCCACGCCTACTTTTTAGCGTAGCTCTCATACAAAGTGTCTGTAAAAAAAAATAAATAAATAAATATGTGGCACTTAAAGCCCCAAAGGGCTCATTGGCCGAGCTTCTCTTCTATTACTGTTGTGCGTCTTAAATTTTGGACAGTATTAGAATGGACCTACTTATTTTAGCCAGTTCCGAACGGCAGAACACTTGTGACATCACTTTTTCTGAGCTTTGTCACAGAGTTCTTTTTAGAAGCTTTTTCATGGCAAGTTGTTACTGTCGGAAGAATTGCCAATTGCTTGCCGACAGGTGGGTACCATTCGAAAGAAAAATCTTTTCGATATAAAATTTGTTATGCATCAGCCGGGTATTGAACCACGACCTACAGATCAGAAGGCGAACACACTAACCACTGAGCTACGGCAGACAAAGTGTCTGTACTTCTTTTAAATTGAAACAGCTGTAACTTCTACAATCTTCTGTCCAGAATAACCATAATTGACACTTAGATTAACATGGTAGTCGGAAATAATATGGCAGAAAATCAGTGTGCCACGCCCACTCCTTTTTGGGTCTCCCATACAAAGTTGCGGAAATTAAAAAAATGTTACCGGTTATAACTTGCAAACTATTCAGCGTAGAATAACGAGATATAAGGTGTGAATTAGTATTATACGAGCAACTAGGCTCACAGAAAATGGGCGCACCACGCCCACTGTTTATCGTAGCCCCCATACAAATTTTAAATTGAAACAGCTGAAACTTCGGCAATCTTCTGTCTAGAATAACCATAATTGACACTTAATTTATTATCGTAGTCGGAAAAAATCTGGCAGAAAAACAGTGTGCCACGCCCACTCCTTCATGAGTCTCCCATACAAAGTCAAGGGAATTAAACTAAAATTTTAAGCTCCATAACTTACAAACCATTTAGCGTAGGACAACGAGATTTAAGGTATGGATTAGTATTATACGAGTAACTAGGCTCACAGAAAATGGGCGCACCACGCCCACTGTTTATTGTAGCCCCCATACAAATTTTAAATTGAAACAGCTGTAATTTCGGCAATCTTCTGCCTAAAATAACCATAATTGACACTTAGATTAATATCGTAGTCGGCAAAAATCTGGCAGAAAATCAGTGTACCACGCCCACTCCTTCATGAGTCTCCCATACAAAGTCAAGGGAATTAAACTAAAACTTTTAAGCTCCATAACTTACAAACCATTTAGCGTAGGACAACGAGATTTAAGGTATGGATAAGTATTGTACGAGCAACTAGACTCACTTGAAATGGGAGCGCCACTCCCACTGTTTATTGTAGCCCCCATACAAATTCTAAATTGAAACAGCTGTAATTTCGGCAATCTTCTTCCTAAAATAACCATAATTGACACTTAGATTAATATCGTAGCCGGAAATAATCTGGCAGAAAATCAGTGTGCCACGCCCACTCCTTCATGGGTCTCCCATACAAAGTCGAGTGAATTAAACTAAAACTTTTAAGCTCCATAACTTACAAACCATTTAGCGTAGGACAACCAAATTTAAGGTGTAGATTGATATTGAAAAATTAATTAGATATACCAGAAAGAGATACGTCACGCCCACTTTTTATATAGCTTCCGTACAAAGTCTCGGACTTATCTTAAACATTAAAACACCCATAACTTACTAATTAATACGCCTAGGTCAACCCATTGCAACCTATGTAGTTTAGTATTATAGGCAGAAATTGATCCTCCCAAATTGATGAGGTACGCCTGCTTCTTAATGTAGGTCCTATACAAAGTAGTGGAAGAAAAGGATGGATATACGAGCAAACTTTTTATATATACCTCTACATATGCAGGGTATAATTTGGTCGGCCCCAGCCGACTGTAAGGAGATTTTCTTATTTTTCCCTTCTTTTAATGGTACAAAATTTGGACCACCCACATATGAGTATTCATATTAAATATGTGTGTACTCATATATTCCATACAATTTATTGTTACTATTTTAATATGCCAGTATATTTGACATCTCATATACAACTGTATTTATATGCATACTTTTGACTTTTCTGGACTTTCTCTAATTGTTGTTGTTGCATTATAAATATCTATTCTTTTATAGGGTAATTTTTTTATATTTATTGTTGGGCAATTCTATTGTGTTTGTGCAAAACTAGAAAGCTTAAGTGTTTATTACACATATTCTCGTCGAAAATCGAAAGCTTGGTTTTGATTTTAGAACTATGGTTCTTCGAAACATCGAAAACAAATCGATGCACCCTAATGTACATATATCTATTACCATTGTCCTTCTTTTCTTAAGTATATTAGCCAAAACTTTTCGTTTGGTATTAAATCCAGTATTTGTGCTAATTTTCTTTTTGCTTCCCATTAATACTTGTTAAATAGTAAATGCTTTAGAAAGCAATAAAATAATCAAATTCAATACCGAATGCCTCTCCTAATCTACCATTGCCATCAAAAACCAACAAAATAGCTTACAAAGTAATGAATTTATTTAGCATTGGCGACCTTTTTCTCTCAATCCCACCATTTTACCGACCATTCATTATCAATTTATTTCAATTTGTATATGAAAAGAGACACAAAAAGTCAGTATCTCCACCCATCCTGATGATGAAAAAAATTGCAATAGAATTAATGTCGTCACCGCATCAATTATTATTGTCCAACATTAATTTATTTTAATTAGTTTTATATAGCCAGGGAAGTGTTATCACACTCATCATCGAACAGACAGTCAAAACCAACTAAACACCAACCCACTCCCAGACATCAACTATTTAATGACCTCGTTCGGTTATTGTTCATCATGTACACGTTCGATGTGCCAACTGTTTTATACTCCCCCATTGTGACTAGAGTATTAACGCTCATTTTCACACCTATTAGCAATTAAATGCGCAACACTAATTTGTTAACAATTTCGCTTGGTTTTTTTTCGTAATCTTCAAATGTTGTTGTTGCTGCAGCTATTTTCTTTGGTTCTTTCTTTGCTTTTATCATTATTTGTACATGCATAGAAGCGTGTGATATCAATTTTGTACCCGCATTAGAAGCGGGTATATTACAAATGAGATTTTTGCAGAAAAAATGTCACCTTCTTCAGTTTTTCTCGCACCTTGGCAACATCGTGTCATAATGGCCAAGCAAAAATATGCGCTTATACATATAATTAGTGGTTAAATTATCGCCTAAGGTCAGTTGTGAAAAATGCTCATTAATGCGATCATTGTAAAATGCCACTTGAAGTTGCATACACATTATATGCTCGTAGTTAAATGTGCGAGAAGTAACTCAAGTGTTTTAATAAGTAAGGTAATGCAGGCAAAGGCAAAAAAAACAGAATCAAGTACAAAATAAAACCCGAAGGTACAAAACATCGGTAACATCAGTAGTTCCTACAGTCATAGCAAAAGCATAAATGGCCATAAAATGAAATAATCACAACGCTAAAGTGATGTGATTACCTATAGAGCTGCAAAAGAAAATTGGGTCAACACAGCTTAAGCATTGACAAAAAAAAAAAAAAAAACCAAACAAAAAACAGCAATTTTTTATACTAAAATTTATAAAAGACAGAGAAGAGTAAAACAGAAAAAAAATTGTAAATAATTAGAAACAAGAACTAACCAAGCAGAATACCATCAACATCAACTACGTAGGTACGCAAATGTTATAATATATTCGCGTTGATTTTCATACCCATACCCATACCCATACCCATGCCTCATACAAAATTATTTTCATATAAATTTTTTTAAATTACTCATATATATAAAAACTCATATATATATATTTACAAAATCAAATGCTTAAATGATGTTAAAAACAAAATTACGCTCATCATAGTATACAATATTTTCTTCTCATATTTGTGGTTCTATATTCATTTTCTTCACACACTTATACACATATATATATATTAGGCTGTACCTTAAAAAAAAGTGCGCCGCACACCATCGAATATGAAGTGTTTTTTCAAGCTGATTTCGAAAAAAATTTTTGCCGAACATAGGGGTCGCCCATTTAAATTTTTCGTTATATCATCGGTATTTGCAGTCGGATCTTATAGTGTGATATATCGATGTTTTTGTCTCGAGAAGACCAATTTCTGCCTCAAAGATTATTAATCTTAAATGTTCCGTTGTAGTATTAACACACCATACATCAGATTCTACCGCCCTAATGTACCAGTGTAATGGCAAAAAAATAAAGCTGGTAAAAAATTATTAAACTTTTGCTAAGAAAGTATTTTGATTATTTCAGTAAAACTCTTTAAAAAGCATGTTTTAATTTTTTTGCCGAACGTAGGGGTCGCCTTTTCAAATTTTTCGTCATATTTACGGCATTTATAGACCGATCTTAAAATATCGTATAGCGATATTTTTATCTCAAGGAGACCAATTTTTGCTTCAACGGTTATTAACCTCAAGTACTACCTTCCAGTACTTATCCACCAGAAATTTGTCAGATAGTAAAGTCGAGTAACAGCCAAATGACTCGATTTGTCAATGTGATAAAAAGGGATCCGAAAAAGGATCCTTCGTTGCATTCTGAGGTAATCTAATTTGCGCAAGAATTTAATGTTAGAAAACTACTAATCCAAAACTTTGATTCAGCAAAATGACTAAACAATATAACAGATACTGCCGCGGTTCCTAATAGAATTATATTGCCATGCATTTGAATTGGATTGGAATGAACAGATCGTACAATCGCTTTCTACGATATATGTACATATGTATTAAAGAGCTGCGAGAATATGTATTTGAATTTCGAATGATTCTCTTTACTCTCAAAATATTTACAATATTTGCAAAGCATATCTAAATAGATTGAGAATGAGTGAGAGTAAAATATTAGACAAATTGAATACTCCATTCGTTTCTTGTACAAGAAATATTTCACACATTCGTTTTTTCTCTTCAAATGAACGAATATTTGAGAGTAAGTACACACGAGAGTTTGAGAGTACTACGAGTATATTGTCGTTAGAATTGTTGTTGCTTTTCATGACAGGCACTGGTATTTTGTATTACTGCGTCTTGCCGCGTCATGTTGTCTTATCTACTGTATTTTTTGCTTATATGCATTGTAATGTAACATAGAAGAACAAAACGAATGTTGTGAGTATTCTCAAATATTTTACTTCCAATTGCAAATGTTGAGATTCTACTTATTCTATGATAAACGAAACATACACTCCATTGCATTCTAATTCTTTTTTATTTTAATTCTAATTCGTATTTGGTTAGAGAGAATGAATGAGAGATTCTATTCTAATATAAATGGAGTGTTTTAAAGATGTAACCAAATATATTCCTGCAGCACTGTAATATGTATCCGTCACTCAGCTAATTATTGATAAAGATTTTCAATGCTAATATAAATGTAGTTGTTTAATTCTTTACCACTTTCTTCTGGATCAATCAAAGCCACTGTTAACAATTCAACTCCTCTAGCCTATAGGATATTGGTAGACATAGAGAAGCTGCAGGTTGACGAGATTTGTTAGATGGTCATGGTTCCTTCCGTCTTTAAGCATAGGGGATTTTGGAGTACTAGTCAGCTTGCCAACCTTCCCATTATATGGGGAAAAACATAAGACCACGTATCACTTTCTTTGTGGTTGTTCCACTTTCTTGATATAGAAGTGCTCCTGATTCATTGAGACTACAGGATCTTCTTCGACTTCTCTGTGGGACTGGTTGATTTAAAATATATTAAAATGTAAGTTTTTGAAGGGTGAACATCTTTGAAGCTATATATTCTATTATCTAGAGATCTGACTTCTTTACAAATGAGGATACTTCATAATATGTTCTGTAATAAACTAAAGTCTATGAAATAAATATTGGGAAAGGGCAATATGCATACCAGTCATTGCTTTTATATTACCATCAAATTGTCGAATTTATATTATATTTATTTTGCAAGAAATACCATAGTATAAATAAAATAATCTAATCAATGAGGTCTAAAATTAGTAAATTTCAACATTTTTAACGTGTTTTTGTTTCATTAGAAAAATACGACGAACACTTTATACATCCGTTACCTCTAATTCTCTTCCTCTTTATCTAACGCTCTATCGTTAAATGAATGAAGATTTCGGTAAAGTGTTAAAAACTTTTTCAATCATTAAATTGTTGGTTTATTTATCTATTGTAATTTTTTTTTTTTTTTTGTTTTTACAAAAATTTCTTCTTCAAGTTTGTTGGTATATTTATGTTTACGTTGAGTTGTTTTGTTGTTGTTGTTGTTGTTGTTATGAATATTTTTGTACACATAATTCGTTTTTATTTAAGAACAGCTTCAATTCGTCTTCTTGCTTTTTGTCGTCATCGTCGTTGTCGTCATTGTCGTCATCATCATCATCATCATAATGGTTTGACTGTGTTCAGTTTAAGATTGTTTTCTATTAGCATTAAAAAATTCATTACATCAGCTATGTGTGTGTGTGCATGCTTTTCGTCGTTTTGAATTCTTGTCATTCTTGTTGTTGTTGTTGTTGTTGTTCTGTTGCTGTTTGTAAAATTTGTATTTTATAATTTATCGATGTTTGCATGAATGTATACGTGCACACATCCATCTTAACCCCGTCGTCTTCCATTTATTCATTACTTTGCACACTTTGGCTCTTCGTCATCTATTTTACCCCTTTATGTTGAAATTGTTAGTTCATGTGTTTGTTTGTTTTATTTTGCCTGTCCTTATACTCGCTTATGCTGTTGATGTATTGTTTAATTGGTGGAAAAGTATTTTTACACAACTTTCCTACACTGTTGCTGTTACTGTTGCTACTGCTTCTACTGTTCCTACTCTCCCTGCCTTGTGTCGCTACTGTGGCTTTCTATTTTGCCTCAGCCAAGTGAAATTTTCTTAATTTTATTTTGCTTAATCGAAAACAAAAATATTTATTATGCTGCCTCATACCATTTCCTTATGCGTTTTTCTTGTTTTAAATGCTAATTATGAAATAATGTTAGGAAATTAAATAACAACAACGAAAAAATGAATAAGAATTTGTCTTTCACAGCGAGAGGTTTGAAGTGTGAATATAAAGTTGAAGAAAATAATGTTAAAGACGCAAATAAAGTTGCAAAACGACTCTGAAATATTTTTCATTTAAAATCGCCTAAAAGTATACTACAATATTTTAATCATAGCTTTTACATATGGCATGAGTCGTGAGAATTCCGAATTTTTAAAACATCGACAGCTATTAAAATGTTATGATTATTATATTTGTTGATTGCCTTCTACAGGGATTGAATTTATCACTTTCCCCCATTCGTTTTCCTCCCCCAATACTTTTCGTGAAAATACATATATTTTTCATATATCGTGAGGCGCTGCCACAAATGTAATTAAAATACCTCAAAATCGACAAACAACCACATAGCTGCATACAGTGTAGGACCGACCCCCATTAATTGTTCCTCCTCAACATTATTTTGGGAACATACTTATACCCTATTTCTATTCCTGAGAAGAACTTACCTATATAATTTATGTTTTCATAGAATCTAGAATGGATCTAGATGGATCAAGTATATCTCGTGCCCCCATTTAGTTTTACTCCCCAGCTTCTGGAGCGATGTGAGCCGTAGGTTACCCTCCCGAATGAGTAGAGATAGGAGGTAAGGATATCCCGGGAAATTATTGTGAGGAGTAAACTCATAGGGGTCACTTATATATAAGGTCCGCTACTTTTCCAATAGACGGCTTTAGTAATCTATATCTCGGGTTGTATAAGTGCGATCGGGTTAGGCTAGATGGCGTTAGAAAGATAGGATTTCGTAATAAATGAACTTTTCAGGCAGTTTTGTGATTGCTTGACTCAGTATTATTTGAGCACGCGTCAAAAATGGACACCAGTAAATCGAAAATACGCCATATTTTACAGTCTTTCTTCAATAAAGGCGAAAACGCAAGCCAGATGGCTGAAAATGTGAATAGTGTTTATGGTCCTGATACTGTAACAGCAAATCATGTCCAATTTTGGTTTCGTCGACTCCGTTCCGGAAATTTTGATGTCAAAGATGCACCACGCTCTGGAAGGCCATTTGTTGAAAATATCGATAAAATAATGGAAATCGTCGAGTCTGACCATCATATAAGCACTGTTTCTATTGCCCGGGAGATAAAAATTGCACAAAAAATGTCTAAAACCATTTAAATAAGGCAGGATACAAAATTAAGCTCGATGTATGGGTGCAACAAGAGTTAACGCAAAATAACCTCATGGACCGAAATTCCATCTGCGAATAGCTGCTGAATCGCAACAAAATTGATCCATTTCTGAAGCGGATGGTTACTGGTGATGAAAAGTGGGTCACTTATGACAACGTCAAGCGAAAACGGTTGTGGTCAAATCGAGGTGAGCCGGCAGAAATGGTGGCCAAGCCAGGATTAATGGTCAGGAAGGTTTTGCTATGTGTTTGGTGGGATTGGCAGGGAATCATCTACTATGAGCTGCTCCCCTACGGCCAAGCTCTTAATTCGAACCTGTACTGTCAACGACTGGACCGTCTGAAGGAAGCAACCACCGAAAAGTGACCATCCTTGGCCAATAGGAGAGGAATTGTGTTCCATCAGGAGAATGCCAGGCCACACACATCGATGGTGACTCGCAAGAAGCTCCGAGAGCTTGGTTGGGAGGTTATTATGCACCCACCTTATAGTCCGCACCTGGCTGACGCCAAGTGATTACTACAAGTTCCCATCTATGGCGAATGATTTTGCTGTTGAAAATTCTCCTCAAGATAAGCTTGTGAAAATCAACTGTCCCAGTTTTTTTGCCAATAGGGACGAGGGTTTCTATGAGAATAGCATTCTGAAATTACCTTCAAAATGGCAACAAGTTGTCGAACAAAACGGTGCATATTTGACCTAAATCGGAGCATTTTAACTCTGTTAAATAAAACCTTCAATTTAAGAGGGTCCACCTGTGTAAAATTTTCGGAAAATCGATTTTTTTTTTTTACATTTTTCGCATCTTTAACGAGAGCTTCTACAGGATGAGGAAGGGGAAGTTTATGGTCCTGGTATTGCAGATTAAATGTGAGTCTATAATACAAAGTTTTGTTGTGTTTCCAAACTTTGAAAGCGTTTTTCTCGAAACCATATTTTTGAATTTTGTGGGCAGGATTTAAAAAAATCTACTCAACCAATTGACTTGAAATTTTGACACACTCATTAATACAGATAACTGAAGGTACCCACGTAGCGGTTTTTCGAAATTTTTTTTTTTCAATTTTACAGCAGTTTTTATATCGAAAAAAAAAGCATGAAAACGAATAATTTTTATAAAAACAACTGCCATTTCTACAATTTTTAAAATTGATATAATAGAAATAAGATTTTTTTTTACTTTTTGCGTTTTAGATAACTGGTTCGAGCGGAATCTTGCCCACAATTTCGGTATTTCATTTTGAAGGGGTCACTTTGAACGCCCTTAATGAGTACAAGCCTTCGGATTACACTATTGGAAAAATTTACTATTGAAATATAAGCACAAACCTTCAAAATAACGTAAAACTTATTCTTATTTTCGAATTAGTTCTCCTAACGAAAATTCCCGAAAAAGCGTTCGAAATACCGCGCTCACACAGGTGGACCCCCTTAATGCAATTTACTAGACCTTATATTTCACCCCTATAGAGGCGACTCGTAGACAGCAATGCGGAAATTTTTCTATTTTCGGTTCAAATGGAAAACGTTTCTAATTTCGATATATATACTTAATTGCATAGATTTTCTACATCATCACTTCATTTTCTGTATAAATAAACGAGAAAGAGAGCGAGCAATATATAAATCTGTTTGTATCTTTACGAATCATATTTTTCGAGAATTTTTTTTTGCAGAAAATTATTCTGACCAATTGCATGTATATTGCTGGACAAATTAAAAATATTGTCAGCAGCGTTTGTTAGCATGTACGATTCTCTTTAATTGAATATTTTCTACAATTACATCAGTCAGTTTCTTGTTCATGGTATGGTATAAATAATAAAATTACCTTCAAAAACAAAACATAAAAGAATAGAATACAAATCTAATATTTTTTAATGCGCTTTTCGCATTTAGAAGGCCTAAATGTATTCAAAAAAATGTCACACACAGATTAATGTGATTACCATTCTATTAATCAATTACTATGGCATTTTAAATACATTACGGTTTACGGTCAACATTTTAGGGCAATAATTAATTTCGACATTTTCAAAATCATCAACTATCAATTTAATATTTCACTATTAAAATTTAATATTTATACAACACAATGAGAATAAATATTACAATAAATATACACGAAAAGTTCATGGAATAGTGAATTTTAAACACAGAATGTATACTTCACAAAGAAATCAAGAGGAATTTAAATTCTAGCAGCAACAAAAGCGCTGTTCCCATAAACAACAAAAATTATTGCTACAAAGCACAAAATATTCAATTAAATAATTACCTTAGTTATGTTTCCAGTTCTTGTTGCTTACCCGTTACGCTACATATTTATTTGTTTTAAACCAATAATATTTCAAGGTCATTTGAATGCAAATAGAAAATGCTTAGAGGGGAAATATAGGAGTTTATAAATGTTGTAAAAGTGCTTCAAATGAATATTCTACAAAATTCAATTAATGACATATTAGATATGCGAATGATTTACAACATAATTATGCGAAATCATATTTGTGCTATAAATTGAAACCTTATAAATTTGAAATACAAAATTTAATCGTTAGGTAACATTTACTCAAATATAATATATCAAAAAAATATATTACCTTAACCATTTTCATAATTAAGGACACAAATACCACAAATACCACAAAAAAAATGAAAGAAAAAAATCATCTAAAATACAATTAAAAATAAAATCTACTAAATGGCATCAAAGATAATAGAAATAATAATTAAATTAGGAGCGAATAATTTCTCTCTTTTTCTTCATTTTGCCGTGTTGACATTTAATTATGAATAATGATGATATCAACAGAGACAATGACGAAAATTGACGTCTTTATGTGATAATTACTTTGTCATAACCCGACAAGAAAGTCAACCTATGGAATTGATGATATAAATAAGTATAATTTAGATTGAAAAGGAAAATATTCTACTTGCTATACCCTACATAAAAGTGCAGGGTTATATTGATTTTGGCCAGATGTTAGTAACCGATTGAAGGAAACTCTAAAGAGAGAAGTATTGTTAAACAAAAGTATATATTTTTGATTCCACGTCCAGAGACGATTAAACGATTTTCGTTCGCCTGTCTATCTGTCTTTCACTAGAAACTAAGATGAAGGATCCGCACATAGCAAGCAGGGCAGCTAAACTCGAATCTCACCCATTATTATAGTATAAAGTTCACAAAAAACAGATACTCTGCTACCTGCTCCTATTTAATGTAATAATAATAACAATAACAGTTTAACTGTAGTAGATTGCTCCAAAGAGCTGACACTGCGCCCTAAAAGGTCTTTTGTGTCCACTACCTATTTAATTTATTGATCCATATGATCGCTATTGTATTTCTTGCTATACCCTATTAGTTCTAGCACTTGTATTAACCCTGATGATATAGCATCAATTGATTAGTCCCATCTCCTGTCTGGTTGTGCCCTGCCTATGGAACGGGGGAAGTAGGAAGCCACTTGCTTCTATTAACTTTTCCACTTTGCGGATGAAGTTGAGAATGTCCATTACAGGAATATTTTTTATAAATAATGAAACCTAGTTCTAGCCAATGGAGTACAGCTACACAGTATGCACTCTGTGGTCTCGTTCTCTTCTAGACAGAGCCTACACTCTACATCATCCAGAAGATGGATTTTAGTGAGATGGTACTTCAGGTAATAATGATCTGAGTGGAATCTTACCAGTTTCCTAATATCTACTTTGCTCATTTTACGCAGTTATAGATATATGGTCGTACGAGTCTTTTAGCTTGGGGCAGTGTATGAAGCCCCTCCCAAAAAGAGATTTTGAGGTTATGTTCCCAGTTATCAATTTTGGATTTAGCTTCGGTCTAGTTTATACCAAAGTATGGTTTAGGACCAAAAAATTTTGTTGCTGAACCAAGCTTAGCTAATTGGTTAACAATATCATTACCTTCAATTCCAGAGTGTCCTGGAACCTAACACAGTACAACTTCAATAACAAAGTTACGCATTTAGGAGCAACTATAGTATGTATATTTGGTACATAGGTCACTATTTTATTAAGAATAACCTTCACTAAACACTTCACAATGTCACGCAAATTTCCTATACCTTAAACTGCCATAATCGACCTAATCTTCCATTCAGGATAGCTAAATATAGTACTTAGATAAGAGTTATGTCACTATAGTATACCTCTTTAAACTACATGTGATGTAGTCATACATATGAGATTTCAACAATATAATTACTTATTTATTATTTAAACATTTTTAGGACTACATCCAAAAATCAGTTAATTCGGTAATAGGTGAAAGTGGTACACCCCTTTTTTATATAACTAAAAATATATAATTAAGTCGACTCTCAGAACTTTTGCTTCATTTCGTTAACATACACATAAAAATACATACATGCACAATATTCCTATTCCATTCAAAGTTAGTCATACGCAACGTTGCACATTTTATCATACTGTGCATGGGAGCTTCTAAATTTATTATATTTAATTTATTGAATTACCACTAAGCATCGTCTCAGTCACATATGTTTATTTATATGTACCTACATATATTGAGCAGCCATATAACGAATTTCAATACACTGTGTTATCGATTCTGAATGCTCGAAGGCGAATTTTGTCTTCTTTAATTCTGTTTCAAAAACCCAAAATACAATATGTTCTTCCTCGTATATTTGATGTGCGAACTGGTATTTTCGTTTGTCGAGAAAGCGCTAGAAAGAGAGTGAGTAAGATAGAGAAATAGAGAAAAAGCTATAAGTTTTAAGCACTCCTGGTGGGCCCAAAAACAGTACCTATCAATTATGAATTACATTATAATAATTAATAATTAATAATTACACTATAATATGATCTTAGATGGTGCACAAAATTCATTTAAGTGCAATGATTAATACGTTTTCTTTGTTGGCTTTGTTGCTTGTAATCTTTAGTCCGTCATTTTGAGTTTTCTCTGCGGGAACTAACGGAAGCTAGTATTCGAGGACATACTTATTTTTGTTAACAAAAAAAAATCGAAGACAAAATAATTATGTAATTTCCACATCACTCATATAAAGAAGGATAACGGACCTGTATTTAAAATTTTGATTTTTAAGTTTTTCAGATTTATTTTTTGAAGATCCCTTTAAAGGATGGTGATAGGGGTTAAGTATTGTAAACAAAAGTTGTGTGAGAAAAAATTAATAGAGTCGGTTATACATTTTATCATACTAGGGTCGACTCTTTTGAAATAAAAGGGTTTTTTTACCGCCATTTATATGCACTACTAACTCTACCTCGGAGAAATAGAGCGCACTCTTGGATTGATCTTACTTGATTTGAATTCTTTTAAAAATGAGGAAATTTTTACATGTTCCTATTTTCATATAATTGCTTATAACTTTGATATTTATGCATAGATTATTTTCACCGATACCTCATTTTCTTTGTAAAAGAATAAGGCCAATCAAACGTATATGTATATAAAAATATTTTTACGTTTTTAATTTTTCCCGATTTTTTTAAAAGATTTCGATGGGGTATTAAATGCGTGTAAAGCTTTATACTAAGGCAAGGTTGCCCCCTGTCACCCCTTCTCTTCGCCATCGTCCTAGACGACGTCATGTGCCAATTTACCTTGCACAGGAGAGGCATCGTATGAAGTTTTAGCAGGCACCTGGAGGCTCTGGACTTCGCCGATCTCACACAAATTCATCGACATGCAAGCGAAGGCGGACAGATTAGTCGCGCTAGCACGTACTGTCGGATTGAAGATCAACATCGCAAAGACCAAGGCCATGAGAGTTAACCACAAAAACGCACGTCATATAATGATCAAGGGATGCCCGGTGGAATTTGTTGAATGCTTCTCTTACCTCGGCTGCATTATTACGGCAGACGGCGTAGCTAATGAAGATGTCAACCGCAGGATAAAAAAGCAAGGGCGCCGTTCGGGCGTCTGCATGCAGTGTGGGCGAGCTCACGAATCTCCAAGTGCACAAAACTGCGAATATTCTGCTCATGTGTGCAGTCAGTATTGTTGTTCGGAAATGAAACATGGCTGATTTCAAACACCATCACACAAAAGCTACAAACTTTCGTCAACAAATGCCTCCGTAACATCTGTAGAATATTCTGGTCCAACACCATCAGCAACGACGCGCTGTGGAAACTAACGAACGAAGAACCCGTCCTGTTGCAAATCAAAAACAGAAAGTGGCGATGGATAGGTCACACGCTTAGAAAACCTGCAGATAGCATTACAAGAATGACACTAGAATGGTATCCGCAAGGGAGCAGAGGTCGAGGTCGGCCAAAAAATTCTTGGAGCAGCCGATGTTAACACAACATGGGATGGCGTAAAAATAACAGCACAGAGCCGTGTACGATGGAAGAGTCTTGTTGAGGCGCTATGCTCCCAAGAGGAGTGAACAAGAAAAAAAAAAGCTTTGTACTTAGAAAACCGAAATTATTATAAAAAATATTCACATATGTTTTATTTACTCTGTGAAGCACCCAATACAAGAGTATAATATAATAAGATACAATTTCATTCATTTAGATTTACATCTTACCATGGTGCTCATTTAAATTCAAAACACGTATAAAACATGTTTTAATAAAAACACTTTATACATATGGATGCACACACACACACACACACACATACACACACATACATACCTATGTATATATACTCTTATTCTCAAAGACACGCACATACAGATGTTCGAGTAAGCATAGGACATGCTTTTGCAAAACAATTGACCATTTATATAGTATTTGTGTGTGTGTGTGTGTGTGTGTATGTGTGTGAAGAAAATAGCATTTTACATTTTTTCCTAAATTTTTTTTTATTTTTTATTTTTATTTTTTGCATTATATGTAAACTCGCTTTGTGTTTAGCCGCTTTCTTTTGCCTGCATACCCGTGCACTTTCTTCTATCCAGGCATTTCATGTGAGACTACACACCAGCTGTTACAATGCATATTCATTGTTTCAGTACGTTTGATTTTCAAGGACTCAACTTGGTGAGTAGTAAGCATCTTTTATTTGTCCTCAATGCAATCGTAATAGTCGCTTATTTTTCCTTCCTTTCTCTGCCACTGTGTATGTGTCTTCCTCTCTCTCTCTCTCTCTCTCTGTTTCTCTGCATCTCTGTCTTTCTTGTATATTTCAATTAAGCAAATCCTTTTAAGTGCTACGCGTCGTCAAGCAAATACGTGCCAGTACAGGCAAAAATACTGAGTAGAATACTGAATACAAAAAAAAAAAAAAAATAGGAAAAAAAAACACACAAAAGTGCTGAAAGAGAATCAAAGGAAAAATGAAATATAACAACAACAATAATAGCAGCAATTGTACAAACAATGCTAACCAACAAAACAAACAAACAAACGAATTGAGAAGCACAGAGAAGAAACAATAATCAAAATGCTGCTTGCAACAAAGCGTTTGTAAAACAATACAGACCATGACTAGCACCCTACACGGCGCAACATCCAGCCTTGCACTTTCATGCTAATACATATTGTCTTTTTCATATCTTTTGTAGTTGCTGTAGCTGATGTAGCAGCGGCAGTTAATAGAGACGCAAGAAATGCACTATGCAGTATTTGGTGGTAACAAATTAAGTATTCTGCTACTCGTACATACATAGTTGCAACAACAGCGATAGCAGTGCAATATGATTGTCCTTGAAATGATGAAAAGGAAATGAAAAGTTACCGTTGGCAATATTATTTTGCATTTGTGTTAATTCTACACATATATAGTATGTGTCTAGTTTTGCTTCAAGTGGTGTGTGCTGCAATACCATTGCGTTAATGCGTTAGCAGCAATATATTCACCCACACAAAATTACAATACTCTTTTTTGCAGCAGACGAAAAACGAGAATGGAGTTATGCTAATTTCACCAAAAATGTAAAAATGTTTGCAAAAACGTTTTGCTGTTACTCCTATTGTTCATTGTATTGTGTATTGTATTGTTTTGATTGCCTCCAAAAGTTGCTAGCTGCATGCGAACGATGAATGCAACTATATTGGTGGAATCAACGAGCCAATGAGACGTTGTACGAACACACACACACACACATACACAGAGAATTTGGTAGAAAATGCACAAAATGCGTAGAGCATGCAACCAGCTGACAAAGGTAACTACTGGACATGTGGCTGGCTGCGACTATATGACTATGAAAATCGATACTTTACAAACAACAAGCTGCTGTAGGTTTTTGGAAATGTTGCGAAACGTGTGTTACATAGTACAATGGAATTTATGAAACACATGCTTGCCGAAATGGTTCGTATAGATGATTAAATGTACATTAAGGTGGAGTACATACAGAAAAATAGAAGTGTGGCAGCGTTCAATGCAGAAATGCAGATAAAATCATACATTTGAATTTTCAATTCAGGATTGTATTGGTTTATGAAGGTATCTAAATTAGGTTGTGTTAGATTTGTGAGGCTGCCCTTTCTTATAGAGGACGCATTTAAACCAGAAAGATCCAGTGTGATACCATGCTAATATTTTTATTCTATTTTAACATAAACTTACTAGATTTCTCTACGAATTTCCACATTGCAATCTCTCTAAAAGTGAGGCTAGGTTATCTAGATGATAACCTGCAGAATTTCGTCTTCTACTTAAATAATGTTTTTAGAATAAATGTAATTTCCCACATTTTAAATGCGCCTGTATTAATTGGCATGCTCAAGTTTTATGTTCTAAGCGCATCACTACTTTTGTACACTGCAATTTCCGCGTACACGTTAAGAACCCAGCACAAATACATATTGTTTCGTTGTATCATCTCCTGAAGAGATATCAATGTCAATGTAAGCAGTCAAATTCGGTATTGAATTTCAAAGGGGTCATTTTCACAGTTTGACTAACACATAAATGATCCAATTGGAGACGATGGTCTGCTTGATCGAAGCTAATGCAGTCCAGGTGACATTAACTTCTGCCTAAAATACACAACAGCGATCCGAAAGGGAAAGAAGTTTGGAATTTCTTTTGAACTGTGTACTGGTGTGAACATAATTTAAGATATTTACAAGGCCCAAACGTAGTGGTGTCCATTAAAGTAGAATTTTTAATTTTAATTATGAGACCAAGTAAATTGGGAGTGATTTAGAAGCACTTCTAGTGCTATCGTATGTGTTGTTGTGAGTAATATGATTAATTGCTATTCGCTGTATTATTCCAAGCAGTTTAAGGTGCGAAGATTGAGTTATGGCAGTCAACCCAGGACAAAAACACGTAAAGAAGTACGAGCCTTATAATTGCAATGTACAAAAAACCAGCACTGTGAAGAGTTTTTGAACGCATTGCAGCAAGGGTAAAGCAATGCATCACAGTGTTGCGATTTCATGTGGCTATAAACGGACCATTTTAATCCATTCTGGGTTACTGCTATCGATGTACCAGTGTGGTGATATCAATGAGGTATTTGATAGATATCACTTTTATTGCAAAAATAACAAAGTAACAAATCACAGGTTCAAAAACCATTATCTTTCCGTTTGACATTATTTTCACTTAGCTATCTGTCTTTGTTTGTATATACCTGCCTATGGATGTTATATGTAAGCAATGCATATCACTGCTAATTCTTCTTAATTTAGCATAACAAACGATTTGTCGTCATCATCATCGTCATCATCATCACACATACACACACACACACACACACACGATGAAATTGTATACTCCCTATTGTGTTACTTAGTGGTGAAATGTATGCTTTGCATTTAAAATGTTGCTAGCAGCCATCAATTCAGGTGTCTGCCATATACATATACGTTGGTAACGTTACAATACGTTGTAATACATATTGCAAGTACGTATGAACATATTCCTGGGCGTATGTTTACATATGCAAATATGCATGTTGTTGTTTCTATTACATTCTCGTACAATCAAATGCCGCCTCGCTAAACACCATGATTATAGCGCTCATGCAAGATATACGCACAAATTCTAATGTGACATTGTCATCGTACTGATAAGTATTCATCACAAATGTATCATGTTGACCGTTGTGTGAACCACAGCAGAGTGTGAGAATGTTTCAAATGTTTGTCACCTTGCAAGTGAAAAGTCATTGTGGTCGATTGCCAAATACCAGAGGTAATGGGTTCAATACAAATGTTCTATTGTTACTACATACATATACTGGTCTGGGAGGCATTTTACTAAATGCCATTCTGTATATCGAGCTTCTCTTTAGTATTGTGAAGAATGTTGCAAGTTTCCAAACAACTAACCCCTATAACTAAGTTCAAGTAGATGTACTGCTACTGCTTAAACTATAATCATACAACTTAGCGTCTTCTATATGCTCTTTCCTTAATATCACTCATTATGTATACACCTTGTTTTGCCTCTTCAACCGAAATACAGCTATGCAGTCTGAACGCACCATGAATAATGAGTTATGTTTAAATTCATAATGAAAAATTAAAAACAAAAAAAACTCAAATTCCCAAAACCAATGACGAAATTCTCTTGTCAGCATCATCATTTTGCAATCATTTATTCATTTACTCATTCATTGCTGCAATCTTTCATTTATTCATTCTTTCATGTTTTACGTTCGTATGTTCGCTCATTCGCTCATTTATTCGTTCAGTGAGTTTTTGGTTATACCTACGTACATTTCTTTTTTTTACAGTTTTTTCTTCAATTTCTCTGTACGCAAATACATACAGTGGTGATGTTTCATATGCAAACGTATCACAACGTCATCATGTAAATAGCTGTTGGCAATCGCTCAACTACTGCTGTTACACCAATGCATTGCTTTAACTGAATTGCAATTTCAGCTATTCGATGATGATGATGATGATGATGATACCCTTGATAATGTTGTTGCTGAGGAGGTTGATAATGATGATGATTATGATGATGATGATGATAATAATGACGATGGTGATGGTTAAGCTAAGTACAGGGTTAGTAAGATGATGATGATGGTGCAGAAGTGTGTCTTCAATTGAGACTCAGTTTCCGTTTGCGTAATCAAAGGCAAAATAACAGCCATAACAACAACAACAAGAAAATCGAACAAAAAAATGCTTGGAAAGAAAGAGAATCAAAAACATTGAAACCAAAAAAAATATATAAAAGCAAATTCAAAATTGCAACAAATGTAATGCAAGACAAATTCCCTTTTAGCAGCAACCTTCAAGCAGCACTGTGTGAAGGCACAATTAAACTCCAACTTATACCATTAAATATTCTTCTAGATTGAAATTAATTATAAAGATTTGTTTAAACTAAGCATCGAGAAATCTGAATGTTGAAGAAAACTGAGAATTTTTCTATGAAGCTCATTTGCTTCCCAAAACTTTCGCAATTTTTAATTGTGGCTACATGAAAAAGGGAACGACAGCAGTCGGCAGCCAGCATTTGATTGGCACAAATATCAGAAAGATCGTAACACAGCGCGCAAATGATGTGCTTTATCGAGTTGCGCTTTGTGAACACAAAATTGAACATATTTTGAATTTTTTTTTTTTTGTAATTTTTTTGTATTTTTTTTTTTTAAGAGTTAATCCGAAAGTCATTGCATTGCAAACATTGCAGAGAATAATTTTTTTATTATACTAAAATAACCATCTTGAGACAAAAGAATGCCTATTTCTACTACTGGCTGAGACTTACTTGATGTCGAGTTGAGTAGTTGAGTATTTTCATTCTAAAGTGGAACAGATAATTTTACTCATCATTTTTATTTTCATAAAGGATCATTTGATTGATGTGATATCGGAAAGTGTGCTGGTCTGAGCAATCTGAACTCAGTAATGACCGACGTTGCCTATATGCAACACCCCTTGCATATATTTCTACATTCATTTATGAGTTCTCCAAGACACCGTACTGAATTGATGTAGCGGAGTAAAGTGTTTTTTCTGGTTAATACACTTGCAACATCATCATAGCTATCAATTTCGTTATGACCTGAAATCAAACGGTCGGACTAGGTAGTGATTCTTGCACCCGGTCGAGCCTTTGAAATTCTTCTATTATTCTAGAAATATCACACTGAAGTTCCTTCCAAAGCGAGAATCCTCCGACTTCTTTTTTGCTAGAAATATCACACTGAAGTTCCTACAAAAGTTCCAATATTTCACTGTGAAAATAACATAGAAATGTCAGATATCCTTCAAATGAGGGTACCTGAAGACACAGTGCATTCATTGTTGTAATCTTCATAATAAAGATTTGTAGTACAATAACGCCTACTACAGCTTCTATTGGCTGGTGTTAGGTTAGGTTATGTGGCTGTCCTCTCTCTCTCTCTCTCTCTCTCTCTCTCTCTGAGAGAATATACTTACCCAGAAAGGCCCATTGTGATACCACCGAACTTCTCTTCCAATACAGATTGCACCCACGACCTACAGATCAGAAGGTCACTGAGCTACGGCACCCACTGGTGCTGGTGTAGAAGAAGCTGTCTTCGACATGAAATTAAGACACGGACTAACCTTTTGTCGTTTGTAATGGCTACTAGACAAGAATTGCATAGGTCAGAGTAGGTATAATTATTGCAGTATTAAGCCATTGAATCAATATTGGGTTAAGTTCCCAAGATACGGGATACAAAAGCCTTAGTGGTTGAATTTTCAGAAAATTTAACACATATACTCATATTTCAAACTCCGAAGAACCTTAACCGAGTTTATCTCAAAATATTCTTATAAATGTTCAATTTGGATAATTTTGTCTGTTCAAAATATTAGAACTTTTATTAAGACTTTGTCACATTTCACTTTCACAACGTTCTATTGTTAATCTCTTAAAATTAATTCCAACTCCGATGTTATTTTCATAATAGGTTTCTTCTCGTTGTTGCCTTACTCTTTCATATTCGTTATGCAAAAAAGAACAAAAAAAATGAAACTCCAGCAAATAAAAAATGGATTTGATGATGTGACGTTGAAAAAATATGATGGATTCATTATTGCATGCAAAGTGCTGCCATTTACTTTGTCGCTATTTGTGTGTTGCTTTAGTAATGCATAAGGGAGGCGGCATACACGATATATTCAACTCACTACACTATACTACACATATGTATGTGTAGTCGATGCGAGTTGAGTTGAGTCGAGTCGAGTGTAATGAAAATTTCATGTAAATGAGCATGAAAAATCTTTTTCATTTTACTACGACAGCAGCGGGAGACAAATGTCAGCTTATGAATGAAAATTTATATATTTATTATGTCGCATAATGTTGATGCGATTCATTTCATTGTGTTTTTTTTTGTGCTTCATGTATGTTGTAAAAGTTGAAGAAGGGCAACAAATGAAATCATGTACTCATGTACACCAGAATTTTAGATATAGACTGATAATTGTGATGATCCATAGTTAACAAATTATTTAAGTTTATTATTGCATATGAAGGCTGTACAATGATAACGACTAAACGACTAAAGAGTAATAGAGCAAAGAAGAAAACGCAAAGGATCTTCAAAGCATGCTGATAAAATTAGACGAAAGCAATTTGAAGTGGAGCTCCTTAAGGCGGATAAAATTAAAAATGAGTTGTTTGCACTTCTGGTAATGCCTCAAAAAGAGAACAAAATTGAATATAAAAGTATAATGAATGATACGATTATAAGCTTAATTACACAATAATTGATTGTATTAGAAGTGTATATAAAATATCAAAAAAAATATATATTTTCAGTATTACATGATTTGAATTGTAAGGCAAAGGCATCAAGTACATATAATATGTTCTTCATTTACATAACATAAAATAAGAAAAAGTAGATCCTCGCATGTGTGTATGTAAAAACAATTTGAGTGAGTTAATAATATTAGTATAATATGTTAGTATGTACGAGTATAATGGCAAAGATTCAGTGTATGATAAAATATTTAAATGATAAGAACATGCACACATTATTAATGGTCACTGTGATGGATGAGTTGTCTTGCAAAGAAATATAAGTACATATTAAACAAATTGCCTAATTTAGCTCTTCTTTGAAACAAAGAGAGATTAAAATTTTTTTTTTCTTTTTTTTATTCTTCTGTTCTTTTGTAGTTTTGCATTCTCTTCTATTATGTCGGTTGGTTTTGCATGCTTAAGTAAAGCTCATTATAATTTCATAGAGTAACAGAATGGTATTTGATTTAACAAAAAGCTTTGTTATATTTAAACATAAATATTTACATAAAAATTGCCCATAAAAAGCTTAAGGATACATAAATAGAATATGTATTAATAATTAATAAGTAATAATAGTTCCATTCAGAGCCATTAAATATTTAGTTTTGATTTTGATCAGATGGCTTGATTGAGGAATGCGGTTTCCACAATGATAATGGTTATTGTCCATTGTGAGTGTTATCGAGTCGTGATATTGCCTCTTTGTGCGCTGAATGAATACGTAGGTTAGCTTTTATATTTTTTTAAAAATTATGATCTCGTAGTGCCTCCATAAGAGAGTGACGGGTGTGACAATCTCGCTGCTACACTAGTCAAAAACCCAAATCTAAGGTGGAACAGCATATGCCGATAGATGCATGGCCGTGGGGGTGCACGATAATTAATATGCGAACACAGAATATCTGCCGCCCTTCTGTTTTAAGCTAGGCTTCCCTTGGCAATCTGGCTCTACCAAGAGCGACTTCTACTTCCAGACTACTCGTGCGCGTCACCTACATGCCAAAGGGGTCAAAGGAGTGCGCATTCTTTTTTTTTTTTTTTTACTCAGACAGCCAAGCTGCCATCAAATCTCTCACCTAATTGGAGTTCTCCCCAAAACTAGTAACCGAATGCTTACTTCCTTTCTGCCCAGAACCTTTCTGCGGTATAAGCTGGGCATCGCCCAAAGCTATGATAGAAAAACATTACCACGACAAATACCTACTACAATGGACAAATTCGACAGGTCTCCGCCAAGCGAAAACCCTCATCAGCTTCGATGCAGCTTTTGACAGAATTAGTCTTAGCAGAACAAATTTACGCCTATTAACCGGCTATCTCTCAGGACATAACTGGTTAAAATACCGTCTCCATAAAATGGGACTATCCTCTGACACGGAGTGTAGACTCTGTCTGGAGAAGGATGTAGCATCGATCCACATCTTTTGCAAATGCCCGGCCTTGGCCAGGCTTTGCCTCAAACCCTTTCAGCTGAGTTTCCCAACACCAGCTTCAATCATCAAAAGTTCGACAAGATCCATTCTATCTTTTATTAAGAAGGTAGAGGAGATTCTAGTGTCGTAGACGGGCTTGGGTACAAAAGTTCTCGTTTGATCGCAGTCCCCGTAGCACTTGTGGTTGGCTGTCAGAGGTATCAGCCTCTGAGGGCTCATACCCTCCAACAGACCTTGGTCTGGTTTCACGTGGTCCACTTGATGAACCAGGATTATGTCCTTGCTCCAACGTCACGCTCTCTTTTGATTGATTAATTGATTGATGATCTAGTAAGTTTTCGTCAAATTGGAAGCATAAAGGTACTCATACCGTTTTGATGTACAAGCGCTATTTGTGTTGTTTACAGTGACTTGAAAAATTCATCTCGGTCAAAAAATGAATTTAACTCGTGAACATTTTCGAGCTATGATTTTTTTACGATTTTCAGAGTGAATTATCTCAACAACAGTGCTTCGATCGTCTTCATGTGGCATGTTGGCGATGAAGCACCAACCCTCCAAATAATTTATAACTGGTTTAATGAATTCAAGTGTGGTCGCCGTTCGCTGCAAGACGCTTTTCATGAAGGACGTCCAAAATCGGTCATGGTCGGTCACAAACCATCAATGATGTGCTTAAACTGATAATGAATGATCGTCATGTGACATACCGTGAGATACAGGCATCCTTGGGCATTAGTTTCGTCGCATGAACACTTGGCTGTCAGAAAGATTTGCTCTCGTTGGATCTCGCATAATTTAATAATCGCTTAATAAAAGGCTCGTGTCAATTGATGCAAAGAAATTATAAAAAAATTCGATGCCGGTGCTCCGAAAGACATCTATTATGTCGTGATAGGTGACGAATTATGAATATATGCATATGAGGCCGAAATAAAACATCAATCAACCGCGCGGGTCTTCCAAGACGAGTCAAACCCAATAAAAACCATATTTTGGCGGTGTCTCAGTCGGAGTGGCAAAAGTGCATGGACAATTGGTTTGGGCGCCTGCAGAAGTATATAAACCTTCATGGAGAATACTTTAAAAAACAATAAAACCATTTTTGATGATAACCAAATGCAATTTCGTACTTTTTAAAAAAATATTAAAGAGCAACCCTGGCATTTGATAGACAATTCAGATTATATTATTCGCGCATATTCCAATTTCAAATATGAGATTTCATAACAGAATATAAATGTGAAAATATGTACACAATTTAAAAATAATTGCAACTGAACAACTTGGTGGGTACGAACTGCTGCGTAGGTTGGAGAAGTAAGTAGATAGGGCATATGAATTTATTATACAAAATACTCATTAACAACTAGTATGTATATTTACAAACTGATTAGAATTCTAGCAAGTAAATGTTTTAAAATAAATCCAAATAAGATTTGCGAAAATTGACTTCTAGAAGTTACTACCAAGCTATAGTCTTTTGAAATTAGCTACTTTGAATTACTTGCTAAATAAAAATTTCGAAAAATCTTAAAAAATACTATATAACTATAAAATTATTTACTACTACTCAACGAATTACTCTCAACTCTATGTTAGAGGAAATACGATGCATTTGACATTACTTAGCCTAACTTAATATAATGCCTTAGTGCTCATTTTATACAGTATACTAAAGTATATATGCATTCTATTTAAATTCACAGAGAATTCATATCATCTGCTTCTGTTGCTTCATACATATAGATTTACAAGTGCTCACAAAGAAAGAAACTTTTAGTCTAAATACAGGCACTTAATGCGAAAGGCACATGTATACATTCATTACATACATATGAGTACTAGAATGTTTACAGATCCTATTTGTGATCATCTACTTGAACGAAAATGCATACTTCCAAACAGTTGCACCAACACTGTATGAATTTCTCACGGAATGTAATCTGAAATATATAGTTAAGTAGGTACAAGTATGTTTGAAGCTTAATCAAATCTTATTTATGTAACTTGTATTTTGTTCTTCTTAAACATCTTCCTTTTGCATTACTATCTACTTGCCTATTACTATTACATACAATTTGATATAATGTACATAATCATGATTTTGTTATTCTTCTTGTTGTTGTTGTTGTTGTTGTGTTACATTTCACATTAACGTTACTCATATGATGATAATACACATGATATGATGGTTTAAGGGAAATTTCTATATCTATGCACTATGCTATTGCATTGTGTTAGTTCAGTTAACTGCGAGTATTTTCTTATTAGCATAATTTAAGTGGAATGTATAAGAAGACAAGAGACAAAAAAATTAGAAAATAAAAAATAACTAAATAACTAAATAGGCACTAGAAAATTCTCTTAAGTGTTTTCCCAAAATGCTGATAAAACTATTTCAGAGTGCCTATTCAACTAGACACGTACTATAAATGAATGGGAATTGCAAATTTACAAAAAAATAATATTTCTTCAAAGTAGTTAAAATCGCATATGATAATACTAAATACGCTAGTTATAATGAGAATAAAAATATTTGGTTACAAAATAATTTTTTTTTATGCTAAAGACTTGTGTAAAAGGTGAATAAATTCTAGAATTAAATTCAATTGCTAGAAATTTTGTTAATTTTGAAAGTTCCAATCAAGTACTCGTAACTTTAAATATGGTTAGGCTAAGTCTAAGCAATAGCAAGTCCATTGTGATGACGAAAATTGCGCTTCCCTAGCATACCACACTGCTTTCTGAGTCAAATATTTCTTTTCGTTTTTGCTCAAAAATAGAAATTTATTTAAATTTTTTTTTTTTACTTATTTATTTTAATTTTTTATTTATTTATTGATTAATTTTTTTTTTCTTTTTTTTGGAAAAAAAAACTCAATAGCTTTAATATTTTCTACAGAATCTTTTCTCTTTAAACAAGGCAACTTTGTTTTGGGTTCCAGATTATTGGGGAAATGATGCAAACTAGCCAAAATAGGCTTCGACCTCTACTACGCTGTTGTGGAATCATGATTTGAGATTTCATGGTCTTCCATACGTTTTTTCATTGAGAGCTACAGAAAAGAGTTTTCGATCTCTTATTAGAACAACATTTTTAGTTTTAGGCAGTACAAAGAACTCAGACCTCTCAGTTCACTGATATCACACACAGCTTTTAGTCCTATAATTTGTAAGAAACTTAATTGAGATTGCTCACATGCAATATATCCGGCCATCACAGTCATAGATATCAAGAATGATAGAAATAGAGATTGCGCACTGAGTGAACAGTTATCTTTTTTCTGGTTTGAGTTTGACAGTATGCTGTTCATATGCTGACGTCATAAACGAAAAGAAAATTAACCGAAAAAAGTCAAATCAATTTTAATAATTCTTGCAATTGTATAGTACACCGTTAGTTAAAACACTTTATAAATGAAGTGTGCTGTGGCGAGTTACAATAACGATAGATCCGACTAATCGTTATTAAAGAACCTTTTTACCTTTCCGTGTGATGTGGATTTGCAAAAAAAAAAAAAATGGATTAGTTTCTGCCGGCGATTAAGTCCTTTCGACCACAAAAATAGTGTGTTTTGCAAGGATCATTTCATAAATGGTGATTTTATCAACCTCAAGCAGAAATTCATATACGATATTATATAATCTTCTACAATTTTCTCAGGCGTTATATTCAGTACAATACGTGTTACTCCTGACGTTGACGACACATCCATAGAAATGGCATAAATTATTACACGAAGTGGGAGATATTGCGATACAGAATGGCACTGAAGCAAATTATACATGGGTAAATCACCTGAGAGAAAACCTAGCGAAGAACTCGTGGTTCCATTGAACTCGCTTGAAAATATTGAGCACTCTTCCAGTATTAATTGCAATATTAAGGTAAATTGTTCTTTCGGGTTAGATTAGAAAACTAATCAAAGAAATTGAAGAAGCCACTAACAAGAAACAACTGACAAACAACAACAACAACACTGAAATAGTAACTTAGTTTTTATTAAATCTTAATTAATTTGTTTTTTATATTATTGATATAATAATTATTTTTTTTTTTTTAATACTTATACATGTATGCATACGTGGACAATAATACTTGTAATGAAAACACGAAACCACTTCGCTTTTATTTATATATTTAGATTCATGGCTTTCCGCGGTGATATTTATTTACTTGATTCTTCAAATATTTTCCATAATAAAGTAACAAATATTGCTTTTTTTTACAATTTTGTATAAACGTTCGCAGTTTTATTTAACTTATATATGGGATTGTGATACTTCTTATTTGCCTACTATTCGTACTCTTTCGTTTATGACGTCACAGGTGGCAATCTGTATTTTTATTATTCTTGACAGATATAATCGTCGAAGTATCTCACCATATTATTCACTGCTCAAAATTAGCTCACCCAACAAATGAAGTGTTCAGTAGTCGGTAATTTTGTACTCTATAGAACATCGAATTAGCTTTAGCAGAGAATGTCATCATTCATTTGCATAGCAGAAAATAATATATCTTAAAAGGTTTGCATCACAAAAGATCTTCTAAGTCACAGTGTTTAAATTTTACTTTGTTTAATAAGTCAATCTTGCACCATCTCTCCATAATCATATTCTTGCCGATATTTAATAATTTATTTAGCACACTTTAGCGCAGTGCCTCTGGTAGTCAAATTTGAGAACTTGAGTAAAAAGTTTTGATGACTGGTATCATATATAATTTTACAGGAAAGTTAAACTGATATAGAGTTGTCATCCAATTGGGAAGAAATCATATCATGGCTACGTCACGACTTATTAAAGACAGACAATGAATGGCATTTATTTATATTGTTTTCTGACATTCAAAAACAAATTGAAAAATCCTCGAACAGGACAAAATAAACTTTGTTTCACAGCAATGACCAGCACATTGAGTTACTACTTCAGAGTTTCTACACAATAGCAATCTAACGCTATTACAAAATCCCTATAAACATTGTTGCCTCTGACAATATTAAGTAACCAATGGCAGCCCATGATATTCAATAGGTTGCCATATTCAATTGCAATTGCTCAACAATTTAGATATTAATACCATACAAATGCGTTATTCGAACCTCTGATTTGACTTTCAAATACGAGCAATATCAATAGGAACATCTCCACTATTCGGTATGAGTCACCGTTACATTTCGCAAGAATACAATATGAATTTATCTGTCTGTCTCCAAACATAATCCACTAATACAACTAATCATTAATTTATTTATAAACAAATAGGTAAACTGGACTTCCTTCTTTACAACTTATCTGTATATTTATTATATGCGAAATTATGTTGAAAGGTATTTATGACAAGAAATTTTATACTAACACATTTCTTAACATTCTATCTCTCTCTCTCGATTTCTGGGCTAGCTTAAACACAATACAGCATAAAACAATCGCATTTAATTGTAAATGTGAATTCCTTTTTGCACATTAAATTACATATGTACCTAGGTACGTATGTGTATGTATGTGTTTACGAAAAATTTTCAACATCGCTGTTGCACTCATTGTTGGTGGCAATAAAAATGTAATCTCATATAAATAAGAACATTAAATTGTATTATTGCCACTTATATGTACACGTATATACGCACAAATATGAAATCACATTAATAAGTACCTACTACAATACGAACAGAAAAGGAATATTATATGAAATGAAAGCAACAAGCAGCATTATCGTGAGTATCGTTAAAGGCAATAGTAATATTAATATTGGTACTTCTTTAATCGTTGCTACTCAGTGGTAGTACATGCCATGCTATGCAACGGCATATTGTCATGCTTTAACCACTTAGCATTGATTATAAACATAAGCCGGCATATTAAGGTGAAAACAAATGTGAGCTGGAACTATGTATGTATGTAAGCGTACATGTGAGAATGTATGCCTTTATGAACTAACTATGCTATAATAGATTATGCGTTGAGTGAGCCATCTATGATATCGATAATGATGGTGATGTTCAATAGGAAAAGAAGAACAAACATGCAGGTGGAATGGTAACCGGCAAAAATGTCAATTTAGCTACGGGATATCAAATGAAGGGCACACACCCCAACGCATATCTGTAACTCTACATCAGAAAATCAATCAACCAAACCAGCCAGACAAGCTAAACACAAGGGCTGATTGAAGCATTAAAAGGATTTCATGAATATTATTTCGAAAAGACGCAGCAGACGCAGATGCAGCAATTGTGTACCCGTTGGTGCGTGTATATAAGTGACATGTGGCACATGGTATTGCATTTAACTCCTGGCTAACTGAGGGCTTGCGTATTCGTTGCATTGTGTAAAATACTCTCAGTCATTCACTCAATAAACTTTCTCCCGATATAGTTATTGTTATTATTAATATTAAATTGACATATATAAATATAACTATATGCAATTGTATTGGATACATACAATACATATCTGTTACTTTTCCTGTTGATTTTATTTTTTGTACATTACCGCAACCGATGCGTAATATGTGTACCACACATACTTTATAGCCCATCGTAATCCTTACAAATATTACTTTAAAATGATTTAAATAATTTATTATACGCACGTTGATTAAAAATGTAAATGAAATTAATGCAATACGCATGCACAAATTTACTGATAGACATGTGTACAATCCTTGTAGAAATTCAGCACATACTATCGAGATATGAATTCGTATAAAGAAACTGAACTGACTGTTTGGCGCTGTTAAACCGCAATAAAACCAAATTCTATCGTCGATATGTGACAATGGATGAAAAATGGCTTCACCATTACACATCACAATCCAACAGACAGTCAGCTGAGTGGATAGTACTCGACGAATCGAAACCAAAGCGAGCAAAGACGTAACAGTCGGCCGGTAAGACGATGGTGTCTGTATTTTGGGATGCGAATAGAATAATATTCATCGACTATATCCAAAAAGAAACCACTATCAACAGCGACTACTATTGTGAACTTTTGGATCGATTAAAGCCTTAAATCGCAAAGAAACTGCCACATTTACAAAAGAAAAAAGTGTTGTTTCACCAAGGCAATGCACCGTGTCACAAATCGATGAAAACTATGGTAAATTGAATGAATTGGTCTTCGAATTGCTTTCCTATCTACCGTATTCTCCAGATTTAGCCCCCAGCGACTTTTTCCTGTTTTCAGATCTCAAGAAAATGCTTTCTGGAAAGAAATTTAAATCCGATGATGCAGTAATCGCTGAGACTGAGGCCTACTTTGACGAGAAAGAGAAATCGTACTATAATGGTGGTATCGAAAAGTTGGAAAAGTTGAATAAAGTTGTTTAGTCAAAATTTTGTTTTGTTTCTGTCTGGAGGAGCAGGAGATGTTCTTTGCGAATGTCCGACTTTGGCCAGACTTTGAATTAAACACTTTCATCTGATTTTTCCACCATCAGCTTCAATCATCAAAAGTTCGACAAAACCTGTTCTAATCTTCATAAGAAAGATTCAAAAGTTTTTATTGTTGTAATTGGGTCTTGGGTACAAAACATATTGTATGGTTGCAATGCCCGCAGTACTTGCGATTAGCTTTCAATGTATGTATGTATGCTATATGTTTCTTTATAGGCTTGAGTGAACACAAAATTTGTTCTTGTTTCTACGTCATGCCTTTTTAATTGATTGAAGTGTTAATGATTGTTTAGCAGTATCCTTTCAAAAGGAAACAAATCTTGTTTACTTAAATTTGCAATTTGTCACAAAATAGCCCTTCAAAGTGCATTTCTTCATTCGAAATTGGAGGATAAGTAAGTAAGTCCATTCCAATACTGTGTCAATTTAACTGCAAATAAAATATATTCAATGATAAAGTTGAAATATTCAGTAAAATACTTAAATATGACTAAATATGACTAAATATGACTAAAATATGACGAAAATATGACTTACGTGCATTAACTTTTTCACTTCAACATTTCTACTGAACGTACTTACCACCTGTCCCTCGCCCTTAGAATTGCTCATCTACAAAACTGTAGATTTCTCAACATTCTCAACTGTAGTTCTGTCTTCAATTTTATGAAAGCATTAATTTCCAAATTTAATGAATACACCTATATGAAATTTTTAGACCTCTTCAGCTATTACGAAGACTTTAGAAGACCACAATTTCAAAATATCCAAAATATGCCATCATTAAGTTTTTTCAAAACCATATTTCCTTAGACCGATTGCAATTTCCTACTGGTATACACTGGTCATAAATAAAAGAGTCCACAAATGTGTATACAATAATATTTCGTATCGTTCCATCGTTGACCGTTAATACGTTTCTTGTATCAGCGTTTTTTTTTTGTCGTATCCTCAACCAAAAATATATTATTTAAAAAAAAAATGTATCACTTTAATTTACAGCTACAGCAAACCACAACATGAGTCTGTATAATTTTCATCAGCAACATTTCCCTCTGGTACAAGACAAATAAGTTGCTACTTATTTATACACACACAATGAAAATATTTACTTTTTACATCTCTCCTATACAAAATGTAAGTAGGTATGTTCCATACTATAAATGCGTGTGTCTACTCGTATGTATCTGTATGCGTCTGCATATCGATACTGGGAATTCTTTGTAATTACATAGCCATATCTACTTACCAATTTGTAGGCAGTCATATTAAACAAGCACTCAATACATTGGTAAATATTTAATGAGAGAAGTAGGAATCACAGCTTTTCGATATTTTCCATCACTTTGCTATGGTATTGCATATTCAAATAGAGTAAAGTATATAGTAGTATATTCAAATAGAAATAATATACAAAATGTATTTAAAAAGGTTATGGAGTAATAGGCTAGTGGCTTCCACGCTGACATATAAATTTTAAAGTGCGCTTGTTAATACAATCATAAGATTTTAGAGAGATTTGTTAACGCCTGGTGGACTTTTTAACATTTTTTTTTTCTTTTTCACTCCTTTCAATTCTCTTGTGACAATGAATATTGACCTCCAATATTCTATCTGTGGATTTAAAACTGGACTTGCGTTCTGAATAAAATATCGTCACCATTAGCTTCCTTGGACTAATTAAAATAAAAATAGTTTGTGTTGATATGAAACTCATTGAGAAATACTTGTATATACACACTAATGTATACATCTAAATGTATACAGCGACTTATGTTGTATATACATGTATATAAACACTAATGTATACATCTAAATGTATACAGCGACTTATGCTTCTGTATATACAACTTAATGCGAAACATTATCGAAGAAACAAATAAATTATGGAAATAATTTGAAAATTTTTAATAAAATCATAATATTAATATTATGCTAAACATATATACAAAATATAAATAATTATAGATATTTTTCATATTCACACCCGTATGCATAAGACGAAGAGAGAGAGAGAGAGATAGAGAGGGAGAAAAATATGCCTAATAATTATATTGTCTAGACAGAGTCTGCTGTGTACATATGCTACATATTGAATGGTAGCAATCAAAATGTTATTGCTTCTTTGTTTAATTTTTTTATTATTTATTTTTGTAGCAAATTACCTATCAACTAATATAAATGCTAATAAAATATGTATATTTTATGAATATGAAAAATGAATGATAAAATAATATGTACACATATGTGTTATGTACCTATTTATATTATTTTTGTTTGAGCAAAATGTGTAGCAATTGGTCTAATATGACTAACATTTCTTATTATTTTAGGAGTTGTAGGTTATATTTCAACATGATGACTTGGTATTTTACTTACTTTGGATTGTTTGTCTTAACAGCAAACAAAATGCCGAATATGTTGCAACGAAATATTTCATGGAACAATCCAAATATACACAATCATAATCCAATTATGAGTAAGCTGACTTCGCCCTCATATCAATCAATCAAAAGAGAGCGGGACGTTGGAGCAAAGATAAACTCCTTGTTCATCAAGTGGACCACCCGAAACCAGACTGAAATCTGTTAGAAGAAATGAGCCCTATAGCTGATACCTCTGGAGGCCAACCACAAGTGTTACAGGCACTGCGACCAATGAGAGCTTTTGTACCCAAGCCCGTTTACGACACTAGAATCTTCTCTACCTTTTTGATAAAAGATAGAATTGATCTTGTTGAACTTTTGATGATTGAAGCTGGTGTTGGGGAACTCAGCTCAAAGGGTTTGAGGCAAAGCCTGGCCAAGGCCGGGCATCGATGTTTCATCCTCCTCCAGACATGTTCGACACTCCCTGTAAGAGGATAATCCCATAATGTGGAGATGGTACTTTAAGCAATTATGTCCTGAGAGATAAACGGTTATTAGGCGTAGGTTTTTTCTGCTAAGACTAATTCTGTGAAAAGCTGTATCAAATCTGATTAAGATTTTCGCGTGGCGGAGACCTGTCGAATTTGTCCATTGTATTTGGTATTTGGTTAGTAAATAAGGATGTGTTCCACTTTGAGCCCGTTGGCATGTAGGTGACGTGCACAAAATTCTATGGCGTGCATTTCTGTTTGGAAGACAGTTGGCCACGAGCCCTTTGCCACGGATATGCGAGTATTAAGACCGTATATCCCGGCGCCTGTACCTTCGTCTGTCTTCGGCATAAATAAATATAAATATTCTTTGTACTCGTTATTTCAACGAGAAACATATTGTTAAAACACATTTTGCCGCTAACTCTATCATGAACTATTATGGTCTATCATGATAGACCAATTCAATCAAATTTTTAGTAATTCCAAAGAAACAAAAAATATGTTTATCTGCATGTTGTTCAATTGTGATATCATACTTGTTGTGTGTATCTAACACCTGAATTTCATAAGCCCCATATAATTGGAACCACCAAGAAGCTTTTGATATAGTTAGGACATCGCCTAACTCCATAGTTGATATTTCCCCTAGTTTGCCAGAGAACATCGTACCTGATGACCCAAAGACCTGAGAATATATCAATCAAATTTAATAAAACATCGAATTCAAATTTCGGTATTTTGAAAAAGTACGTTCAGCTAAATGTATAACTTGTGCTATTAAATCTTTAAAATGTAAAAATATTTATTCATGCATGCATGCATTTTCAAAAGCTATTTTCTGTAGAAGTTAGTTAGTGTAATGGTTCAAAGACACATCGGTCATTGCCCATGTCATTCAATAAGAGAACAAACTCATTATTTTCTTTTTCATAACTAATGGTTTCCCACTGTACCTCTCTCTCTCTCTCTTTCTCTATATCCCCCTGTATGTCTGCCTTTCTCTTTCCATTGCTACAAACTCTTATGTACATTTGTATGCATGCGATTGTAAAAGGCAAAAGGTCCTAAATTATTTTAAATGTCCCATAATTTTTTTTTCTCTATATCTATGTATGCGTAGATCGTCACATACATAAATCACAAAATATTTGGTCTTTTCCAGAGAATAGAGTACTTGTCGTACATATACATACATAAAACATAAGAAGAATAAAGTAAAAGGACAACACTTTCCCATCATCATTTACACTCATTTGTGTGTGTTTTGGTTTTTCGTTTTTTTTTTCGGATTCCTTATTGCATACATGTATGTATATATATTCATCTCTTATTGCTACTGGTTCTGTTGTTTTTTTTTTAGTTGTATATTGCAAGTAGTATGTGAAATTTTATTTATTGTTGCTTGTTTGGAATTTTTAATTTGACTCAAAATTGCTGCATTTCTTATTTGTTTTTTTTTTCTACATTTCTTCATTGTTTTTTTTTTTAGATATTAATGTTTTTCTTGTATTTTCCATTTCCATATATATATATATATACCTATTGTTGATATCTTGCTAAATGTACCCATTCTTATCATTCTATTCTCATGTTGCTATTTTATGACTTTATATTGTGTTGGAGACAAGAAAAAAGCAAAAAAAAAAACTCACAAAAATTTCACTTTTTGGTCCTCCTTGACATGTGTTTTATGTTGTGTAAAAATTCTTCTCTATCTTTTATACTTGTATATTGTACTCGTATGAGTATGTGGTACATAATATCTTCTTCATCTTTGCATTTATATACTTGTATATGTGAAATTATTTATATAAAATATTTATATGTATGTATGCATGCATGTGGGTGTGAATTTTTTATAAATGTTTCGAATTTTCTAAATAAATTTTACACTTAGTTATTTATTTTAATTAAAATATTTGAATTCTTTTTTTTTTTTGTGTATGTGCTATTTTTGAAATTGTATATCAAGTTTAAGGATGGGTTTTTTTTTTTTGAATTTCTGGCTGCTAATAATATATAAACGAATAAAATACAATATATATTTAATATAAGTATGTATATAAAAAGACACCATTAAAATTGTTTTTTACTCCTAATATTTAACAATTTTTTGAGTGAGATTGATACGATATATTGCAAGGACTGATTATTGTGCTCCCTTGGAAAGTAATTAAATGTAAGAGAATTATAGATCACATAGCCATTGGGTTGATATACGAAAGGATGCCTGTCCACTGGCGTTCGGCTATGACGCAAAAGTTCTTTGGATTGCATAGCCACTAGGTTGATATAGTGAAGAAATTACATCTTTAAAATGCTTTGTCTTTGCCTAACACTAAGATTACTTCTTCGTCTCGATATTCTTTGTCTATAAAGTACTTAGCTAATAATATTAATATATATTTAAATTATTTATTATTGCACAAATTTGTAAAATACTATCGAAAATCTAATTACATAATTTTCGACATTAATTACCTTCCTTTTCACGGCCCATTAATTAATAAATATACGCGTTCATTGAACTGACTTTTCTGTTCGATTTGTGTGTCAATTAACAGAATTAATCTAATTAGAAACAAATTCTAATCACCTATGATAACTGTCCTTACCTTGCTAAATATATAATGGGATATTGCAATACATCATATTGATCGATGTGAATCCGCCGATGTACATCTATATTCATAAACCAATGGACACAATGAATCTGGTGGCTCGACCAATGGCGCCAATTTTTCTTTGTAACTTGCAGAACATAATTGAGCAACGGATTGGTCTGCACCATAATCAATTGTCGCATTGTACTGAAATGCAACTCGATGAGTATGCAACGCACATTTGTTTGTCTTCGCGTACGAATACATGACTGAATTCGACTGACTAGGGATATCTCTTTCGATTCGGCTATTGCTGTGCGTAAAAGTGCGAATAAACAAATATTATGCAAACCCATGCAAATTTTTGTAATTTCTTACACTTTCGGTTTTTATAGAATTTCCCAATTTTTTTCTAGACTATTTTGACAATGTTTCTATACGTAAAAACATTATTCGGACTATTACGAATATTAAAAAGAAAAATTCATTACATTAATTCATTACTCATTACAATGCAGTGATTCCAAGATTCCAAGAAGGAAAGAGCCACGACTTCACACAAAAGATTTATTGTTAGAAACCAACGCATTCTACGATGAAGACGAGGAGAACAACAAATCTTTAGTAAAAATAAATCCAGTATTTTTGCGTTAAATTGAAAGTTTTATTTAGCATAGTTAAAATGATCCGATTTAGGTCAAATATACACCGTTTAGTTCGATAATCTGTCATTTTGCCATTTTGAAGGTAATTTCATAATGCAACTCTCATAGAAACCCTCGTCCTTATTGGCAAAAAACTAGGACAGTCGATTTTCACAAGCTTCTCTTGAGGCGAATTTTTCACCAGCAAAATCATTCGCCATAGACAGGAACAGATAGTAATCACTTGGTGGCACTTGATGCAAAAGAACCTCCCAACCATGCTCCCGGAGCTTCAGGCGCGTAACTATCGATGTGTGTGGCCTGGCGTTGTCCTGATGGAACACAATTCCTCTTCTATTGGCCAAAGGTGGCCGCTTCTGGGCGAGTGCTTCCTTCGGACGGTCCAGTTGTTGACAATACAGGTCCGAATTAAGAGTTTGGCCGTAGGGGAGCAGCTCATAGTAGATGATTCCCTGTCAATCCCATCAAACACATAGCAAAACCTTCCTGACCGTCAATCCTGGCTTGGCCACCGTTTGCGCCGGCTCACCGTGATTCGACCATGACCGTTTTCGCTAAACGTTGTCGTAAGTGACCCATCCTTCATCACCAGTAATCATCCGCTTCAGAAATGGAGCCACTTTGTTGCGATTAAGCAGCGATTCGCAGATGGAAATTCGGTCCATGAGGTTTTTTTGCGTTAACTCGTGTGGCACCCATACATCGAGCTTGTTTTTGTATCCAACCTTACTGAAATGGTTCCAAACGGTTTTTTGAGCAATGTTTAGCTCTTGGGCAATAGCAACAGTGCTTACATGATGGTCAGACTCGACGATTTCCATTATTTTATCGATAGAAAAACTGTGAAGTATGGCGTATTTTCTCTTTACTGGTGTCCATCTTTGACGCGTGCTCAAACAATACTGAGTCAAACAATCACAAAAGTGCCTGAAAAGATTATTTAGTACGAAATCGTATCTAGCGCCATCTAGCGTAACCCAATCGCACTTATACAACACGAGATACAGATTACTAAAGCCATCTATTCAAAAAATAATGGATTTCTTTTTACTACACCGGATATATGTTAAGGACCACATTCTAGGTAAAATCGTGCCAATGAGCCGGTCGTCTATTATGGATTGTACCTAGAGCAAGTAAATACAACATGTACGTAACTACTTGTACATTTGCTATTTATCATTCCTTTCTATAGCATTGTAACACACATATCTCATTTACTCGATGATATGAGTGTATTGCGAAAAAAAGAAATTCATACAAAAACAAATAAAATTGAGTTTTTTGGTTCTTTGCCAGTAATTAATCCATTAAAACTATTGATGTTAAAAAAAAACAGCAACAAAAAAAATTGCAATTCAATGGCCAATCTCATGAAATAATCGCCATAATAACAACATCGTTTACCATCATTAAAAGCTGAAAGCATTACCATCAACAAACAAACAACCAACCAGCCAACCAATGAAGCAACAATATAAATTAATTTAAATTCGTGGTAAATCTTTGATGATCATTACGTGGCGGTGGTAGTGGTGATGATGGTGGTGATTGCGGTAGTGCGATAATGCAACGCGTTAACATTGGCTAAAAACTTTTCAAATGAATAAATTCTGTTCAGCGGATGTTTTTCTTTTCGTTGCTGTCATTTTGTGTTCGTTTATTTTATTTTATTTTGTTCTTTTCACTTTGTTCGTTCAATGCTATTTGGTATGTGAAATTTGTTGTTTCTTTTTCTTCTATTTTTTTGGCCATTTCATTTCATTACATGCGACCATAAGGCTGTCGTAATAGTTAGTAGAGTCCAAATGTATGTCTGTTATATGTGCGCTTTGAAACAGCTTTACTTTCTGGCATTTTTTTTTTTTTTTTGTTTTTGCTTCTTTATATTTTGTTTCGTCTACGCATTAAAGTTGAAGTAAATTTTTATAAAACGAGTCACGTGTGTTGCCACAACAACCAGCCAATGAATTGTCAACAACGAATTATTTGTGTACTGTGTGTGTATGTGTGTGTGTGTATGTGTGTGTGTGTATGTGTGCAGGTATATTTGTGTAAGTGCACATTAGTAGTGTAGTTCATGCTCTTTATTATTTCTTTTTTATATAGAAAAACAAAATACACACAAACAGAGTTAAATAATGAACAAGGACATGTGAGCAATAGGAATGATATATTTGGAAATCCATTTTCAAAAAAAAATATTTTAATTAATTTCAAGCAACTCTCTTTTGAAGAGCACGAGTATTATACTTTAATTTACTATTTAATTTATGGTATCAATAAGAAAGACAAATACACTTTAGGAAATCAGTTTCATGCAACTATCTTTTGAATCGCACGAGTAATTTACAAGATTACATTTTGCATTACAAAGGATAATTTTGAAAAGCCCTATTTTCAGTATTTTGCCATTTTTCAGCAATAGTGCCCAAAATCTTTCTATCGTAGTTATAATTCTTTCTTTCTAAATATAACCTCAAAACATAACACCTAGGAATCGTATAATATGTGCTTTTTGATTCCAGAGTGGTCCTTAGAGTGATCTAGAGTCATCCTTAGTAGGTAAGACAGGAGGCTTTGAGAAGTAGGACTGAATATCTCACTACAAAAAAGCTGACTGTAATAGTCACCGCCACTAAAGTCATCGACCCGGTTGGTACGTAATGAATACGAAAGCGGTCCCAGAACTACCCGACCTAACATATAGATCGCGGCAGTAGTTTCAAAAAAAATACTTTGGTGAAAAGTGGCAATCTTATAAAATATAGGTTTTAACCTATAGGTAACAACCTGGCGCCTTGAACGCCAGTGGTCGACCAATTGAGGTGTCCACGCCAGAAACGGTTAATAATATCCACAAAATGATATTGGATGATCACCGACTAAAGGGGCGTGAGCTAGGTGAAATTACAGGCATTTCAAAAAGTGCTATACATCGTATATTGACCGAAACTTTGGAGATGAAAAAGCCGTGTGTAATATGGGTGCCGCGTTTGGTCACAATAGAACAAAAACAACGTAGTGAAGATGTTTCTATAGCGTGTTTCGCGATGTTTCATAGAAATAAAGTCGAGTTTTTGCGTTGATTCGTAATCATGGATAAGACATGGGTCCACCACTTAACACCTGAGAAACAAGAGCAGTAAAAACAGTAGACTGAAAGGGGAGAATCATGCCCAAAGAAGGCGAAGACAGTTCCATCTGCAGGCAAGGTTATGAAGTCTGTTTTTTGGGTTGCACGTGAGATAATTTAAATGATGAAATTAAAGAAAAAATGCCGCATTTGGCAAAATAGAAAGTGTTATTTCATCAAGACAATGCACCAGTTCACACATCTGCTATTGCGATGGACAAAATCAATGAGAATCAAGCTCGAATTTCTTCAGCACGCACCTTATTCGCCATATTTAGCTCTTTGGGATTATTTTCTATTTCCAAATGTGAAAAAATTACTTGGTGGAAGAAGATGTGCAAACAATGAAGAGGTGGAGTCGTATGCGGTAGATGCCTATTTTAATGAGCTGGATAAACTATAAACAGGGTATCGAAGCTATAGAATATAGCTGGGAAAAGTGTATAGAGCTAAAAGGAGATAATGTTGAGAAATAAAAAAAAATTTTCTCAAATTTGTTGTAGCTTCTACTCATTTATATTCGAAATATGGAGAAGGTCAAGGTACTCATCGAAGAGGTCACAGGCTACCATATTCCTGCGGGCACCGCTACACCTACTGTCAAGAGGACTGCATGACTTTCTTCTATCTACGAAAACTTCGCACGATTGTACACCTAGAGCAGTGAAACTCTTTATGAAATAATGAATGGGAATTAGAAGTTTAGATATAGTTTTCTTAAGGCAGAGGTATAGTCCTTATATATCACGTGCCAACAAAATTGGCCATAGCCCATCGAAGAGGTCACAGATTACTAGAAATAGAGTTTTTGTTTTTATGGGATGAGATATGGACATCCATTATCAAGCATGCTCGTTCGTTGAAAAACTAACCTTATGTCCTTAGCATCAGTCTGATATGCATATATTTTTGTGCGCTGAAAACATTTATATAGAAACATACATAATTCTGTAAGTGAGCTTGATGTAGGTTTTATCTGAGAATGTCGATTTTAAAATATATCTATTCCCTGGTTAAGCTACAACAATTTCATACACTTGATTTTAGTTTGCACAAAGAATGGAAATATTATTACGTCATAAAATATTATTTTTCATGGTAGACAGGCTTGAGTTTCGTCCAATTCTGTCTTAAAATGTACTTTTCCATTGGGAATTGGTGTGATTTTCACTTCAATTAGTTTATAGTTATGCAGCTATCATAAGAATAGCGAGATGAATAGAAAAATAAATTACCTTCTAGGCGTTACAAATACAAACACTGAAGCATAGATTAAAAATGTCCTCTACTATTTAAATGTAGGATATAAAGAATTTCAAGTATAACTGTGTATGAGAGAGATGGGGTGCCAGGTGAGCTCGTTCCAACGGTGGCAACTCCTTGTCTGTAGGTGTTGGTGAGGTGGTGATTGTCGTGTTGGTTGTAGATTTGAAGTTGTTGCTGATGCAGATCGCACATATAAAGCAATTTACACAGTAACGCACTCACTTTTTCATTTTAATATATAACAATTTGAATTTATTGTTCGATAATGTTTGTGTATGTGTCTTAATTTAATTTACATTAGTTTTTATTTAGCTATTGTACAATGCTTTATTATGAGAGAGAGAGAACGGGGAGATAAAAAAGTCGCGCACACGGTTCTGTCCTCTTGTAGATATAATTTGAGAATGATAATAAAAAACGACGTTAACATGGCAACGAACAGTTGGTAAAACCAATGTTGCCAACACACTCAAAAATAAAGGAAAACCAAACTTGCAGAGCAGTGTGCGCGTATTTCATTCTGTCGTAGACAATAACTAAGAAGATCATCAAAATTTAAAACTGTATAATATTCTCCAAACGAAACCAACATTTTTACTACTTAAACTAAAATATATTCCCAATCCATTGCCAAAACCTTTACTGATTTATGTTGAGAATTAGTTTAGACTTGAACCAAAAAAAAAAATGAATATATACGAAATACAAGCACATAATAAATGTAATTAAATAATATGTAAATTCAACCAAAAATACATAAAATCAAGCAGCCAAGAATATACAAAAAAAATAGAGACCTTAAAATAATATTTTGAAAAAAAAAAACGAAATATTTTATATAATTCAACTCTACATATAGCGACTTTCGACTTTTTCTATTTATGTATTCATTTGTTTCTTTTGTCTTTCTTCTCTTTTAGAGTATATGTGTGTGTGTGAGTGTGTAGTAGTAGTATAAATAATAACTTACACAGAGACATACGTTTAAATAATATGACAAGAATATGACAATACTGCAAAGTTATTCGAGCATACATATACAAACACAGACCGAAAATATTATAGCAACAGAGCAAGCACAATGCAAAAATTCCAGAATCAACATTAAAAATCACTGTAGCATTACTTATTTGCATATATTCGTTTATAATATATGGACATTGTGACTTCTCTTGTAAGCGCAAGGATATTCAATGGAAAATTAAAACGAAAAAACACAAATAACATAGACTAAGAGAGCAAAAGAGATGTAGACCAAAAAAAAAACATTGAAATCCATACCGTGATCTGGATCTGGTTACAATTTATGCCATTTTAGTTGGCTGTCAAAATCACACAGTGCTTAAAATATCATACAGACGCATACACGCATACATGGTGTATACTTAACTTCTTACTAAATGCGGATATGTGCTTGATACTCATATGTACTTATGTATATGCTTGTTTGTGTATGCTAAAGCTTAAAAGGTATCTACAAACTACATCGTACTGTTCTGTATTTGTCCAAATGTAATTTGTCTGTGTATATGTGTATGTGTATGTTTCATGTGGCGTCCGAATCTAAATACATATGGAAGATTAGTATTTGTCGCACCCTCCATCTCGTCTCTAGCAGGTTGTGTGTTGATGCCAACAAAAATATGCTAAAGAAAACAAACAAAACAATAAAAAAAAAAGTGATGCTCAGCCAAAAGCGAATTCTCTTCGACATGCCACTCATACCACTCATATTTAATACAAGCATATGAAATGGTTCCACCAAAGAGAGAGGAACACAGATTTTTAGTTATTTTTCTTAAAAAATGTGATTGTTTGAAATCAGTTGAGCTTTTATTTTTGCATTTTGATCCTTTTTTTTTGCGTTCCTTTCTATATATTTTTCTTTCCCTTCACTTATCCTTCACTATTCATCCTAACGCTTTTTGCTTCAGTTGCTGTGATTTATACGCACACATTGGTGAAATTTGAATTTTGAAAGATTTTTCAATAGCAAAAAAAAAAAAAAAATGAAATAAAAATAAAAAATAAAAACAAAAATTGGATTGTAGCCAGTTATGGAAATTATTCTCATACACTCGTATGCTACATATATATGCAAGTAGATATATATGAAATTCTATATATAATGTTGAAAAATGTTTAACATACAAACTGCTCTTCCTTTTGTCTTTAGCTTAGTGCAAAAGGTATCATCATCATCATCATCATCATCATCATTATCATCATCATCATCTTCAGTGAGCTCGTATAAATATAGTATATATTTGTATGTGCCTGTGTGAAAAAGGATGACTCTATTTAAAAGATTTACATAATTACATATATGCTTGAGTAATGGATTTAGCAACTTATGCCAAAAAAAAAGGGATATATTCTATGAAATGCATACTGCCTTATTCATATGCACTCACTCTACTAATGTTGCATTGATCCCATTAAAATTGAAATATTCTATTTTACAATCAAATAGAAGGAAAGAAAAAAACCAGTGATAAAATTATTTTTTAATTTCTCTACAACAGGGTCAACCATGAGTAATCAATTATATGAAAATATATTTTTTGCCTTTAATTCTGTACAAGGGGACACATGCATTCATTTATGGTTATCAGCAAAACAGACAGACTTCCTTCTAAATATTCTAGGAATTTTACATTTTTTGTACTCCCAGACAGGTATGTCTGGGAGTCACAGGCTCCTCCACCGAATTATCACCACATCTTTACGGATGGCTCTAAGCTCGTAGGAAAGTTGGGCGATGGTGTATATTCGGATAATTTCAACAACAGTATTTCTTTTCACCTGCCTGATCACTGCAGTGCATTTCAGGCAGAAGTCAAAGCTATTCACACTGCACACACTTGGATCAAGCAGAACATTGTCTCCCATCGCGACATTTGCATTCTGAGTGACAGCAAGCTGCCATGAAGGCTCTTGATTCTTTTCTCGTTAAATCGAAGATCATTCTAGACTGCCACAGATCTCTTAATGAGATTTCCGAGCAGCATAATATCCTCCTGTGCTGAGTACCCAGTCACAGGGGCATACGAGGAAACTGCAAAGTGGACGACCTCGCTAGGCAGGGTACAAATGAAGCTTTAACTGAAGAAAATCTCCACTTGGGGATCCCCATTGCCACAAGTAAACACATTTTGGATGTATTCACATATAACTCCTTCCAAAAAAAGAGGATGGATTCACCCAACTGTAGGACGGCGTAAGTGCTGTGGCCCACACTCAGCAAGAAACGCTCGCATAAACTCATTGACATTAACAGAAGAGATATCTCGACCTATGTTGGAGTGGTTACCGGCCACTGCATCATAGGACTTCACGCAGCGAGAATGGGCTTATGCCATCTCGTGCCTGACTACTGCAGAAGCTGCAGAGATGAGGAGGAACTCGAGACCGTCTCACATCTGCTGGGGTACCTGCTCTGCTTTGTGCAAAAAATGCAAAAAATTACTGGAATATTACCAGTTGAATGACTTAGCCCCCCCTATCAGTGGTTGATATTAGCAACCTCCAAAATTTCGTCAAAAGTTCTGATTGGTTCGACGTAGTAGAGTCTACTACTCTTCGCGTAGTATTCGCGTGGTACCACAATGGACCTTTCTCTGGCCTACGTGCGCCCTCTTTTTGAGAGGGCGGCCACTCTAACCTAACCAAACCTGTACTGTCCTGTGGTAAAGTGGCAGCATTCGTACCTTTTGAGGATCATATATTGTATGGCTCTCATGGTTTTACCATATTTATGGAATTGACGTTGGATGGTCAATATGTGTCAATGTTTTTTCAGGGGCTTTGATGCTTGTGATTATGACCTTTTCGACAGACTTCGAAGTGGACCAGCAGTTGATAACCTCAGGACAATTACAATGAATTAAAGCTTCCAGAGAAATGTGGTCTATAACTAATTATCGAGAAGCCTTTGGTTAATTGCACAAAGCCATATATGTACAAATTGGATATGTGAATAATATGGGTACCGCATCAATTATCTGAGAGAGAGAGAGCGCGAGAGATCAACAAGGATTTTCGTCAATCAATTTGCATTTTACTATTATTCAGATTTCCTAGACTTCCATTCCTTAATAGAATCGTTATCAGAGAATGGAAATGGATCTCTTATGAAAATATGAAATATTCGACATAGTCGCTATCTGGAAACCAAGCCTGTTGCCAAGCAAGTTGTTATCATGTTTTTAGTAGGACTGTAGTGGCATAATTTATTTAGGGTTGTTGAAACTTATTTTTTTTTTGTCTTTTTTTTATATTGCAATCTGTTTTCATAACATTTAGCAACACTTAATTACTTAAAGTAAAAATAAACATAAGAATATTAATCACGTATGGACTACACCCACTACATTAGCAAATGAGACTTGTTATTGATTTTCTCTTCAGCTGCGTAAAATTAATGGAATTGGAATTGAGATCCGATATTAGTGGATGGGTGGGTGGATGTGAAGTCTTTGATTGGGTGATTTGGCATGCTTTTTTATTACTTCAGCAACCGTTGGGACTTTCAATACACGATGGATTTGGTTGTTTGTGACATAATGTGGGGCGTTTGCAATCATTCGTAGGCTTTCAGATTGAAATCTTTGAAGAATTTCGACATTGGAGGTTGGCGCAGTACCTCACAGCTGTATGCCATATGGTTTTAGCACAGCTGAGTAGAGTAAGAGTTTACTCTCGAGTGAGACTTGAGAGTTACGATTTAGCAAACAGTGCATATTTCTTGGAGATATGTGTTCTCCAAGTTAGTTTGCTATCGATGTGCATGCCTAGGTATTTAGTTTTGTTACATTGCGGAATATTTACATCGTTGAGTTTTACGGGTGGGCAGGTGCTACGTTTATAACCTGGATAGACTTGGTTTCATTTGTCTTGATTCGCCAATCTTTCAACCATTGAGTAATCTTGTCTAACCCTTTTTTGAGCTTTGCCGATGCTAGTTGTGGAAGGGTATCCATTGCGCGGATAGCAGTGTCGTCTGCAAAAGTGCCAACGATGGATCCTTCAGACGCTGGTAAATCGAATGTGTGAAGCAGGTATAGAATGGGGCCCATTATGGTGCCTTGAGGTATACCGGCTGAATTTTCGTAGAGTTCAGACGGTTCATCTTCATCTTGCTTGACGAAAAAGTATCGACTTTCGAGATAGGACTTGATAAATATAAAAAAGTTTATCGAAAGGGTGTCCTTGATATTATAAAGTAAACCGTCATGCCAGACACGGTCGAAAGCTTGAGATCTATTGAGAAACGCTGCTGTACAGTATTTCTTTTATTCGAATGCATTGTGAATATAATTTATAAGTCTGTGTAGTTGTTCAATTGTACTATGCTATTTCCTGAAACCGAATTGGTGGTTAGGAATTAGTTTGCGTTCTTCTTGTTGAAACTTGAGGAAATATTAACTGCTAAATCGTGTGCTGAACAGTTACAACGTCTGTATACAGAACTGTTGAAAAAGGGGGCAGATTTAGTCTACAGAAGAGTCTAATATACAAGGTGCGACAATTATGTATTAAGACTCGAACCATATCTCAGCAACCAAGTGCGCCATCTATATGTGAGCACATGCGTTTTGAAGCTTCAACCTTCCTCTACTAACTGTCAAAATTTCTTGGCATTGGTTGACATTTAATATTTATTGACATTCATTTCACAAAACACGTGTTCGTTTGATGTTGAAATTTTAACATGGACCAAAGAGCCAATTCCACGCAAAAATTGATAAAAGTGCATCAGAAACATTCCAAATGATACAGCAAACGTATGGCGATGTTTGTTTATCAAGATCAAATGTTTTTATAAGGCATAAACGGTTTGTGGATGGCAGAGAGTCGCTGGAAGATGAAATAAAAGTAAAAGAAGGAAGGCCAATTTCAGTGCCGGAAACGATCCAGAAAGTTCGTGATTTTATTACAGAAGACGAGCAATGCTTTAGTGAAAATGATGGAAGAGGCCTTAAACATCAACAGAGAAACTATCCGACTCTTTCTTCGCGAGGATTTGGGCAAAACAAAGGTCTGCGCGAGATTTATTCCACTCACATTGATAGAGGACCAAAAATTAATGAGAGTCAGTCATTCTAGAGACATGGTTGCAGCTGCAGAAAATGATCTAAACTTCCTGAAAACAATTGTTACGGGTGATGAAACATGGTGTTTCCAATACGATCTAGAAACCAAGCGTCAAAGTGCGGAATGGAAATCAAAAAAACTAACCACAAGCCAAAAAAAAAACACGAAAAGTTCCATCAAAAATCAAAACAATGCTCATCACATTCTTCAATTGCAAAGGAATTATCCACAAAGAATTTGTTCCAACTGGTCAAACAGTTACTTCCGCATATTACCTCGAAGTTTTGGAGCATTTTATGTCCAGGATCCGTCGTTTTCGACCAGAATACCGCGATCCAAAAACTTGGTCTCTGTTGCACGATAATGCACCGAGTCACACAGCATTCATTGTTCATCAATTTTTGGCTCGGAATCAGGTCTGTGTGTTGAAGCACCCGCCGTATTCACCTGATTTGGCACCGTGCGACTTCATTTTCTTCCCAAAACTGAAACTGAAGTTGAAAGGATGCTTTTGTGATGACATTCAGACCATACAACGGGCTTCGATGAGGGCACTGGAGGCAATTCCTAAAAATGAGCAGGAATACGCGTTTGAATCACTATTAAATCGATGTAACAAGTGTATTGAATCAGGAGGAGAATATTTCGAATAAAAATACCGAAAAATTAGCGAATATCGTATTTTAATTGTGTTTTATAGAGGCAGTCTTAATATATAATTGTCGCACCTTGTAAAAACACAGCCTATCACAGCTCGTTGATTTTTCGAAAGGTGTAATGGTTCAGTGTATTCACATATGTCACAATAGCTGATCCCATAACAAAAATCGGAAGCCTCACTGGACTTTTATCAATGTCGGAAATTGCCATAGAGTATTTTCCCAAGTAAATACTTTCGAGTGTATTGAAAATGCAATAAACTCATATAATTAGACAATATTTTAAAGAAGGATTTATTTTCCTCTTGTATATGTGACTCAGCTTTGTTTCATTGCAGCTTTTATTTAGAAATCCACAAAAATATTTTTAATATTTTTCTCAAGATTTTTTTTCTCTTATTCATTTCATTTTGTTTTTCTTTTGTCATTTTTCTTCAATAATTTATCATGAATTCTAACTTTCTTTTCATTAAATTTAATTCAAATGCTAAATTGCTATTGCATATAATCATGCTTGAAATTTGTTGCTGGACAATTCTTTTAGAAAGGCAGAGAGATACATAGAGAATTCGAGACTTCATAGTGCAAAAACAAATATTGAAAATGCCGGAAATCTTTTAAACGTAAAATATCGAGAAGAGTAAGAAAAACTAAACGAGAAAATGAGCAATACGATAAGTAAACAGGTATAGATTGACTCGCGTGGTCGTAGATGTTATTAAATTCCATTTTCTCTTTCGGTGTGCACAACAGCACAACATTGATCGTTGTGATTGTAGCGATAGTAGTAGATACAATTACAGTTAGATTACAGAGAGTATGGATATTGTTGGTATTGTTGGTGTTGTTGTGTTAAAAGTTACTTCAAAATAACTTTTTACTTAAATTTATTTGGTCGGTAGTTAGGTTGGTTATTTGGTTCTTATACTTTTGTTGTTGTTGTTGTTGTTGTTCCACTTCATCGCCACGGTCGTCTTCCCCTCAACAACGCTATCGTTTTTATCTTATTCATCTTAGTGTCGGTTGTTTGGTTGTGGCAAAAATGTTTAACTGTAAACAAACTCTGGTATGCCACCTGTCTACTGATGTTACTGCTGCCGCATTGGTGCAACTTTTCAACAACTCTCACACTTAGCACTCGAACCATTTCAGGTGATAACAAACATGTTGAAGTGTTATACATACTTCTTCGTATTTCCACCTTCTTCACTACAATTTCTATTATGTATGTGTTTACACGTGTGTGTGTGTATAACAATGTGTGTGTACATTCGTTAGTTAGAAATTAAATCGATTAATTCGAGACTAAAAACTTTTCTACCCAAGACAAATAAGTAAGGGATGCATCTTTTGACAGGTTGCAACACTTGGTAGATTGCTATGTTGGTTCTTTTGGTTAGGTCCAAGTTTACTTGTTTCTACTGTATATTTGTACATAGTTGCTTGGTTGGTTTCTAAGTTGTTGGTTTGGTCAGTTGCCTGGCTGCTTGTATGATTGCTGGAATATTTGGTAAAGAAAACTTTGTCTTCAATAAAATGCTTAGAATTTTTTTTTTATGTTTGTTGTTTTTTTTTTTTTTAATATTTTTTGTTAACTATTGTTACCTTTGTTATTGTTGTTATTCAGTCACCAATAAAAATGATGCTACATATTTTTAGAGTTGACATAAACTCAGTCGTCATTATATTGTGTAAGCAATTGTTTGTTTGTTTTTTTTTTGTAAATTTTTTCATAATTTTTTTCATTTGCCAATGTTTCTCTTCAATCATATTTCTTAATTATAAATTTTCAAATTTTTTGTTTTTAATTATGTTTTCATATGACTAAAAATAGTACATGAAAATTAAACAGAAATTTATTGTGTATGTAACTGTTTTTTTTTTTTTTTTAATACTTTCATAATTTTTTTCTTCTGACAATATTTCTCTTCAATCATTTCTTCTTAATTGTAATTATTCACATTTTTATAAAATTTAATACGAAGTAATATTTTCTGTGTTGTAGCTCAGTGGTTAGTGTATTGGCCTTCTGATCTGTGGGTTGTGAGTTCAATCCCCGACTGAAGAATAACAAATTTCATATCGAAACGATATTAAATTTGTCGGCAAGCAATTGGCGATTCTTCCGACAGAAATAACTTGCCATAAAAAAGCTTCTAGAAGAACTATGTGACAAAGCTCAGAAAAAGTGATGTCACAAGAGTTCTGCAATTCAGAACCGGCTAAAATAAGTAAGTCCCTTCTAATACTGTCCAAAATTTAACACGCACAACAGTATTGGAAGTGAAGCTCGGCCAAAGAGCCCTTCGAGTCTTATAAATACCACATATCAATTTTTTATTTTTTTAATATTTTCATATGACTAATACTAATACATGAAAATTAAACAGGAACTTCACCTTTTGTACCGTCAATGAAATGCTGCTCATAAATAACAATGAATGAATATAAAGAGAGTCTTTCCAATTGCCATGTTCATATGACATTTGTGTTCATTATTCATTGACATTTCACCATGAATAGACTTACGCCAGAACAACGTTTACAAATTGTGTAAATTCATTTCCAAAATCAGCCACATCAATCAAACCATCGATTTATTAAATGAAAGAGTTTTAATTGAAAGTTTATTTGCCTCCTTGTGATCTGACGCCATTGAATTACTTTTCATGGACGTATGTGAAGCCACTTGTTTATGTCGATAAAGCACAATCTATTCCTACATTCTGCCAAAATGCTCGAAAGGGTGCTCAAGAAGTGGACCCATAGAGTGGATAATGTAAGAGCCAGTTGCGGACAACATTTAAAAGAAATTATTTTCAAACATTAAATGTTATAATCCAAGCTAAAGCCTCAAATACAATTTTCGATTATTAAAATCATTTTAATGCGTTTTATTTAAAAAAAAAAAAAACTTCAGGAAGCTCTTATTGGATCACCATCTAGAAACAGCCGATTTTGCTCCATACTTTTTCCATGCTATCACTTATATTCCTAGTATTATAGTTACTATCAGTATGTTTTGATTTTTATCCACTTTTATTATTGAAAAGATACTGCGCTTTTATTCAGAAACAGACGAAACTACAAATTAACTTCAAAATTGGTCTAAAGTTCGATTATTTAAATTATTTCATTAGTTCGTATTATAATAATTTTCAGACGTGAATTTAATGAAATGCTTTATTGTTTACTTCATTTTATAGGCCAAAGGCATTTTTGCTAATATTTTGAAAATAAAATCAATTGAGAATCGACCACCAATTACACATGTTGGTTTATATGAAGTACTCGTATTTCCATAAATGTTTATCAAAATTAAATGTTTTGTGAAATATTGTTTATGCCATTTAATAGACCAAAAGCATTTTCTAAGGCATCTTTTAAAATTATCTCAATATTTTTTGCTTTCGATAGGTACGTGGACTGGGAAAATATTGCTTTCTATACAAATTAGCTGGGTGCCGTAGCTCAGTGGTTAGTGTGTTCGCATTCTGATCTGTAGGTCGTGGTTCAATCGATAAGAGTAGTTTTATTAAAGTGCCAAACTGTGTATAATTTTTAAACCACATTTTTGCGGAAAAATCAAAAATTGATTTAATTAGCAAGAAATTAGTGATATTTTAAAATCATTTGCACACATTTCCAAAACTGTCACTAGCTAAATTCTGTAGATTTCACTTGCACAGCGGAGTAATTCGATAAAATGTCAAATGGAGCCTATAGTGTTAATTATTAATTTATTTTATTTTTAGTTAAATTTACAAAGATTTTCTTCTATAAACTATACATTCTACGCACTGATTAGTTTTACTTGCTGCAAACTATGTACAAATTCAATTAAGCGACAGTGAAAATCATCATATGAATCCATCCTTTTACAACAAGAAAACAAAAAAAAAAGAAATTGTTTAATAAAATTGAAAGATTTTTCATTCTTGCCACGAAATTAACGCAATTTATTACTATTCTCCTTCACACACACACACACACACGACACACTCTCTTCCTCTCTCTCTTTCTCCTGTGAATATGAGTACGTTTTCAATATTATCGCCTATTTGAATTGGTTTTGCTTTGAGAAAGGTCTTCTTTCTTCAACGCTACTCAACTTAATTGTTGTTAGACCCTTTTTCTTTATTAGTGTTGTACAAATTTTTTTTTTTTTTTAATGCTCATAATGCCCTTTTTCGCTGAACTTTTGTGTACCATGCAAATAAATCTATTTACCCTTTAACATACATTCATATATAGTATTTATGTACATATCGTATATACATACACAAGCCCACATACATGAATTCTAATATACAATTTACATTTATACTTTTAGTAACAAATTTACAACAAGAAATAAATTGAAATTAGTTTTAACGCATTAAACGAATATGAAGCAAAGCAATTTTGCCTTTTGACTTTAACATCACCAGCACCAACACCACCAACACCACCACCACCACCACCTCCACCGTGTCGTTATTACCAATATCAATTGTAACTTTACCATCAAATCAAAAAACTCTTCCTTCCTAGTCTTCCTTCCTCGTCTTCTATTCATTCCATGCCATTCTTGGTTGCTTTCATTATACGTAGTTATATATAACTATGTCTGCGTCGACTACGGTCGCAATGCAATGGGCCCAAAACACTCAGAACATACATACAGAGCATACATAAACTTTAATGAATTTTTGTGCGAAACGTTACTGTTATGTACCGCGTGCGTTGCCCACATTTTCTCCTACTATGTACACATGCAGTATAACTGATGCTTTGCTCGTATGCATAAACATGAGAATATATGTATGCATGTATGTGTGTGCACCATCTGTTTATGTACTAAGTATATATGTGGGTTTATGGGTACGCATATGACTGTATAAAGTTATTTCAGTTGAACCCTTGGAAAATACGCCATTTTCAAAAAACCAAATTCAACAAATATTTGCATAGCAAAAGCGGAAAAAGTTGCCACAACAGTTTAGTGTGCGTATGTCACTATGTATATATATATATATATATATGTGTGTGTGTATATACACTTTAAAAATACCCAGTGGAAATGTGATTGATGAAGACTATGTGAAAGGATTCGAAAATTCTCCTCAAAAATTAAATATTAAGAAATATAAGTTGTACTAAAAATAATTTTTGCCTTAAATTGAAGGTTTTAGAAAAATCTTTTCGATATTAAATTTGAAATGCCTGAACCGGGGATTAAGTCCACGACCTACAGATCAGAAGGCCAGCACACTAACCATTGAACTTCGGTACCCACGATACGGAAATCAAAGAATCTGTTTGATAAAAATGCAATTTTTTTTTTCATTATTTAAGCAAAATTAAGGCAAGGAATTAAGTAAGTGTAAACAACATCAAACCAGAAGGTTGCTAATAAATCTTACCCTTATCTTGAACGTTCAGCGATATGATTGCATGAGTTCGCAATGACATCATAATGCTAGAAAATTCAACAAAGCTCTAAACCTCTTTTCTTACCATTACTCAGATTTTCTCACTGGCATCGGAAGAAAATTTATATTATCATTGACACACACTCACACACATTCACAGTGCCACGTACATTTACGCATAATTTTGTTTCAGCAACAACATATATTGTATATGTACAATACATACATATATAGATATTTATATATGTATGTAGATTGTAGTTGGCAACGCGATTTTAGAAATATATGCATATGATAATGAGGATGATTGAGGTGATGGCGGTGATGGCGGTGATGGCAGTGATGGTTACCTCTTACATACATAAATAAAATTTCACTTTACAAATTTGCCACGCACTCATTTGTGGCATTTGTACTTCTCACACTTATATAGACACGCACACACACTGCTTACAAACACATTACACACGTCCGCGTAATTTTAAAGTGTTATGCATGTTAGACATACGCTTCGACGAACATATATTCACACGTATATATGTATGCATTAAGTATATACATTTTCAAGTATTGCTTTTATTTTTACATTCATACATATATTTTACATTCATGTACTGTATGTTTGTACTTTTTGGTATGCTTGACTTTTGCACCTTTTACTTGAAGTGGGAAAAATTGCTTCAAAAGTATTACATTGGAATGGGTTATGAAATGGGTTAATAGTTTTTTAGGTAGTTAGGTATGCGATTCTATGTGCGACAATAATGCTAGAAAGTGTAGCAGCAAATTATTTCATACATATAGTACTTATGTGTGTGTGTGTGTGTGTGCGAATATGCTAGTGTGAAATGTTGATAGTAGCAATTATGTTTCGATGTAGATGCATGGATATGTAGTTGCTATTCTTATTATAATGGTAAATTCTATAATAATACTCGCTATGTCATAGCAATAAAATAACAAATTTACTATAGCAAATACTTATACATTCATATCTAAGTATATAGGTATGCTTTTATGACTAGTAGTACATAACACTCAATATACAACGATGATTAGAAGCTATAATTTTTTTTTGGTCCTAAAATGTAAAATTTCTTAAAGTAGACTCAAGATTATTTCAAAGTTTATGTTTTTTATAATGTGACGAATTTTTTTTTAATCATCAAATTTGATAATAATTTCAGTTTATATATTAAGAATCCAGTTCGTGTTTCCAGTTTCGTTGATAATTGTTTGTATAGACAGTGCCAAATAAGTGTACAATATCCTTACGAGTCGCGATATAGGAAGGAACTTTCGTCTAAGAGTTTATCTTATCATCACCATAAGCTATCAGATAATTTTTTTTATAGTTAGGGATAGTGATATGTCTCTAAAACTAGCTGTCCGTGTACAACACATATATAACTTTAATTATTCTGTTCAGTCTACTCTGACAAATAAGTATGCAAATACTTGCAACTAAAGGCTGAGCACCAAACTCACTAAACTCACCAAAACCCTTGACCCACATTATGGATAGCAGAATCATTCAGCTAGACAGATCACATGTCATGTGATGTATCGATTTATACCATTGTTAATTCACTTAATATAAGGTATAGTAATAAGAAATCCATTATTTTTCCAATAGATGGTTTTAGTAATCTATATCTCGCGTTGTATAAGTGCGATCGGGTTACGCTGGATGACGTTAGAAAAAAAGGATTTCGTACTAAATAAACTTTTCAGGCAGTTTTGTGATTGCTTGATTCAGTATTGCTTGAGCACTCGTCAAATATGGACACCAGTAAAGATAAAATATGCCATATTTTACAGTTTTTCTTCGATAAAGGCGAAAACGCAAGCCAGACGGCTAAAAATGTGAATAGTGTTTATGGTCCTGATACTGTAACAGCCAATCACGTGCAATTTTAGTTTCGTCGATTCCGTTCCGATAATTTTGATGTCAAAGATGCACCACGCTCTGGAAGGCCAATTGTTAAAAATATCGATAAAATAATGAAAATCGTCAAGTCTGACCGTCATGTAGGCACAGTTGCTATTGCCCAGGAGCTATACATTGCACAAAAAACCTTTGGGAATCATTTAGATAAGGTTGGATACAAAAAGAAGCTCGATGTATGGGTGCCACACGAGTTAATGCAAAAGAACTTCATGGACCGAATTTCCATCTGCGAATCGCTGCTGAATCACAACAAAATCGATGCATTTGTGGAGTGGATGGCTACTGGTGATGAAAAGTGGGTCACTTAGGACAATATCAAACGAAAACGGTCGCGGTGAGCCGGCGCAAAAGTCGGCCAAGCCAGGATTTACGGTCAGGAAGGTTTTACTATGTGTTTGGTGGGATTGGCAGGGAATCATCTACTAGGAGCTGCTCCCCTACGGTCAAACTCATAATTCGGATCTGTACTGTCAACAATTGGATCGTGTGAAGGAAGCAATCGCCCAGAAGCGGCCAACTGTGGCCAATAGGTGAGGAATTGTGTTTCATCAGGACAACACCAGGCCACCCACATCGATAGTGACCCGCCAGAAGTTCCGGGAGCTTGGTTGGGAGATTCTTATGCATCCATCTTATAGTCCGGACCTGGCACCAAGTGATTACTACCTGTTTCTGTCTATGGCGAATGATTTTGATGGTGAAAAATTCGCCTCAAGAAAAACTTGTGAAAATCGACTGACCCAGTTTTTTGCCAATAGGGACGAGGGTTTCTATAACAGTGGCATTATGAAATTACCTTCAAAATGACAATAAGTTTTCGAATAAAATGGTGTATATGTGACTTAAATCGATTAATTCTAACTATGCTAAATAAAACCTTCAATTTAGTGCAAAAATAATGGTTTTCTTTTTACTAGATGTGTTATGAGCTCATTCTAATGAAACCAACCGATCCAATTTAGTTATTTGAAGTGGTTTCAACAACTCTGCCTCTGTTTATTTATCATGTTAACAAAAATATCTTTAGGTACAGCCGTATTAGATTCAACTGATACAGAAACCAAAGCCTTTGAAGCATCGCTTGTTTCATACATTCAATAAATGAGCTGAAAATTCACTAGAGAAGACCCTAAAGACCACATTACTCAAAAAAATATCCTTATTTGATGTTGTCACATAGATTCATTGTCCCATATTTTATCGAAACTAAAGGTAAATTTTGGGTTCCTACATTAATATCTACCGTCTGTACAAAGTTATTCCAACTAGATGATTCAACATATGCTACAGCACAGAAAACCATCACTATATTGAAGCAAACTTTTAGTGACCCATTGTTTTAAAATGGTTTCGAATGTATAAGTCCTGACAGTAAATATTTGCAAAAAATGCTTCTTAAAAAGAGCTCTGTGACAAAACTAAGCTGAAGTGATGTCACAAGGGTTCTGCCGTTCGCAACCGGCTAATATAAGTAGGTCCCTTCTAATGTTGTGCAAATTTAACCCGCACAACAGTATTGGAAGAGAAGCTCGGTGGTATCACAATGGGCCTTTCAGCTTTATTGTGAAATGTTCGAAGCCCAAAGGTTCATTTTAAACAGTTGCGCTTCGTCTTGAATTATTATCGCCAGTATTAATTAGAGTATACCTCAGACATTTATTTATAATTTAGAATAAATTTCCGTATTAAGCAAATTAATGGTAAAACTTTCAATTACCGAATAAAATTTTAAAAATTAGTAGTCTAATTCACGAAGAAAACTTAATTAAATTAAATTATATTTTCGGGGTACTAAAAAGCACTTGGAACAAATTTATAACTAATACATGCATAGAAATAATCAAAATTATAGACAACCAAACCACTTATGTGCTATGCGTGTCCTATCAGTAGTATGTAGTAGAAGTAAAATATACCTAAATAAGACTAATTTAAATTTGTTAATGCAGATGCATCAATTCTGAACCAATGTTACTATTTCTATCAGACTGTGTTGGTCGGTCTGTAATAATCATTATCTTGTATTAATTCAGTTCAATATTGTAGCATTAGCAACAGCAATAACCACAGACAATATCAATTGAAATTGCTAATTAGAAGTATCGAAACTAATAAGAGCAACAATAATAACAGCTACTACTTAGGAGTCCAAGAGCCAATTGATAATCGATTGCTATGAAAATATTATACTACATATAACTCGTATAGTTATAACAATGTAAAACGTACTATAACTATAATTCTCATGTATATATTCAAGCATATTAATAGTTACTTTTAGTATATTCTATCAGAATTACGAGTACTTGTATGTAAATAGAAATAGCCTAATAATACTTGCATAATATATTTTTTTAGTTTATGCAAATTGCTTTTGTTCTAACATTTCCAAGTAGTAGTTATTGATATTGTTGCTATTATCAGCTTCGACACTACCAAATATTTAGTAATTTCAATGGTTATACAGAATTGATGCATCTGCATTTACAAATCCAAATTCGTCTTATTCGAATTCTTCGCTACTGTCTGCAAGGTGACATTTGAGTATTTTATGTATATTCTTATATTATCTCTGAATTCGGAAACTTATTCTTCAATTATTCTGAATGAGTAATGCTAGGAGTGTCAAAGAAATTGTCCAAATCAAAGAATAAAAAAATTACTGTAAAAAATGGATCATTCATGCCAAATTTGATCAAAATAGGTCAATATTTGGTCAAATTATCGTGCGAACCAGCCAGGTGACAGACAGATGGACGGACGGATGGACGAACATCGTTCAATCGAAAATTTAAGCGACGCTGATCACGAATTTACTAGGGGCGATTGTGTTATAAAATTCGTGCACAGGATCATGATATGTTAGAACTTGGATATATAGCAAGTATAGTCTCAGGTATTGGAATGAAAAAGGCTATAAAACTACATACTAACATAATTATTCCAAAAACTCCGAGGAGATCGCAAAGTCCCCACACCACAAAAGCACCACATTTAGATTAGTTTCCTCAATTGAAGTTATAAAAGAATTAGCAAACACAAGTCAGTCTATAAAATATCTTGAACGTATAATTCTTTCCATATTAATGTATGAACTTATTGAATATGGATAGTATTAGAAAATATAAATTTATAAGTTATAGTAAAAAGTAATCCAAATTTTATTTAGCATAGTTAGAATAATTCGATTTAAGTCCGATTTGCACCATTTTGCTCGATAACTTGTTGCCATTTTGAAAGTAATTTCATAATGCCACTCTCATGGAAACCCTCGTTCCTATAGGCAAAAAAACTGGGTCAGTCGATTTTCACAAGCTTCTCTTGAGACGAATTTTTCACCGGCAAAATCATTCGCCATAGACAGGAACAGGCAATAATCACTTGGTGCCATGTCCAGACTATAAGATGGATGCATAAGAACCTCCCAATCAAGCTCCCGGAACTTCTGGCGAGTCACTATCGATGTGCGTGGCCTGGCGTTGTCCTGATGGAACACAATTCCTCTTCTATTGGCCAAAGCTGGCCGCTTCTGGGCGATTGTTTCCTTCACACGGTCCAATTTTTGACAGTACAGGTCCGAATTAAGAGCTTGGTTGGAGGGGATCAGCTCATAGTAGATGATTCCCTGACCGTCAATCCTGGCTTGGCCACCGTTTGCGCCGGCTGACAATACTGAGTCAAGCAATCACAAAACTGCCTGAAAAGTTTATTTAGTATGAAATTCTATCTTTCTAACGTCATCTAGCGTAACCCTATTGCACTTATACAACGCGAGATACAGATTACTAATGCCATCTATTGGAAAAAAATGGATTTCTTTTTACTACACCTGATATATTAGCTGATTCCATATTGGACACATCGTGTCTTATCACATTCTTAAGCTTTATTTCAGAGTTCTTTCTTTCTATATCAAATTTGATGTTGCTGTCGTACGAACTGTCAGTTATTAGTGGACACCTTTTTGAACAACAACAAGTTTATGTGTCTCCTTTTTGAACAACAACAAGTTTATGTGTCTCCATATCTACTCCACAAAATGCTTGCCTAGCTGCGAGCTTCCCTAGCCCGATAAGGTTGAGTTTAAGGTCCACAATTGTGGCTTGGATCAGCAATGATGCTAAACAGCCTGTATTGCCTTGTAAAAAATTCGTGGCTAATTATAAGAAAAATGCTTAAATCTACACCCCAAAAAAAGTTGTTGAGAAATATCACTCGGCATTAGATGAATGAGCTTTTCAATAGTACAAATGTAGAATATTCTGAATAAATTTAGGCTTTAAAAAGCACTTCTATAGGTGACAAATTGGTAGTTCATATCAATCTGCCTCTCGAGTGCCTTTCACATTATATCTCCTAATATGAGAATACAAGAACATTTGTTGGTTACGCAAGACCTTCAGAATCTATGATAAGGTGTAACAAATGTGGTGAGAAGCCCAAGTATTGACAGGTAATACTATGAAGATGGGAAGATGTGTTCAGATGCGGTTTGATTTATGTAATAATAACGAATTGTTGATAATCTTAATAACAACTAGAACACTATTTATGAACGAATGATTATTTGTGGAAAACAAATTCTTAAATAATTATGTATACAAGATGTGCGTGAATGCGCGTTAATATATATTCATATTTGTGTGTAGGTGAATTCATTATCAGAATCAGTAGCAACAATGGTAACCAAAGCAACAATAGCAATTAAAGCAACAAAATCAATTTGAAAATTATTCGCATTAAAATGCACACACACACACACACACACACACACACAGATATAAACCAATACATACTAATGCACATTCAACCATGCATTCACATATACACACACATATGTATATGACATAAATGAGTGTTGTAAAATAAAGTTTTTATTTAATTGCATAAAACTGTTCACAAGCTCATAGCATCCTTATCGTCCTTAACCCACATATTTATATACGCACACACACAGACACACAAACACACACTTAAAGATACAAAGATACGTACATATATGTATGTACTTACGCATATGAAACGCACATAAATATCCAATGACATTAATTCTCTTGCTTTTACTGTTGGTTTTTACTTTTTTGGTAGTTGTGATTTGAATGGTGCACAAGATGTTCGTACATAGTTATAATAGCAGCAGCAGTAGCAGCAGCAGCAGCAAGACCGCCAACAATTTTCTTCTTCACCTACTGTTTACTCAAGTGTATGCATATGCATACATACACAAATATGTGTGTATGTAGTTGCAATAGAGAACAGCATAGACTGCAATGAGAGGTGAACGCAACAAGCAATAGTTGCTATTAAAATGTTTCTATGTATTGTGTGTGTGTGTGTGTGTGTGTTGCACACTAAAGCTAGCCGTTCGCCAACATCTTGAGGATGAGTTTTTACTGATGATAATAATCATGATGATGATGATGATGGCAAGTGCAACGCATGTCTTCTTCTCTGTACTCCATTCTTTTCGGGCGATCATTAAAATTTCACATATGTTACGTTCTCGAACTTGCTGCACAAAACATTTTTTTGATGATAATCGTTTTGAAGAAGATTAAAACTTTTCTTTTTCACACTTTCACACAAGCACACACACACACAAACACATGCATCCATACTGACATATGCTGATACTCTAAATGTTGTATATGCTAACCTGAGAAAAAGTACCTGGAATTTTAAATAGTAGCGTAGTGCATTGCTTTTCTATCCCGATTCGATTCTGGTTCAATTTTATTGGCTTTGTTTGTCTTTGATAGAAAAAGTACAGAACCGTACTCCATCCATGAAAATATGGAAGCAATGTCTACTGAAATCAACCGCACAGGGTCTAATCAAAAGCTACCCTTTGGTAGTAATTGGTTGGTTGGTTGAAGTGGTCATTCATCCATGAGTCCAAATAGTGCTTACGCACCGTTTTGTTACCACATCCTCGCTTCCAACTGTTCGTTAGGTTGTTTGTGTGGGCAGCACGATTAAATCCAGTACGTACTGTTTAGAAATCTTAGGAGGTCGCTGATATTTATTTCCGCCGACTCCTCAATGTTATTAAAGAGTGGTTTACATAGGGTGTTCATGCTCTGCTTACAAAGGGCAGGACATTTACATAGGAAGACCGTTTCCTTTTCTTCCACTTGGTTACAACTGTGATAGAAATCGCTTTGGCCGCCTTTTCTCCGATGAGCCAGAACCCATTAATGACTGCCGTCAGTCCAGAGACATCTTTTGGGTTTCTCTATATCAGTAATGTTGTTTGTTTAGGATTGTATGTAGGCCATAGTGACCTACTAGTCTTACACTTCATAAGACTTTTCCACTTACAATCCGCTATTTGTAGATGATTTGTATTGATAGCTCTTTTAGCTACACTCAACGGTATGAACACCGGTTCTGCAAGAGCCTCTTTCATGGCAGATCCGCTTCTTGCCAATTCGTCGGCTTTTTCGTTTCCATCTATGTTCCGGTGTCCCAGAACCCAGATCAATGAAACGTTGTGCCGTTCGCTGAGTGTATTGAGACTTCCTTCCTTGGCAGTAATATTTTGTATTGCTTTTCTAGTAGGATACTTGACCTCATGGAATTATAGGGCATAGCCAAAACTAAGGAATTCATGCCAATACCACAGTTATCAAACACGAGAGTAGAGTTTTACCAGCCTTCATTATATGCCAGCCTGCAGATGGCATTAGTGGCCTCTCCTTGAATGAATACACCAAATGAAGAGATATTCACCACTGCATTAAGGCCACTGGTCCAGAAGACATAATAGAGAAGGTTGCAGTACAACATAAAGCCACAGTGTGCTGCAGTCTAAATAATGTCGTCATGAGTCCCACAAGTGAAAGTCGACTTTATCAGACTAGCGATACACAGATGAAATCCACATGACCTTATTAGGAGAAATACTCCCCTCCTTATCCAAGACACCTTGCATTAGTGGAGATATTCGAGCTGTTGGACGACACAATAGGAAGATCAATCACCATGCCGCAGAGCAAAGGAGACAGTATGGTATGCACGATTTTGTAATTTTGGAGATTTGGTTTGGTTTGGAGATTTTTTCATAAGTGATCTCAATGTTGGTGATTTTCTAACCTTCTCAAGGTCAAAATTCAATTTGACTAAAGCAGTAAAGACAATTCCGGTAAGGCAACGATAACTAAATATTATCCTGACGAAAGTACACTACCTCTATCGAGTGCATTAAAATATATTTTTTATATAATTAGTCATATTCTTGTGTATTTATTGAGCAATTCCTGATACTATTTCAACAGAACCTACTATACATATTGTATGTGTATATGTGTTATGTGTGAAGAAGGTTCTTTTATAAATGAACAAAGTTTAATAGTTACACATACACACACACACACACACACACATAAACACATACACAGTACAATGTTGGTTTGCCTCAACTTATTGCGGATACTTGCATGCTGACTGACTGACTGGCTGGTTATGAGCTTTGTGCCAACAGCACCAGGAGCAGTTTTGTAAGCATCATAAACGTTTATTGCTCAAATACTTAATAGGTGAGAAATAGGTTACTACTGCTGATGCTTTTGTATGGGCAACAATGAGCAAACAAATCTATATATATATATACATAAACACAAACACATACACATATGTATGTAGGTATGTCTATACCTATATATCTACCTTATATGTAACACCTTCATATATAGATATATGAGTATATGTATTCTACCATAAACAGTCAAGGTGTTGTACTGGCTGGTTGTTACCATTAAAAACCAAAAATGTGCGTATAAAAACAGTAGATATATCTTGGTTAGTTTTATGTACAATATATACGTATGTATATATATCCACAATCATATGTATATATAAATTACTCACACATATAATTGTATATACTACATATTCTTAACGATTGGCATTACAATGTTGTATGTATTCGCATACGTTAATATCATGAAATATCTCTATCTGCAACTGCGTATCCAGTCTGCTATGTATACACAAGAGAATACGCTAAAAATATCGAAAAAGAAAACAAGACACCCACCCACACACACACACACACACCTACGCGTGCACCCACAATTTTATGCTCATAAAATTGTACTATATAGCGTATACGCAACATTTAATTAAATTTTAATCATGCATAGCATATATAAAAGGTGTTAAGGTTTACACATAATACTACATACCATATTAGTATGTACAAAGTAAGTGTTTGTATGTCTCTATGCATGTATGTAGAACTATTTATGGGAGCAAAAAAAAATTAAACGTCACTATTTAAATATTTATTTAGAAAGCAAAATGCAAACATAACTATGAAGCGGCTAAGTAAGTACCTACATATATATTGTCGGTGAGTTCTTTTGCCAAAGCATGAAAGCAGCCACACCGACACCGAGTGTGAAAAAATCTGTAGCAATTATATTGTACTTACAGCATATATTCATGTTTATGAACGCCAATCTCTACACACACACACATACCACCTATAAGTAAAGTAAATAGGAGATGATGATTGCTATATGGTGTGATGAGATCAAAAATATAAAAATTAATATTAGCTTCAATTAAATAGCTGCTCATAACATTTTATGAGTACAATGTACATTGCATACAAATACATACACAAATATGGTGGAAGCATATAGCAGTTTAATTTAATATCATTCGTAAAACCAATTCATGAATGAAATACTTGAAATATTTTCAATGTCATCTACACTCACGCAAAATTTTCAGTCGAATACAGAAATGGAAAGAGAGAGAACAAGAGAAAAATAAATAAGGAAAATTCCCGGAAATATTGGATTTCCATGTACATGGTATCAAATATGACATGTACATACATACATACATACATATGACATGTGTTATAAAAAATAAGTCAAGGTTCACTTATTGAATTTTCATTTATTTAGTATAAAATATAATACAAAATACAATACAAATATTAATTTATCAGTAGTTAGTAGACCTTCTGAGCATAAATTTGCTAATTCATTCCACAATATTTCTTTTTCCAGAAATATCCACTTCTTGGTCAATATAAATAATAATAATTGCTAGAAGAAGACCACATGTTTTGCTTTATAAAAAAAAAAAAACTAAATTAATATGTGGCCCCGAAGAGCCCTTTGGCCAAGCTTCTCTTCCAGTACTGTTGTGCGTATTAAATTTTGAACAACATTGGAAGGCAGCTACTTATATTATATTAGCAAACTCCTTGTGACATCACTATTTCCGAGTTTTGTCGCAGAGCTCTTTTTTTAGAAACCTTTTCTTGGCAATTTGTTATTGCTGAAAGAATTGCCAGTTGCTTGATGACAGGTGTGAGTACCATTCGAAGGAAAAATCTTTTCGATATTAAAATTGTGCTTCAGCCGGGAATTGAGCCCACGAGCGACAGATCAGAAGGCCAATACATTAACCACTGAGCTACGGAACCCACTTTGTTTTAATTTATACAAACATTTATTGTTTCAGCAATATTCACCAGCCATCAAGTGAAAGTAGTTTAATACTAAATATTGTAACGAGTGCCTTTATTTTCCAGCTGGGGTAACAAAAACTCTTGTTAAAGGAGGAAGACCAAATTACACACTTATTGTCAAATTGACAATAATATTACCGACACAGAGAGAGTGTTCGGCTCGAATGATATACCTTTCGCTGTACAATTCCTACTTTTTATTATGCTTTTCGTTAATTTTGTTTACAAAATGAAGTTTTACAATTAAAGCAAAAGAAAAAAAATATTTTAAGTACAGACGAATTATTCAATTGAGACTACAAATTAATAAAAAAAATACCTTATTCGTATCCTACACAAGCAAGAGGAAGACAAGGAATGAAATGAAGGAGGAATCAATGCTCGAGCTAGTTGCTCCTGCTTTTTAAGTGGTCAAAGTGACTACTTAAACAGAGCAGAAGGCTCGCAGTCGACTACCCGAAGCACCCGTAGCTGTATTCACTTTACGGCAAGAACTCTTATTGTCGCGCACAGTAGCTGGATCTGCTTCAAAAGAGCATTCGTTGGTGATAAATCACTCAATGGGTCGTTGTTGCAATATTCTTGCAACCGAAGAAAGACGCTTCAATAGTGATCCTAAAAGGGGAAGCATATGTATAAATGTCACTTGTCCGATTATATACGGAAGTCGCTTTTCTCGATTCTTGTTGGTTCAGCATGATCTTTATCTATTAACCGCATGCTAAACCATATAAGAATTATCATATTGGCTACATGTGTTTATCTCTATTTGCCTACGTGTACGAGTTCGATCCCGGATCGCGTTATGGATTTTTATATTTTTTTTTTTTTTTAACTTTTTTTTTTATTTTCCTTAATTTTCTGTAAATTTTATTTTTATTATTTTTTTCTATTAATAAATTTTAATATGATTGAATACGCGTGTTACAATATATCTTGGCAATGGTTGAGATTTTTTTTTTTTTATTTTTTTTTATTTATACCTCAACAAAATTGACTATACAGCCCCAAATTTTTGAAGCAATATACTAAAAAGAGTCAGAATAATCAACTTACAAAACATAGTTGACGCTGTTTCCCATGTTCGATTATAAGATCGATACTTTCTGAGATTTTTTTATATGCCTTTGCCCTTAGAAGACATGCTAGTACTTCTGCTTCTTCTATTCTTCGCTATTATTTTATTTTTTTTTTTCTTTTAATTTCTAATTCTTCCTTACATCTTCAAGTCGACTACAGTCCTTGATATCAGACGTAACTGCATATGAAGAAATACTATATTAGAATTCTATGAAGAATCCACCATGAAGTAATTGTTTTTGATCTACAATTACCTAAAGAATATGTCCTACATATAAACGAAAATTAAACGATTCAAAATAAAGTATTTCAACACAAATATTTATTATAGGTACATGTGTAGATATACTTGCAAATATAAATGCATATTATAAAATATTCATCAAATGTCAACATATTGTTTGTGCATATGAGTTTGTATACATATGGCAATATAACTATATAAAATATACATAGTTTTAAATTTAAATTAAAGACATCATAAGGAATAGCAGCACATATATATATATATATATATATATATATATATATATATATATATATATATATATATATATATATATATATATATATATATGTATCTATTCCATAGACTGGTTTTTAATATAAAAAGATGTATTTGCAAGTGCTTGAAAACGTAGAATATTTATAATATAGAAATTTTAGGCAATGCTTTTATTGCATTTAGTAGTTAATACCTGAAACTATAATTATTTATGAATGTTAGAATGTTAATTATAATTTTTTAAAAAATAGTATGTAGATTTAAGCTCTTGTTGTATTTGCAAGTAATTCGATTTTAAATAAGCACAATTAATCGTACTTGCATGTGAATCGGTTAGAGTGAAAAATATACATACAATTTATGCATACTTTAAATCTACAGCAAAAAAAAAATTTCCAAAATGAATACCTAATATTCTTCTTATACATAAGAGCCAGTCTAATACATAAATGCATATAAATGTAATATACAAACTATAAACACTACTTGAATGCAATGTAAAAATTCTTTGGTATAATTTATATGCTCCACATATTTATACTTACACTACGAAGTATATTAATAATGTTCTAGATATACCACCTTGATCAAAAAGTTCCCAGAATAACCATCGTGTGGAGCTCCCATCGTTCCAATTTGAGTTTTGCTTTTTTTTTTTGTTAAGTTGGTACATCTGTTGTTGATATTCTCTCTAAATTTGCAAAAGTTAGCCAAAAGTACATCTATCTCTGGGTGTTGGCGATTTTTTACAATTTTCAATCAATTTCATACAAAAAAGAGACCGTGTTGACGTCGCAAAAGACATGATTTGCGAGGCTGAATCAGATCTCACATTCATCAAAAGGATCATTACTGGAGACGAGACGGGCGTTTATGAGTACAACGGAAAGAGATCATAATTGTGGGCAAAAAACTCGTGGGTTTTGCACCATGATAACGCACCGTCGCACAGTGCCATCATTATTCGTAATGTTTTAACGATAAATGCAACAAATACCATCCAACAGCCACCAAATTCACCTGATTTGGCTCCCTGTGACTTCTTTCTGCTCAATCGAGTTAAAAAACCATTACGGGGAATGCGTTTCAGCAGTCGAGAGGAAGTAATGGAAAAATCGCAGGTAGCACTGAGATAGATGTACTCTTGGCTACGTAGCTTTTGTAAATGACAAGCTATGACGCCAAGATTTAGAGAAAATATCAACAACAGATGTATAAACTTAAGAAAAAAAACAGAACTCAGATTGGAATGATGGGAGCGCCACACGGTGGTTATTCCGTGAACTTTTTTTATCAAGGTGGTATATTTTTATTATATACTCACATGTGTGTGTGTGTGTTTTAGTAATAATTTCATAATTTATTAATATTTAAAATTCATTTAAGTTTTCAATTAAAAATGAAATGCTATAAATAATACACGGACACATATGGGGGATAAATATGTACATACTATGCATTCCCAAGTACATTTCCTGTGGAAAATTATTTGGCAACTGATCTAACACAACTACTCCATGGCTTGGAGCAATATAATATCATGGCAAAGAGCTCGCTATATTTCAGTATCTCTCTACTAATAAAAATTTCGTATTTTTGTACCACTCTCATAGATTAATTTTCGGCATTTATTCGTTCAAACCCATAATAATGAAACGACATGAAATTTGAAAGAATTCGGCCATATACATAGCTGGACAATAAAGCACTAGCTTAGTATGTTAGTTTGAGCATTTGCATTTGACATATAGCAAATCTATATTATATATACATTACATACATTTTAATTGGCAGAAATATGTAGTAATAATATTAATTTTCTAAGAAAAGATGAAATTAAAATTGCAAAATGAAAATGTAGAGAGAAGATAAGGAATGAGAAATTCCAATATACGAATATACTCATATATATTCATATATAGGTAGTTGTAATAGTCTACAAGTATTCCTATATATCAATTTCTTCCAAGTACAAATATTAATGGCATACACTTGTAAGTGCATAGTTACATGATATATATATATATATATATAGTCATCTGTAATACCGAATACACTTGTGGCTACACCATTGGTATTACATAGCACAGCATGCAATAGCATTTAGAGTAAAATTTTGTATAATACATTTGCATACATATATAAGATGATGTAAACTTGAATATTTGTACAGCTTTAAATATTTCATAAAATGTCCTTAAGCTATGTCCACATGTACACACACATACATACATTTACCTGTGCATACTGATACCTGTACGTAGGTTGCCTTATATATTTTTTTAAAAAGTATGATTTAGTATATTTTCATTAAATCTGACATTTCCATTGGAAAATTTGACATTTTTTAGTATAAATATACTCAGAACGTTTTAATGTACAAGCACTATTTGTGTTGTTTACAGTGACTTGAAAAATTCATCTCGGTCAAAAAATGGATTTAACTCGTGAACATTTACAAGCTATGATTTTTTACGATTTTCGAAGTAAATTATCTCAACAACAGTGCTTTGATCGTCCTCATGTGGCATTAGGCAATGAAGCACAAACCCTTTAAACAATTTATAACTGATATGAAGAATTCAAGAATTCAAGCGAACGACGGCTCCAGGACGAATTTCGTAAAGGTCATCCAAAATCTGTCATTGTGCCAGAGACTATCGATTCTGTGTGTGAACTGATAATGAAAGATCATCATACCGTAATATAGAGGCATCCTTGGGCATTAGTTACACCGCCATGTATTCGGTATAGCATGAACACTTAGCTGTCAGAAAGATTTGTTCTCGTTGGATCCTCCATAATTTATTAATCGCTCAATAAAAGGCTCGTGTTAATTGGTGCAAAAAAAAAATGATGAAAAACTTCAATGACGGTGCTTCGAAAGATATTTATAAGATCGTGCCAGATAACTAATAATGGATATGTGCGTATGATCCCGAAAAAAAACAGCAATCCATCGTGTGGGTCTTCCAAAACGATCCAAACCCAACCAAAACCATATTTTGGAGGTGTCTCAGTCGGAGTGGCAAAAGTGTTTGGACAATTGGTCGACTTGGCTGCAATTTAGCACCAATTCGCAAATGGAAATTGGGTTCAAGAGGTTTTTTGCTTTCACTCATGTAGCCAGCCTTATTCAAGTGATTCCAAATGGATTCTTGTGCAATGTTTAACTCCTAGACAATCAAAACAATGCTTACATAAAGAACAGACTCGACGATGTCCATGATTATGTCGACATTTTCTACAATTGGCATTCCCGAGCGTGGTGCATTTTTGACATAAAAATTACCGTAACGAAATTGACGAAATCAAAATTTCGGGTGATTGGTTATTACAGTATCAGGACCATAAACACTATTCACATTTTCAACCGTCTGGTTTGCGTTTTCGCCTTTATCGAAGAAAAACTGTAAAATATGGCGTATTTTCTCTTTACTGATGCTCATCTTTGACACGAGCTCAAATAGAACTGAGTCAAGCAATTACAAAACTCTCTTAGTACAAAATCTTATCTTTGCAACGCCAACATGAGATACAAATTACTGAAGCCATCTATTGGAAAAATAATTGTAATGCCAAAAGGAAACAATTGCTTGACTTATAATATCACTGTATTAGAGAGACAATAATATTTGATAAATAAATCGTCAATTTAAACATTCTTTTTACCCCTGATTTTATTCCAAATACTCTCCATCTGATGAATTCCGGTACAAGGCACTTTCGTATTTTATTAGATGATGGCACCGAGGCAGTGTAGGAAATATTAGAAATTTCTAAAATATAAGGTAAAACTCCGTGTACTTATATTGTAGTAAGGCGAATCAATTTCTTTTTTTTTTTTTTGCATAATTCCTATAATCAAATATGGATCTATCTACCATAAAGTGCAATTTCTTTAAACCATAAGTCAAAAATCAATGTGAACCCCGCTCAAAACTAAAGAAAACCTAATAGAATCCTATGAACGTCTTTAACTTTTATTTGAGCTTTTAGATACAGAAATGGTGAAATATTTTTGTTGAGTGAAGTAGATGAAGCAAAATGGATTTGTGATCTATTTTTTCGTGAACAGTATACGTAGATTTATTGTGCTATATGAATTCTCTTGCTTTTTTTCCCCGAGCAATTTGGTCCACCGTAATGTATATTATTTTAAAGGAAATGAAAGTGTTCTCAAAATTTTCCATTTCTTTTAAAATATATATATAACATCACTCTCATATAAATACTTGAATATTTTCTAACATATTTTCACACATACTCATACATTTACACTTAAGAGGTACATACTTGTACATATGTATGTATTATATATATACAGGATCGTACATAAATATTTTGCTTTTATTTGGATTAAAAATTGTCATCGTTGTTTTTATGAAAAACTGTCAAAATTTGTTAGATAAATACAAAAAAAAAAAAAAACAACATGATGACTGCTAAATTTTAGAACAAAGGGGAGATCAAAATATGCCCAAAAGCAACAAGTCCCCACAAAAAATACTCTTCACAACAACAACAACAAACAAAGAATATTATATTATTTACATACAGATGCATCTTCTCATTTATAAAATTGAGCTCACACCTTTTCCAGTGGTGCAGTATGGGAGTGGAGTTTGAGAGCTGCCAGTTAGTTGATAAAGAAAACTTTTCAATCAAATGTATGTCAACCCCACGACTGGCGTTTGAAACTTTCATATGTCATACCATATCATACATATACGAGACGTCTATCTACGTACTTCAATAAATGCTACTGCCTATTACCAAACTTACTATATTGCTTGCTTCCCATACCAAGCATGGTAGTAAGTACCCATACCTACCCATACATATGTACAAGCCGATGCCACCGTAACCTTAACCACAAAATATTTATTGTAAACTTTCATGATGCAATTTATTTCAAAATATATTTTAGTCAATGAATGTTTGCCTTTCTGTAGGTGTATATTGTACCTATTTGTGTGTACTTGTTTGTAGATTTCTTAGTTAGTTGTTTCTTGTAGCATATTCGAACAGCAGCCCCATAACAATAAACATAAATTGTATACGTAAAAGCATTTGTGTTTGTGTATTTGAAGTTATTTCTTATTTTGATCTTAAATGGGGTTAACAAGAAAAAAAATAATAATAATAATAATAAGCAAACACATACATAGAAGCTCACAATATTATTGTATTAGGCAATGAACTTGGCACTGTAGAAATAAATTAAGTGCTGGTAACTAATTCAAACTAGAGACAATAATCATCATCAGGAAATGTCTTACGAATTGAAAATCATCTGTCTCCCTATCCAACTGCTCTCACGATAACTGCCATAATTGTGAAGCAATTAAGCTGAAAATTTGTGCATTAAATTATTTTTACCAAAAACTGAATCAACTCCTAAATGGTTAAAATCGAATAAAAATCACGCCTATGTCCCATACAAAATATGCTCTTGAATGAGGTTTTTCGCACTTTTCGCACGAAAATATAAACCGTTTGACTTCAAATTCGGTATGTAAAGTTTATTAGCTCACAGAACTGCTATATTATAAAATGGAGATAATCGTATGAAAAATACGCATACCTCCCATACAAAGGTAGTTTGTTGAATATGTATTTTCACATTTTATGCGAGAAAACATACAGCTATTTTGCTAAAAACTGGCGCATGTTAATAAATTTGACAATAAATAAACATGCTCAAAAATGGAATGAATCGAATTAAAACCACTTCTACCTTCAATACGAATTTATGCTTCCCGATGTATATTTTCACATTTTGTACGCGAAGGTATGTATTAAATTGAAACTTCATGAATAGGATTATATTGAATAATGAATGGACAAGTTCGTAAATGAGCGCAATCAGATGAACATCACACTTACCTCTTCTACAAAAGTATCGACTTCGCTGTGTTGTTTCACAATTTTTCCATTTAATTATATTCTCAGCTAAATAAAATATTTTCCTAATGGGCATATATATAGATCTATGTAAATATGCGCTAAATTGTAGTACATAAATACAAAAATTTTGTGGGTTTTTATTCGAATATTTCTATTTTTATATTTTGAAAAATATTATTTCTGGTTTAAATTGAATTGCTGTCAAAGTGCGATACACATACGTACAATGCTCAAATGAATAAGTGTGCATGTATGTATAAGTATACGTATAATTTTTCAAAACCAATTACATTACCACAATTCACTTGTCATGACCACAATGGTGAAAATTTCAACAAATATAAATTAATTAGTTTTTAAAGTATAAATATAACAGTATATTTTATTTCGAGTACCATTTCCCAATTTCATATTAAATAGGATATTTTCTAAATTTTAATATACCTATATTGATTGATTTCTGTCGTTGTTTCAAAGTGGTGCCAGTGTCAATGAAACATAAATTGATTTCAACTTAGAGTTTTTCGTGCATACAAAATTGATGGTACCAAATACAGGGTGCCGTAGCAAAGTAGTTAGTGTGTTGGCCTTTTGACCTGTAGGTCATGGATTCAATCCCCGGCTGAACAAATTTCATATCGAAAAGATTTTTCATTCGAACCGTACCCACTTGTCGGCAAGCCATTGGCAATTCTTCCGGCAATAACAACTTGCCATGAAAAAGCGTCTAAAAGAACTCTGTGACAAAGCTCAGAAAAAGTGATGTCACAAAGGTTCTACCGTTCGGGACCGGCTAAAATAAGTAAGTCCCTTCGAATACTGTCACAAATTTAACACGCCCAACAGTAATGGAAGAAAAGCTCGTCCAAAGAGCCCTTCGGGGCTTTAAGTGTCACATGTTAATTAATGGATTTTTAAGCATATACAGGGTGCCAGATGAATATTTCTACATTAAGAAACTCCAAATAACTTTTTCTTACATTCATTTAATTCACTTTCACTTTTCCACCAACGGAAGGTGGAGTTTCTTCAAATCAGCTTATTGGGGGAATTTTCGCTGCAAGGGATTCTTTTTCGGCGTAGTTTTGGAAATAAAAACTCTATCAACATCTTTAAGTACCGGTCTCCATTGACAATAACAGTATTGTCCTTTTCTTCGAAAAAGTAAAGTAAAGTCCGACAATGCAACTTGATGAAACTGCACACCACACTGTCACGCAAAGTTGATGTAATTCCATCTCATGGAGTATCTGTGGGTTAGAATCACTCCATATCCTACAATTTTGTTTGTTAACATTGCCATTCAAATCAAAATGGGCCTCATCAGACATTAAAATACAGTTCAAGATGTTTTCGTCCTCTTCTGCCATTTGGAGGAACTTCTCGCAAAATTTCAAGCAAATTGGGAAGTCTGCCTCGTTCAGTCGGCTTGTTAGTTGAATTTTATATAGGAATAAGTTTAAATCTTTATGCAAAATAGTCTACAGTGACTGTCTGCTGATATTTATTTGAGCAGATAAGCCCCTTGTCGAAACTGTAGGATTGGCTTGTATAGCAGAAGCTACAACAGCGCTCAAACTGGGGGTTCGCAATGAATATATCTTCTTGCGATTGTCCCACGGTCGGCAAAATTATTCACGAGTCTCATTATAGTCCATCTGCTAAGAGCAGTGCTGCCAAACGTGCGCCGATATTCTCTTCGGACGGAAACTATGAACTCCAACGCGTAATAGCGGCGCACATTGCAAATTCTTGATCCCAATCTTGCATTTTCGTTAAATTTAAAGATGAATCTATTAAATCAAGAAAAAAAGGAACAGATATGTTAAGTAAATAGGAAAAAATTGATTACATTTTCTTTTGGTAGCAGTTTTCATCAGCCACCCTGTAGTAGAAAATGGATTAAACAATTGATCTTTGAAATATTACAGCTGTCACACAATTAGTTGGCCAATTTGCTTAATTGGATATACCCTATGGGTATACATATTAAACCTGTATACGTACAACAACATCATCATTATCATCATCATCAATATATGTAATTATTAATATTATTACTACAACATATTATTATAGATGGGGTAGAATATAAACTACTTCGTTCCATGTATTGATGATATTATTCATCTTGCTTAAGCACTTAAGAAGAACATGCATAGGTGCCTACTACATGTATAAATATGAAAATGTCCTTTAGCTATTTTGTTCAATAAACTCTGCTCTGTTCAATAATTAATTGAAGTTTTGAATGCAGCAAATTGGTCAAACTATAAACAAACATTTGAAAATATTATTGTTACGGATATTTTGCTAAAATGCGTATCTTTAATATGATATTAATAGATTTTGATATTTAAATATTCGCTGAAATATTTTAGAATATTTGATTAGACGTATAATTAAGATTAGAGTGAACAAAATGCATAAAAACCTAAGGCAAATGTTTGTGTGTTGTATTGTATTGCAAGATGGCTACAATACACAGGCTATTGATTGTAAATTTTAGATTTTAAAAAACCACTGCACTTGGCTATTGCTTCTGATTTTGAGTTTTTAATACGATTTTTGTTGATTTTTAGGATACAATAATTTTTTGTACCGAAATTCTTCAAATTATTCACAAACATATTATTTTTCATTTTTTCATTAAGAAATATGCTTTGCAATTTGCACTAAAGCTGATTATTGGAAATGAGAAAGGTTCCACTCGGCTATTGGAATCTCTTTCGAGAGAAGTATTAGTGACGACTATGTTTAATTTTACCCTTAGCGACTTCTGTGAAACCCAGTATAATTTCTAACGTAACTTTAAGGTCACACTGCCTGATAGGGTTAATTGGGAACAGAATATACCTCAACCAGCAACTAAGTCTAAGGTACACAAATGGTTCAAAAACCGGTGAAGATGTTGGTGCAGGTGTATTTGAAGAAAAACCCAGAAGTATTTGTGCTAGGATTGGGCAAGAGAATTCCGTTTTTCACGCCGAAATATATGCAATAGAGTTGTGCTTAAGAGAGGAATTAGAAAGAAGAACATTAAATTGTTACATCTATATTCACTCTGATAGTAAAGCTGCATTGCTAGCGCTTAGTGCTTTCGAAATGAAATCGAAATTAGTTTGCGATTGTTTAACACTTCTAAAGAGACTAGCATCTAATAACAGAGTTCATCTGATATGGGTGCTAGGTCATAGTGGACATATAGGAAACGAAAAGGCAGATGAACCTGCAAGAAAAGGGGCAGCCAGTACAATTATTGGGCCAGAGCCATTTTGCGGGCTGCCTTGGAGCTCCACCAAATATATAATTAATACTTGGCTAGAAAGAAAATCGCACCAATCTTGGATGGAAACAAAAGATATTAGGTTAGGTTAAGTTGGAGCGGCCGGAGATTTAGGCCCGTTGTGATACCAGACTTCGTTACTCAGTTAGTTATCACCTACAACCATCAGACAATGCGGACAAGTCTCCTAAAGATGTATTTTAATAATTCCTAACGAATACTAGACTTAAGGAGTACTTGTAAATGTTCAGAGTATGTCACAATAGGTCGAACTTGGCCGCAGTGAGAAGGTGACTGGTTCTCGCACTACAATCAATCTATCTATTTAATTATTTTTCATGAAGGAATTGGGAAAATTGAGAAGTGTGTTAGTATAGCTCAAATACACACATGTTTATATATATAAAATCATGAAGGAGAAAAAATATTCAGCCTATACTACGAGTATATGGCAATATTAAATATGTGAGCATATAAAGTAGTACCTTTAAGTACTCGTTCGACATGGATATTTATATATTATTGTAATTTTGCAACATCCTACACGCATGTAATTGTCCAATTACATTCGCAACAACACGACAAGCACAACAACAATAACAGCAACAACAATAATAATTGTAATAATAATAATAATAAATATTATTTTGAACATATGTAAATACAATTTTATTATAAACTTCCGCTCTTCTTCTCTGCCCCCCATATTTGTGATGTGCGTGCGATGCCTTATTTATTTTATTTATTACATTTAACTATTTAATTATTAATAAAAATAAAAAGAAAGAAACAAATAAAAAAGAAAGAAAATCCAGCATAATCATATAATTATAATCTGTCAATAAGAACATAAATTCACACACATACTCATTGAAATAAGAGTACATATGTCAAAACAAATTAAAAATGTTCGATCATACAATGTAATCTAGAGTACGAATATACTATGTAACGCAAGCGATTAAATGATGTTCATGAAATCATAAACAATGAAAAGAATTTAAATTAAATTAAATTGAATTGAAAATTGTAAATTTTATATTTTACATAGTGTTAACATGTATTTATATCAATACATGTCTCTACATATGTGTTTGTGTGTGTTTGTATAAGCGTGAATGTGCGTGTGTTGATGTTTTAGCCATAAATTAATTCACATGAATTCACACATAAAATATTCGTAGTTAACCAATTAAGTATATATATGTATATGTGTAGCACGATTGTATACCATAGTGGATTATTATGTACCAGTATAAAGTAGGAAAACGAAATTGTTAAAATGCAAGTACTCATATTTCTCACATTTCGTACTAACAGTTCAAGAGCCACAGAAAATGATGGACTTTCTTTCGATTTTTGTTATATTTGTACAACACTGGAAAGATCGTACTTAACAGTACTTGCCATTTTCAACGACTCACAAGGCTTTGAGTCTTAAAGGCTGTGATGTAATGCAAATCTATAGCTAATACTGACGCCATTGTTAGATTTTAATGCTTTACTAGTAGCTGTAGTTATATCTTATCAACCTGACCAGCAATTTATACAAATGAAATGATAGCAAGTCTTGGGTATTTGAAATTCGAAAACTATCCTAAGTAATAATTTGGATTTTCAGACAGTTTAAATGCAAGTACTTGCTTCTATAAGTATTCCAGAATGCTTCCTAATGACAGTTTGAATAAATCATTATAATAAGTTTTCCAATTGGATTTTAAAAGAAAAGAATTCGCAAGTTTTTTTAGCAATTTGTAGCAGAAAACCTTCATTTAGCATCCTTTCAACTGCTGCATTGAAATCATTTGGTGAAGTCACATCAATATGGTTTGTAATTGGCCTCTAGGGTAAAAAGCCGCAAGTTTTATAGCAGTTCGCGATAGAATTGAGAGCTTTGTCATTATTTTGTAGCCTCTATAAGCCATTCTTATAGACACAAAAACAACTTCGAGCAGAGTAATAGATAATTTCACAGCAAAAATTGCTTTCACAAGGCCTTTACGAAGAAAAAAAAACGAAGTGAAAATAACTTCTGTAGACACTTATTGAATGGATAAGTGGAATGGACTATCAACTTGATTTTTTCCAAAGTCTTTTTTCAAATATGTGAATATATCTTTAACATATTTCTTTTAATTCAACTCTCACAGAATGTATAGGTATTTCAACAACCAAATGTGTGACAACTCCATAAAAAAAAGTAGAATATTGTAACAGGCTAAAAACTGAACCTGTTATAACCTTTTAATATACAAACCATTCCAAATATGTGTATAATAGAAATGTTTATTTGATTCTTCTTCTTCTCCTTATTGTCGTCATACAATAATATCAGTAGTCAGTCGCTATGACGACAGAGAAAGAAGAAATAATAAAATGCATTTTCACTCAATGTAAAATGCAGCGTTGCATAATTCCTAGATGCTTTATACATAGATATGTACTAAAGACCGCTGTGTTATGTTACCCTACACAATTATCAGTCGCTTGGAGACTTCTGCCAGACGGCTGCTCATTGAGTGCGACCATGTGGTATTGGTCAATCGAATAAATCCTCATTATATAAGTAAGGTTAACTAGGTATTAACTATTAAGGTATAGAGTAAGAGATTGAAATTGTATTCTTGAAAATTGTAAAAAGAAAGAAAGGCAAATAAAATTAAGAAAATAAAACAAAGTAGTAATAGTTCCAGCAGTACCGAGCCGAACAATTTTCTAGTGTCGGTCCTCCTCCTACAACAAGAGTTTTTACGCTGCCCTCTTGTTTGACCCTGGCTTACTGAGTAATACCCCAGCTGGGAAACAAAAGGAACGCATTACAATATCCTACGGGCTACAATAATCTCATTCTGTCAATTTCCGGTCACTAAATTCAAATCCATGGACATATTCCTGACATTACACTCAGTTTTCTTTCTAATCTAAAAAAATGAATTAAAAAACACACATAAATAACTATGTTTTTTGATGTTAGAATGTTATCTAATGTATGTATATGTTATCAAACTCATATGCCTTCAAACACCCGGGTACTTATTGATCCATTCACGTATAAGCATTTGTCCATTTTCAATTTTATCGTACCCCTCTCTTATTTCTATGTGTTATTTATGATATTTAAGAAATTTAATTTATGCCCTTTTTATTTAGTACACGCAAAGAAATGCAAATACATGAAAATATACAAATAAATATAACGTCACATTGTGAAGCTGTATAAAGCATGAATATGTAGCCTTTTAAATGGCTAATTACAATATATAGTATACTTATTTTTATATACACGAATGAATGTATATGTAATATATGCATGCATATGTGATTGAGAGAAATTTATGTATTTACATATTGGTATAATAGATACAAGTACAAACATGTAATGTATTAACCATCGCCAAAGGACATGGTCGACATTAAAATACACCAACGATCAAGAGGGAACAAAAAAAAAAATAACGATGCCAACAATAAGAATAATATTACTTAAAAACAACAATTGGGCATGACCCAAAAATGTCAAATCAATTACCATATAAATATACATAGATACATAGATATTCGTTTCATGTAACCAAATGGCAAGAAAGGCCAAAATAGGCAAGGGCGTGGTAGCGAGCACGCAAATGCTCAAATGAGAACCGATAGAAGGTTATTGAATTTTTATTGTTAGTGAGTAGAGCAGTATATTCACTTACTCATATGTGAATATATGAGAATTTGTCTAATTTTGGTGCATAAGCAGCTAAATAGAATGGTAATAGTGTCCGAATTATTGAAATATTGTAGAAACATGCTATTCGTAGTACAGTGGTTTGCTTGCACTGCATTGGCTGAAATGAAAATTCATTCAAGATTTTAATATTTCCATTATAAATTGTATCAAGATGTTGTGCGAAATTGAATGTTGACCGTCTGGACAATATTAACAGTTGAAAACTTTACTCCAACATTTGAAAAAATCGCGGCAGTTTAAAATTGGTTTCAGATGTCAAAGTCTATTATTAAAATTAAAAATTTTGCTACAAGCTGATAATTCACTTCGACGGGAACGTGCAGTCTAACTGTAAATATTCCAAAAAATCATACAAAACCGTATAATTTTAAAATTTTGTATTTTATATAAGCATATCTTTGGGCGAAACTATAATAACATAAAATATTTACATGCGCAACTTAAGTTTTAGAAATTTTTTCAAAGCCATTCAAATCCAACACAAAATATTTATCGCTTTATATGAAGCTTAAGTCCCATTTGAATAATGTTGTCCAGAGAAACTTGAATATTTTGCTAAATTTCTAGAAGAATTCTGAAAATCATTAAAATTGTTTATTCAATATATGAGTGAAGCCATAGTGGGTTGGTTGGTCAGTTGAAATGGTGACTCATTCCATGAAGCCATTTTGCACTTTCGCGCCATTTTGTTGCTACATCCTCGTTTCCAACTGTTAATTCGGTTGTTATATCCAATTATATCCAATCCATGCAGTTTAGAAACCTCTGGAGGTAGTTGATGTTTGTTTCCGCCAACTATTCGAGATTGTTGAAGAATGATTTACCTAAGGTATCCATTCTCTGCTTCCAGAGAGCAGGGAATTCGCAGCGGAAATGGGAAACCGTTTCCGTTTCTTCTGCGTGATTGCAGCTGTGACAGTAAACGTTATGATGAATTCCCATTCTGGCTGCCTACTATCCGATGAGCTAGAAGCCAGTGATGACTGCCGTCAGTCTAGGGACATGACTACGATTCCTGTTTATCAGAGATGTTTTTTGTTTAAGATTGTATCCAGGCCATAGTGACCTACTGGTCTTGCAAGTTGTAAGACCTTTCTATCCACAAATCGCTATTTGGGGCTATTTGATGTCTATAACTCATTTAACCACACTCAATGGTGTGAGTGAGTCGGTTCTGCAAGAGTTTCTTGCATGGCAGATCCCGTTTTAGGCAGTTCGGCAGCTTTTGCATTTCCCTCTATATTCCGATGTCCCCGGGATCCAGATCAGGGAAACATTGTGCCGCTCGCTGAAGGTGGTGAGGCTCCTTCTGCTTTGTTACACCAGTTTAGAAGTTATGATGGCTGAATTCAAAGCCTGAATTGCAGATTTGCTATTCGAAAGAATAACGATGTTGTTCTTGAATATCCAGTCTGCTATTAGTGTCCTACATGCCTTGCCAATGGCAAACACTTCCGTTTGGAAGCCGCTTAATAAATTGGGGAGGCGCACAGACTTGTTGACATATAGTCTCTCAGAGTACATGCCTGCCCCGTCACCACAACCCATTTTGGAGCCATCCGTAAAGATTATGGTATCGAAGCTGTTTAATATGCATCCAGTTGTCCAATCCTTCCGCAAGGGTACAATTACAGTGAAGTTCTTATTGAATATCACCACCGTCAGGATGATATAATCAGTCTTGTCAGCAAGGTTTTGCGTTTGTTTTGTTAGGCATCCATGTTGCCATACTTCTTACACAGAGAATTATTTTGCCTTGAATATTTCACTCAAACCCCCACCTTAGGATTATCGGATTAAAAAAAAAGGAAAAACACCAAAAACTCATATAAAATTTTATTCATCAAGCTTGTTGTACATACTTTTTTTTTTCAGCTATCTTATCCTAGACCAAACCACTGTTGCACTGTTTGGGGAATTTTGTGTATATGAAAGCAAAGTACAGAAAAAAAAACAACATGAATTCAAAAAAATATAGTTCAAATAAATTACGAACAATTTGACTTTTATTTGCTAGTAATTGTAGTTGTTGTTGCTGTTGCTGTTGTTGCTATACTAGTAACTTTATTGTTATAGCCAATTGTTATTACGATACTGTTGGCGCTGTGCGTAAGTGTGTATATACGCATTTGTTTGATCGAATCAAATTTACGCATTATTTCACACAACACTGTATCTGAACTAGCACACACACACACGCACACATTCAGCTATTCATACAATAGATAACTCATCCATTCCCGCATGTAGCTAATAATGCATTATCACTGTAGATGCTAATGTTGCTATTGTTGTAATTATTGTTATACGCATTATACGTATATTATTGCTTCTGTATAATGATTCATTATTATTTGTTGTTATTGTTGCTGCTGTTGTTGTTGTTGTTTTAGTTTTCAAAGTTAATTTTTGCAACGATTATTGCTAGCACTTTTGTCAGTATTGCAATATGTTTATGTTTTACAATTTACATATATAATTGCCATACATAGTTTTTAGTTTACTGCAACAGTAACAGCCCATGCTCATGGGAATACATAAATTTATATGAATTTTTGAAAATGATAAATGTGCCACTTGATTATATTATGCATGTATCCGTACAATAGATAGTCATATGTTGTAAAGTACACATATGCCCATGTAGCTGGCAACTAATTACTGCCGGCTATGTGCTAGAATAGGCTCTGTGTGATATTATTGTAAGCTGTTTGAATATCTTCCAAAAATTAAGTATCGAAAAAATGCTGTATGTTAAAGACCTTTAATTAGTGAACATTTTATAGACTCCACGATTGATTTCTGATAAAAATCATAAGCTCCGCAATAAAAAAGTAGAAACTGGACTCTTTTGCACTTCTCCCATGATTCATATGATAACCTTAAGATCTCCAGATATGTTTTGGCCATACAGTAAAATACTTATTTGCCAGCGAAATGCAATTTCATTATCGACAACATATACATATCACAATGTTTATTATTATTACTATTAAAGCTATGAAGCACCGCGATCTGAAGATCTTTTGTGTAGCCTTATTTCCTAGCTAGCAGATCCCAAGACTATTTATAAATCTTGTTACTACTGTGGGATTGATTTTAACTAGGTCACTGGGAACTATGAATCCGTTGCCTAGGTAGTTTAGTATGCATCTAGCCACAGCTGGGCAATTCCAAAGAACGTGTTCTGTTGTTTCGTACCCTTCAAGACAGAGTCGACAAAGATCGTTGTTAACCACACCCATTTTCATGATGTGATAATTGAGTTTACAATGACCTGTTAATAATTCAGTGTAGAGTTTGATGTCTTTTCTGCTAAAGTTCACGATAGCATCTACCTTAATGTGTTCAGGGTCAATGAATTTTTTCGACTGCCGCATGCCTGTTTGGGCTCTCCAGTAATCGGTTAGACTACTTTTTCCTCTTCACATATTAAGTTATTCATAAAGCTACTGTGCAGAAGGGTTCTGGGCCTATGAAAAGCGTGTCTGCGCCCTTTTTCGCCAGTGCATCTGCCATTTCATTGCCTGCATGACCCCCCGTGTTCCGGTACCCAAATTAGAGAAGTTCGAAGCATTCCCAGACCAACTTAGATTGGAACGAGAAATTCATTAGTGATTTTAGAACTGTCTGACAGTCTGAAAGAATGCATATGTTGGTTTCTCGCGTGCCCCTACGTAGACATTCTCTGACAGATACCAGGTGTACAAGTTTAAATCTGCTGTTTGCTCGTAGGATGCTCGTATTATTGACTGTGCATCCTTTTTGTTATGAGTTCGACATCTGTTTACATCAATTACCACTTGCAGAGACTGGTTTCGTCGGTTCAAAGAAGGCCATTTTGACTTGAGTGACAAGAAGCGTGAAAATAGACCCAGAAAAGTTGAGGACCATGATTTGCAACCTCTTTTGGATGAGGACGACACCCAATCGCAAAAAATGCTTGCCGAACAGTTAGGTGTTACTCAACAAGCCATTTTCATACGTGTACGAGCCATGGGGAAGGTTCAAAAATTTGGAAAATGGGTACCCCACGAATTGAACCATAGGCAGATGGAGCGACGCCAAAACACATGCGAAATCTTGCTTGCTAGACAAATTAGAAAGTCGTTCCTGTATCTTGTGGTGACTTGCAATGAAAAGTGGATATACTTTGAGAATCCTAAACGAAAAAAATCGTGGGTCGATCCCGGCCAACTAGGCTTCTTCTCCAAGACCAAATCGCTTTGGACGCAAGACGATGCTGTGCGTTTGGTGGGATCAGCAGGGTGTCATCTACTACGAACTGTTGAAACCTGGTGAAACTGTCAATGCTCACCGCTACCACCAACAACTAGTGATATTACGCCCTGCTTTGGGTGATGAAAGGCCTGGTTATGAACAAAGACATGAGAAGCTGATTTTTCTTCACAACAACGCCCCATCGCAAACGTCAAAACTACTTGGACACACTCAATTGGGACGTGCTACCTCATCCCACTTATTCACCAGACCTGGCTCCTTTTGACTATCATCTATTTTCCTCGATGGGTCAAGCGCTCGCAGAACAGCACTTCGATTCGTATGAAGATGTCGGAATATGGCTTGACGAGTGGTTTGCCTCGAAAGATGAGGAATTCTTTTGTCATGGTACACACAAATTGCCCGAGAGATGGGAAAAATGTATAGCTAGTGAGGGCAAATATTTTGAATAAATTTATTTTTGAATTTCTATGAAAAAAAAGTTTTTTTTTTTTTTTACCGAAAAACAGCGGATTTAAGCTTGTACACCTGGTAGCTCTAAAGCGTGGATCTTCGCCTGAAAAATGGAAGCTATTTTTCCCATTGCAATTGCCTTCCGGAAATTTGGTCCCACAATTCCCGCTCCAGCACTACCATCTTCCATTTTGGATCCATCAGTGTACCATAGCTGTGAGCCCTGTTTTAGAAATATTTCGTTGTTTCTCCATGCTGAGCGATCGTGAATGATCATTTCAAGGAGTATGGAGAATATAAGTTTTTTATCCATCCTGTCAAAGACCGTGAGACCCAGTGAATTCCAGACTACGTCTAGAATCTTAATGTGCCCCTTTTAGGTTGCCTTCTTTCAGGTGAATAGAGTTCGGAACCTTATGACTACATTGGCTGCTGTCCTCTTGATCACAAGATGTAGAGGATTGAGACCTGTGATTATTCCTAAAGCTGCTGTGGTGCTAGTTCTCATCGCTCCCGTTACGCTCAAACAGGCTATTCGATGAATCCTTTCAAGGATCGTCTGAGTCCTATTTTGATTTACCTTGGGCCACCATGCCAGAGAGGCATAAGTGATCATTGGTAATATTACAGTTTTGTAAGACCACGCCATCATTTAAGGTCGTAGTCCCTATGAACGTCAGTTATCACAATGTTACGAAGCTTTCAGGTAGCTTATATAAATATAATAACATAAAATGGAATACTTAATGTTTAAATTTATCTCTATTTTTTCCATCAATTTCCATATATCATTTATTGTACAATTAATACGTTTAAATATTTAAGAGCAGGAAGAACTACCACAACTACGATATCGTAGAAATATTTTTAAAAGTTGTTGAACTCAACGTATAACAAATGCAATATTCCATCAATAATTCAACTGAAAATATCAATTTCTACACGATTAATAATAATTACACACATACTATCTGCCACTATGCGAGTGGATACGTGTGAAATGAAATGAAATGAAATTGATAATGTTACTTATTTAATCATTTATTAACATTTTATTTTTTCATTTTTCACTTCCGGTATTAATTTATTAATGCTACATACATATATTGTACATATGTATGTACATTATAGCAAATTAAATCAAATTTAAAAATAATATGTATAATATCGCACGCGATAATAAAAAAAAAGTATTCAATTTAATATATCAATAACACTAGAACGACAGAAATAAAGCACTAAGTTTGGCACGCTGAATAAGAAAATTTATCATTTCAAATCATTTATTTTTCCAAAGAAGCGTTTTCGAGATATTCGTGAAAAACATGTTTTATTCGCACTTTTTCCAGTTACTGGCTATTCGAAAAATGTGGTATTCTTCCTTCGGACGATATACTATTTGTGTTGATCGGATTAAATTTGACTGTATTATAGGCGATAAAATTCAAATAAAGTGGATATTTTAACCTTTTTTGAAAATTACTCATTTTCAGTTGATCTATTGACATGAAAAAGATAGGCAAATTAGATTTTAGACACAAACACTATTAAATTTTACAACAAATAGACGAGCTCTAAAATGGACGGGATTGATTGAAAACCAAATCACATGTATGTGAGATGGGCGACATTTTTATCCGATTCCGCCCATTTTCAGATATACTAGTTCTCTGCTAATGAACTTTCAGTTCGATAGCATTGTTTTTACATGCACTTATGTTGCATATAACAGGCCATTCCATAAGTGTGTAGTATGACACATAGCATTTTGTGTGAAGCAACTTTTGTTATTGAAAAAAAAAATGGATAAAATTGAATTTCGTGTTTTGATAAAGCATTGCTTTTTGATGAAAAAAAATACAATAGAAACCAAACAATGTCTTGATAAATATTATCCGGACTCTGCTCCATCGAGACAAATGGCAGAAATGTGGATTGCTGAACTTAAACGTGGTCGTACCAACACAAACGATGCAAAACGCAGTGGATGCCCAATTGAGGCTGTTATTCCAGAAAACATCAAAAAAATTCACAAACTGGATATGAACGATCGCAAATTGAAGGTGCACGAGCTAGCTGACATTATAAAGATATCAGATGGTAGTATTTTTACCATTTTACGCGAACATTTGGGTATGCGAAAACTCTATGTAAAGTGGGTGCCACGTGAGCTCATAGGCGACCAAAAATCACAACGTATCAATGCTTCAATGGAATGTTTGGCGCTGAAAAACCGCAATAAACCCGAATTCTATTTTCGATATGTGACAATGGATAAAACATGGCTTCACCATTACACACCACAATCCAACAGACAGTCAGCTGAGTGGACAGCAGTCGACAAATTGAATTCAAACCGAGCAAAGACGCAACTGTCGGCCGTTTAGATGATGGCGTCTGTATATTGGGATGCGAATGGAATAATATTCATCGACTATATCCAAAAAGTAATCACTATCAACAGCGACTACTATTGTGAACTTTTGGATCGATTAAAGGCTGAAAGCGCAAAGAAACTGTCACATTTGCAAAAGAAAAAAGTTTTCTTTAACCAAGACAATGTACCGTGTCACAAATCGATGAAAACGATGGCGAAATTGAATGAATTCGGTTTCGAATTGCTTCTCCACCCACCGTATTCTACAGATTTACCTACCAGTAACTTTTTCCTGTTTTCAGATCTCAAGAAAAAGCTTTCTGGAATGAAATTTAAGTCTAATGATGCAGTAATTGCTGAAACTGAGACCTTTTTTGACGAAGAGAAATCGTACTAAGAAAGTCGTATCGAAATGTTAGAAAATCGCGATGCTCGATGCCCTCGAATTATGTTGAATAATAAAATCGAGTTTTGTCAAATCATCAAGTTTTTCACGAAAATCTCGAAAACGCTAAATGAATGAAGGCATGTTTCTTTTTAAGGAACTCAAGGTTAGTGTAGAAAACTTACTTTTTTGAGGTACTTCTAATATTTTTATAACAATTAATAGACGATTTACCTAAAATACGGTGGCTATTATTACGACACACTGTATTATTGTTATACTCTTGTAGAAGCTAATGGGTCCATTATAGATCATAAGCTTACTTGATGCAACAATGTATTTTCATATATTCGAAACTTATTATTGCAATTCAAATATTTTTTATTAAAATCACATAATTGAATACACCCTGAAGATGTTGAACTTAATTCCTTTTCAATTCGATTGATATTTTTGTGTTAAATTCTGAATGATTCCCAATTCGAAGCAGCAAAATTTTTGATGCAGAACAATTCTTTATATTACCGAAATGATTTTAACAAAAATTGTACAATTATTATATGTACAATATTTATTTTTACAAAAATTGCAATAATTTTGATTTCAGCAACCCATTCCCTACATGAGGACGTTTCGTAAGTTGGGAGGTGTTTTGTTTTTAAGACAAAAAATCTTTTAAACAAATTTTTTGCAGCGGGAGAATTTTTTTTTAACACAATCTGGCTACGAAAAATTATAAGTGCCTGTTAATTTTAAGCTTGACCTGCTGTTCAAAGTAAAAGCACAATGCAACTTGACTAAAGCATCGTGAAGATTAGTAAAAAAAAAATTGACAAATAATGACATTCCCATCCTAAGCAGTATCCTAACGTTCAGACCTTCACCCTGCTTTATTATTTTTCAGTATTTAATGCTTTGTCAGCGTCAAAGTCGTATTATCGCTCGTTAAGCATGTTTCTCATAAACAATATAATCGTTCACATGTACTTATAGTACAAGTACATAAGGAGTATATAGCAACGTGCCATCAATTTGAATTGAAGAATTTACGCATTGGTCCATTCATTCGGGTATTTTATTATAATACCAAAATCAGCTTTCATTCAATTACTTTACATATACACCTAAGTACCTATACAATCATATTACGAAAAAAAAAAGAAAACTATATGTAGTACCAAAATCAAAACCATATACCATAAATTTCGTTAAGCTGAATCTACCATTCAAAAAGAAAAGAAAAGAACAAAAACAAACACACAGCAAATGCTCCCTCACAATATACATTATATTACATCGCTGCTTAGCGGCTACATATATTTATAGAGAATGAATGTAACCAACCCTGTCAAAAATCCAGCTAAATAGCGAAAAATAATAGTAAGTACTACTTGAATGGCATCGGATGGTTGAGGTAAATTATATATCTTGGGATGGGATAAATGAGCAAAAAGTGTAATTTTAAAACACCATCACACAATGTTATAAAAGTCATAACTTTACATTGTATTCGATGACATTACATTCTGCATACATACATATACTCATATATAATATGTACACACTATATAGTACATATATATACAGCGTTGAACACCTTTGCGATCATTTTCGGTATAAAATTGTAGGGTCTCATATATAAGTACAATGAGTATATTTTTTGCTCTACATGATGATGGTGGGTAAATAATATTACTTGTATTGGGGTTTTACATTAATCTAAGATATTGTATATACATACGCTGATAGAAGACACATACTGAGCTACACTCTCTATTAGTTTAATTTGTAGAAAATTGTTTTGTACGCATTTAACCCATGAACATTGTGATATGGGTATGTGCAAATCCTAGTACCCGGTACCCATATACTATAAACGATAATATATGTAGTTAAAATTGCAGTGAGAGAAAGTGTGTGTTAAAAGATCTTTCACACGTACATACATAACTTCATGCAAATATTTGTATATATTAAAAATAACCTTTAATACCATGTATTATATATATATACCAACGATGAATGAGAGAGTTATTGTTGTACATACTTGTAAAATTCGCCAATGGAAAGGTGAAGGCAAAAATGTCGACAAAAAAAAATTGCATATGGTTATTATAATTGTTATTGTTGCTGCTGTTGTTGTTGTTGTTGTTGTTGTTTCTGTTACACATTGTTACTTCCATGTATACTTTGAAAATATATTCTATTATATAGAATGAGCCCTGTACCAAATGCGAGTACGCAAAATATATTGATTAGGATATATAAAATCTCTAGTGATAACAGTGATTGAGTTTCATCGTAAAATGTATGAGTCAAATTCAACTACATCTATATAAACTAATAGCCCCTAACGTATTGTACAGTTCGATATATTCTGCACGTCTTTGAGGGATCAGGGAGAATTCTTCACGATTTCTTTCGACACTTGGCTAACCACGTCTGAGATATTCTACACCCCTTTATGGGGTTAAGTCAACACCCTAGTGTACAGTCCTAGAATTTTTCAAAATTTATTCTGGACCTTGACTATCGATATTCGACATAAGCTGGACGCCTTTAAGGGATCCTCTCTCAACTACATGCCACACCGCCTTAGATCTCTTTATTTTTTAGTTTGATTCCTCTCGTATTCATTGCGAAAACAATTGGTTAATTTCTTTCTCAGTAATGCCCATTCGTCCTCATCATAACAATTTCGTGGTAAATATAATATGTCGAGCTATTTCATCGAGTCTATTATATACCAGGATTTCAATCTGATACTATTGCAGCCGCTTATTTATATGTTTGATTGAATAACTTTGAAGACTTAGTCTGTCAAATCGACTATGTTAATCAGTTCGGTCATCCCGAACGCATGAAAGACCACAGCTCCAATCTGGAAGTTATGCTATTTGATGCACGTTAGCGTACATCATGGACCCACATAATAGGGATGGATGCAAGCTAAATACAACATCAAGTTAAACTTTTGGACCAATATTTATACAATTTGACATAGGGAATATATGCCGTGAAGATTTTGGTTATAAGTTCGTATTAGAAATTATTATTATTATAAAGCACAAAAAAAAAATAAAAAAGTAAAAACAAACTCAACAAACAATATTCGTCACCTATTTTAAGCATACAACTACATCAATTCATCTTCAAAAACAGTTATTATTCTTGTAAATACTCCTACATGGTTGTGGTACCATATGATCAATACACATATGCGTTCGCTATTGGATAGTACTGGATTTTGGTGAGATTTTGTAAAACAGTGCATATTCCAAAAAAACCTAGGTGTAGAGTAGGGATAAATAGTATCAACTTGAGGTAAAATACATTAAAAAAAAATAAGAACAAATAATACCACAGCTACTTAGGAGTCGGAGGAATGCAGCTGATGACTGACTCCCATTAATTTTTGTTTCTCAACACTTTTTCGAAATAAATTTCCCACCTATCTACACCTAGAGTGCTCCTATACAAAAATTCGATTCCATCGACTACCAAAGGTTCAATATCCGAAGACCCCATTTATTTTTCATTCCAACTTTTGCTTTTTCGTGGACATTTCGTGGATGCTGTTTGCTCAGTGGTTAGTGTGTTGGCCTTCTGATCTATAGGTCGTGGGTTCAATCCCCGGTTGAAGCATAACAACTTTGATATCGAAAAGATTTTTCTTTCGAACGGTACCCACCTATCAGCAAGCAGTTGGCAATTTTTCCGACAGTAACAACTTGCCATGAAAAAGCTTCTAAAAGAACTCTGTGACAAAGCCCAAAAAAGTGATGACACAAGGGCTCTGCCGTTCGGAACCGGCTAAAATAAGTAAGTCCATTTCAAAATGTAACACGCACAACAGTAATGGAAGAGAAGCTCGACCAAAGTGCCCTTTGGGGATTTAAGTGCCACATATATATTTTTGTTTTTTTTATCTGGAGACAAGCAAAATATTCAAGCAAAATTTTGATGAAGAAAACTTGGTTTCCATTCCATTTCGACCCCGAGTCGGCACCTTTTTATCTCTACAATTTTTTGGATAAGGCCCCCCTTTATGGAACTTCGCAAAATCACATTTTTAATTATCACTATCTGCTACTACTCCATAGCTAATATGTAAAAAATATTTGCAAATATATAGTATAGGATTATATAGTATATATTTCTTTCTCTCTTCTCATCGCCGATGTTCAATATAAAAATCACCTTACTTGAAACAGGTATAAATATAAATACAACACAACATACATATACATATGTACGTGGGAAGCACGCACGTAAACACACACAGCAAATGGTAAGAGTATGTTATGTATGTATTTATTGTTGCTAGCGTCAACAATAAAAGCACTAACAACGTGTTACAGTGTTAAATTTCAAATACTTATGTAAGTACATGTATGCCATATACAAACTACATGTATTGGCGTGTATATGACTCCCTCTATTCAGGTATATGTACTCATATAATCATACAACCAACATACTCGTACATATTGTAGTTATCATCACCACCTGCTGTATATCTTACATGTGTACACGCTGTCACCGTCATCATCATCATCAGCATCATCAGCATCATCAGCATCACCATTCAACAACAGTGTAACAGCGTTTGTGTTTGTATAAAAATTGTTAAAAATTTCGTTAAATAGCTAACGATAGAAATATGCGTATGCATGTGTGTATTCAGACCACGTTCACACGCAATTTTTCAACTAAAATATTTGCTGTTGTTGTTATTACTCAAATATGTACCTATGTATATTGGTCACGATGACGATGGCAATAATGATGATAATAATGATGATGAAATTTTTAATATATTCATTGGAATTATATAAATAAATTTCAACAAAAACAACTACAACAACAATACTGGGTCCATCCAACAATTCAATGAATTTTTAAATTGTTCATATTCTTACTTTAAATGTATCATTGCTTTTATTATTTACCAATAGACCACTGACTAGTGTGAAATTTAAAACAAGCTATTGTTGAAATTGTAGAGGCCAACGGCAAGTCTCATGACTCAGTGGTTCAGATTTTGTATGATCAATTCCGAAGTTTAAAGTCTACTCTAAAGGCGTTAAATCGCACGATCTAGGCGGCCAATTGACCTGCCCCAAACATGGAATAAACCGTTCACTAAACTCGCCTCTCAATTGGGCCATTGTTTCGCGTGCTGTGTGGCATGTGGCACCGTCTTGTTGAAACCATACGTCAGCCAAGTCCAGCTCTTTCATTTTGGGTAAAAAAAAGTTTGTAATCATCGCACGGTAGCGCTCGCCGTTTATAGTCACATTCCTGCCTTCATCATCTTTGAAAAAGTACGGTCCAGTGATGTCACCAGCCCATAATCCACACCAAAGAGTGCATTTTTCGGAATTCGTTGGCAGTTATTCCAATACTTCTGGCTGCTTTTTACACCAAATATGGCAATTTTGATTGTTCACGTATCCATTCAACCAGAAATGAGCTTCGTCGCTGAACACAACTTTCCGATAAAAAGATGGATCTTCATCCAACTTTGCCAACTTTGCCCATTCACCAAAAGCCGTTGTGGTAGGTCTTTTGGCTTCAATTCTTGCACCAGGTGTATTTTAAAAGGTTTTACAGCCAAATCTTTCCACCAAATCGATAATTCCCGGTCATCAACAACACTGATGGATACAGCTGCGATATTTGCCTCTGTCCGCACTCTACGTATGCGTCTTGGAGCTCCAAAAAAGTAATAAATATGATAAGAAAACAAACGAGTATTTAAGCTTTCAGAGGTCATAACTTTGTCTCAGACATTAAACCACTATCAATTCAACTTTATAATTCTGCAGAACTTGTTTTGATTCGGTGACGAATAACCTCAAACTTTGTAAAGCTTAAAAATATACATATAAAAAATGCAGGATCCAGCCATCTATTACGTTCAACATGCTGATTGCTAGCAAAATTAAAAGCAAACTATTCATTTACTTTCGCATCACTTACCAATTGGCACTATACATTGGAATTTCTATTATTATTATTTATGTATACCATACATTTCAAATATAGTTCAAGGATGAAATTATTTCAATGTCTGAAAAACAAGAAGAAAAACAATAACAATATTATTATTTGAATGAACGAAATTCATATCTAATTGAAGACTGACAATGGACGAATAAGAACAATTTGCTATTGATTGAATGCTCAACTAAACTATATATTTGGTTAATATATCAGAGAGAGAAAGAATAAGAAACAAATGATGAGCACAATTATTTTTGATGTGGTCTATGTGTATACGGTCATAGTTGTAACATCCTACTTACTGATGATGTTAGCTATGTTAGTTTGTAAAGTTGAATGCAATATTTTCAAAATAATTTAAGCAATTGGAAATTGAATAAGAATTTCAAATTAAATACAATTTCTCATAAATTAATATTATTATTTTACTTTCCATGATATTCCAATTCTCTTTTGTATCGTATTTGATTTGTATTTTGCAGAGCGCATATGCATACTTTTCCTTTTATATCATTTTTGGTGATATATGCTCTGTGCTTATTTACCAAAGTTGATTTTTTCATTGCTTGTTTCGATAAAATCCTCATTAGTATTGTCATCATCATCATTATCATTATCATCAACATTGATAGTTTACTCTGAACTCTAATTTAGAAAGAATTTTTCAATTTAACTTTTTGACTTTTACTTGCATACATACTTCCGTAGTTCGTTAGTTAGTCAATAGCCAGTCAACTAGTCAGGTGTGGAAATAGAATTGTATGTATAACATATATATAGTTCTTATAGGTCAAATTTCTAATTAGTCAAACTCGGCAATAAAATTCCAAACCTATGATACTGATGGAAATATTTGTTCATAAATTCTCTATAAAGTACTGAAATGTATAAGAAATCTCCATTAATTTTACTACCTATTACCACCATTAGTGGAGATCTTCTATAAAATTATTTTTTTATAATGTTGTTAAAAATGAACTGGTAGACGGATCCATATTTAGAATGTTTTATTGGCATTTTGAGGGAAAAATTAATCAAATTACATTCATTTTATGAATTTCTCTGAGTTTGCCAAATTTTTGCTCTATAGAATTTGATTCACCTTAATATACTCCTTAATGTAAACATACATAGTTCTAGAAATGATATTACTTCTTCATACTCTCTTAACCACAAGAAAGTATACAAAAAAAATACAAATACAATAATATAAACTACAATTAAAAATAGTCATAGACTACTATTCGTGAAACTAAGTTGAGCATTTATTCTTCTTCTTCTTCTACTAGTTCCAGCATGCCAGGAATGGTGATATTATTGAGAAGATTGTACTACATACAATAATGCCTCGTTCATTTTTCGCAAAATTTATTTTTATGCCACTTTCAGACCACTTAAATTATAGCGGTTCCAAAATATAAATATTTTAGGACTTTTTGTGGCAGCTAAATTAAATTAATTAGACACGGGTTGTCCATTTCTTGCACTATTTTTCACCGTAATATTTCACTTTGAGATATCCGCATAAAAATTTGTTGAAGAAGGACACACATAGAGCTTGATATTTTCTTACGAGACGAAGTCTATGTAACGGATACAAAACAAAAATTTTTACAGAGCCCAGAACAGACACAGGAGCTACCGAGCTACTTTTAACAAAAACAAATAATTTCTCACACTGAACCTTTATTGCTTCTACCCCGCCAATTTCTAAAATCCACCAACATGTAGCCTATTATCGTCTGGAGTAGGAGACAAAAGAAAGAAAAATAGTCGATAGGCTACAATCTACAAAAAGAGCAGATAACAGACTATGAGATGATCAGTTGACCATAACACTAGTCAACTCTGACTAGACTGCAACGAGCTGAGAATGATATCTAAAAATCTAATATGATGGAGATCTAACTCTGTTGATATCACTATGAAAAAATTTTAGGATCATTGTCTGGGGGCGGAATGATTCCAACTAGACCCATGTACTAAAACATTTAAAACTTTTTGTATTCTCAGGCCAAATTTTGTTTTTATGACAATATTAAATTTGCAATTTTTTGCCTGACTGTTTTTAGAATAAGTGGAAAAAATTGATAAAATTCATATTCATAAAATTTCATATGGAATGGTTTTGTGGAACATTTTAATCCACTAGCTCTCTCCCAAAAAGGTTTTTTTGACCCCGCTTTTAGAGTCTACATGAATTGGCATTTGGGAGATCGTTAGAGGGTTAAGAAATTGACACAGTAACATCTTGAACTGGCTGATGATAAACTAAGCTAATGCTCAAGTTACAGAAAAATAAAACATGCGAAGAGATTCAAACACTTGCAAGTGAATTAAAATAAGTGACTATCAATAAATTCACAACGCAAAGAACGAAGAATCTATAAATGAAAGCATCCATTGTAATGGTTTGCCTGTTAAAAAGAAACAATTGAAAAACAACTTCCTTCTTTGGCATTAACCGAATAATTATTCAGTTCGATTTTAGTAATTCTATTGAAGTACAGAAAGGTCTTTCTCGATCAAATCGGAAAACCAGCAGAAACTCAACCAATATGAAGAATTTTCGAGATTCAAAGCTATCCATACTTTCGAAATAAACTCTAGAGTTAGTTGTTATAAGCTCTGACCATGTGGTGTTTCCCTCTTTTACTCTTCCAATTTATACTCGATTTTCTTAAAATCTTCTAGTTTGAAATTTGATCAAATATATTTGGCTTAATGGTGCCATTCTTTATTAATTGTACATAAATTATTATTAATTATATCCACCAATATGAAGATGTTAGCGAGATATTTGTATAATTTTGTAAAGGGAATAATCATGAGATCTACATTTACTGTCGTAAGAACACCACTTCCCATCAGCATTAGAACGCTCCTGTATGACCATAAAAAATGTATATAACACATTCGATTTTGTTTTCACACTTAAAGCACAATAATTAACTAAGAGTCCATATAAAGTATTCCGAACATTTTCATTTTTCATTTCAATGGAAATCATTTAACAAAAGAAGAGACATAAAGAATACTGATCCAACAATTTTATGAAAAATTTAAATTTAAATTTCTTTCGTGAGATTATATTACTCAATTTGCGCTTGATTTAAAATAGATAATTAATTAAAATTTCGTGCTTTCTTCTACATCTTTCATTTCAGTGATGTGCTTTAATTAAATTTTACAAAAACAACAACAACAAGAATGGCATAAGGAACTGACATATGATTGTTGTGAAATGATATGCGTAATACTTATTGAAATAATATATATGAGAGAGTATATATGTGTATGTGTGTCTGTGAGTGTGCGTGTGTGTGTGTATAAACTTGGTGGAAAGTATTTATATTAATTTCATGAAATTTACTTAATTAACTTCTAAACCAGCGAGAACAGGCTGAACTGAAGAAGATGCTGAAGAAGAACAACAACAATAGCAGCAACAATGATGATATCGATGCCTTAGAATGGTGACAACGTTATTGTTGGCTTGACAAACAGCAAGCAAATATGTATGAGAATAATAAATGCCGTTCATTTTGGAGCTGTCAACACTTTGGGACAATAATCTCACAGGCATCTGCTGATGCTGTTGCTGATATCTTCGTTGCGACATAAACGGCAGCATCTTCATCGTCCAATTTAAAGTACAAAGCAAATGCGCGATATCATAACCCACGCCCAAAAACGACCGTCGCTTATCTCACAAGCAAAGTCAAAAATTTATCATTTCTTATGGCGAAAATGAATCCCTTTACTGTGTACACGTACTTGTAAGTATGTAGTACACCGACTGACTGCTGTTGCTGCTGCTGCTGCTGCTGCTGATTCTGCTCTCAAAGCACTCATTTAACTGCGAAAATATATTTTTCACTTTCAACATGCATTCAGCTCGCATACTTTTTCTCATCCTCTTACAAAGAATGGTATATGTTTTTGCGTTTGCCCTATTCCCTTCGCTTATTTGTGTCTTGTTGTTGCTGCTATTGCTGTTGCGCTTGACAAATGAGTGGTAATTTGTTGCGACGTAAATTTGAATGAAAATGCCTTGATTGCCACTTGAGACATTTTCGCTAACATCCGGTGTAGATTACGCTCATACAAATACATACACACACACACATACACTATTCTATAGTACCTATCCTCATAGACGCGATTTTCTTTGCCCGATATGCGTTCCCAAGCGTGTACTCTCCCCCGTTTGTCGTCTTAAAGATGTACACATACTTGTATGTCCTTGCTATTTATGCTGCTACATACGAGTATATGCGTTAGATCTGTCCGAAAAGCATTTAAGATTTTAATAATGTGATTATTTTTCAAAATTTTTGCTAAAACTCATAGCTAAAAATAAGATTTGTTATAGAAATTGTTTCAAAGCCGTTCACGCTCATTAGACGAAAAGTAAAATTATAAAATTTCAACTTCGTGATGAAGCTCACTTCTGTCTCAGTGGCTTTGTGAATAAGCATTTGGAGTGACAATAATCCACAGAGGACTCATCATCCCGAAAAATTCATTTTTTTGGCGGGATTTAGCTGTCGGAGGAATAATGGGTGAGGTATACTCCTTCAAAAACGAATAAAATCGAGCTACCACAGTCAATGGTAGCTCGATTTTCTTAGTTTGAAAAACCATTGCTATCGGTTGAACTTGATTTTTGAGAGCCTTCGGATTTGATTTGAAAAAAAAAAAACACATAAACTTTAGAGAAATATATGAAATCTTTATTTGAGTCGATAGAATGATCTATGTGTTGATCGCGGCTGCGTTAAATCTCACGATCTAGGCGGCCAATTGACCGGCCCAAACCGGAAATAAACTGTTCACCGATTTCGCCTTTCAATTGGGCCATTGTTTCACGTGATGTGTGGCACCGTCTTGTTGAAACCACATGTCAGCCTAGTCCAGCTCTTCCATTTTGGGCAAAAAACAAAGTAACCTGTTCCTGTCTTTGTTGTCTTTGAAAAAGTACGATCCAATGATGTCAACGGCCCATAATCCACACCAAACAGTGTATTTTTTGGAAAACATTGGCAGTTCTTGCAATTCTTCTGGCTACTCTTCAAACCAAATACGGCAATTTTGATTGTTCACGTATCCATTCAACCAGAAATGAGCTTCGTCTCTGATCACAAAAAAGTGCACGATGCACTTTCGTAATCGAGCATGAATTTTGATAATACAATTCAATAATCTGCAAGCATTGTTCGTTTGTAAGTCGATTCATGGTTAAATTATAGATCAAACTGAACATGTTTGACAATAGTATGTTACACGAAATCTACTGAGCTGCCAAAAACAGTGTTGCCAAAAAGAAAGTTGCCAAAAAATCAGTCTGTATTTTTCTGTGGGAATCATTGGGATCATCATGCAATGTCTTTTAGTCGGAGTCGTCTCTACAATGCGGAGAAAAACACATCCTTCTAATGCAAGTTTCGGCACAATTATGTCTAACCATCTTAGGCTAGTCCTCAAAGTATTCAACTACCGAAATAATAGCAATTGCTTTTTGAGTTCAGCAATTGCTGCGATTTCAACTGAAATCCGTGAAGGGGTTTCTTTCCTCGTTCCTCTTTTGTCTCTTTCTACAATCATCTGCCATTTTATGATTATGATGTTTAACTCTGTATACCTTCGTTACCTTCCTCTTAGCTTTCTGGCATCACAATGAATTGAATTCAGGGTTAAGATCGTTTCCACATAAAAAACAGCCAAATAGTTTTTGCCAACTTATTATGAGAAAAATTATATTTTATAAATAAATTTTTGCATTTTTGTTAGAAACACTCTAGTTTAGTCTATATTCATAGAATTTGAACAGATCGAATGAACATATACATATTCATACATATATCTTCTTTTGCTCTACTTTATCTTCTTATTGTTGCTCTATTTCTCGATATATATATTCTTCTGTTGGTGTTCTTCAAACTATATATGATTGTATTATGTCGTATATACTAGTAGTACGTATGTCTTTGCTTTATGAACGACATCAAAGATGTTTTCAGAGGGCAATGTGAGCGATGACTACGCGAATGGTTGGTTGATAGGCGTTAGCTTACTATACACATATATTCGCACATATGTACGAGTACAAGTAGTATAAGTATAAGTTGAACAAGGAAAACATCTGCCGCAGCAGTAGCAGCAGCAGCTACTTGGAAATTCGTTTAATGGCATCAGTAGCTGTGGCGGCAACTAAAGGATTTGGTTGCTTGCCTTTTTTTGTTCTCATTTTTCAATTTTTTCTTCTTCTTCTCCTTCTCTCTTTCGACTCATTTTATTTAGGACAAAATGATAGAAGAAACCTTGTATATGGATGTGCGTGTGTTTGTGTGTGTGTGTCTTGGTATGCAAAGCAGTTGACAAATTACAAATGATATATTGGCTGTGAGAAATACAGATTTTTCGCGTAATTTTCGCTTTCAGCAAAAATTTCACTCCATCATTACTCACTTCCTGCTACATACTTATTACCCATGATCTATTTTCACATAATGATAATGGCAAGTGCTTATGAAAAAAGAATTACATACACACATACACACATACACATATGTCTATGCTATAAAATTATGTTTAAGCCCCTGTAGTAGCTATATTTAAGCTCTTTAGGCCTTTTAGCCAGTGTTAGTATCACTCACTCTCTCTCTCTCTCTCTCTCTCTCTCTCTATCTATCTATCTATCTCTCTTTTTCTTAGTTCTTTATCTCCCTGTCACTCACGATTGTAAAACTTTTGGCTTTGGTTTAGTGCATGTGTAGAAGCTAAATTTCTTTTGAGTTTTTTCCTTTTTTTTTCTTTTTTGCCACATCTTTATTTATTTTTCTTGCATACCGCTTGCTTAGGATCAGCATAAATGATAATAAATACGCATGTTGCGAATGAATAATTTGAACAAAATCTTAATGATGATGCCGTTAGTGATGGTGTGGTGTGTGGAAGCTACAATAATGGTGGTTATGGTGTTGATCCATTTACATACACACGATAATAATAATGTTGGTATACCATATGAATACTAGTTTGTATGTAGATAGTCATATTACTATATCAGTATATATGTGGTAGTGAAGCAAAAGGAAAAGTCGGTATGTGTTGACAGTAATAAAATTATTACACCATAATAATACACTATGCTTTATGTAGATATGAATATTAGAACAATAATAGGTAACCCAGTTAACCATTAGAGGATGTAATAGAGTACAATTTGAGAATTATTGTAACAAAGAGACAAATGAGATAAAATCTCATTGGAAGCCTTTAAGTCAGCAGTTTGCTAATAAAGGCTTCAAAGAAGCTTTATTTATGATACACTGGTATTCCTGGGATATTACCAGTTGAATGACTTAGCCCTCCTATCAGTGGTTAGCAACCTCCTAAATTTTCTCAAAAGTTCTGATTGGTTCAACGTAGTAGAGTAGGAATATTCACGTGGTACCACAATGGGCCTTTCTCTGGCCTACATGTGCCCTCCTTTTGAGAGGGGGCAACCACTCTAAACTCACCTAACTTAACCTACACTGGTATCCGCTAATATGTTTTCAAATACAGTTTTCATATTAAAATTAACTTGCTAAATTTACAAAATCCGCCCGGAAAACACTTACTTCAACTGACAGTTAATTACTTCCTTCGACAAACTATTACGTGGCTAACAACGTTTAAGTGATAAATTTTTAATATGACTCAAACAAATAACAAATTGGCCAAGTGAAGAGACAAATCAGAGCGATGAACATTGTAATTCCTGTTAAAATAATTAATTCATTTACTGTTTTAGAACTTCGATTAAGCTTCTATAAGGCTTCGATAAGTTTTCAAGATGAGCAACGAGCAAGAAGATTCTTTTAGATACTAGTACGAAATGTAACAAACATGTTAGCAAAATGTTACACGAAAATAATTGCCAAAAATACTCAAACATGAACCAGAGTTGGTCATTTACAAGCACTGTGCTTTAATTGGTGGAAATAAATTTTATATTATTTTACAAGATATATTATGACTAGTAAGATAACTGTGTTTAACCCTTAACGTGTAACGTCGTGTCACTTGTAATCTATCGAAACTCACATATTCCATGTTTTTGTTTGTTTAAATAGTTATATTGTTTAAACAAATTAAAGAAACGGTAATATAGCGATTGATCCTTAAAATAGAATCCTCAGTAAAGTTTCGTAAAATTTTTCCAATTTTTTTGAGCACTTTTACGTACTTTTTTAAGAGCCGGACACAAGTGACCCGACGTTACACAGAAAAGGTGCAAGAAACGACGTTACATGGCAAGGGTTAAAGAAAAGACCTCAGAACTATGTCGACAAATGCTGCTTAGTCGACGCAAACTCTGAGGAATAAGATGGGTGCATCAAAATTTAAAAGGCTAGAGCAGTCAATTTTTGGTGGGATACAACAACTTCTCTGCTGGGCAATTCTGTCCCCTCTCTCTCTCTCTCTCTCTCTCTCTCTCTCTCTCTCTCTCTCTCTCTGTGTGTCTCTCTTGATTTCGTCATTCAATCGGTCGAATTATAAGCAGTAGAGGCTAGAACTACCCGTTTCGCTAGGTTGTAGCAATTCGTAATAGACAATTTCCTACCAATATCACCACCATACAGTCTGCATCACCTTTTTTGCCATCAATTCAAATTTTAATATCGCTTTTGGTGGATCACCCACCCTTGACTATGATTTTTTCCATTTAATATTCTCACTCTTAGTCTATTTCGTTCCATTGCAGCAGCGTAATGCAATGATGGCGATTCGATCAATCAAAATATTTTGCATTAATTCATCTGGAACCTAAAAACAAAAAAAAACAAAAACCTAAAGATGGAATTATTTTGAGTAACCAGCCTTTTTTAAATGATTTTAAGCTGTGATGTTATGTTTAGCACCACCGCTATGTCCTGACAGTTTGCATGACAGATGCAAGGTTCATCTTTAACATCAAACATTTAACAATTTCAGAATGGAATCAAGCGAGCCAAAGTTGGACGGTACATTCTCTTATTTCACTGAAAAAAATTGAAGTTTTTCCGCATGTTTTGTAAAGCGTACTTTTTCAGAAATTTCATTCACATTCAAATCAATATAAATTTTTGCACTAATGACAAATTACAAAACCCTCTTTATTTATTCGAATTTTGGACATTTCACAATTCTATTATATCAATAATTTTAATATATATTTTCTCTGACATATATTATATCATGTATAGCCGAATAGTTTGAAGGCTCTCGATATGCTTAGCTTGGTAGTAGAAGATGAAAATGTGTTTTCTGTCAAAAAGAAAAACAAAACCAATTCACTTTATTTGCTTTCTTTTCACTGTAATTCGATAATTTCTATATTTTTCGGTTATTTCCATTTCATCCTCATCTTTTTGTTCTCTTTGGTTTTTATTTTGCTTACCCACAATTTATTTTAGTCAAATATAATATGATAGCCATTTGGATTGCTGATGATAATGATGATGATGATGGAGGATGATGGAGATTTTAATTATTAACGCAAAGTTTATTGTCCGTTTAATGAGCGAATAAAATTCCAATGAGGATTAATTTCAGCATATAATAATAAATCTGTATTTGTATTTATGGCATGTATACCTCATATGTACGCTTATATTGTATATAGTATTAGCTATGTTCAATAGACAATCGTATATCTAATATCATGCTACTCATATTAATTGATATTAGATATAACAATGAATCGATGATAAAATTTTATATCGCAATATACGACGTACATTCTGAGTCAACTCTTAAGCAGTTAACATATTTAGAGGATTATACTTTACTATTGTACGTAGTTTGTAAATAGTATATATGGACATTTCACATATTAAATACTTAAGAATTGCAGTGAATTCAATATAATTTGTCTGACATGCTTTTATTTCTAAGCAAAGAAATATCAGAGAATCTTTTAAAATTGTGAAAATTTGATTTCGATCGACAATTGACTTTAAGTACACACTATTCATTGAGTGTATTTTGCATTTTCCTTGCAATGGAATGAATACCTAGTGTACTTATGTGTAGGTACATTAAGGTGGGTAAAATTTTCAAATACTCTGGCTAAACGAGAAACATAAAATGTATTTGAATAATTTCCAGCTTTTCTACTCAAGGAAACAAATAAAAAATTCCGAACGTGTGCTTGTTCAATTTGTTTACAGCAATTTTGTATGGGAGCCCCCATAGGGTATGTAGATAAAAGGTAAGTATAATTGAAAAAATGTTGGGAGCAAAAATTAATATAGGTCGGTCATACACTGCACCATTGTAACAGCTATTTCTGAGCAACAATGGGGTTATTTCTCTAGACTTTTTGCGTTCACTCTATAGGTGCTTCTTTTATTTGGCATTTATGGGCCCAATGCACCAGCCAAAATCAATGAGTTAAAACTCGAATGGCTTTAACAAGCACTTTATTCGCCAGATTTAGCTCCTTCGGATTATTTTCTATATCCAAATTTGAAAAAATGGCTTGGTGGTAGAAGACTTGCAAACAATGAAGTCTTGGAGTCTGCGATAGATGGATATTTTAATGAGCTAGACAGTTCATACTATAAAAAGGGTATCAAAACTATAGAATATCGCTGGAAAAAGTGTATAATGTGGGTGGCGTAGCTCAGTGGTTAGTATGTCGGCCTTCTGATCTGTAGTTCGTGGCAATTCTTCCGACAGTAACAACTTGCCATGAAAAAGCTTCTAAAAGAACTCTGTGACAAAGCTCAGTTCGGAGCCGGGTAAAATAAATATGTCCCTTCTAATATTGTCCAAATTTAACACACACAACAGTAATAGAAGAGAAGCTCGGCCAATGAGCCCTTTAAGTGCCACATATTTATTTTATTTTTTATAAAGTGTATAGAGCTAAAAGGATATTATGTTGAGAAATAAAGGAAAATTTTCCCAAATTTGTTGTGTTTTCCTTGTTAGGTCGGATAGTTCTGGGACTGCCTTCGTACCTTAAATGCTGATAAAAGGTACGTACATATCTTCAATTATAAAATTTTTGAAAGAAAAAATCCCTGGGGGTCGGTTATACATATCTGTGCTCTATTTGTAATTTCTGGAGGGCTTTGTGGTTATTTTTCGATGTTCATGTCTTTTTATGTTCATCTTGTAGATAAGATGCCCTGGGAGGTGCAGATAGAAAGTAAGTATCTTTAAATATAATGTTGGCAAGGAGAAATTTCACATTTCACTGTTCTAGAGGCTATTACTGGACAGCTATAGAGATAGCTTTCGATTTACGAGTTTTTTTTAACGTTCATTTTGTACCGGTTTTGTAGGGGAGCCTCCTACAATGACGAAGAATATGACGAACTTGCATTAAATTTTCTTCCACCAATCTTTTCTTTGAACATATTTATCTCCAATACAAGATTGCTTGAAATTATTCAAAAATTTTAAGGTATGTCAACTTGTCAGAATTTAATTCCGAACAATAAAATACACCCTAATGTAGAGGCGTACATACAAAAAAAAAAAAGTTGAAAGAAATTCTATCTGAGTACAAGTAATATGTACATTGACAATGACAATCCAATCACAAGTCTACTCTTGTCGTATGTACGAGTACTGCGAACAACAACAATGACAATGATTCACATTTCAAGTGCATATACGATGTGCATTAAAATAATACAATAGGTATTGTAGTGTATGTAAATATGATAGAGTGAGAGAAAGAGAAAAAGAGAGAGAGATATATAGCATTGATTTATTACACATTCATTCAATCATTATTTCATTCATGCGTTCGATTTGTTCATTCGTTCATTCGTTCGTTCGTTCGTTGGTTCATTTATTCGTTGTTAGCACTTATTGCTTTGAATATTCTATTGACTCGTGGCATTGCATGCATGCATGAACATATAGTATGCAATATATAGGAAAGCACACATAAACACACACACACATACATACACAGCCACACACCAGCACACATGTGCATGTCACTTTGAATATTAAAAAGGAGCTCGTTCATATTGTGCAATATACACAATTGATGCGACATCACATACGAATAGTAATAATAATAACAACAACAACTACAACAACACAAACAGCAGCAACTTCAGTAATACGAGTACCCAGTAATTTTATGATAACATCAGCTGAGCACAAACAAACTGAATGGCAATATGTGCTAAGTACTAAGCATGTAATGTTAGCAGATGCTTATAACCACAGCACGTTCCCCACAACGACAACAACAACAGCTAATATAAGTAATATAGTAATATTGCTTTTCCGTCGTTCACCCCTGTTCCCCTCACATTTTCCACCCTATTCCTTATTTCATTCGAACTCAAAGCTTTAATACAAGTAAGTGATCACAAACAACAACAACAACACCAGCAACACTGACAAGTTGCACTATTTTCATATAAGCGTATGCATGCTCAATAGCTAATGTAACATCATACAATACACAAAAAAAAATTGACACAAAAATGACAAGAAAACTTTACAAAACAAATGCGGCTGTCAACAAAACGTCAAACTGACAGCATGTATGTACAGACTGCATCGGGTGAAACTTGCAACAATATCTATGTGCATAGAACATAGAATCAGGACGATAATATAAGTAACAACAACAACAACATCAATGACAGTAACAAGTGGAGCAAGCGAAAAAAAAAACGCACTTCAACTACCTAATACTCATTCATACAAAATAAAAGTATCGATACGGTTTCTTTACCCTCGAATCTATCTCGCTATCTTTCTTGCACATATTCAACTGTCATTGCAGATACTAAAATGGAATGGAATGGTTATATATTCATATACTATACATACAAGTCTGAATGTACTATACGAACAAGTGTATCTATCATTTATCTACTCTTTCATATCAGAAGAAAAAAAGAGGTTCTCATTCTCAATGGGAAAATGTCTTTCTTTTTTATTGTAGCTGTTCTTTAGCAACTTACTATTATAGAAGCAAATCTTTTAGAAAAATTGAATTATTGATGATGTCCTGAAATGTAACACAGCAATAGGAGCAGCAGCAGGAGCAGCAGCAGCAGCAGCAGCATCAGCAGTATAATATACTCTTGAATATAATAACTAAATGATGTATTTAAAAAATTCTCAGACAGAATTTTAAAAATGCAAATCATAATTTTCATTGCTGCTCTAATATTTCGGAAAAATAGTACTTCACAAATGGTTAAGATGGGTTATATAAATAGCCTGTATATTCAACATGTAGTCGAAAGCTTATTGGTCCATCGTGGTACTTGTTAATCTTCATCTGAAGTTAGTGTCAATTTGATACAATTTTTATTTTCAAATATAAATGCGAATGTATGATAAATAACTTCACAAATCAATCTACACAAAAAATTACCTTCAATCAATCAAAAGAGCGTGTTACGTTGGAACAAGGACATAATCCTTGTTCATAAAGTGAACCACACGACGCCAGACGAAGGTCTGTTTGAGGATATGAGCCCTACAGCTGATATCTCTGGGGGCCAACCACAAGTGTTTCGGGCACTGCGACCAAACGAGATCTTTTGTACCTAAGCCCGCTTACGACACTAAAATCTCCTCTACCTTTTTAATTAAGCATAGAATTGATCTTGTTGAACTTTTGATGATTCTTCGGACACGACAAAACGTTAAGTAAAGCTGTTAAACCAGCTTAAAGCCTCAGAAACTCTTTTTGCTCTTCGGGCCCATTAAAACAATACGCATCAATGAAAATATTTGATTCATTTTCTCTGAATACTCAAGCGCTTTTACTAAAGTCACTTTCACGGTCATCCGAATCTTCTTGCTTGGCAATTGTTTCTGAACACAGGCCATCGACTTTTAAGAAGAAATCACACACTGAATACGCTGTGTAATTGCGGCTCAACAAATTGTGATGGAACACAGAGAAATATCACATAATTTTAAGTTAGTTTGTAAGATTTGAATACTTTTTGAGAGTCTCCGAATGGTAGAAAGATTCAATCAATTCTTAGTAATTAAAATAAAACAAAATAAAATCTTTCACGGCCTCCGTATCTGTCTTTGTTTGGAGATTAGTTAGTTCGGCCACTTAGTAGTTGAATTCTTATCGCCTGTTCCTTTATTTAATCTGCAAAAATATTTTGAAATGTTTTGGATAAAGACAGAAACGCATAATGTAAAATCGCAAGGAAGCTTCGTCTTGTTCGATTGGATTAGGATTGTAGGTTTCCCTATGACAGGACTTATTAAGGTCAGAAAGGCCTGTTGTGGCACCAACAAGCCACTCTTCTCTAAGCGCTGTGCACGTTAGAGTACTAGAAGGGACCTATTTATATTCGATAGTTCTGGGTGGCAGAATTCTTCTGATATAATTGTTTTAGCTTTATGCAGAGCTCTTTGATAACATTTTCTTGGCATACAAAATGGAATAAAAACAAATCAAAATTATGGAATACCATACTTGGTATATATGTATCAAAATTATTGGTTTCTAACGTTGTCTACTTGAATACGCTCCGACAGCTTGATGTGTCCTGAAAGAAAATAATTCGAAACTGTCAGTTAACTATCGCGTTTCGGAAAATTAATTGATCCCCGATTGAGATTGTTTGTGTTGCAAATAAAAAATGATGCTGAAATCGAAGCTCTTCGACATTCATGCCACTGAAACGTTTGTGATTAAATTCAATACATGAACCGATCTCATTTTTGAAAAATAAGACGCAATGTATTGACTTTTTCACTCCACAGAAAGCGCAAATTGAAAATGCTTCGGGTCAAAATTGCGTTAACAAAGGCTTATGTCTATGTGCGATTTTTCATTGCGAGTATGGCAATTTTATTTGTTCGCAATGCTATTCGCTATCAGTCTTATCACTAAACAAAATTTTGCAGTGGTGAGCGGTACAAATGCCTTTTGGGAAGAGCCAATGGGTTTTGGTAAAAAAAAACAAATTTAGCGTATTTAGGTAGCACTTTTTCATAGTGTTGAATTACCAGTGTATGTTTTATAAAAATAAAAGTAGCCTTTCTGAAGTTTTTTTTTTCTAAAGCTAGCTAAAAGGATATATTGAAGACCTACGTAATCACTTGAAGAAATACATACAAATAACTCATATAAATAATATTTGCATTATTCCGAGAACATTTTAACTTTTATAGCTTTTGAATATACACCACAAAAAAATGCAAAACTAAAACAAAACCAACAGAAAATACTGAAAACCAAATTACTGTGTTTATCAAAAGAAATGTTGCTTATTTAATTTTGAGTGCATATCCTTTTATGTACGACTATATCATCATACAATCCATTTACGTAAATTTCTACAATTCCTGATGTTTCTTCTACTCTTCTTTTTCTTCTTCTTCTTCCTTTTTTCATTTCATTTGCCAAAAACTTGCACAGAGCGCATTTGGTTAATGTGCTCAATGAAAATAAGACGATATGCATATGTATAGAGGTACATAGCGTAGAATTTTCTAAAGCAAACGAACAGAGAGAGGAGAAAAAATGCAAAAAAATAAAATAAATTAATAATACAAAAGTCAAAAAATAAAAAATTTAAAAAAAAAACAAAGGAAATATATATAGAACAGTAAAAATAGAATATTAAGATAAAAGTAAATATTGCAACATTATATGCAATTGCAATATAGAGAAAAATACACATATACAGATACGAATATCCATGCATACATGTATTTATATAAGGTATACTATACAATACAATGCTATACAAATGACAATTGGTGGTTCTGCAGCTGCTACTTCAATGTATGGATATCCATAACTTTGACTCTGTCTCTCTCTCTCTCTCTTCTGTGTTCATTCTCTATCCCTGTGTGCAGTTGAATTTCATTTGAAATTGACTTTAAGTAGCTCACTCACGCCTGCACACAAATGGCACATGTACATTGGTATTATATATGTATGTACAAACACTCACATCCATTGACATGGTTGCTAACATGAATATGTGGTGCGATGCAGCTAATACTATTTGCGCTATGACATTTCTGCTACCACTCTGGCTGCCACACAATATCCACAATGTGAATCCTTACATTTTCTCTTTTTTTTTTTTGGCAAATGTCCATTCACAAACACACACACACACACACACACACATTACATATAATGTATACCCTCATAGTTTCAGTGAAATTTTGATTCTTCTCTTCATATTGTCATGGCTAGTATTACTGTGTGTGTGTATGTTTGATTTTGTCGCCCACAAAATCTACGAGAATTGCTGTCTATCTATTTCACTATGTATGTGTGTAGTTGTATATGTTGGTATTTCATGCCAAGTAAGCTTATTTGGATGCCGGATTTGGAACATATATAGTATGTTGGATTTTATAGTAGCTCACAGGCTCATCAAGTTCGATGCTAATATTTGATGGCGAATATTTGGCAATGCGCTTATTATTATTATTATTATTTTTGTATTTCTCTTTTTCCTCTTCCACTTCTCTTTTTTTTTTTTTTTTTGGTTTTCTTTGTCTATATTAAACCCATCAAGGATATTCATATGTTAAAATGTATGGCTGCTTCGTTAGTGTAACAGATGTTGACAGTTGCCAAAAAAAAAAGAATTTAAGAGCAAAAAAAATTAATAGAAATTGTAATTTTAAGCTTTTTGCCTTGGACTAATGACAATGAAAACAGCCTTGTACAAAGATACTAATCATTCAGTAGGAATATTATGAAAATATTATGCATTTTATTGAATTCTTTGATGCCTATTCTGAAGTATTGGGTATTTGACCAAACCATATTACAAGAATTTTGTAATATGGCAATCCTTCAATTTTCAATAAATTCGTTGGCAGAGAAAAATGTCACATCTTCTGTTGAAGTAATTGGTTTTATTTGCAGAGACACTGACTCACTCTACAAATATTAGCGAAATACAAATCACGATTTTACCATATTCTGTAGATGTAGTCAACTAAAAAAGGTCCACAAACCTTGAATAAGAGTTTCTTTCTAAACGCCTCAAGAATTTTATCATATTTTATGGACAATGCTCTTTGGCCTTTAAATGGTAAACACAACAAAATTGTGAAAATGCACTAACGAAGAGGTATAAGCGATTTTGACAAACAGTGTCTAAAGCTTGTGTAGTATTTCATGCGGCTAGAGCATCTTCAATGGTAAATTTATTGATGTCGAACCCCGAAGGACTGAAGTATGGAACTCATCCATACATTCTAATCCACGGCACCAATAATATGAAAATAATAACGGTAATAAAGTACCTATTTTGAATAGTAAATTTAATATTTAGCTCAGTAGACAACGATTATGTCGCAGTTAGAAAATGTGATCTCCTCCACAGAGCTTAAACTAATACAACAAATACTTACTTACTTATATGGCCATTAGAATCGAAAATCGATTTAGTCTGATTCTAGCTTGCTTCGCCAGTCAACTCTACCCTTCGCTAATTGGTGCCAGTTAGAGACTCCAAGCGCTATAAAGTTCTCCAGTACTTGGTCTTTCCATCGGAGGTTAGGTCTACCTCTTCTGCGTCGTCCACCAGCAGGTTCCGAATGTAGCACCTTCTTAGCCGGAGAGTGTTCTTCCATTCGCTCAGCATAACCTAGCTAGCGCGGCAGCTGAATTTTAATGCACTTTCCTATGTCGATGTCGGCATACAGCTCATACAGCTCATGGTTGTACCTTATTCGATACTCGCCACCAACGCAAATAGGTCGAAAGATCGTACGTACAACAAGTACTGAAATATATATTCAAGCTACTTCAATTAGTCGAAGCAAATAGTAAATTCAATTGTTAAGACAATTCAATTGTTAAGTGAGAATGATAGCGGTACAAAATATGTTGCTTCTAGTGCTGGATATTCACAAACAATATACTGAGACATTTCAGCACCTTCCCGGCAAAGGCGACAAGTCACCCATTCAAATAGCCGCATTTTATTCCGGTGAAATCTATCAACAATCTTAAGTCAGGTTTGTTAAAAACTGTGAGATTGGGAATTGTGTTTGTTCTATAAAGCTCTTCTCTAAGATCAGAGGTTGTTCCAGAGGTTGTTTTATTACGAGTTCCAAAAGTTTCTTACTCAATCCTCATCAAGTAAGTTGACAGACGACCTTGTAATGCCATAGCATGATATTGGACCGATGTAGTTCTGTTCAATTCGTTTAAAATATTATTTTCACCGATTTCACGATAACCCGGAACCCAGGTCAGTGTGACTTTCTTTGAAGCGCACAGACATACAGATTTATATTAGAATACAATCTTAGCTTTTTACTTCTTGTACAAGTCGGAATAGGTCGGGCCATTGCATTGTATAGCCAGTGGATAAACTTACAATCAAATCCCCATGTTCCCCATGGGCACTGATTGTAAAATCATTGATCCATCGAGAGTTGTAATACTATTCAATAAGAAGAAGAGGAATTGAGGCCATATATTTTTCAAAACATTCAGCTGACTAATTCAATGTTTCCTAGAAATTTTCTAAATTAATTAATGTAACTAAGGCACATTTCAATTCAAATAGTACTATTCGCTGGAGTTCTTCATAGAATACATACTTGTGCTTTAATATGTGCTTTTCATTATATATCGTATATTATAAATTCAGTAAAAAAATGTTAAAGCAGAATATGTTCGTAAAAATTACCCTTTGTTCTTTGAACTTTTTCACATACAATATGTATGTACTAATATTATATATCAGTGATGGGTATGCTACTATAAATAAACACGCATATCAATAAATTTCAATAGAAATTGATGACAAAAGAAAGGCAAATTTTTGTAAAGAAAAAATGTAAGAGGAAAAAAAACACATTTTTTTTTTTATTTGTCTTCTACAGAACGACTTAAAACTAACACCTACCTATACATATGTACATGTATAGTATATACATACTATATAGACAGTTTTCACTCATGCCTCAAATCAATATCAATTTGCATAAAATATCTTATATATATACATAGACACACACACACACATTGAAATAAATATTCACATTTGAAGAGACGCCCACAGGCTATTCTTACAATTGGTACAACATTAAAGGAGAGAACAAAAACGCAATAACATTATCAAAGAGTTATCACAAAGGCAAGGCACAAAGATAAAGGCTAAAAAAGTGTGCGAAGAAAAAAAATAAATAAATACATTTACTGACATATTCGTACATACATACACATACGGGAGATCATACTATACAAAGACAAAAGACAAAGCTGGTAATAATGAGCGGAAATTGTGGCGTTTGAATGGCAAAGTGAATGGCAGGGATGATGCGGTTTATGTTGACGACATTATTGTTATTGCTGCTGTTGTTGCTGTTACAGGATGTTGCAGTATCCGAGCACGGTAATATATATGGAATATACATATATAAGGTATAAAAGAATATGTATAAAAGAAGAAGCACAATGGAATGAGAGAAGCAGTGAAATTTATAGAAAACAAATGCCTTCGAGCGTCAATAATTATGGAAAGTACTATACATTTACGTACAATGTTGTAGGTGTTGTAATATAGAGTTACAACAACAACAACAGCAACAACAACAACAACAACAACAGCAGCAACAGTAGCAGCAACAATAGTCGAAGGAAGCTGAGAGTGAGCAATAATGACAACGACAAGACACTTAATGATGGTGATAATACTCTCAGTTTTGCCTTTGATACCAACTACTTCATTGAGATGCTCATACCAACGTTGAGAATGTCCATTTTTGTAGATTGCAGGCAAAGCAACATGTACTTTTATGTATAGATTATTTGCAAAATATTGATTTTGATTTGTTTAGCATTAACCGAAGGGGTTCTATACAAAATTACATATATAAATTCATATGAAGTAATTAAGGTTGCCAGATGTAAAGTGGACATTAGTTGGACATTTACACAAAAATACTAATTTTTTTACGACTCATGGACAATTCATAACGATATTGCGGTACTAAAATATTAGCCATGGTTTATTTAATTGAGATTTTTGAAATATTTCAACCTTTTCGTAAATGGAACTCTTTTCAAAATATAGGCAAATAGATCAAATATAAAATGCAAAAATTTTTTTTGTTACCCAATTTTTTTTTATCAAATAATAAACAAATTTTAAATGCTTGGCTTCTGAATATATTCATTATGATTTTCTATCTTTAATTTGCCTATGAACTCCATATAATATGTTTGTCAATATTCCACAATTGGAAGCCTTACACTGGGGTTAAAATTTATGTTTGGTATCAGCTCAAGGTCAAAGTTACCCATAAAATTTTGTATTCTAGACATTGAATCAAAAATCCATACAAATGATGATATTCTAACAATTTGACGCTAGCGATAAAATTTATGAAAATTCTGCAGAACAACTTCCTTCAATCCTTGACTTATGTCGCCAAGTCAAGCCAGTGTCCTTTGGTTGAAATAACTATTGCTGATTTGACAAGGACAGCACATATTTTTTGGAATCTTTCAATAAGTTTTCGAGGTATTTTCTCGCACAATTGTTACTGCTTAAAACATCTCATTATGAAAGTTGAATTGGTGCAACCGAATCTGTTAGCTGCCTATCAAGTCTTCTTTGATCATTATTAGTTCCATTTCCATTTTATTAATAGAGTGATTTTCTTGTGGCTTTCAATTTGATAGCTTTCTTCGTTAATTCATGCTTCGCTAAATTATTAAATTTAATCGTGGATAAATTACAAAAAAAACAACTCGCATTCCTAAGCCAGCAAAATCCGTTTGAAGTCAAAACCCTTCGAAGCAAATGGTAGAAGATTTATTTTTAGAGAACATGTAAACTTGTAGCAACTCTAGCTTAAGAGCATCGTAGAATAGTTAAATTTGGTTTATATAAACTTTGAATCGTTTTACTGTACACTGCATTTCCATAAAGATCGGGAGAACCACTTAGCCTGACCACTCGAAATATCCAATGAAGTGAATGTATTATTCTCAGTCTAATTTTGATTTATCACTTATTGGATCTATAACTTAATTCATGCGGTTTGCTAAGAGATGGCATAACTTGATTATTATTCCATCGTTCCTTTATCCGAACATATGTTGGAAAGCTACTATCATTGTGCGCCTTTCTCAATATATATCATTCATTTGAAGCGTAAACACAATATTTTTTTTATGCACTCAAATATGTCGAACTTTGTGGCTGAACAAGTGTTTTTGCGGGGAGTTCTTCTTCATTACTTTAACATGAAGAAGACTGCTGCCGAAAGTCATCGTATTTTGGTGGAAGTTTATGATGAACATGCTCTAGCTGAGCGAACATGCCAAATGTGGTTTGCACGATTTAAAAGTGGTAATTTTGTCTTGGAAGACGAAGAACGTCCTCGGTAGCCAAAAAAGTTTCAAGATGAAGAACTGCAAGCATTACTGGATGAAGATTATTGTCAAATACAAGGAGAGCTTGCAGAATCTTTGTGAGTCACTCAAGCAGCTATTTCAAAACATTTAAAAGCAGCCGTATACATTCAAAAGCAAGGAAATTGGGTGCCACATGAACTGAAGCCGAGAGACGTTGAAAGGCCGAGATATTTTGCATGTCCGAAATGCTGCTGGAACGCCACAAAAAGAAGTCATTTTTGCATCGGATTGTTACTGGGGATGAAAATTGGATCCATTATGACAACACCAAGCGCAAAGAAACATATGTGAAACCCGGCCAACCAACCAAATCAACGGCAAAGCCGAATATCCATGGCGCGAAGGTAATGCTCTGTATTTGGTGGGATCAGAAGGATGTTCTGTATTATGAGCTGCTAAAATCGGGTGAAACCATCAATGGAGAACGCTACCGAACATAATTAATCCATTTGAAGAGAGCAATAGCCGAAAAACGCTCGGAATATGCGACCAGACAAGAGTCCATAATTTTCCATCATGACAACGCTCGGCCTCATGTTGCAACACCGGTCAAAAACTATTTTAAAAACAGCGGCTGGGAAGTTTTGGCTTACCCGCCTTATAGCTCATACCTTGCCCCTTCCGAATACCATTTATTTCGATCGATGCAGAACGCCCTCACTGGAATAAATTTCACATCAAAACAGTATATTAAAAATTGGCTTGATTCATTCTTGGCCGCCAAGCCGGCGCAGTTCTTTTGGGATGGAATCCACAAATTGCCAGAAAGATGGGAAAAAAACCGCACGAATTAAGTTATAGATCCAATATTACTTTCCGTTTTTGTTCTAAGACATGAAAAATATACAACATTACTAATAAATATCGGCATCCTCAGAGGATGTTTATCCCAAAAATGGGATCCATCGCAAACCAAAGTTTAGCAATGATCAGTTAGAATATTTAGAGTTTGTCTTCTTTGTCTATCACAAAACATATCGAGCATATCGGGTCTTCATATCAGACAACAACAATAACAATAATTGTTTCACTTTAGTCGTCCACACTTTCACTTACACACTCACATCGTAATGAATTGAAAAAATAGAAGCAGCTCCTGCATCGATGACAATGAAATAGATACTTTATTGTCCCAAAGAGACAAAAAGTCGATAGCGAAAAAGGGAGAAAAAGAGAAAGAGAGAGAGAGAGAGAGAGAGTGTGTGAGAAAAGGAGCGGAAGATAAAAACACAAGCAATTGCTGAATATAATAAAGAAAGTAAAGTGACAAAGGCAAAGGCAAAGGAAATGATTGTATTTTACATTATACGTACATAGAAAAAAAAAAACAAAAACAAAGTAATATTATTTTTGCAACAAAAGGTGTCAAGTTACACATTGACAAGTCGTAATAGAAAAAAGCACATATACAAACACACACATACATGCAAGATATTTCCTTATTTTAATAGTTGAGGTTCTTTCTGGCGCTACATTGGTCGCTAGATGCAATGGAATGCAATCTAATAGAATGCCTTTGTGTAGCGGCCATTAGCGCAAGGCAAAGAAGAAGCAAAAAAAAAATTCAATAAAAAATCTCCTTACAGTCGGCTGGGGCCGACCAAATTATACCCTGCATATGTAGAGGTATATATAAAAAGTTTGCTCGTATATCCATCCTTTTCTTCCACTACTTTGTATAGGACCTACATTAAGAAGCAGGCGTACCTCACCAATTTTGGAGGATCAATTTCTGCCTATAATACTAAACTACATAGGTTGCAATGGGTTGACCTAGGCATATTAATTAGTAAGTTATGGGTGTTTTAATGTTTAAGATAAATACGAGACTTTGTACGGAAGCTATATAAAAAGTGGGCGTGGCTTATCTCTTTCTTGTACATCTAATTAATTTTTCAATATCAATCCACACCTTAAATTTGGTTGTCCTACGCTAAATGGTTTGTAAGTTATGGAGCTTAAAAGTTTTAGTTTAATTCCCTCGACTTTGTATGGGAGACCTATGAAGGAGTGGGCTTGGCACACTGATTTTCTGCCAGATTTTTCCTGACTACGATATTAATCTAAGTGTCAATTATGGTTATTTTAGGCAGAAGATTGCCGAAGTTACAGCTGTTTCAATTTAAAATTTGTATGGGGGCTAAAATAAACAGTAGGCGTGGCACGCCTATTTTCTGTGAGCCTAGTTCCTCGTACAATACTAATCCATACTTTAAATCTCGTTGTCCTATGCTAAATGGTTTGTAAGTTATGGAGCTTAAAAGTTTTAGTTTAATTCCCTTGACTTTGTATGGGAGACTCATGAAGCAGTGGGCGTGGCACACTGATTTTCTGCCAGATTTTTGCCGACTATGATATTAATCTAAGTGTCAATTATGGTTATTTTAGGCAGAAGATTGCCGAAGTTACAGCTGTTTCAATTTAAAATTTGTATGGGGGCTACAATAAACAGTGGGCGTGGCACGCCTATTTTCTGTGAGCCTAGTTGCTCGTACAATACTAATCCATACTTTAAATCTCGTTGTCCTATGCTAAATGGTTTGTAAGTTATGGAGCTTAAAAGTTTTAGTTTAATTCCCTTGACTTTGTATGGGAGACTCATGAAGGAGTGGGCGTGGCACACTGATTTTCTGCCAGATTTTTGCCGACTATGATATTAATCTAAGTGTCAATTATGGTTATTTTAGGCAGAAGATTGCCGAAGTTACAGCTGTTTCAATTTAAAATTTGTATGGGGGCTACAATAAACAGTGGGCGTGGTGCGCCCATTTTCTGTGAGCCTAGTTGCTCGTACAATATTAATCCACACCTTAAATCTCGTTATTCTACGCTGAATAGTTTGCAAGTTATAACCGGTAACATTTTTTTTAATTTCCGCAACTTTGTATGGGAGACCCAAAAAGGAGTGGGCGTGGCACATTGATTTTCTGCCATATTATTTTTGACTACCGTGTTAACCTAAGTGTCAATTATGGTTATTCTAGACAGAAGATTGTAGAAGTTACAGCAGTTTCAATTTAAAAGAAGTACAGACACTTTGTATGGGAGCTACGCTAGAAAGTAGGCGTGGCTCATCCACTTTTAGTGAGGTTATATAGTAGTATAATGTAAGTCTATGTGCCAAATATTGTTGTCCCAAGTGGTATATTATGTGAGTTATAGCAAGTTAAATATTTTAAAAATTTCGAGGTTAGTCGCTTTGAATGCTTGGTGTGGGCGTGGTTATTGACCGATCATGCCCAATATCAATCCTCTCCGTACCCTTGGATCATAGATTACTTATGCCAAATTTCATCGAAATAGCTCAATATTTACTCAAGTTATCGTGCGAACCAGCCAGGTGACAGACAGACGGACGGACGGACGGACGGACGGACGGACGGACGGACGGACGGACATCGTTAAATCGAAAATTTAATCGACGCTGATCACGAATATATATCTATGTCTATATCTCCGGAGATTCCTTCAAGTGGACACAAACATCTGACCGAAATGAATATACCATGCATATTGCATTATGCAGGGTATAAAAAATAAAACGTATTAAAAATATCAAAGACAGAAACTATAGAACATATAGCTGTACTATACATATGCTTGATACTATCGTTCTTTGTTGTTTTTTTCTTGTTTTATAAAAAAAAGCATAGATACATACAATACCCATGATGCAACATTGCTTATGGCTATGAGCTAAAAGTGGTGTCTGTTGTTTGTTTTGCGGTTTATTGCACTCTGTTTATTTAGGTTTTCGCACACACACACACACATACACACTCTCTTACAGACGCAGATGTGCATCAAAGTATTACTTCAGCAGAGTTCAGCAAAAACTAAGATATCGCTTTAAGGTGGCACTTTGTAACTAAATATTAGAATATATGATATCGTAACTTAGTGGTTAGTGTGCTGACGTTCTGCATATTCGTGCACCAGTTCGTTTACTGGTTCGGCTAATACAATAGCATTTCTTTCAGAAAATGTTATTATTGCTAATGGTGCCCTCCTGTTGGTAAGCAATTGACAAATATTTAGACAGTAATAAATTAGCGCGAAAAAACTTCTGAAAGAGCGACAGTAGATACCGTCTAAAATAAAACATGCACATAATTTAAATTTAACATATAACATAATATAAACAACAAAAGCGTAGTCGAAAATCTTATCGACGTTCTAGTAAATTCTTTCGGCTACGGGCAAGCCTTCTGAGTTGATCGGTATCCACCAGAGGGCTGTATCACTTCAAATTATTTCGATTTTCACAATTTTCCACCTTTTTGCAACAAAAAAAAATCGAAGAAATTTTTCTACTTCACGCAGTGTAATGATAAGGTTATTAAAAGAAAGAATAAAATCGTGAGGGTTGATCAAAAATAGTACTTTAAAATTGTTCTGAAGAAAAAATTACTGAAAATAAATGTTTATATTTATCGATGAATATCCCTGAAGAAAAAACAAGTATATTCTCCAAAAAAGAAATGCATGGTAAAAGCTGTAATTTTTTTTATATCCAAAGCAAACATTTTAATTATGTCGGATTACTAGTTCGGTAGGAACCCTACCGCTAAACATTAATATTCAAAAATCAGCAGCAATCAGTGCCATTCGCATGAACTTTTTTCACAGTTCAACTTCGAGTTCTAATGGACACGAAACAATCACCAAAAATGTACCAAATATATAAATATGTTCTAACTCTGATTCCATGCCTCAAAAACTACTCTATCGCAGGCGCTTCTCCACAATCATCCCAGACAGACTGGAATGGAAAACGAATAGCAATTTAATACCCTCAAAACATAAATACATTTGGTTTACAGACGGATCGAAGACAGACGAAGGTGCACGTGCCGGGATGTACGGTCGTAATACCCGCATATCTGTTGCAATGGGCTCCTGTCCTGGCCAACTGTCTTCCAAACAGAAATACATGCCATAGAACTTTGTGCACGTCATCTACCTGCCAAAGGGCTTAAAGAAGAGCGCATTCTTATTTGCTCAGACTGCCAAGCTGCCATCAAATCTCTCTCCTCATGGGAGTTCTCCTCAAAACTAGTCACCGAATGCTTCCTTATCATACAAAAACTCTCTATGTGAAATAAGACCGCATTATGTTGGCTGCCGGGGCACAACGGAATTGATGGGAATGAAGTGGCAGACGAACTAGCAAGAGCTGGCTCGTCTTCACCACTAACGGGTCCAGAATCTTTCTGCGGTATAAGCTGGGCATCGGCCAAAGCTATGATAGAAAAACATTACCGCGACAATGGACAAATTCGACAGGTCTCCGCCAAGCAAAAACTCTCATCAACTTCGATGTAGCTTTTGACAGAATTAGACTTAGCAGAACAAGCCTACGCTTAATAAACGGCTATCTCTCAGAACATAACTGGTTAAAATACCACCACCACAAAATGGGACTATCCTCTGACACGGAGTGTAAACTCTGTCTGGAAGAGGATGAAACGTCAATCCACATCCTTTGCGAATCTCCGGCCTTCGCCAGACTTCGCCAGACTTCGCCTCAAACACTTTCAGCTGAGTTTCTCAACACCAGCTTCAATCATCAAAAGTTCGACAAGATCAATTCTATCCTTCAATAAAAAGGTACAGGAGATTCTAGCGTCGTAAACGCACTCGGGTACAAAAGACCTCGTTTGGTCGTAGTCACCGTAACACTTGTGGTTGGCCGTCAGAGGTATCAGCTATAGGGCTCATATCCTCAAACAGACCTTGGTCTGGTTTCGAGTGGTTCACTTGATGAACAAGGATTATGTTCTTGCTCCAACGTCACGCGATCTTTTGTTTGATTGATACTAGTTCGGTGTGAGCATATATGGAAATCGGTCATATATTTTATCCCATTTTAGAGCAGAATCTTTTGTTTTGTAGAAAGTAAGCATGCATTGAGCAAATATTGTGAAGAAAAACTAATGGTATCCAGATAAACAGCCCGTCTAGAGGAGACTCCTCTTAAGGATTATTTTTCACTTTTCCTGCTTAATTAAAATTTGCTCAGAATTGTACATAGTTAATTTTCTTTTTGGTCTTTTTTTATACTTTCTTTTTTTTTGATATACGATTCATATGCTAATAAATGTATACACCCTAATGAATATGTACATCTGCCTTATTTTGAGAGTTAACAATACCATAATCATAATAATACGTAATAAATTTTTACAGTCATTCTAATTTTAATATTTTTTCCTATACATTGTATCATATATGTATTTGTAATAGAATCAATACTTAATTTATTTGGACAGCAAAATGCAATAAAAAATTAAAGTTCACAAAGAAATGAACTGAACCAGTATGTAATACTCTTTATCAGTCAGTTTCATTTCAGTCAAGAATATGAGTAGAACTACATACTAGTAAATAATGGTCGCTTTAATAAGTTTCGTTCAAGTAATATTACTAGAAAATGAGCTAAGTTCAATGCTGACTTGCATTGCAGCTGGTGTCGTAAAAGATCAAACTTATAGCTCAATTGTGTTTGTAAGTAATGAACAGCATTACAATGATTCATTCCAGACCGGTGACATTCTTAAAATTATAAACGATAATTTTCGAATTCCAACAATTCTACTAACTGAACAGACATTATATTCACAACGTATAAATTTCAATCGGAATTTCTTAACTATTATAAAATTATCCAACAATGAGGATAGTGATTATTCATTGTTGGAAAAGTTTTGGCTAAATCCCCTGTCAAATATTCATCGTCGTCATATTCTTCTAATCGATGCTGCAGCGGATGATGAATATGTGGAGAAGATTTTCAAGTTTTGTATCAAGTGGAGAGCTATTCATGTTATACTGTTAAAGTCATCGGTGCTGGAGACAAATATCTATTATGCGATGCAACTATTTCCACACTTGGAAATCCGAACAATGGCTTTAGGTATAAATGGACATATACATTTTCCTGATCACACCAAAAATATGCTTGGTGCACCACTTAAGGTTGGCATAACTGACATGGTACCCAGATCATATATGCATAAAGACAGCAATGGAAACATTTTATGGGATGGTTATGTTGCCAGTTTTTTGCGCGAATATGCAAAACGACATAACGCTACGATCATTTATCCTCTAAGCAATGAAGTTGCTCCTCTGATTGACAGGGAGTTGCTAAGAAAATTTATCGAAAATGACACTATTGATACGGCCGCTATTATATTGAGTGTTAAATACAACTATAACATGACTTATACAAATTCATATTCTATTAGTGATGTTTGCATTATGGTACCATTTGAAAAATTTATGCCACGCCATTTGATATATTTTCTAATATTTGACTACAATACACTATGTCTCGCATTTGTTGCAATAGTGATGGCATTTTTTGTATTATTTTTGACATTTCACTTGAAAGAACGCCAAAGAACTTGGCACAACAGCTTTATTAATTTCATGAGACAATTTTATAGTCAATTATTTGCTATGGCACCTAATTTTGCTGTTACTCAATGCACGATATATATTTTAGTTTGCATAGCAGCAATTATCTTCAACACAGCATATTTGGCTTATTTACAAACTTTCCTTACACGCCCACCAACATATAAAGCGATTCGAACTATGCAGGATATCAAAGACTCGACAATTAAAATGGCCTTTCCTAGTCACCACTTGTATTTGCTTGATCAGCTAAATCTACGTAAAGCATTAGAAAATAACATTTTTATAATTGAGGCAATTGACAAATATTTACAATTACATCGCTCTTTGGATAACAAATATGCATATCTAGTTTTAACGAGGTATTGGAGTTATTATATGGAACTACAAAAATTCCACAATGTACGTGTATTTCGTTTAACTGATTTTTGTGTTGCAACTGCTAAACCATTTTTCTTGGGACTACAGCAAAATTCATTTCATCTGTTGCCAATGAATGCATTATTGTCTCGAGTAAAACAGACCGGATTGATTAGTTTTTGGGAGAGAAATTCATTCTCGAAACTTCGAGCATCACTAGGAGTATTAATAGCACCCATGGCCTTCAATAATGATTATAAACCACTTAAGGTAGAAGATATTTCGTTTATATTGATCGCATTTGTGATCGCCATTGGTTGCTCTTGTTGCGCTTTCATCATCGAAATACATTGGACACATCGTCATTGCAAATGTAAGTCACTTGTACCCAAGAAATAGTCTGTGACTTAAGCATTTTCGTGTGTTATGCCTCTGAGAATATGTGGCAATAGAGATTGAAGTTTGTTTAGATTCTTCAGTTGATATATGGTTTTATAATTCCATTGATGATGTACAAAAAAGAGGGAAATATTTTACTAATGATAATTATACTTTGTATTATCTTTATTCACGTGAACAAATTGTTTGACAATGTATTCTTATAAATGTTTAAAATATGAATAATAATATGTAGTGCACACAGAGAACATTTTCTAATAAATATTGTCCAATAATTTCCAAGTTTGAAGCACCCACTTACTGTTAACGGTATATAATTTGAGGTCCCAGAACTACACGACCCGACATATAGATGGCGGCAGTAGTTTGAAAAAAAAAATTACTTTGGTGAAAAGTGGCAACCTTATAAAACATATGTTTTAAGTTTCACGTGGGATTGATTCTCTTCAAAAAGGAAAACAATCAACGGCGAGTATTATGCTAAGTAATGAAATTAAAGAAAAAAGGCCGCATTTGGCGAAGAAGAAAGTACTGTTTCATCAAGACAATCAATGAGTTAAAGCTCGAATTACTTCAACACGCACTTTATTCGCTTAATTCCTTCGGATTATTTTCTATTTCCAAATTTGAAAAATAGCTTGGTGGTAGAAGTATGCGATAGATGGCTCTTTTAATGAGCTAGTCTGCTCATACTATAAACAAAGTATCGAAGCTATAGAATATCGCTGGGAAAAGTGTATAGAGCTAAAAAGAGATTATGTTGAGATATAAAGAAAAATTTTCCATAATTTGTTGTATTTTCTTTGTTAGATCGGGTAGTTCTGGGACCGTCCTCGTACATATTATATAAACAATGTCTTTGCTTCGAAACTGGTCGTGTCAATTGTACCTCTCTACAATAATAATCGACATGTCAAACATGATTATCCTAGGCGAAACGCAAGCTATGGTAATTTAAAGTTTATAAAATTCCACGACATTATATGGAAACTCTATTATATAATGAATGCGACTCGTATATTGCTTGCAAAATTATTTCTTATAACATTGTAATAAATATAATAACTATTTTCTATAGGAATAACCTACAAAAGTGCACTAATGCTTTACAATAATTTGCTCACTAATTGGAAATTTAAAATTAAGCAGAAAAATTAAAACAAAATAAAAAGAATAAAATACAAAACCACTAAATTATGTGAATTTGCTTAAATATTAAATATTTTTACACAACTTCACACACACACATACACACACATCACATAGGCTTTCATATGAATATAAATATGGGCGTAGCAAAAAAGAAAAACAAAACAAAAAAAAAAAGAAAATATGTAAATGTAGCAAATTTAATGCAAAGAATAGAGAAAGAAAAAAATCAAACGAAAAGACATTAGCAATCATCAATCTTATTTTCAAAATCACAGTCATTGGCATGCTGTTGCTTTGGCTTTAGATGTTCATATGTTTTGTGAATGGATTTTTTTTTGTTTTTTTGCTCTCTTGATAGGCGTTACTATCACATTTGCTTAGCAATTGTCGCCAGTGGCTGGAAAAGAGGGAAAATCGCATATTCGAAGTCAGTACCATCATTTTAGCCATCTTGATACTTGACTTAAAGGAGATGTCAAATGAAAGACATGCATAGTATCGTACACTGTTGCTAATGATGGCGGTGATTGTTGCCGATAACGCCATATGTTTATTTGTTTTCGATTTGTTCATTGGTATCAAATACAAAAAAATTATTTATTATATTTATTTAAGCAACATGTTGCTAAGATTTATTTTGTGTCAACAATTCTTACTTGCCTGCAATACTTCATTTATATACAATACCATATGAGAATGTACGTTAATGTCTTCATGACTTTGGTACTTTGCCAGCATACATCAAATGAAGCAATATTTGAAAATATCCGTGAAATATGCATGTAAATATTTTATATATTTTCTATTTATTGCAACTAATATTTATGAAGAAAATATGTTCATATTTAATAAATAACAACTTATGGTAAGTATTGCATACAATTTTGAGCAATATTTTATATAAATCTATTACAATTTTGTATAATACCTTGGTGACTTTTTAATGAAATTTTACAATTTATGTAATATTTTCTCACACAAATGCAATGTATTCCCAGGACACTTTATTTTTTTTTTTAAAGTACTTTAAAAAATATTACTAAGTATTAAATAAATCTCGCCACAGAAATTGTGACTAGATAATTTCTATCATTAACTGATTGAGAATTATTTCTTGGTGTTTCTGTCAAACGGCACCAGTCTAAATTTCAAGCTGTTGAAACGTAATAAAGCAATATTTATCTGAAATTCAATTTTCTATTTTTGGGTGCCAAAATACGCTAAGGAATAAAAGCGAAATAAGATGGTGTCTACGGAGATCCTTCACCGTATATGACAACCATGAGATATTGGTTCAATAAAATCCAACGTGATAAGGAGCAGCCAGGTTAGATTCCGTTAATGTTATTATTGAGAGGATAATTATGTATATTCAAAAAGAATAATCATCACTAGGCTTCAGAAGTTTGGACTACAGTGAATTATTGGATCGATTCGATAAGAAGTACAAATGGAATAAACTTTATAGACTTCAGGCAAAGCAGAAGAGTGATCAAATGGCAGTTAATAGTAAATCATTGGATCAATTCGATAAAAAACTGTGGTATACACAAATTCATTTGTCTAACAAATAAGTGATAGGAGGATAGGAGAAAACACAACATATTTGGGAAAATTTTTCTTTATTTCTTAACATAACCTCCTTTTAGCTCTATACACTTTTCCCAGCGATATTCTATAGCTTCGATACCCTGTTTATAGTATAAATTGTCTAGCCCATTAAAATAACCATCTACCGCAGACTCCACCTCTTCATTGTTTGCATTGTTCTACCACCAAGCCATTTCTTCAAATTTGGAAATAGAAAGTAATCCGAAGGAGGTAAATCTGGCGAATAAGGTGCGTTAACTCATTGATTTTGGCCATCGCAATAGCGGATGTTTGAACCGGTGTGTTTGTTCTATTGTGAGCGAAAGCGGTACCCATCTAGCACACAGCTTTTTCATCTCCAAATTTTCCGTCAATGTACAATGTATAGCTCTTTTTGAAATGCCTGTAATTTCACCTAGCCCACGAATATTCAGCCGGCGAACGTCCAATACCATTTTGTGGATTTTCTTAACTGTTTCTGGCGTGGCCACCTCAATTGGTCGACCACTACGTCTTGGCAGCTCGTACGACCGCGTTTAAACTCTGCCACCCAATATTTAATGGTCGTAAACGAAGGAGCAGACTGCCCCAGAGTAGAATCTAGTTCGGCTTTAATATTCGTTGGACTGAGACCTTGCAAATGATAGTATTGAATTACCAATTTTTTCCACGTTTACAAATTCACTGAGATCGTTAACTTTCGATGGCTCTAACAACGTGGCGCCTTGAAACTTAAATCGCATAAATTATAAGGTTGCCACTATTCACCAAAATAATTTTTTTCAAACTACTGCCGCCATCTATATGTCAGGTCGGGTAGTTCTGGGACCGCCCTCGTATTACTCCACAATAACCTACCAACTCATTTATTCACAATTTTCCTGCCCAAATTGCATGAATTCGAAATAGAATTGCTACTGTACTCATTGTATTGACTTCCTGTGTCTTATTTCTATTCTTTAACAAGAAAATATATCAAGACTTCCATTCAAGCGAGAAGATGTTAAATAAATAGCTGAAATATTGGGAAAAGTTTATCGGCCTAAAAGGATATAACGTTGGAAAATAAAATAATAATTTGCTAAGAACTTGCATATTTATTCCTAATTTATTTACGGAAAATCGCAGCAACAATTTTACTACTTTTATATTTTTATTATTGTATTAATATTATTACTTTTTTTATTGAATACGCCTTTTCTGCAACTACCTTCCCTTTACAAATATATACAAATATCTAATTATCAAATAATAGATCTCAAGCTGTTTGACGCAACAAAAAATAAAAAAAATAAATATGTGGCACTTAAAGACCCAAAGGGCTCACTGGCCGAGCTTCTCTTCCATTACTGTTGTGCGTCTTAAATTTGGACAGTATTAGAAGGTTTGACGCAACAACTCGAGCAAAAAGGGTCTAGAGCTCATAGTAAAAATGAAAATCCGTCATATCTTCAATTGACAAAGTATTTACAGCATATAATCGTAAGGGCTTCGCAGACTCATCCCCAGAACAACACAAATTGTTTAGAAAATTAAGGGAAATTATCTATGCATACCATATACACTAATGCTAATATGATTGCTACAATACATAAAAGCTTACATGTAGCTCATTAGGCAACCATACCAAATGTATGTGCATATATAAACACATTAAAATATTTAACATGTTCCATTATAAGCATACATACATATGATACATAATAGAACATGTTACCAATAGCAGTAGTAAAATACGAGTTAAACAAGATCTCCAAGAAGGACAAGAAAATGAATCGCATGCGAACGCATGTTTGGAACATTTTACCTGAAGCAATTTAAGAACATATCCTCATCATCACGATGATAACAACACCGACAAGAGACACATATGCATGTATGTATGTATGTATGTATGTACAATATGTCAAAAAAATATGCCAAATATTTTCTTTGCAAAAAAAGCAAGAGTAAATCTGAAACATGTCATTCCATCAACTCCCTGTCGCCCTGTCGCAGTCTCTCAATAAAAGCATAACAAAGAAAATACAGAAGACCGTAAATGGGATATGCAATGCATTCAACTCAAAGTAGCTAAAGGAATTTTTCCATTTTGACAAAAATTCTGTTTTGTGGTTGTTTTACATCTTGCATATACTATGTATGTTGCGTGTGTATGTGTGCTGAAAACATTCTTTTTTGATTTACTCACAAAACGAATACTACATGATGCTCGTACTCTTACCATCATAAAATATCTGTGACCTTCACCACAAGTCAAAGTTGTTTGCTTCAGGTGGTCAAAATGGAAATAGATGTCGACGCATAAGAGAATCGAGCAATGAGATATATTCTGCTCTTCTGCTAAATATATAAGGTTTGCATATTCAAATACAATTGCTTTGAATTACTTTGCTTCGATGATTTTCTACTTGACATCAAAAGTACTTATAGATATATTTCGTCATGTAAGTGAATACTATCAATCTATCAAACTCTCGATCAATTGTTTCGCCCGACTTATGTTATCGCTATGACTACACTACGCTATGATAAAGGTGTATTCTTGAAATTAGTATAGTGAATATATTAAGCAATTTTCATAATAACCACATTTGTTCTATGCAAATGAAGTATATGTCAAATTGCTCAGAGTATTCTCATTTAGTAGAGAAATACTGATATACAATAAATACATATATACACATATATTTTGTGTAAATTTGTACTGCCTTTGCTATTTGCTTATAAAATATGAAAGATCATAAATTTTCATACAATTTAATGCTTCAGTAAACAATTTTTATATATAGTCTATGTTTTTGTTGTTCCTTTTTGTTTTTCTTCTTTGGGCCTTTTTTTTTTTTTTTTTGAACAAACTCAATTTAAGTGAATTTCATAGATTCTAATACAAATATGTTTGCTGTTGTCTTGTGTATTTTTTTAGTTGGTAATTTTGGTTTGTTTATATATTTTTCATCGTTGATATGACCACCAGATCAATCACCATCGCACATATCTAATTCAAATACTTAATTGTATAAAATGAACCACCAAAAGCAAGTAAAGAAAGTTGGAACTATATAAAACCGCTAATTATGCCCATCTAAAATATAGTGCGTACATGCTTATATACAAAACTTGAATACAAATTAAATATGCACTTAATATCTTCATTTTGTTTAATGCGCGCATGAGAGACGCCCACTCATTATCAACTTTGCAACACGAAAATGAACATGCACGCCCACATATGAATATATGTAAGTATATTGAAATCAATTACATTGCCATCTGTGATACTATGTACATTACTGGTCACGCATACACGCACTGATGTACGTAGATGTACTTAGAATGTAATTATTATGCCTCACAGTTAAAGAAAATATTTCATAAAGAAATAGAAGTGATTCTAATATGCCTAAACTCAAATAAAATGTACTCATTCATGCCGATACTTGTGCTTATACGAATACATCTACTACTGTAATAGCTTTTTATGTTATTCTAAGCTAATAAATCACATAATTAATGCTTCTTGAATATGATTAGCGACGACCATCAACGCCGTATGATTTGTGTGACAGGCTGATATTCGAAAGTTGTCCCAATTACAATGCTACGAATTCGTCTGCGTAAATATAAGTACATTTGAAAGTGCCTGTGTAATCATTTTTTTTTTTATATTGTATTAACATGTATTCATATAGCGACAGACGATAACAACGAAAAGTGGCCAACTGCAAATTGTGCGACAACATGTTCAATCTGATACCCACGAAATAGTTAAAACATCGACAACTAGGTACAAAAGTCAATAGCAATACAATTAGAGGCTAGCTGGAAACAAAATAAAATGCTTTTATAACAAAACTGGAAAAAAGAGGTCATCGATAGTCAAACGACAAGTCTAACATCCTTCATGTTGAAACGGAGGAATTTAAAAAAAATTAGAAAGAATCTTAGACACTATTTTACAAAATTATCTGGATAATTTCCTATCCACCACTCAACATTCCCATCTATGAGAAGTTCAACTGAAACATCTCTTCATGAGGTGGTGCCTTGCTCGATTTATTGGATGACATTCAATTTTTTTGTAAGTCTCAATGTGTTGTCTAGTCGTCTGTAGAAAACGAAAGAGGAAGTTTGAGAGCGGAAGTCCGTGCACGTCTTGACATATAATGTCCATGACAGCTGATGTTCGAAGCAGCTGATTTCGTGACAGCTGATGTTCGAAACAGCTGATGTTTGGGAGTTACCAGTATAAATATGTTGGCGATGACCATTAATTGTGTTAGAAAGTTTATAAGAGAACTGCAACATAGCTAGGTGGAATTACATGAATTTCTGAATCTTTATACTGAACATCAGGCTTATCAGATCGACTCAAGATGATGCAAGTCTTGGTAATCACATTAGTAGGAGAAACTCGCAAGGCGAGGTCATGATTACACTACATTAGATTACCCTTAGAGATAATATCCTCATAAACAAATTAGATGTTAAAGCTGTTGCCTGTTGCTGATGATATTACTTTATTGATATCACGACAGTGCCCCAGTAATGTTAGCGAAGTAATGCACACGTCTCTTGGTGATCTCTGCCTTAGACACTGGGTACGATTCGGCACGGAGTCCCCATATAATTTACATACATAATTTTAACCTCCCACAGAGAATGGACAAACATTTAATCTCTTAAACCGTGATAGATATCTGTGAAACTGGAGACTTAACTCTAAAAATCGAGTGAAGTATTTTTGCAATTCTTTTTACGTCTGTAAATATAATAGGGAGGAAATGGGGCTTGCCAACCACACTAACGACATGAAAGTACACAACGGTTGTGTGGTCCACCCTTACTGAGCCGTACTAAAGTGATGAGCTAATCAGCCACAATTTGCTTATGCCTAATAGGGGCTAGAAATATCCTAATGCAGCTGATGCAAATAGATCTTTATATTGCATACCCGCAATTGCTTTAAGATTGAGGGAAGCTACAGAGTTAATGTGTGAATTTACGGCCAAGAAAGTTTGTCCAAGTGGCAAAGTCTAAGAACAAATTATAAATCTAATAACATAACACATGGTGAGACCTACAACAAGATCTACCTCCACCTGCTACCTGAAGTTGCCATGTCCAGTTATTAAGGGGTTACACCACTGTAGAGCACAAAAAAAGGCATATTTGGAGAATTTTCGTAGGCCAAACAAAAAGAGATATTCAAAGTTTGTAAAAAGTATTTTTTAATGTCAATCTTGAGGTCCAAAAAAACCAATTAAGTTGCGCGATTTATAAACAAAATGGCGGCTGTGCAGCATTCCCCGCTGATGCGTTTTTTTCACCGCGATGCACGGCCGGAAACCTAGCGCCCGCAATTTTCGATCTGGAACAAAAAACCGAATATTTTTTGATTTCATATTACAATAGCAAGAAACGTATGTAGGGGTTTTTAGATTAATTGATTTTTCGTAAAATGGCGACCCTTTGAAGAAAAAGTTCGAAATTTCACCTAAAAAATCGTCAAAAAATTGTTTATAAATAAAAAATATGCACAATTTCAAAAAACCCCTACGTACGTCGCTGAAGAAAACGATTTCAAATGTACTGTAAAAATTTTCAAATCAATCGGTTAGGATTTGTTCGAGTTATGTTTCTGGCCAGCTCAAAAAAAGTGGTTTCGAGAAAAACGCGTTTAAAGTTTAAAGGTGCTCGCTCGGAGAATACCTCAGACGTCTCGAAATTCAGACACTTAGATATTTTTCCCACCTTCCATCCTTTAGTATATTATTTTTGAGACTATTAATGACTATTTAAGATAAAAAAATTTGTATCCATTTTTTTTAAAATCTACAGTGGTGTAACCCCTTAATACAGTCAACCAGCTCAGAGTTCATCGTCCTAGACTGAGAACCCTCCCCGATTAACTGGTCTTTGGTAGCCTCAACGAGGCTTTTGCCTGTCTATAAGTGGACAACCTCTCCCATCTCCAGAGATGGAGTTTCCTTATCCAATCTTCGACCTTTGCCTTCACCGTACCGTTACTAAGCGGAACTACTGATTCCGGCCCATAAAATTCAGCTTCAGATCCTTGTCTAACCAAGGCGTCTGCAGCTAAGTGGAGGTTAATCATATTGAATCATTTATTAATTTTTCGCCAATGAAATATAGAAAGAGCAATCACAAATATATTGGAATATTTGGTGTAAAAAATTAAAATTTTTTTTTTTTTCATCATTCGTTTATTTTTTAGAATCAAATAAAAAATGTTTCTGCTTTTTTAAATTTTCTATTCCTAGGAGTGTCTACGAGCGCAATTATACATTAAAGTAAGTAAGGAAAAGTTCGTTCAATATTTTTTTGCAAATCCTATTTTCTTTTGTTTTATTTCCAATTTTTTTTTTTTTTTTGTATTTTGAGAAAAATGAGAAAAATTCATTTTTGTACAGATCTAATGTAGTTATGTACATATAATCATCAATATAGATTCAATGATACCAACAATAATGTAGTTTTGATTTATGACATATTTGCTTTTGCTAACATCTCACTTGGACAGTTCTAATACACATTTACATACGCATTTAGCCCTGTACCGATTTCCTCATGTACTCATAAATGTGTACAAATATGTTGATACAAATACTTGTACAATATTTAAACTATATCAACAACAACAGCTATGCATCATTATAAAACCACTATCACCATCAACATCAACATTATCATAATTATCATCATTATTAAAATCATCATCACCAACATGATCATTGTCAACAAAAGTGGTATTTAGTTGGAAAATGTTTGTTATTAAAATATGCAGTCAAAACTAAATAATCTCACACACATCCACATACATACACATGCTTATACTCGTACATCATATAGTAAACATATACATATATACTTATTTACTTACTATACAAATCCATTTATACCTACAAGCAAGCAGTTTTAGCATTTATTAATAGAGTGTTTCTAGGAATTTGTTCATAGCCATGCCAATATGTTGACGCGTATTTGAAGCATATACTACAACTATATATCCACTCGATTCCCTATCAATATGGGCTTCTACGTATAGGTTGCCCTGCAAAAGTTGTTGGATTATGTGATCCATTTGTGCCATATGGTAGGAAATACTTACAAAATGTTCCTCTGTAATGCAGTAGAGGACCAATTCATGTCTGTCATCTCTACACCAGCTTATTGGTACCCGATTACTCGTCTTTTATTCATGGTGCTTCTCTGATGTTATGCAAAGCTGGAGTATATGGTCGAGCCCACAATTTGATATGAATTTTAATTAATTTTGGAATACTCTCTAACCCCTCGGATGTACACTTTACATGCGTGCATGGAGTACTCTCAAGTTATGCAGGGTAAATGATTTGTACAGGTATATACAAACACATCCATATGCAAACGTATGTTGTGTGAAGAAATAATAATTACTGATTTTGCTTTTGCAGGTAAAAAGACAAGATTTTCTTGCCCAAGCAAGCACAACTAATATCAAACAATATATAGTATGGACGTATATAAGTATATACTATATAATACATACAAGTATATACTTATACGTACGTAATGTGAGCACATCATACTATAAAATATATTTTCTAACCCACATTCAATCATTGCTAATGGCAAAAGTATTTTATTTTTACTATATATAAAGAATATATGCTTGCTTTCAGAAGCGCCGCTATCATTAGATTAAACCAATTGATCCAAGTGGGTTTATATTCTATTATTTGAAGGGCTATACTTGTATAATACTTTTTCTAGAATAAACATGTTCACCTGCTTTATCCGATATTCATTAGTCCTTTGAAAAAGTAACAATTATCAATTGATTTCTAGCGATTTGTATTTGCCATTCAAATATAACGAAAAAAAAACTACATTAAACAACCATGGAGTAGTTCTTTTGAACTAAGTGTTATACAAAATTTTCTATAGGGATACTCCTACTTACATATACATATGTGTCTATATCTCTACTATTCATTATGTAATATTATAAGCAATTGCTTGCAATTAGTTGAGTTTATACATTTATGTATGAGCAGATGAATGTATGAATGAATGCATGAATGAATGAATAAACAGTTAGTTGCTTGATTGCATGTTATATGTGCAGGTACATGCATTTTCATAAGGAGTGTGTATATTTATATGGTACTCATATGTATACTTCTATGCTTGCTCCTACTCCGTGAATACATAAGTGACCTTTTAAATGTGATAACGTTGTTAGTTCTACTGTTAGATATCTAATCTTTTCATAAATATTCATAGAACTTTAAGCTTAATCATTTCAAGTGAAAAAGAACGAATATAACTATGATGACTGACAATTAAATTTTATGCTGTAGTGTTATAAAAATGAAGTGGATTTACAAAGTAAATTTGTATGACTGTTCATATAAGTTGTTGTGAAATTATTCGGAGATATTTTCTTAGTCAATTACTGAGAATACACAAATCTTATTTTATGAAAATATCGAAACAAGCGATCTCTTTCATTAACAAATTAAAATCATTAGCAAACAAAATGATTATGTGTAAGCTAAATCATTTTTAGTGGCTATGCGACCTTTGTAGTCTCAAAATGCGCCTTTTGGAAAAAACCAAAATCGCCCAATACTGGCTAAAATAAAACATATCAGACAGATTACATCCAAATCGTTTCAGCTTTTATTCTTACATCAAACCTGCCACAGTAATTCTACATTCACTCAAATAAATGCTCACTCACTTTAAATATAAGTATAAATAAATATGTTTATACACTATATATATATATATTAATGAGTATACTTACAAGAAAATCGAAATTAATAAAAATCGAATTATCTTTATAAGCCAACACATGACACACACACACACACACATGTGATCACAAGTGTATTTACACAAGACATTTGTATAAGTAATAATTACGTGGTATGATTAACCAAGTGAAAATATTTATTCAGCATACGTTCCGTAGTATCAAAGTTCATTGTTGTTGTTGTTGTTGTTGTTGTTGTGGATATATCAACATCAAAATTATTAAAGTTTACCATGATGAGATGAAGATGCTTAATTCCAAACACACACATGTGTACATATGTATAAATACTTGTATGAAGTGTTGCAAATATCTTCTTGGACACAAACACACACATACACCCAAACAGACAATGAACATAAAATGAAAATGCCACAAAATCCACAAGCTATGAAAATAATGAAGTTAAATGCAGACATTGCTGTACAGCATTATTTAAAAGAAGAAAGAAAAAATATACAATAGTATTTAAGAGCCAGTAAGAGAAGCAAAACGAGAAAAACTGTAAATAAACTAAATATGTATACACATACTTACCCAACATAAACGCATAAATATATCAACTTATGAGTATATGCATGAGTATATGATTAACAAGTGTATGAGAACCCTTAAAATGAAGAAATTCAATAACCATATACTCGCATGTACTGTTACACATACGTATATGCATATATAGACATGCTCTTATAACACTAATAACAATGCAAACGAAATTGAGCTATCGTATTAAGTATTATTAGAAGTATGCTTTATAAAGTGTTGTACCAATATAAGCTTAAGTTGGTACATGAGGAAATAAAAAAATCAAATAAGTAACAAATAGTTGGAGAAAAATTGCACTTAAGCAAAGCTCGAAACTTAAATGTATATATAAGAGCATACCCACGTCAGTAGCCTGATTGAAGTTCCAATCAAAGTGTACGAGTTATACCAATCATCACTATGCAAATGCTAGTATGTGTGAAGATAATACTTTTCGGTACATTGACTTTATGGAATCGTACATAAGCACAAGTTCTCTCTCGCATATGAATATGAATTCAATTCGGCACATTCGCACAAAAGATTAATCAAGACTAATAATTCGATAATACAATACTGTACGAGCACGTACACCGAGCAAGATTCTAAAGAAGCATTGTACACAGTTGCCATGAATTTGTTAGCATATTGTTATAATTTTGCGTATTGTATTTACGTCTGTGCATAGAAATTCGAACAAAACTAAAGAAGTAGAAGTTCTTCTATGTAATACAGCAGATGGGTCCAAAAATGTTTCAACGAAAAAAAATGAGACGAATTTTTATTTTCAAGAAGTCCGTCTATATACTAACAGGTTTGTCCAAAAATTTTTCTAAGGAAAAACCTTCGACTAACGCTTACAAGGAAAAGTGTTTAATTTTTTAAAATAAGCCACTTTTTATATAAATTAAGTTGGCTTCATTCAGAACTAATATCTAAATAAAAATAAAAATAATGATAGACATTTTTTAAAAATTATACATTAACGACATCTTAATAAATTATAGCTTCATGAATGTTATTAACGAAGTATATAGTGTCAACAAACAAAGAGTCCCGGTATCTTGGACAGGACGTCACTATTGATATCTACGCCTTTAATTTCCATTATTACAACTATACGATTTTATATATTTATTGATTAATTGTATCTTTCTTATTTGGAAATTTACAATTTATATTCAAATCTTAAACAATTATTATAATATCAATATTATAATGAAAAAATCTCCTTACAGTCGGCTGGGGCCGACCAAATTATACCCTGCATATGTAGAGGTATATATAAAAAGTTTGCTCGTATATCCATCCTTTTCTTCCACTACTTTGTATAGGACCTACATTAAGAAGCAGGCGTACCTCATCAATTTTGGAGGATCAATTTCTGCCTATAATACTAAACTACATAGGTTGCAATGGGTTGACCTAGGCGTATTAATTAGTAAGTTATGGGTGTTTTAATGTTTAAGATAAATCCGAGACTTTGTACGGAAGCTATATAAAAAGTGGGCGTGACGTATCTCTTTCTGGTATATCTAATTAATTTTTCAATATCAATCCACACCTTAAATTTGGTTGTCCTACGCTAAATGGTTTGTAAGTTATGGAGCTTAAAAGTTTTAGTTTAATTCCCTCGACTTTGTATGGGAGACCTATGAAGGAGTGGGCGTGGCACACTGATTTTCTGCCAGATTATTTCCGACTACGATATTAATCTAAGTGTCAATTATGGTTATTCTAGATTGCAGAAGTTACAGCTGTTTCAATTTAAAATTTGTATGGGGGCTACGATAAACAGTGGTCGTGGCGCGCCCACTTTCTGTGAGCCTAGTTGCTCGTACAATACTAATCCATACCTTAAATCTCGTTGTCCTACGCTAAATGGTTTGTAAGTTATGGAGCTTAAAAGTTTTAGTTTAATTCCCTTGACTTTGTATGGGAGACTCATGAAGGAGTGGGCGTGGCACACTGATTTTCTGCCAGATTTTTGCCGACTACGATATTTATTTAAGTGTCAATTATGGTTATTCTAGACGGAAGATTGCCGAAGTTACAGCTGTTTCAATTTAAAATTTATATGGGGGCTACGATAAACAATGGGCGTGGTGCGCCCATTTTCTGTGAGCCAAGTTGCTCGTATAGTACTAATCCATACCTTAAATCTCGTTGTCCTACGCTAAATGGTTTGTAAGTTATGGAGCTTAAAATTGTAGTTTAATTCCCTTGACTTTGTATGGGAGACTCATGAACGAGTGGGCGTGGCACTTTGATTTTCTGCCAGATTTTTGCCGACTACGATATTTATTTAAATGTCAATTATGGTTATTCTAGACAGAAGATTGCCGAAGTTACAGCTGTTTCAATTTAAAATTTATATGGGGGCTACGATAAACAGTGGGCGTGGTGCGCCCATTTTCTGTGAGCCTAGTTGCTCGTACAATACTAATCCATACCTTAAATCTCGTTATTCTACGCTGAATAGTTTGCAAGTTATAACCGGTAACATTTTTTTAATTTCCGCAACTTTGTATGGGAGACCCAAAAAGGAGTGGGCGTGGCACACTGATTTTCTGCCATATTATTTCTCACTGACATGTTAATCTAAGTGTCAATTATGGTTATTCTGGACAGAAGATTGTAGAAGTTATAGCTGTTTCAATTTAAAAGAAGTACAGACACTTTGTATGAGAGCTACGCTAAAAAGTAGGCGTGGCTCAACCACTTTTGGCGAGGTTATATAGTAGTATAATATAAGTCTATGTGCCAAATATTGTTGTCCAACGTGGTATATTATGTGAGTTATAGCAAGTTAAAGATTTTGAAAATTTCGAGGTTAGTCGCTTTGAATGCTTGGTGTGGGCGTGGTTATTGACCGATCATGCCCAATATCAATCCCCTCCGTACCCTTGGATCATAGATTACTTATGCCAAATTTCATCGAAATAGCTCAATATTTACTCAAGTTATCGTGCGAACCAGCCAGGTGACAGACAGACGGACGGACGGACGGACGGACGGACGGACGGACATCGTTAAATCGAAAATTTAATCGACGCTGATCATAAATATATATCTATGTCTATATCTCCGGAGATTCCTTCAAGTGGACACAAACATCTGACCGAAATGAATATACCATGCATATTGCATTATGCTGGGTATAATAACCTTTAATAAAAAAAAAAAATCTCCTTACAGTCGGCTGGGGCCGACCAAACTATACCCTGCATATGTAGATTTATATATAAAAAGTTTACTCGAATATCCAACTTTTCTTTTATTTCCACTTTTCGACAAACAATTTTTGCATATACTACTAATTTACACCCGAAATATGGTTGACTTTGACGAAGTAAAAGGATTTTAAGATAATTCCGAGGCTTAGTATGGGAGCTATATAAAAAGTGGGCGTGGCTTACCACTTTCTAGTAAATCCAATTAATTTTTCAATGTTAATCCACACCTTAAATTTGGTGTCCTACGTTGAATAGTTTCTAAGTTATAGTGGTTAACATTTTTGTTTAATTTCCTCAACTTTGTATGGGAGCCCCAATAAGAAGTGGGCGTGGTACGCTGATTTTTCGCCAGATTATTTCCGACTACGATATTAATTTAAGTGTCAATTATGGTTATTGTAGACATAAGATTGCCTAAGTTACAGCTGTTTCAATTTAAAATTTGTATGGGGGCTACGATAAACACTGCGCGTGGTGCGCCCATTTTCTGTGAGCCTAGTTGCTCGTACAATACTAATCCACACCTTAAATCTCGTTATTCTACGCTGAATAGTTTGCAAGTTATAACCGGTAACATTTTTTTTAATTTCCGCAACTTTGTATGGGAGACCCAAAAAGGAGTGGGCGTGGCACATTGATTTTCTGCCATATTATTTCCGACTACCGTGTTAATCTAAGTGTTAATTATGGTTATTCTAGACAGAAGATTGTAGAAGTTACAGCAGTTTCAATTTAAAAGAAGTACAGACACTTTGTATGGGAGCTACGCTAGAAAGTAGGCGTGGCTCATCCACTTTTGGTGAGGTTATATAGTAGTATAATATAACTCTATGTGCAAAATATTGTTGTCCCAAGTGGTATATTGTGTGAGTTATAGCAAGTTAAAGATTTTGAAAATTTCGAGGTTAGTCGCTTTGAATGCTTGGTGTGGGCGTGGTTATTGACCGATCATGCCCAATATCAATCCCCTCCGTACCCTTGGATCATAGATTACTTATGCCAAATTTCATCGAAATAGCTCAATATTTACTCAAGTTATCGTGCGAACCAGCCAGGTGACAGACAGACGGACGGACGGACGGACGGACGGACGGACATCGTTAAATCGAAAATTTAATCGACGCTGATCACGAATATATATCCATGTCTATATCTCCGGAGATTCCTTCAAGTGGACACAAACATCTGACCGAAATGAATATACCATGCATATTGCATTATGCAGGGTATAATAAATAATCACAAAGCAAAGATATACAATTTACAACTGTTTTTTTTTTTTTGTAATTATGTTGACATAAGAAGCTTTCACTTTAATCTATTGATTATAGCTTCTTTAGCTTTGCTTTATACTTTTCAATGTTTCGCCGCACTACATCAGAGACGGTGGGAATTTGAAGGTCATTGTGAATGTGTATGTGTTTTGATATACCATGGAGCACCAGTAATTTGTCAAGACTTTGTTAGATAAACTGAACTTAGAGTTTTTATTAATTAGCTAAAAGAGTTGCTGGCATTTTAATTTTATTTGTAGTTTTTTGCTCTCTATGTGTTTAGTCCATGTTAGCATTCTATCAAGATGGATTTCAAGGTAGTTAACCACATTTGCTTGAGGTACGATGATGTTATTCAACTTCACAAGGGTGACACGTCTCTTTTCGCAGCGTGAAAGTGACGCTTCATTTAAAATCGCATTTCAATGCGATCTAAATGGACCGACAGACTTCTGGATGCGCTTGTATGATCATTATGAGAATAGAGGCTTGCAGTATTATCTGCGAAAGTAGAAACTATATGATTCGATTGCAGTGGAAGATCAGCAGTATATATCAAATATAGGAATGCTTCTAAAACACTCCCTTGAGGAACGCCAGCCATTATATCAACTTTTCTTGATGTAAAAGAATTTCAATTTAATTTAAATTTCCGTCAAAGTAAATAAGAACTGAAGAGCTTTTAATTTTTTTCTGGGAGATATTGCGTTATCTTATACATTAGGCCCTCGTGCCACACTTTATTAAAAGCTTGGGCTATATCCAAGAATATTCCAGAGCGGTATTTTTTTTTGTGCAGAAATGCGGTGTTAATCTCTTTGGCGATCCTATACACTTGTTCAATAGTGCCATGATCTTTTCTAAAGCCAAATTGGTGATTCGGTATAACTTTATTTTGTATAACAATTGGCATGATATTCTGCAGCAGCATTTTCTCAAAAATTTTTGAAAAATGATGTAGAAGACTGATAGGTCTATATGATGACGGCACAGTTGGGTCTTTTCCAGGCCTAGAAATCATTATTATCATTTTTGAGATATTCCATTGTTTTCGGAAGTAGCCATAACGAAGAATACCGTTAAAAATCACCATAAGAAACAAAATAGCTATGTTAGGTAGTACATGTCAGGCAAGGAGCTTTTTTAGGATTTGAATTCACACGAACTGATTCTTTGATGTCGTTATAACGTAAAATAATAGGAGTTTGAACTATATGCGGAATGGTGATAGCTGGTTGGAAATTTGTAATTTGTGGGTTTTTGGTTGAAATACTATTTTCAAGTGTTTGGTTGGAATACAGCCTTTTTATTCATCAGCGCGCGTCCTGGATTCATCACCTTGTCTAAGTGACGGTTGGTTATCTATGGGAGACGTAAATTTTTTCGCAGCTCTCCATAAAGAAAAATTATTCCCTTTTGGAGGATCAATACCTTTCTAGGTATTCATTAACTGCTCGATTTCGGTCTTTATCCAGTGCTTTTTTAATTTCTGTTTCGCATTTGGAGGTCTGATTCTTTGCCATTCTCGCCTAGGTTGCCTTTTGGTTGCTATGAGATTATCGATATTGGATTGGAAAGTGATAATAAAATTAGCTGAGTGGCTTTTGCTCTGAGTAGCCTCAGTCATGGCTTCATTTAATGTTTTATTTACACGATCTATTGCATTATCTATTTGTAGTGGAGAACTAAGAACTAAATCGGTGTCTATTTTTTCACTTACTTTATTGTTGAATGTCTTCCAATTTATGAAAGGCTTACGATGAATAACTTTTGGACAAATTTTGGAGATTTTTATTGAAAAGAATTATGGGAAAATTCAAATTTAAAAGTATTTTTAAAATTAAACTGCAAAATTATACTCAAAATTCAGTGGTAAGACCAATGTTTATATGCCATTACGAATGCAGAGTATAAATCGGCCGAGCTAGGCAGACTGTAAAACTATTCATACAATGAACATGTGTTCTTATATGTAAAAACATAAGAACGTGACGTTCTTCATAAAAGAAGGAATGCATTTTGTTTTTACCCACAAAATTTGAAATTTGTTTATCTTTCATGATTGATAGTCTTTTAGAAATTATTTTACAAAAGTGTTGAAAATTAACTTTTCTTATCAGATTGATACCATAAACATGTTTATATTGTATATTGAATATATTTTATATATTCTCACCTTATCAAATAGTTTCGTGTCATATTAATGGCACAACGTAGTATGTATCCAAATAATCATATTAGCCTATATGGTATGACATATAAATTTCGAATAAATTATGAATGTCGTCCTGAATAATATTGAAATTATATTGCATTAGTAGACCCAAAAGGATAAGTTGAACTTGTAGAAAGTGTGTGACTATTGCTTGTAGATGAGTTGTTTGTCAAATATGAACTTTCTGTTGTTCCAAAAATTTGGCTCCTTTTCTTTTTCCTTTTTCTCTCTCTCTCTCTCAGTATGTATACAGTAAAAAGTTTCCATCTGTGCCTGATGGTGGTGACCGATAGAAGGGAAAATCGAATTTACAGTAGAAGCACTAAGTACTCACGATCATGTCAATGTTTGAAATATCTAACTGACCTACATGACTGACCATCAAATAAGATTGATCAAAGTTTCAATGAATAACTAAAATCGATTAATCGATTATATTGAGTTAGTCGAGGCGCAGCTGGAAACCTCCGATCCCAGTGAAAAAAAAAAACAATATTGTCGAATATGGATTGAGGCACAATTCGCGTCTGTTTCTGTTTCTGAAGCAAAAGTTATATAGTATCAAATCAAAAAAATTGCAATAATCTAAAGCTATAATTTATCATACTAATTGCGGTGAATTAGGTTCGTAACATTCTTACTTACATACCATAACAACCGAATATTGATTTACGCTGAATATAACATGGTTCGCCAGCCATCTCTGTTCTTCGCTAGCTGGCACCAGTTAGCAATTCCAAGCGCCGTCAGGTTCTCCAGTACTTGGTCTTTCCACCGGAGGTTAGGTCTTCCTCTTCTGCGTCGTCCTCCAGCGGGTTCCGAATATAACACCTTCTTAGATGGAGCGTGTTCTTCCATTCGCTCGGCATGACCTATCCAGCGCAGCCGCTGAATTTGTATACACTTTACTATGTCAATATTGGCATACAGCTCGTACAGCTCATGGTTGTACCTTATTCGGTACTCGTTACCAACGCAAATAAGTCCAAAGATCTTGCATAGGTCTTTTCTCTCGAAAACCCCAGGCATTTGCTCATCGGAGGTGGATATTGTACAGGCTTCAACGCCATATGTTAGGACAGGCATGATGAGAGACTTGTAGAGTGTAGTTTTCGTTCTTCGAGAGAGGACTCGACTTCTCAATTGCTTACTTGGCCCAAAGTAGCTCCCGTTTGCAAGAGTGATCCTTCGCAATATCTTCAGGCTGACGTCATTACTGCTGTTAATGCTGGTTCCAAGATAGACAAAGTCCCTTACTACTTTAATTAGTAACACCCTTTGAAAATTAAGTACTTAATACCAAGCTCCGAAAAACCTACTCTACAAAAATGCTCTTTATTTACGATGCATATGATGGCCATAATAATGACCTTTACAATCTAATTTAGAATGCGTACAAGAAAGGTATTATAAAAGCTATTAGCATGTACCAACTATTGCAAATAATATGTGTATGTTATGTTAAAAGTATTTACATAGCTACTCGTATACTCGTACAATACTTCTAATATGGTATAACTGATGACGGTAATACATATGATACTATCTAGATGCGCTCATGTCGACATTTGCAATCATATTAGTTACTTACATACAGTAGGAGTAAATGGCTCAGTTCAGCAATCAGCTAAGCTCAGATCAGCTCAACAAAAATTTTACACTACAATGTATATAAAGTACTATATATGTATATGTACAATATACGATATACACTTATTTTGTATATACATACATACATATGTGAGTATTCTGAAACACATGTGTTGTCAGTTTGAATTATTGTCTTTATGCTTCGTCAAGTCAAAAAGGCAAAGCAACATCAACAGCAACAGCAGCAGCAGCAGCAGCAGCAGCAGCAGCTGAAGAAACATCAACGAAGTATAGTACTCTACCATACAAAACATATTGTACGTATACATATGTATATGTGAAGGTGTGCATATGAATTTTAAATGTACTAGTACTATGTGTATTTGGTGTATTTGTGAGTGTTGATTTGATTGAAAGTGAAAAGTGCACAAATGGATTTTTCATTTTGTATTCATTTTCATTTTCATTTGCAATTTTTCTTTTTTTTTTTTTTTTGCACAAAGTTTCTCTATTATATTTTATTTTCTATTTTTACAATTTGCTCCCCTTTGATATGAATTCATTCATTCATTCATTCATTTATATCCATTGTATATGAGCGCTCATATATGTATAGTACGTAGTTATTCCTTATATTAAACACTCAAAAGGTCAGGCATTCATTTTCTCTCTAATACCAAGAGTAAAACTAATATTAACTAACCTTGAACTTCATGCTTCAAAATCAATTCACTGTGCACTATGTAGTATGTATGTATGTATGTATGTATGTATAACGAAAATGGCAACACAAAAGTATCCCACTATTACGGGTAGGTATATCGCACAAATACACATACATACGTAAATACACATATAACTTATGTCAACAAAAAGCTCTCACAGCTATTTCAAATACGAAATGAAACTGGAGGATTATGCATATTACAGTATCATTGATGCATGAAGGTCAACCAAATATACGTAATTCAAATATTCCACTGATGTACAATGTACTGAAATCATTTTTCGTCAGAGATTAGTGAACTAAAAATATATTGTCGATGGTAATGGAACCATCAACTTAAATTTGGCAATATAGTAAGAATGCTTTGAAAAGAAACATATAAGCTCTAAGCATTAAGAAATACCTTAAACTTGGCCAATATGAGGATTATTGCTTTCACAAGTATCATCAAAGTATTGGAAGCTACAAATTTTAATCTTTCTGAAAAAGCTGAGCACATAATTTGAGATAATTTTGAATTAGAAATTTAACTTGACGCCTAATACAGACGTTAAGAGGTATGTGGTCGCATTCTATTGGCACCTGATGGATAAAATTCGCCAAAGACGAGCTTCACTACATAAAAAGTGATACAATGTGGCAACCTAAAAATATGTTAACATCCAATTACTATATACAATATATTTACGCTTAGTATTAAAAATAATATTCTTATCCGAGGCACTGTTATTTTCTTCACTGGGCGAGGGTTTTTATGTGGTGGGTCCCAAGCCCAACGCACAACGTCGAATTGAGGGAAGTTTTCGCCACTCACTTTAGCCACCTCTCAGCGGGTGCTGGATCGGCGTTGCCCGGTGGTCGCCGCATGGAGGCTCGCCATTAAAATAAAGACCGTCACAAAGGAGAACCCCCCTTTTAGAAAGAAGACGTCATCACATAGTAAGCAGGACGAACTGCATGATGCCGAGCCAGTTGAACTCATGTTCAACAAGGATTGCGCTAGCTTCGCCAGGTTGCAGCAGTTAGCCACGCTGCCTTGCGAAAACATCACCAGAGGGTATTTAATTCGGCATCCGCTGAAGAACGCAGAAAAAGAGGTAGGCCAAACCTTGGAATATCCAATTGGCAAGCCAGCATTATATGTTCGGCCTAAATCAATCATCGATTGTTATGGCCACATAAGAAGAAGAAGAAGAATTAAAAAGTATATTTAGAAGTTTGACATATTTTTTTCTTTTTTGTAAAATTATTATTCTATTATTGATACGAGTCCTATAGTAATATACTACATCATTTTGGAAAATATTGCCAAAATTCTATTCATAGATATGCTGGTAAATATCACGTATTCTGAACAGATGGCGAGTCGTGTGCACGCATTTTGTAATTGGAACTTTTGGATGCAGTATTAAGAAGGACCAAAATGAGGTAATTCGGCACCGAAATTTGAAAAGTTGATATTTTGAAGAATTGCAAATCTGATGAGTCATCATAGATGAATCTGAAATTGTCGTAAAAGTTATAGGAGTGAAATTAGCCATATTTCAATGACAAAAGATATTTGGAATTCCATAATTGCATTAAGTCCCAATATAGTTGTATCATTAACTTGTAGAGAGATGCGCGAATAGTCCAAACAAAATTCCAATTCACAAATTTTTCAACAAATATTGTTGAACTAAATGCAAATTGCTTATTTTTGACCTTCATACTTCATATCATACAAGTATATATACATATCACAAGGGCAATCATATTACCTATAACCTTTTCATATATATAAATACTATACTATACCACCTACAGTTGCACAACATGCTCAATTTTAAATCATTTTCGGCTTTTCACATAATATTTTCTGCTTTCGGTGTTCTTCTTTTTTTTTCCATGTCCTTGATACTGATGATTGTTGCAATGAACAGTCATATTGTCACTGTCATACCGTCATCACAAATGTTGGCAAACATCTCATTCTCTCCTAAGATCTCTCTATGTATATATTTGGTAGGCAGAGTATACCTATAACAATGTTCATATGTAAGTAGGTAAATATGTATATTGTGCATATACATATACATATACATCTACCTCAATTGTATAATAACAAATATCATTCATCTTCTTACAATTGTAGAATATGCGTATACAGAAACGTTGAAAGTATTGTTAATTTTACACAACAACAACAACTCGTAAAAGTACAAGAAAGGAGTATTAAATGTGAAAAAGGTGCAAAATGACAAGAGGCAAAAAAAAAAACGAGTAAAAGTGAACAAGAACAAGGTAAAGGTAAAATAAAAACATTACTCAGCTTTTATTATTACATGCGAGTACGAGATGTACGAGTATGTAAGTTACGGCTGGTCACACTTTTCCAGTGAAAGAATTTAATTTCAGAGGATATTTGTATAGCAAAAAACCAATTTTTCTAATATTTTGAGTAAATTTTTATTTAAAATATTTTAAATTATTATTGATTAAATTGTCTCCAGGAAATTACTATGAAATAATGAAATTATTCCATTTGGACATTGGTCAGGTCAAACAAAATTTATAAATATTAATTGAATTTCTCACTTTGGAAGAACGCATAAATTTGTATGCACTTTTTGAAGAAATTGCACTCATTAATTATGCAGTTTTATTATTTTTATTTTTAATTATTTTTTTATTTAATTTTCACATAAATTTTTAGAGCGCAAAATTTTTTTAGTTTATTTGTAATACACTACGAAGGCTCAAAAATGAATTTCATCGAAGATTTCGCTGCGAATCCCTAGTTTAAAAAAATGATACGCCGCAATATATGCCTATCAGTATTCACTTCATAATTTTGCGACAATATTGGTCGGTATTACACATGTTGTTATTGTTAACACTAATGGTAATATGCCTGCTCTTATTGTTGTTGTTGTTATTATTATTATTATTATTATCATTGTTGTTATCTGGTAAATGGTATTGCTGCTGATTTTTTATTCACTTTTTCATTAATATATGAGTTTTACTCGTGTACTAACTCACGAACTCGCTCATCATGTTGTTGACTTGAAAGGAAATACATGTTTGCAGTATCTACATATATACGTATACTCGTATATATATCCTCTATAGCATCTTATTGGTGCGCTCTGTGACAAACCAAAAAAAAAAAAAAAAAACCCAGCCAAAAATTTATTAAAAGCAAACAGGCTGTTATGTAAGAGAACAGAAGCATAAAAGAGTTGACAATGACAATGACAATCACATAATATTTCCACATGGCCCGCAAGCATCAAATTGAAGTTATGACAGGAGAAAATGAGATTTTGCTGAGTAAAATTAAGTACGAGACAAGAGTTTTTGTTAAATTCAAAATGAAAATGGTAAAACCTGCTGTTGCATGTATTGAATGTCTGCTTGTCGTGTATATGTATGAGTATGTTACATATGAAAATTATTCATCATAGGAATATGATAAATAGATATTGAATGCACTGTCAGCTCAAGGTCTAGCGAATTTGATTTAATACCCACTCCTTTTACTTTGCACTGCACTTTGTTCTTTTAGAGATCATGGTGGTTACTTTGTAAATCAGCTCTGTTAAGGAATGGAGATGGAGGATCAGTATATTCGAAAAATATCTTGGAGTCGGAAATGTATTTCATATTCTTAGAGGCAAATTTTAGCAGCTATGTGATTTTGTATGGCAGTTCCCTTATGGAGTATAGATTGTAACATACTAAAACTAAGCATGTTACAACCTACCTACGAACACTTTATAAATCATTAAAAAAATTCAACGTACCAACAATAAACAAACCATACCAAATATGTGTATCATAGAAAATTTTATTTGATTCTTCTTCTTCTCCTTATTGTCATAATATTGCCATAATATCAGTAGATGTATACACACATACACATACTCGTGTAGTCAGTCGCTATGATGACAGAGAAAAAAGAAACAATCAAATGAATTTTCACTGAACGTAAAATGTAGCATCATAGGAATTTTACACTACATAATTCCTAATTCCTTTATACATGGATATGTACTAAAGGTGTATGACTGGCCGACGTAAGATGTGATAAAAAATAATAATAAAAAAAAAACCAATCGATGCTTGATCGAGTAAGTCGTAATCCGACATACTATTTGAAACAATCTTGTTACCCTAACGAGTGCTCTTATAGTCGCGCTGGCAGTATTTCGTTCGGCGGCTATAAGTAGTTTTTGCTTTAAGCGAGGCTGTTAGGCTACCCTACACAACTATCAGTCGCTTGGAGACTTCTGCTGAGACAGATCTACCTGACGACTGATATGTTAGATGCGGCCAAATGGCACTGGTCAATTCTATAAATCCTCATTATATAAGTAAGGTTAGTTAGGGTTAGGTATTCCATTAAGGCATAGAGTAAGAAATTGAATTTGTATTCTTGAAAAATTGTAAAAAAAAAAAGAAAGAAAGGAAAATAAAAACAAAGAAAAATAAAACAAAATAGTAGTAGTTTCATCAGTACCGAGCCGAAAACCCTTCTAGTGTCGGTGAATTGATTGCCAATAGGCAATCGTGAAGAATTCGGTCCTCCTCCTACAACAAGAGTTTTTACGTTGCCCTCTTGTTTGACCCTGGATGACTGAGTAATACCTCAGCTGGAAAACAAAACGCACGCGTTACAAGATAGAGGGCAAATATTTTCTACAAATATATTAAACATATAAAACTAATGTGGATAATGTCAGTATGCATTTTAACCTCCTATATGCTATTATAGGCAGCTATGTGGTTATTTATCAATACTCATGTGTTTTGCGTTCTTTTTGTATGGCGGCCTCTTTAAGGGATCGAGATACAGAGTAACTATTTTCGGAGGAAAATTGCTCAAAATGTAAAACTAATAGAAGACCTACTTAAACCTTATCATCATACATGTATTTCATGGGCAGCTATCTAGTTATTTGTCAAGTGTCATGTGAGTTTCGTTAATTTTATATGGCAACCCTTTAAGTGGCAAATATAGGAAGTAACTATGCTGGGGAGGAAGTATAATGGTGAACAACTGAAAGGGGGTTAGACATCCATACATATATTTAACCGCTTTAGGAACACCCTGTGAATGTTGGATTTTATAAAATGCCTATTTTGTCTCGGGTGCTTCACTAATGAGGGAAAATAAAGGATAAGTATGGTTCAGAAAAATGTTGAAAGGCAACGTCAATGAAAGCTTGTCATACATTTGATGCTTTTAAGGCTAAATTTCAAGAGCAATTGTAGCAAATCGTCAATTTTGCCTCGCTAAAGGGTGCAAAACCGGTAGAGAAAATCTCAGGAAGGAACCAATCTGATGATTAAGTAATAATAATAATAATGAAAATCCACTCCAACTCTAGTGCTCGTACGCGAGCTCTAAGATTTCATCATTGGGCACGAAATTTTTTAGTTTGTAGTCAAGTCAAATAACTACATATTTTACTATAATATGCTCTCAAACATTTGAAGGCCACCTTACTCTACATACAAGCACCTCACACTTGTAATAAAATTTAAAATAGCATAGCATTGGTATTATAACCATTTTAGAAATTTACAATTAATTTACCTACGCAAATAGAAGCTTATTATCCTACATCGTTTACTCATTGAACCTTGATCTGTTCTAGGAAATTAATTTACACAAATTATAAGCGCATATGTATGTATAGAAATTGAAGCATATTTTAAAGGGTAAATATGTATGTTATTAATTTTCTCATATTTCATATTCATCAAGCGACAGATGTTTATATTCTATACAGTATTATTGTATACACACAAATACGTATTGTACATACATTTATTTATATTGTATGCTTGTATGTGTGTATTATCATCCATAAATATAATATATACAATATATGCGTTATATCTGTGTAAATATATCATTTTGTACTTGATCCAATACAAAGCTAACAAAGCGGATTTCACATTGTAAATATATGATGAAAAGCTATAACGCATTTAATAATTCACATGCATATGTATCTATATATTCATTTATATATGTACACACATTTTTTGTTATATCATATATACTTGTATATGTAATTTTGTATGTATATAGAAAGAGTATAAGCAATAAATATTTGCGAACATAGTCTATTGCACACTATATCATAAATACAATGCAAAATGAACGACAAAGAGAATATGATTCATTATAACGCGTATTCATCTTTGACAGCAATAACTGTAAAGATCATCAACAGACCCATAATAACAACAGTATAAATAGTATCCAACCAAACAAACCAGCCAATGTTCAACATCAATTTTATATGAAGAGTAACTACAATTACAGCAACAAACCAAATCAGACATTCATACTAAATCAACAGTTAGTATTTATGATTGTATGTATGTAAAGTACAATACATATATGCGTGAGTTTAAGTGTGACGACGATATGAATAAATACGCACGTTCGTATATGTATGTATGTGTAATGATTGTTTGGCTAGCTGGCTTATCATACAAATGCCATCAAATCATGCAACAATGCTAATAATAAATTTATGTATTTTCATCAATTTTTTTTTTTTTTGCACATAAAGTGTGCAATAGAATTATTGTCGAAATGGAGGACATGAAATGGTACATAATATACAATATATAAGCAAAAGAGAGCAAGTGTGAAAATTATAGATCGATACAGAGAGAGAGAGAGAGTGAGAGAAATAGATAGAGACAGCGAGAGATGAAAAAGAGTGTTCATTCGTTTGACGGGCAAATTTGAAACATTTCAACATAAATGTGAAGCAAATTCATTTATACGACAAAGGATTATACTCCTCTTTTGTGTAGAATAATTTTTGAATAAAGTAATAGCATTTCATACATAAACCAATTTAAGTCATGTAAGTATATTTATTGATGAGTCAGGATATTTATGTTCTACTTTGATTTATAGCACATACGACAAACCAAATTTACTCTAATCCAAAAACAAAATTAAATTTTTTCCGAAGATTATTAATTTTGTCTTGAATTATAGGCCGAACTCAGAATTACGTATGGGATTCGAGGGGTTTTATCTTTAAAGCAATCAATCTCGTCAATTTTACTACTACTATGTAATTTTGCCGTAGCTCAGTGGTTAGTGTGTTCGCCTTCTGATCTGTAGGTCGTGGTTCAATCCCCGGCTGATGCATAACAAATTTAATATCGATAAGATTTTTCTTTCAAATGGTACCCACCTGTCGGCAAGCAATTGGCAATTCTTCCGACAGTAACAACTTGCCATGAAAAAGCTTCTTAAAGAACTCTGTGACAAAGCTCAGAAAAAGTGATGTCAGAAGTGTTCTGCCGTTCGGAACCGGCTAAAATAAGTAGGTCCCTTCTAATACTGTCCAAATTTAAGACGCACAACAGTAATGGAAGAGAAGCTCGGCCAATGAGCCTTTTGGGGCTTTAAGTGCCACATATATATATATATATATATATATATATATATATATATATATATATATATATATATAATATATATATATATATATATATATATATATATATATATATATATATATATGTATATGTAATTTTTCTTCATTTCTTCTGCAGAATTCTTCTAATAAACAGAGAAGTTCGATTCCACAGAAGTCAACCGTCATTCCCATTCGGCAAGACTAACGTTGAAAATTTTTTTTATTTGTTACTTCCAATAAATCACTTAATAGTTGATGTAATGATGGGTGCCATAGCTCAGTGGTTAGTGTGTTCGCCTTCTGATCTGTAGGTCGTGATTCAATCCCCGGTTGATGCATAACAAATTTAATATTGAAAAGATTTTTCTTTCGAACGGTACCCACCTGTCGGCAAGCAATTGGCAATTCTTCCGACAGTAACAATTTGCCATGAAAAAGCTTCTAAAAGAACTCTGTGATAAAACTAAGTTAAAGTGTTATCACACGGGTTCTGCCGTTCGGAACCGGCTAATATAAATATGTCCCTTCTAAAGCTGTCCAAATTTAACACGCACAATAGTATTGGAAGGAAAGATCGGTCTGGCCTAAGTGTATCCTCTCAGAGAGGGGCAGCCAGAGGGGATTGAACCCACGACCTACAGATCACAAGGCCAACGCACTAACCACTGAGCTACGGCACCCAATTATTGCTAGACAAAGCTCCAATAGAAGCCATTTATCCTGCAATACCTATTGCTCGCAGGGCATTACAGAAAAAAAGGAAATGTTTATGTTTATAATATTTTTCGGCCCTCTTTTTTTCTTCTCTCTTCTCTCTCTCTCTATATATATGTATATATTTCTCGCTATATCTGAGCATAGCATTATTTATAATCTAGTAGGTGATTTTGGCTAAAAGTTATGGCTCTCCAAATCCAAATTTAACCAATCTATGTATACACCCCCGTATTATTACGTTTGAGACCTATGCTATAATATATTTATTCTTACGAATTTTGTTTGTCTCCATTACCGCTTTAATTTTATGCTATTGTAGGAAATGTTATTATATTTTCAACATGTTTATATTTAAAGTACAAACACTCAAACACCCATTGCTCTCTAGCTAGAGTTCTATTTGACTTTGTCCTTTGTTAATTTCATTGCTAATACTAAGCACTATATATACTATTTATATTCAAAAGTACATATAGTTACCTCTAAGGACTTACATACATGTGAATATAGCAACATACATTGTCGTTAACTTGTTGTTCATATGTACAATCATAATGACTGAAAGAAAGATAGGAAGCGAATGTATCAAAAGTTAAAAGTCAACTTAAAATGATACTACAAATAATATTACTGCTACTACTACTACTGCAACTACTACCTCAATCTATCAATACCATTTTTGCTACATCAAACTTGGCTCTTTATCTTAATTTTACTATCAGCAAAAAAAATTGTTGCTGTTGTAAAAAGTCTTTTGAATACTGGATACAATGACAATGATACGTACGTTATCTACTGATGATAGTGGGATATTTAAGTAGACATGTTCCATCAAACACACATGTTTATATACATATGTTTATATACAAATGTTTATACATATAGAACATACGAGTATAATCTCAAAAGTCTGCTTCCGTGTTACCCATTTGAACCTTTGCAAATAATTAAAAGAACAGAAGAGAAACAATACAAAATCATTTGACAGAATTAAGCGTTGCTAAAAGCAAACGGACAGTTGAGTATATGTATATATACGTACATGCTATATGTTGTACTAGTATATGACCAGAACTAATCTAATTTCATATTAAAATGAATACAAACGTATTTGCACATTGATATGCATACGAATGCAGTAAGACCTGACAGTTCACAGTAATGAATATAAAAATAGTAACGCTTCAGTATAAAAGATTTTATTTGCTCAATTTCTACTCACATCTCACATGGAAACAAATTTTTATATTTGTCACTCTACAAATCGCAAAAAATGCAGAGGACTCTTGTGGCCTATCTAATTCTGCATTTTATTATTCATGCTATCGCAAGAATATAATTTTGAATTGCTCTATCACAAATCCTTCTTCTCTCTGTTTTATATGGTTAGGGAGAAACTTATACCATTTTCGTTCCTTACTCATTGACATTACATTGCACAAAAATTGATAGTCGAGAAGTGTTTGAATATTGTGTAAATTGATTTTCAAAATCAATGTTCAGGAAATTTATGTTTTATGATTAACCCCAGATGGCTCATGAATGCTTTGTATGCCGGAAAAAAATGCAATGGAACCATCAAATGCTACAATTTTTATTGACAAAAGTCCATCAACATGGTGCGTGAGGCCTTTGGTTTCAGCGAAATGCTACTGCATGCTATAGTTCACCATAAAATCAGCGATTTATTGAATGTTGGAACCTTATCACCGAAGATTATCCCTAGAAATGGACCTCTTCAATTGTCTCCAACTTCATGTCGTTCAATATCGTGATATACGGTCTTAAATGAGCAAGAATTGGTGCTACCATATTATGCACCTCAAAGGTTCTCGTGATGAACATATTCTCGAAATCATTCCCCATCATTAATATTATGAAACTATCGACCGTTTAGAATAAATTCTCATCTCTGTGTTTATATTTTATATTTCAATTTACAATCTGAAAAAAATAAATATTTGGCATTTATAGCTGCTCTTCCAGTACTGTTGTGCGTATTAAAGTTTGGGAGGTATTAGAAGGGATCTGCATATATTAGCCGGTGTTCCATGTGACATTACTTTTTGTGAGCTCTGACACAGAACTCTTTTAAAAGCTTTTTCATGGCAATTTGTTACTGCCGGACGAATTTGAAAGAAAAATCTATTCAATATCAAAGTAGTGTTTCAACCGTGGATTTAACTCACGACCTACATATTAAAAAGCCAAAACACTAAGCTATGACACCCATCTCCCATTTGCAATCCTAGACCTCTAAAAAGAACCATCAAAATTTATCGTAAATTTTTCATACTTGACAATTAGTTTTTTGAGAGGTTCAAATTATTATCTAAATGCTCTAGAATATTACAGTGAGTTTCGCAAAAATCTTTACCCATAATTATTATATAATTATAACATTTGACTTTTGACTTTCAATGTCATATTTACTTCAGTGTTCATCTTTGGAAATTGCTCTACACAGAGTTTAGCATCATGTTGCTCGTTGTAATTTTGATGTTCGCAACTGTGTATACATCCATTTTTATAACCGAAATTATAAATTTTGTACTCTTGTCTATATCTCTCACTTCTATACTTTCTATCAGTTTGTTGTTGCGTAAATTCATTACGCATACATACACATCTATCGTAATACTTACGCATACACACATATAATAAACTTTCATTTGCAAATGTCATTACGTACATTTGGAAGAAAACGAAAACACAACAGCAATACGTAAGTATGATGACAGCATCAAATAATGTAAGTGCAATGAGAGCAGAGAATAAGAAAGAAGAACAAAATATTTGTTGTACTGTTTTGTGGTTATTGTTGAACATTTTAATGGATTTTATTGTTGGCTGTGTGCTTTTGTCGTTGTCGTTGTCGTTGTCGTTGTCGTTGTCGTCACTAGAGTCACATCTCATTCATATTCTCTAATTACACCATTATTTACTTTTTGTGATTGTGTAGCTATGCTGTCCATAGATGGATGGCTCTATATCCAAGTCGATGGAGTGTACTAATATTAATAAGTCAGTTTGTTGCTCAACATTGTTGCTGTTGTTGATATAATTGCAATTTGTAAATCTCATATTAAATAACTCCCTACTGTTGCTGCTGCTGCTCTGTTTCTAATGCTGATTCATGTTCATTTTTAGATTTTTCACCAACTCCTACACAAAAATGTAACAATTTACATTTATTGTATTCCAATTGTCCTTGTACTTAGAGTACAAGGACAATTTCATATACATATAGAGGAAGGATGAAAATGATAAACAAATCTTAAATGCAAAGCCTTCATCATCTCATTCGCTTTCTTCTGCTGCTGCTGCTGCTTCTTCTGCGTCTTCTTGTTCAACGAACAAAATCTAATTACAACAAAAGTCCATTTTTCGTTTCATTCAAAGTCAGTACACACACACACACACACACACACACATACATGACTTGGTATATCTGTATGTACTTGTATTTCGATAGAATTGTGTATAGCATAATAAATCATTCGAGTTAATCAACAGAGTGTACCAACCAACGAACCAAGCAACCAAGCAACGAATCAAGAACAACACGAATAAAAAAAAAATAATAAGAAAAAATAAGAATAAAAATAAAAACAAATTGAAACCAAAACAACAACAACAACAACAACAACAGCATTAATATGAAAGAAAAGACAACTATGACCGTAGCAAAACCACAAAAATCAGAACAAATTTTTTTTTAAAAACATTTCTTACTTCATTTTACGTAATTTCATTCTGCTTCTTCTTCTTCTTCTTTTAACTTTTTCTTGGCCTTTACAATCATCATAATCAGTACGCTTTGGATTTCTAAAAAGTATACAAGCGAGGACAACGGCGAGATTACATCAGACAACAGTTAGAAAGAGAAGACTTTATGTTTTCCTTGGTTTGCTGCTTAAAATAAAGAAATGAACGAAATATTTTGTATTTTGGTGGGCATAATAAATTTTGCAATAAATTCTCAATAAAAGGGAATTTCGAATGAAATACAAATACTCGTGCGTAAATACATTCATCCTAGTACAATACTTGCTAAACAATAGCACCCTATAGGAAATTGAATGACAATTGGTCCAATACACTATTATGTGATGGATTATATACTCTTCGTACATCAAGCTATGCAAATAACTATATGTTGAGCTTGGGAAGGTTATTTTAGGTTCAATGGCTGCCCTCTCTCTGAGAGGTCACACTCAGGCCAGAAATGCCCATTATGATACAACCGAGCTTCTCTTCCAACACAGTTGTGCGTGTTAAATTTGAACACCATTAGAAGGGACCTACTTATATTAGCCGGTTGTGCAGGGCAGCGTCAAGCAACACAATTCCTAATCCCAAGTAAAGGGATATCTAAAAAGAACCTCACGTTTGGTAGAGCTAACCTACGTATCCTTTGTGGTTATTTCACATGCCACTGAAGCCTCAGATACCACTTAAAGAAATTAGATTTATCTGACGCTGATGTCTGCAGATTCTGCAACATAGATATCGAAAGCTCGGAGCACATTCTCTTTTAATGTCAAGCTCTTAACAGACAAAGACTAAACCACTTTGGTGATATTACAGTGCCTCTATATAAATTATGGAATAATGAACCCAACAAAGTGCTGCAATTTATTAAAAGCCTGAAAATTTAGGGTTACCTAAAGACTGCACAATAGATCAAGTCTGGACGCAGTGCATAAGGGTATGTTAATGATAATGTATATTAGCCGATTCCGAACGGCAGAACCCTTGTGATATCACTTTCACTTAGTTTTGTTACAGAGCTCTTTTAAGAAGCATTTTTAGCAAATTGTTACGACCGGAAAAATTACCAATTCTTGCCTGCCGGCAGGTGCATACCGTTCGAAAGAAAAATCTTTTCGATAGTAAATTTTTTTATATTCTTCAGCCGGGGATTGAACCCACGACCTACAGATCAGAAGGCGAACGCACTAACCACTGAGCTACTGCACCCACTGAGCTTAGAAAAAATATATACATTTTATTTTCATATATTTCAAGGCTTTGGTTTCGATAATTAATTACGATGGTGTTGCCTTTGGGATATTAATTGCGATGTGTTTCGAATAATTCAAAGGTCGAGAAAATGATATCTATGATTCCGAGGGAACTACAATCAGCCGGAATTAATAACGTCAGCTTTTCCACATTTGAAAGGCACACTTGTTCTCCAACGGAATCCCGGACAGGACTGGCCAGTTCTGGTCGATTTGTTAATAGTTAAGGTCCACATATAGCAGTTGGAAGCAGCTCATACTATTAGATTTCTTTCCAGTGCTACCAAATGTACAAACAAATTTTACTATAACAGCATTCGTAACAATTCGTAACCTCTTGTATAGCATTTTTACCTTAATCCAAGCAAAATTATAAAATGTACCGAATTTTCTCTTTGATAGCATCTATCTTCTACATCATATAACTCAAAATGTAGTGGATCAATCAAAAAATATATTTGCACAAGTCTGAATTTGTTTAATCTGAATTGTTAAATGGGCACTGGTACCAACCATATAATAACGGAGTTGCAGGATTGCATTTAATTAAAATTCAATCTTCATTCGATAACTGCTTCTATTTTTAATATGATGAAATTTAAATCCTTGTCATAAAATCTATTATATTTTATACAAATAAAGCAATGAGTAACTAACCACATGTGGATTAGTCTAGTCTAGTTTTTGCATGCATTTGATGTAGGCGCTCAATTTCTGCACATAAAACATACATATATATATTTATATAAATACAGACGTATTTATATTGGTATAATGATATTGGTTAGCTTTTGTAATTTCGCAAGCGAAGACTAAAGCAAAATACAAAAAAAAAAAAAACAAGAAAAACAAGAGTAAAGCAAAAAAAAAACACACACAAACGAAGCGTAACCTATTAAAATCGACAATGTTGAAGGGAAATTATCGAAATTATCCCATTTCATAATGGAATGACAAATTTTTGTTTGCAACTTGCTGCTGACCCGAACCTCACTCATTCATCGACTAACATCATCAAACTCAAACTGAAACTCAAACTCAATTTCATCGCTACGTTTGTTACTGCTTTTATGCGTCTTTTTTTTTCTCTCGTTCACATTCTTTTCATAGTTTTTCATTTTTTTTGCAATATTCAATTCAAAATCATGTTCTTATTCACAACTTTCTACATATACATATACATCCTCTACATATTGTACATAATGCATGTGCATGTTCAAGGGTCAATGCTAAAAGGAAAAGGAAAAAAGAAAAAAAAAAATCTCCTTACAGTCGGCTGGGGCCGACCAAATTATACCCTGCATATGTAGAGGTATATATAAAAAGTTTGCTCGTATATCCATCCTTTTCTTCCACTACTTTGTATAGGACCTACATTAAGAAGCAGGCGTACCTCACCAATTTTGGAGGATCAATTTCTGTCTATAATACTAAACTACATAGGTTGCAATGGGTTGACCTAGGCGTATTAATTAGTAAGTTATGGGTGTTTTAATGTTTAAGATAAATCCGAGACTTTGTACGGAAGCTATATAAAAAGTGGGCTTGACGTATCTCTTTCTGGTATATCTAATTAATTTTTCAATATCAATCCACACCTTAAATTTGGTTGTCCTACGCTAAATGGTTTGTAGGTTATGGAGCTTAAAAGTTTTAGTTTAATTCCCTTGACTTTGTATGGGAGACTCATGAAGGAGTGGGCGTGGCACACTGATTTTCTGCCAGATTTTTGCCGACTACGATATTAATCTAAGTGTCAATTATGGTTATTTTAGGCAGAAGATTGCCGAAGTTACAGCTGTTTCAATTTAAAATTTGTATGGGGGCTACGATAAACAGCGGGCGTGGTGCGCCCATTTTCTGTGAGACTAGTTGCTCGTACAATACTAATCCATACCTTAAATCTCGTTGTCCTACGCTAAATGGTTTGTAAGTTATGGAGCTTAAAAGTTTTAGTTTAATTCCCTTGACTTTGTATGGGAGACTCATGAAGGAGTAGGCGTGGCACACTGATTTTCTGCCAGATTTTTGCCGACTACGATATTAATCCAAGTGTCAATTATGGTTATTTTAGGCAGAAGATTGCCGAAGTTACAGCTGTTTCAATTTAAAATTTGTATGGGGGCTACGATAAACAATGGGCGTGATGCGCCCATTTTCTGTGAGCCTAGTTGCTCGTACAATACTAATCCACACCTTAAATCTCGTTATTCTACGCTGAATAGTTTGCAAGTTATAACCGGTAACATTTTTTAATTTCCGCAACTTTGTATGGGAGACCCAAAAACGAGTGGGCGTGGCACACTGATTTTCTGCCATATTATTTCCGACTACCATGTTAATCTAAGTGTCAATTATGGTTATTCTGGACAGAAGATTGTAGAAGTTACAGCTGTTTCAATTTAAAAGTAGTACAGACACTTTGTATGAGAGCTACGCTAAAAAGTAGGCGTGGCTCAACCACTTTTGGCGAGGTTATATAGTAGTATAATATAAGTCTATGTGCCAAATATTGTTGTCCCAAGTGGTATATTATGTGAGTTATAGCAAGTTAAAGATTTTGAAAATTTCGAGGTTGGTCGCTTTGAATGCTTGGTGTGGGCGTGGTTATTGACCGATCATGCCCAATATCAATCCCCTCCGTACTCTTGGATCATAGATTACTTATGCCAAATTTCATCGAAATAGCTCAATATTTACTCAAGTTATCGTGCGAACCAGCCAGGTGACAGACAGACGGACGGACGGACGGACGGACGGACGGACGGACATCGTTAAATCGAAAATTTAATCGACGCTGATCACGAATATATATCCATGTCTATATCTCCGGAGATTCCTTCAAGTGGACACAAACATCTGACCGAAATGAATATACCATGCATATTGCATTATGCAGGGTATAATAAAAATGCCAATGGTTGGTTCGTTGAATCTTTCTCATTCATTTGTTGGGGCAGCTTATACAAAATACATAAAGCATAATGTAAAGAAAGGCATATATATATATAGAATGAAATAAAATAAAAATCTCCAAAACATACATAGTGTTATGTTAGGATTGTAAAATAGAAAGAAATCTTTTTCATTCATATCAAACACACATACACACACACACAGAGAGACATACAATCGAAGGCAACAGTTTTGTAACCCAAAAAAAAAAAAAAAAACTGTTCACCCTCTGGTACCTACATAATTTTATAAGCATTTCTTCGTCCCAAAAAATAAAAAAATATTATTGAAATGAAAATACAAATAAAATGAAGAACCAAAAATTTTTACACTGATTTCTTTTTAACCAACAACTTTCTACATACTACTTCTCTGCTTTCTTCCCCCCTCCGATGATCATCTTTTGTTTTTTTTTTTTTTACAACAATTTGTGTGAATATGTACTACCCCCACCATCTACTTTCCTTTTGCAGTTTTCTTATTCTTATGATTTGTTTCAAATCGGATTTCCGTTTCGTATTCTTCATCTTAAAATGTGTTCACCCAAAGTCTATCTCTTGTTCTAGCTCTCACTCTATTCAATTCTATATGTTATTCAAGACAACATCATAAAATGTCCTCTTTTTTTTTTGTTTTTTTTTAATGATAAATATTGCCCATAGTTGGCCTGCTGATACAATTTATGAGTATGTGTTTAAGTATATGCTTATACATGTCTATTTTTGCAAAAATATTTGCTTCAGCAGCACTGAAACTTTGATGCCCTACACGATGAAAAACGCACGTGGTTATCATCTAATTATTTCCAGTCTTGTAATTTTCAGTTTGTTAATTAATATAGGAATTTTTTGAAGGCAAGTGTACATTAAGGTAGAGCGCTCCCAAAATCGCTTACAAAAAAAAGTTTCAAATGTCACCCCTTTAGAACTGCCAAAATGGGTTTTTTATCATATCACAGTTGTCGATTGTTCGAGAGGGCAATAATTCTTAATACATGATTTCAAAATTGAACGGTAGATAGCACATAGAGAGCAGTTTTTTTTTTAGGAAAGAAGCTCATCGAAGGCCTTAGAGTAGTGTGGGACTTCAACCAACTAAAAATTGCTCTATGCCCGATTGTTTAGCTAGTAGAATTGGCAGTCACTTGGTCGGAAAGAAAATTGTCACAATTGTTCGATCCTATCTGTAATCGCATTGCAAAATGTTTTTAAATAAACTATTAAATATTACACTAAATCTTGACTCTCGAATTTCTAATTTAACAAATATATATCCCAGTCAGTATCAACTCGAGAGCAGTCAGTGCAGAATTCTGTGAATTGGAACGAGAGTCACGTCGAATGGTTCTTACGGTGTACGAGGGCAAGACGAAGTACGTAGTGTCTACAAACAACGCGTCCCGGCGTCTTAGACAACAAGTCACTGTTGACAATTATACTTTCGAAGTGGTGAAAGACATCATCTATCTTGAAACCAGCATCAACAACTGTAATGACGTCAGCCTGGAGATCATGCGTAGGATAACTCTTGCTAACAGGTGTTATTTTGGGCTGAGTAAGCAATTGAATAGTCGAACCCTCTCTCGAAGATCAAAAATCACACTCTACAAGTGCCTCATTATTCCTGTCCTAACATATGGCGCAGAAGCTTGGACAATTTTCATTACGGATAAGAGAATGCTTGGAGTTTTCTTCGGACCTATTTGCGTTGATGGCGAGTACCGAATAAGATACCACGATGAGCTGTATGAGCTATACGCTGCCATTGGCATAAACAAGCGAATCAAAATCCAGCGTCTTCGCTAGCTGGGTCATTTCGGACGAATGAAAGAAGACGCTCCAATGAAGAGGGTATTTAATTCGTCACCCGCTGAATGGCGCAGAAGAAGAGGAACACCGAACCTCCCTTGGAAGGACCAAGTATTGGGTAACCTGGCGGCGCTTGGAATATCCAATTGGCGCCAGCAAGCGAAGAACAGAGAAGACTGGCGCCGCATTATATGTTCGTCCTAAATCGATCATCGGTTTTTATGGCTTCATAAGAAGAAGAAGAAAAAGATATCCGAGTCGTTTTTCATCGGTAACAGCGCTGGCTGCGTCACTGACTCACTAATACTTTTGCATATTAGTTATTTACCTGGGATTCATATAACCCTGTTATTTGTGTATTCAAATGATATTAATTCGTCATCCATGTGGGGCTCGTTCGATTTCAAAGTCATATACTATGGAATTATTGTCCTCTCTAATAGCTTTTCAACAGGCTGTAATTTTAATCGAACAATCAAAAAACATGATATGATAAAAAACAAACAATTTTGGCATTTCTAAAGGGGATAGAAAGAAAATTTGTTTTTTGTCCTAGGAACCTTTGAATATAATCTTTCCAACTAGGCGTGAAATGTCAAAAGGGTTCTAAACCGACTAATATAAGTAGGTCCCTTCAAATGCTGTCCAAATTTAATACACACAACAGTATTGGAAGAGAAGCTCGGTGGTATCACAGTGGGCGTTTCTGGCCTAAATGTGTCCTCTTAGAGATAGGGCAGCCAGAACAACATACCATAACATAGGAGTGAAATTTTAATACTTTTTTTATCGTGATCCACCCAAGAATACATTCTAAAATATAATTTTTTTTTAATTGTCATGCAATAGTTCTTTTTCTAATGGAGATATTGCGAAAAGCTATACGGGGACACAGCCAATTCTAAATCGATTAATTTTATAATTGTGATAAATAATAACTATATGTACCATCCATACCTACCAAGCCTACGAATGAATGTATCAAAATGAATTGCAAAATCAATATACACTCAACTCATCGAGTGTAGGGTGTACATATTATTATTATTATGATTATGATTATTATTCCATGCACACAATGCGATTTTGTGATGTGCTTAACTAAAAGCAGAAAAAATACAAATAAAATTTGGAAATAAAATTTGCGACAACAACAATAACAAAAGCGATAGTTGAATCTGAAAAATATGAAGCAAATGATAAAATTCTTAAACAAAAATAATTTTTATCCCTATATATGTACAAATGTTTTTCTTGGTCTTTCTTTAATATTCTTCATTTGTCGCCTTGAATTTCTATAAATCTTCATCTGTTTGATGTGAACGATTTTGGCCTTTTTATCTTTCCTTCTTATTTTTTTTTTTTTTTTGTATGATAATTTAAACATGTGACGGTATTCGCATAAGAATATTATTGGGATTTGTTATTTGTAGGTACAATTTCAATATTTCGTAGAGACCTTACATACATATTGAGACCAAAAAAATTGTTCCGCTTCATTGTTGATGCTTAAAAAAAATTTTTTTTTTAATTCGATTTCTAAGAAATCTAGGAATTTTCTACATGCTAATACTTTAGTTATTCTAAACTAAGTATAAGTATAAATATAATTTGTTAGATTTTCCAATAATTGCTTCCTATTGGTAGAAATCTTTTTTAAAAGCTTATTGTAAGCAAACAAGTATATTTAAAAAATTTTTCCGATTATTTTTCCAAATGACCTTGTGAAAAAGGTTCAGCTCATAGAACAGCGTTTTAGACAAATGTTGGGCATTGCACAATTCTAAATTGAATCGCAGTTCTAAATTGAAACCCCCAATCAGTATGAGTATCTTACCTCCTCGGAGCAAAATGCATCGCTTTCCGTTTGAACCACGTTTGAAAATATTCCAAACTTATTTCCAAATAGCTCGTTTATAGAATTTTTTATCGAAATGAAACCCTCACAGTTTCTGCACAAAATTCGTGAAACTGGCTTGTTAATAAACAGCATACTCGATTCCCGTCGTCGTAATGTGTATAACGACAAGAATGTGGCTGCTGTGCTACCGAGAGTGTGCTACTGAATCCAACAATATTGACTTGTCATCGATCTCAGCACCGAAATTTTGTACGTTGAAAGAGAAGGCATAGACTTGGACGATCTTTGGTTTCATCATAATATCATGCCAAGAAACACTGTTCATCAAAAATTTTCTATTTTGAACGCAAAGTTGGGTAGTCGTGTAATTAGCCGTTTTCGCGATATCAATTGAACGCAACCGGAATTTCGATTTTCTACATTAATCTTTCATTGCATTAATTAATTCCTTTGCAAAGTGCAGTGAAAGTTCAATATTATACGGAAAATTCGTAAAAACGATTTAGATCCTTAAGGCGAATATCGTTAGAACAACTTTGCTCCCTAAATAATGTGAATGGTTAGCCTCCCTAATATGTAATTCCTTTCCTTTTAATATTTAAATTTTAAAAGGATATTTTTATTTACAATACACGAAATGTGCTGATCCTTCTTTCCATAAGCTAAGCTAAGCTTCATTAAAGGCCCTAAAAACCACGACTTCACTCTGTCGCAAATAAGAACAGGTTCGACCTAATCTGGGTTCCAGACCATTGTGGTGTTCCATAGAATAAAATAGCTGAAGAACTGACAAATTAAATATCACGGGACCAGAATCAATTATGAGATTAATTTTAGCCTGGATGCTAAATTGATTCAGATGAACTAGGCCAGCCGTTTTTACAAGACAACGAAATTTTCCATAATAATCAAAATATAAGAGTCGCAGCTTACATTAGGAAAGAAAGATTTTCGATCTGTGGTTGCATCGTGGACATCATATGGCAGCGGAAAATATCATCAAATTTTCTACTTGCGTTCCTTGGGAGGGGATTCACAAGTGAAGTTAATACAGACCATTTTCTCTGTGCTTGCCTTACCTTTGTTGAAATAAGATGGCGGATATTTAGAGCAAATGTGCTACGTCTATCCTCTGATAGACTTCTGAAAAGTTCACAAAACTTTACTTCATCATCAAAATATTTTCTATCAAGTTCTAATAATAGACATCATTTACCTGAGTGCCACCAGAAATTGTTGTTGTTGTTGTTGATTACGTTGTTTTCCAATCTATCTGCTTCTACCTGTCTGTCTGTTTGTATAATTCAATGGCCATTTGTCATATTCATATCGCTAGTCATGCTATAAATAAGCTATGCACGTCAAAGAATTCGTAAATTTCAAAAATAGAAGAAGCAATGTTGATCTGATTAATCTAAGTGATTTTTATAAGAAAAACTAAATTAATTCAGTTATTTATGGGGCACATAGAACATGAAAATGTCAATTTTTTAACTTGTTTAATGTTTTCAAAAATTTAATTATACTTCAATATGAAGGTTTTTTTTTTTGCAGCAAACTTTAAAATAAACTTTCGGTATATAATCAAAATTATGTACTAAAGAAACAACATATATTAATTTTTTTTAACGGTAACGAAGCACTTTTTCGATCATCTATACTAATTTCATCACAAAATAATACTAAATTTATGTCAACGTCACTGCAACAACAACAACAACAACAACAACAACAACAACAACAATAACAACGACAAGTTTAATTAGTTTTCTAATAATCAAAGTCATTCCGATTATAATTAATTATACGGTGATACACATTAGTTAAATTATTGGTAGCGTGGGCGTGCTAAAAGACACAATTTAATGACTTTTATCTACTACTGCCACCATGACTCAATCCATAAAAATATAACAAAAAAATATATATATATATATTCAAACGTTAGTTAAATGAAGAACGAAAAATAACCGAAACTAAAACGTTTATTGATGCGTTCAAATTAATTAAGCTCACCCCTTTTTTTGTTTCAGTAATCCAACATATTTTCACGTATACTCCTTCCTGTCTTAATCATTTTATTATTGTGAGAAAGAAAAAAAAATGTATAAACTTCAATGCATCATCATTGTCATCATCATTAACTGGAATAACAAGAAAGAAAAAAGAAACAAAACAAAAATATAATAAAATGGGTATGATACGATATGCCAATATGGCGGCACATTGATGATTATACCAAACTATACTTATTGTTGTATGGATAAAATATGTCTAATTTCTAATTTGAACGATAAACATAATGTGAACAACGTGCTTGCCTATAAATATGTACATAAACAATATATTCTTCGTGCAAATGGCCGACACACTGATGGTATTTGCAGCCATAATTTGTGTGAGCGCGAGAATACATAACATATTACTCGTTACTCGCTACCCATCAAATGAAATTATTATCACACACAGTACAGTGTACATTTTTATCAAATCTAAGGCGACAAAATATAATTTAATATAATTTCTTTGTTTTAGAAAATTCATTATTTTCATAAATTTTTCTTAATCTCAATCCATGATGAATTAATTCGCTTTGAGGGATGTTACAAAATTTCAGAGCAATTTTTTTTCATCCCAAGTTCCTAAATCTTATATTTTTTCAAATAATTAAGTGCTATTGCTGTAAAATGCAATTGTTTGTTGGGCACTTGCACTATTTCACACCAAAATTTGTTCAAAGTAATGTCAAAGTAACAATTTGTACTTCCAGAAGGCTAAAATACAAGTACTTGCTTCTATAAAGATTCGATAACGATTCCTCAAGCAGTTTGAATCTATAGTTTTAAAGAGCTTTCCAATTGGCATTTAGGAAAACAATCCACAAGTTTTATTGCACTTTGAGAGGAAGAACTTTATTAAGCAGCCGCTGAGCTGTTGGATGAAAGCTATTTCGTGAAGCCACATCTATATGGCTTCTAATAGGTCTTTAGAAAAAAAATTTGAAAGTTTTTTAGCAGTTTGCTTATACAATTAAGAGCATCGCTATAATTTTGTAGCATCCTTAAGCCACTTTTATCGACGCAAAAATAGCTTCGAGCAGCTTAATACTTTCTCAGTCAAAATTGCTTCCACAAAGCCTTTACGAAGGAAAAAGCAATGTGGAAATAACTTCTATAGACACTTATCGAAGTGTAATATGATGAGGCATATGTTTAAGCACGCATTTTTTGAAAATCATGTATGTTTTGCGAAAAAAGACGCACTTATATATTGTATTTGTTATCAAGTTACTTGAGGCATGTTTATGGAAAATATTTAATTGTTTTTGATTTAAAAATTTTTAATTTTTTAGTTAAGAAATTATTTTTTTGGAATTGCAGAATATGCAAAGTATAGTCGAATCACATTTTTGGAGAAACAAAAGAGATTTGAAATCTTAAATTTTGTCCATCAAAAGTTTATTAAAAGAACACCGTATCACTGCTTTTAAGCCAACCGTTATCATCATCATCATCATCATCATCATCATTATGAAAAGTATAATGAAATGAATGAATTGACACATTTTGTCACCAAAAAACGAAAACAAAACAAAAACATTATTACAATAATATCGCTGCTACTATCTAGATGAGAGGATGATGAGCAGGCATTTATTTAAAGTTTCACATTTTATTCTATTTTTTTTTTTTCTATTTAACTTTTCTGGGTTATTCTGGGTTTTTTACCCTCTCTTTCGAAGTTTTAATCTACTCACAGGTTTTCTATATTATCTATGTTTTCAATGTTATAATTTATATCTATTCGAATAACAAGCATAAATCTCTCAAATCAGAATGAGTTCATGTGGGTGTACGTATGTATGTATGTAAGTATACAAATATGCTGTTCCTTTCCAATTCGAACACATTTGAAACGTAAATTAGATTAATAGCCGATTATAATCCCAATGCTGCACTTGCTTCTACATATATACATACATACATGCACACACACACACACACACACGCACAGAGTTAGACACGTGCAAGTAGCTATATCATTCAAATAGCCTAAAGCCGACTTAACACACTTTTTCTTTTTTTTTTTTCTCTCTCTCTCTCTTCTTCTTCCTATTTATTTTGGTGATTGGTTGATGCTGCTGATGCTTATGGTGTTTGTATATGAATGAAATAGTGGGCGAAAGAGAAAGATAGATTATGTTTTTAGTTGTTGTTGCTTTTGTTTTATATATTTTCCTCGTTTTTCACTTACACGTTTTTGGCTCATTGCAATAATTGGAAAAGTTTTTCATGCCAGCACCACACGTTGCACAAATAAGAAGAATTATTCGCATAATGTTTTATATCGTTCATTCTTCGCTGATGTGGTAAACGTTATTATTGCTGTTGATAAGTGTTGTTGGTTTTTTTTTTTCTTTTTTAATATTTTCAAAAAATTTATATTTGTATATATTCCATATACATACTGTACCATTTTGTTTCATTATTTAAATTATCATTGCAAAATTTGAACTCACTCACGCCAAATCACTTATGTTAGGTCAATGGGTGTGTTCTCATCCATGTCAACAGTGTTTCTCAATTTTATGCACCATAAAATATGATATGTGTAACATAAGATATTTCAATAGTAGTTCCTATACCTAGTCAAGTCATAAATATTGATACACAAATAAACGCATTCATTGCGAATGCAATATTGGGCGCATTCATTTCATCATGACAGCGATTTGACAGTTGACATTTATGCTTCATTGCCACGTAAAAATTTTTTGACATCAATTGTTTACAATCATCGAATGGGGCGACATCGAAAATCATATTGTTGTAGTTAGTCTACTAAAATGCATCATGGGAAAGGGCGATATCTTTCGGACGTTGCGACCTCTTGGAATCACTCGCAATTTTGTGTATCGTGCTGTAAAGTTGTTTGAGGATACTGGTGGAGTACGAGACAGTCAAAGACCCGGCGGTCTGCGCATTGTGAGAACTCCGAAAGCGATCAAAGTCGTGAAGAAACGAATCGACCGAAAACCGCTGCGAACACAGAAAATCTTATCGCGGGTAAAGCAAATCCATGTTCATCAAGATTTGGGACCCAGAGCGTATAAACGATACACTGCACACCCACTCACGGCTGCATTGGAGGGAAAACGCAAACGAAAATCGAAAGCGTTACTCAGCCGGTACGCTCACGGACAAATTCTGTTTACTGACGAGAAAATCTTCACCGTAGAAGAAACGTTCAATAAACAGAACGATCATGTGTATGCTCCGTCATCCAGAGAAGCATCCCAACTGATCCCGTGGATCCAAAGAGGCCTTTGCTCTAGCTCACAAGGAAAAAACGACTCAACTGTGGTTAAAAAACAACATTACGGACTTTATATCAACGGATGATTGGACAGCTAGTCGTCCAGACCCCAATCCCTTGGATTACACGTTGTGGTCCGTAGTTGAGAGCATGATTTGCTCTAATCGTCACCCAAATATTGAGTTGTTGAAGCGATCCCTTGTCCGTGCAGTGGACAATTTCCCCATGCATGAAGTGCGTCTGGCGATCGATGAAGGCAAATGGAAGTCATTTCGAATAAGTTGTTCTAAGATTTGTAGCCATTGAATGACCCAATAAAAATAAAAAAAAAGTTTTGAAAAATATTAATTCGTTTTCATTTGACGTCGAATTTTCTGTGTACCAATATTTATGACTTGACTATGTAATTCCTTATTTCCTTAACTTTTTAGTATATAAGTTGTTTCAAGAGCTAGCTCTCAAATTCGAACCATCCGAATTATATTGAATTTATTGTAACACCACACATCTTAATACAGTAGTAACTGTTCTTGTCTTTTGTCCATAATATCTTCAGATTCGAACACCAAATTCGACCAAATCAACAACATCGTTGCCACAGAAAGAAAAGGAGTTTCTTCTTGCAAACGATATCCATAGCAATATAGAATATTAAGCAACGATCTTGTTGCGATTGTGCCAACTTGACAGAAAATACAGCTTTCAACTCCAAAAAAAAAAGGTTGAGAAAGAATGATGGTATACCGGAAAAAGTTTTTTATTTTATTTTCATGTACATATGAACATATGTGTGTATGTATGTATTTAAATTGCTCTTATACAGATAAATGTGAAAAGTTTCTTTTTGAATGGATTACCGTCGTTATTTTGTGCAAAACGCTGCCAATACATGCGCATTTGTAGTCGCATTTACCACAATCTAATGCATTTTGAATGGGTTCTCGAAAAATATATACATCCGAATATTTGGGGATACAAGTATATGAGTACAAATATACGCATTTTCAAATTCTATTAAAATTGATCAACAAATCTGGGGCAAACCGTAAATCGTAATGTTGATGTTGATGATGATGCACATGAAGTTGATAGTGGATGATATGGCCAAGCGTAAGTGACCGAATACGAGTAAATTTATGAAAAAAAAGTATATGCGTATATTATAATAAGTAGGTAGACGCTTTGCAATAACGTGCAAATTTAAGAAATACACAATATAGGCAGAGAAACACGACGAATATGTCGATTAGAGACCCAAGTGTCAATTTTTTTTTTAATTGTCCTAGTATAAATTTATGAAAAATGTTATAATTAAAATTTTATTTGAAAACGTGTTAAAACTAATAAATTTCTATGTCTATATACTGGCGACAATTAAAATTAGAATGACAATATTAAATGCTCATATAACGTTCAGCATTTCAGTTAACAAATACCAGAGAAGAATTTCAAATTCATATCTTGCTCCCAACGCTACAGAATTATAGGAAAAAGAAAGAGAAAGAGATGGAGTGAGTTAGAGAGAGAGAGAGATAGAGAAACAAACAAATAAAAAAATAACAAATTAAACTTAATAGAAGAAAGACAAAAAAAAACAGAAGATCCTATCCAAGCAACAATAAAGAAAGTAGTCTCTTGCGGGCAATTGAATGATGATGGAAGAGAAGAAATGGCAGAAGTTGTGTTTTCCTACGCTTAAAAGCATCATCACTCTACGTATATACCTTCCATAGTGATAGACATGTATACACAACTCAGTCAATGGTCCAACGATTTAAGCAAATGGTTGAATGGTCTGTTTGTTGCTCTCACTATGTGGCTCTCTGGCTCACTGTGTCTTATTCTCATCCCCATAGGAGGCATTCATTCTATTTGCTTTGTTTTTTTTTTTGTTTTTCTTTTTTTCATTGCTTCACTGTTATGCACTTGGAATTTTTATGAGTTAATTTAATTTATAGTTTTATGATTGTTGTTGTTGTTTAATATTTATTTCTTATCCTCAACCATCAGTAATGCCAAGGCATAATTGAACTTTCTCGAGCTGCTTGTTTCACATTGGTTGAAACTGTTGTGGGTGCACTTTCTATCATTCTATCATATATCACGTTTACTTCAAACTATACATATACTAAATACTAAGAATTCAAGGCCTTCCTCTCATTATCATCATCAACATCATTATGGCATTTTTTACCTACATTTGCAATGCGTTGGACAAAGAGTGAATTCAACCAACAAAGAGTAATGAGTATTTATTCTATTCGGTCGTAATTATTGTTGTTATTACTTTGTGTTACGAGTAGTACACAGATTGTGTGCTCATAATTTTCATGTAATCACACTGAAATTGCAAGTGAATAAATGAATTAGATAACAGATGGGGTTAGACATAGAATTACATTGAAATGACATTGAACCTGTACCATAAGTAAGTACTTATTGTTTATTTCACACTCTCACTCACCACATTGCATCAAATGAAAATTCTGTATTGGGGAATAAGTATTGGAAAAATTTTAGATGTTCATTCTTCAAAATGCACCACCAAGAGGTAAAAAGTTGGCAAAGCTGATCTTTAAGAAGTTGAAGGTTTACAAAAAACAGGGTTGGATCCATTTGAAACAAAATTGATGACAAAAGAAGCTAGATACTTTGCCACCAGAAGAATTCAATAAAAAAAAAATTGAATTTTTAATCAACTACTAAAAAGTTTTGTTTCATTTGAAATGAGCCAATAAGAAGCTCAACATTTGGAAGCCATATTAATTGAATACTACAATAAATTTGTCTGTTTTCCAATATTGAACTGCAATCGTAATATTTTTAAGGAGCTAAAGATCAATCATAGACAATTTTGAAATATTTAAAATGTAATCATTATTATTATTATTATGAAGGCTATGAAGCACCGCGACCTGAAGTTCTTTTGTGCAGCCTATTCCCTAACTAGTAGATCTCAAGACTATTTATAATTCTTGTCACTGCTGTGGGATTGATTTTAACTAGGTCCCTGAGAACTATGAATCCGTTGCCTGGGTAGTATAGTCTGCGTCCAGCCATAGCTGGGCAATTGCAAAGAATGTGTTCTGCTGTTTCCTGCTCTTCAAGACAGAGTCGATAGAGATCGTTGTTTACCACACCCATTTTCATCATGTGATAATTAAGTTTACAATGACCTGTTAATAGTTCAGTGTACAGTTTGATGTCTTTTCTGCTGAGATGATTCAAGATAGCATCTACCTTAATGTGTTCAGGGTCAATGAATCTTTTCGACTGCCGCATGCCTGTTTGGGCTCTCCAGTAATCGGTTAGACTACTTTTTTCCTTTTCACATATTAAGTTGTTCATGAAACTACTGTTTACCCCGCAGAAGGGTTCTGGGCCTATGAAAGGATCGTCTGCGTCCTTTTTGTCCAGTGAATCTGCCATTTCATTGCCTGCATGCCACTCGTGTCCCGGTACCCATATTAGAGTCACAGAGTTTCTCTTTGCTAGGGTATTGAGGAGTTCAAAGCATTCCCAAACTAACATAGATTGGAACGAGAAATTCATTAGTGATTTTAGAGCTGCCTGACTGTCCGATAGAATGCATATGTTGGTTCCTCGAGTACCCCTACGTAGGCATTCTCGACAGATAGCTCTAAAGCGTGGACCTTCGCCAGAAAATGGAAGCTATTTTTCCCATTGCAATTGCCTTCCGGAAAAAAAAAATGTAATCATGCTCTAAATGGCATTTGCTAGTCATTTGCAGCAGCGGCCACATTTGTTCGGCAACAAAATTCCAAAAAACACACATTCATATATTTCATGGCTCGATAAAAATTGAGACAATTTGACTAGGAAGTTTAGTTGAATCGATAGCCTACCGTTGCAATATTATACCATGGAATGCCAATACTCTCCATATCAAGAACAATTTACAACGTTATATTCTGTCATATCCATAAATTCTGTCTAAGAAATACTTCAGCGCTCCATTCGCACCGTATGAGTTTCACAAAAGACCCCTCCTCCTACCCAGCCGTCTAGCTTTGAGCAATCGGTGTGAAAATATATTGATTCCTCAAAAAGTATCCGTTCGTGTTTCCAGTCTTCTTTGAAATTTTGTTGAATTCGCATTATAGTCCTGAATACTCCTTTATGCGATACTCGGGTATTTGGAACCCTGAAAATTGGTTATATAAGTTTTTCAAACAGAAACTCTGGAAGTTTTACAACGAAGAATTGAAGCAAAAGTTCGTCGAACAAAATGGCATATAATTAATTTGAACAAACTGGCTTTTTAGTATAAAAAATGATTGCTTAACACTTTTCGTCCAAACCAACATTAAAAACAATAAATTTAATATACTTTAATGCAATAAAATACTTCAAATTCCATCTTATATGTATGTACGAGTATATATTCAACTCATTTCTAGCTATGTGCTCTAATTATTCTCTTTATTTCCTCTATTATTATCTATTTTCGTATTAAATAACAAAATAATAAAGTGTTGCTGATAATGACGATGATGAGTAGTAGCATTGGCCAGAACCACTTGAATTTCATTCACATTGTTATGGATAATACAATTGAGGTAGTTAAGCAGTTGCTTTGGTAATATAATATAATAGTGCAGTTCAAGTTTATGCATACAAGCACTATATACACTATATTGAAACATTGAAACAAAAATAAAAGATAATTCAAAAAAAAAAAAAAATGAAAGAATAAATAAAAATAGCAACAATAAAATACTATGCCAAAAACAATAGCATCAATAACGAGAGGTAATTAATGCTATTTTCGTACAAGAAGCACAAGTAAATATCGTACCAAGAAGATGTTAAAGAACAATGAAGTACTCTGTAGCCTCTGAACATCATTTTCAACATTTTCTTCAACAACAACAACTTCTCTTCTTTAACTATTTCTCTAAAATTATTTTTCATTTTTGTTTTCGTTCTTTTATGTTTTTTCTTCTTCTTCTTTTTGTTTTTTGTTTAATTTTTCACAGAAGAATTAATGAATTGCATGCTGAATTGTTGATGAAATTAGATGAGAAAAATTGTTGAAAATGAAAAGCAAGCAACATACCTACATATATATAACTTATAAAGAGAAATGCGAAACGTCAATTAGAATTCAAAAAAACAAAAAAGATGTGCAATGCCAAAATTAAAATAAATGAAATGAAAAGAAATTAAAATTTTTCTTCATGCAATTCGTATTCAGTTTTTATGCGTTCAACATGCAACTAATGTATTAATTCAATTTCAAAAATTAAATTGAGCTCAACTGGCTTAAATAAAAACATATAATGTATTCATATATTATAAATATTTATCAAAATCTAATTTTCGAATCATTCTAAAGTGGTGCTTTTTATATCCCGCATCATCATTATCTGAATCATTAGGGAAGCAAAAAACTAAGTACAAAATGAAATACATGCATCTACTAGAGGGTGAATTTTTAGTAAAATCTTCTACTTAAGCAAGCTCTATGACTAAGATAAAAGAAGATGAATGTCACAAACGTTTTGCAATTTAGAAAAATAGGTTGCTTGTAGTCTCATACAAATTTAGCGCACTTTACCAAACTGAAAGTAAAGGTCCATCAAAGCTCTTTGAAACGAAATTTGTATTTATCAGCAACAATATATTTTTGGAAAGACATATACGAACCCCATAAGAATTTAAATAAGTGAAATAGGATATTGGTACTTTAAAAAAAGACAGGCAAGATTATACTAAGGCTCTGAAAGCGACTATCACTTACGACTGCACGAAATGTCGTAAAATTTTAAAATAATATTAAGGAAAGTTCACAATACATAAACCATAAAAATGCTAAGGGATGGACCTACTTATTCCTTGGTCTATTTTTGCCAATCCGGAATATTGATGTATTGTCTTCTTTTTATTTCTCAGAAGATCTCGAATGAAGTTTGCACCTTACCTCATATAAAAATTTCTCTTATATTAAATATTTACCATGATACAATAGGACAAGTTTCACTAGTTCTATTGGAGCTTTGAATGCGAGAAATATACTTTCGATCAAAAATAATTCGTAATGGAGAAAAACTCATTTTCGAACAAGGCTCTTAACTGGTAAATATAAATATAAGTAATCGCTGATTTCACACATATCATAGATGTTTTTGACCATCTTTTATAATAACCAATAAGTTTCAGTGGATTTCAATCTTTATATTTTCACTCATAAAGAACGAGCAAATTTTTTCGACAACAAACTTCTGTATGAGATGAAGGCGTTGCCGTTACTCAATTACACCCATTTTCTAATAAAAAAGTTTGTGGTAATAGTAAGTTTACGTACTAACTTTTAGTTCGATAACATTATTTTTTCCGAGCTCAATGTTTGGAAACACACATTTAACAATAATTTTTTTTTGTACAGAAGGTAGGCGTGATTTTAACCCAATTTCCCCAATTCATTCTTAAAATAATTTTAAGTAACAATTTTCATCTGGATCTCTCTATTATTATTGCAGTTATCATGGAAGGAGATAGATCGATAGACAAATATTCTGAGCGCAATGGCTAAATCAACTCAGATCGTGATTTTGATCACAAATATATAAGTATGCTTTACCATATCTATCACCTAAGTCTCTACCGTATTATCAACTCTATCGCCCCGAACTACGGAAAAAGTGGTATAAGTCATCCAGGTGGCATTGAGCCAAATTGCCAAAGTTGTTTTTATGACTGCCCAGATATATTCTTCTGCTCCATGCGATAGCTTACCGTTGGAATACCCTTCCTAGCCAACTTCAGCTATTTCGTTCCCCTCTATGTCTCTGTAACCCGACACGCAAGAGATGCCCTGCTACAGCTTAATTCAAGAATCTGGATTCTACGGCTTTAATTATTGCTTGGTTGTCCATGAATATTGCTTTGTCTACATATGCTACACTGTTGTGTCGTAGCCATGTATTTACCTCAGTAATAGCCAGAAACTCTGCCTTAGAAATACTCCAGTGGTCTGGTAATCTAAATGATATGCGCACACCATGAGCTTTACAGAAGACCCCTCCTCCTACCCAGCCGTCTAGGTTTGTTGAAATGGGTTGATTCCTCAAAAGGTATCAGTTCGTGTTTCCAGTTTTCTTTATCAGGTAAATTCGTTGTCACAGATTAACTCTGATACATCATCCGCTCCGTGATGTGCCACATACTATTATGAGAGCACTCCGATATAATTTTGAGCCTAATTGTCGATAACGCTTCTGTCTGTTTCAACTAGATGTCGTGTAGAATCAAATATAACAAGGTATTAAGAATTTTGGTTGATGTAATGCTTTTCACCGAAATTCTATATAAGTCATTGTCTAGTGCAGTCCACCAGAAAACGACCCCATATTAAAGTACAAAAGGAACTTCAGCCGTATACAGCCATATACAGGCTATATGTACATATAACCCTTTAGCTTTCTTAACACGCTCTTCGATATTGTGTCTCCAGTTTAACTTTTTATCTAACGCGAGACCCAGATAACTAACCTCTTCCCACAAGCTTAGTGTGGTTCCACAGATCGAAAGCGGTACTGCATGATCCTATTGTATTTGCTAGTAAAGAGAACGAGTTCTGACTTAATGAGAGATGACCCCCAAATCACAGATATTGGTCCACTTCCCTAGCAAGTTAAGTGTGTACTATAACACCTCGCTTAAGACGTTTCCGTATTTGCCGGAAAGAGTTATCAGCATATACTACAACTCATTACCTACAAAATCCATAATAATAATGAAAACCTTCGCTTGTCTGTTGTAGGGACTAAAAATTATAATTATCAATCCTAACCTCGTTAGATCAACAAAGAATGATTTGTCAGTTTTCCTCTATAAATATATAAACTGCAAGAAAATACAATATACTAAAAGGTCATGAATTTTGATGGATTATCAATTAAAGCAGAATGAATCCTAAATCTAAAATTATATTATGATCAAGCATCATGGACAATGAGATGAGAGATGGGCAGAGAAAGACTTAAAGATAGAAGGAGATAGAGAGAGAGAGAGAGAGAGAGAGAGACGAAGAGATCTGGAAATAAGTTTATAATCAGAGAATGAGAGAAATGGAAAAATTGCGAGTTTCACATATATTAGCCATTACCAGCATCATCATAATGACTAGAATCTGTATAATCATTAGCAAAATCGACATTTTATCTTTTCCATTATCATATGCCTCTTATAACAACAACAAAATTTCATCCTTATTTTTTTGTTAATATTATATATACGAAAATATCTTATAACTATTTTATTCATATATATAAGTAGAAGTAAATCGCTCCCATCATGTTGGTACATGCACCAATACCACTATCATCATCATCATCATCATCATCATCATCATCATCACCATCATCATCACTATCATCATCATCATCATCATCACTACAATTCTTCATCTTGTTTACTACTCTTAGCCTTTAGTCCTGTTACTTTTGTTGTAGTTGTTTCTGTTGCATACGCGTACCTACATAAATTTTCTTGGCATTTTCTTATTTCATGTCTGTATGTGTGTGTGAGTGTGTGTGTTTGTACTTTATTTATTTTCATTACTGATTCTATGGCATTGTTGCATTGTGCAACTCATCAGAAATTCAAAACTGAAACAATACTTTCAAGAGTTTTAAGTTCGAGTAGACAAATTCCAGCCGATTGAAAAGGCTTGGCTGGTTTGGTTTGATTATTCAAGTTGATGTTCAGCAAACGCTACGAATATTTTCGTAAAGTTTTCCATGGTATGCACTACTGCACCATTATACTACATTCATATACAAACATGCATACATAAATGATAAACGCGCATGGTCCCATCTGTATTATACACTCTCGTATATCACAGCCACTTTTCTATCAACTTTACTCCACTAATGATGGTATGTAGTAATATTGTACTCATATGTCGGTGCATATGAATGTAAATACATATATACATACAGTATACTTATTGTATAGTAGCAATGCATAATAACAATAATCATCTGATGGGCATATGAGTATGTCACAATTACAAGGAGGTACTACAGATTTTACTGTAAAGTGTTGTACTTATTCTCTTATGTGTTCGTGATGTGATGTTATTCAAGTATATAGTCGATGTTTATTGAATTGAAGCGAACATATGAAGAATGAATATTTCTACAATCAGTAATGCCAGTAGGGAATTATAAAATATTAAACGTAAACGGAAATCGAATGAAAAGTGACAGCATTACTGATTGTTAAATGACAAATGTTACCCAAAAACCGCTACAGATGTGGTTCATTTTTAAACAACTTTGTACAGGGTGATTTTCTAAGAGCCTTCGGATTTGATTTAAAAACAAACACAACCAAAAACACATAAAATTTAGAGAAATGTATGAAATCTTTATTTAAGTCGATAGAACGATCTATATAATTATATATTTAAAGATGATTTCATGTAAATAATCACAGCGGATGCGCCTCAAATGGTTCATATCGGCCGGTATCTCACGAATAAATTTTTCAATATTGACTTTCCGTTGCGGACATGACATGAGACATGAGTCTTAACATAGCCCAACAAAAAATAGTTCAATGGCGTTAAATCGCACGATCTAGACGATCTAGGCACGGCCACAAACGTGAAATAGATTGTTCATCGAACTCGCCTCTCAATCGGGTCATTGTTTCGTGTGCTGTGTGGCATGAGGCACTGTCTTGTTGAAACCACATGTCAACCAAGTCTAGCTCTTCCATTTTGGGCAAGAAAAAAGTTTATAATCAACGCACGGTAGCGCTCGCCATTCACAGTAACGTTCCTGCCTTCGTTGTCTTTGAAAAAGTACTGTCCAATGATGTCACCGGCCCATAATCTACACCAAACAGTGCATTTTTCGAGATGCAGTGGTAATTCTTGCAATGCTTCTGGCTGCTCTTCACACCAAATACGGCATTTTTGATTGTTCAGGTATCCATTCAACCAGAAATGTGCTTCGTCGCTGAACACAATTTTCCGATAAAAAAGGGGATCTTCTTCCAACTTTGCCAGCACCCATTCACCAAAAGTTAGCCGTTGTGTTAGGTCGTGGGCTTCAATTCTTGCACCAGCTGTATTTTAAAAGTTTTAACACCCAAATCCTTCTGCAAAAAATTTCACGTATAACAGTAACAGAGACCCAATTGCTGCGAACGGCGGCGAATCGATAATTCACGGTCATCAACAACAGTGGCGGACACAGCTGCGATATTTTCCTCTGGCCGCTGGTGGTTTAATGTCCAATAATGTAAATTTGGTGGGAAATTTAGTCGCAATTTAGAAGTGCACGATGCACTTTCTTAAAATTCAATAATTTGCAAGCGTTGTTCGTTTGTAAGCCTGGTTATATTATAGACCAAACTGAACATGTTTGACAGTAACATGTTACACGAAAACAGCTGAGCTGCCAAAAACAGTGTTGCCAAAAAGAAAGTTGCTAAAAAATCACCCTGCAATATCAGTGAAAGTCTTCAATTCTTATCCTCTCTTAGTCTCTCATGTCAATGGTTAGTGGTTGTCTGTGTGTATTAAAAACTGCGTCGGTTGTAAACTACAGGATCACTCCATGATAATACGACAGTTCATCTTATGAAAATGTTATATTATTTTTTTTTTCAATGCCTTTGTAATTATTGTGGTTCCATTGTATGTCTATTATGCAGCAGTAATAACTAGTTTGCTTGGTAATCGTGATTTACTTCGAGTAACTAGTTAAGTATATACAATTTCTAGAATAGTTCTGGACTAATTCTATAAAAAGTATTGCCTCAAAAAAGTATTGCTACTCTAATAATAACTACTATAGTTCGCAACTAGTTAAAATATCACTGATATGTCTAGGAAGTCTTACAAATAAATATGGTAGGTATTCCATCATGAGCATATCATATATATGTAGTACATATGGACCACATATTAGGACCACATAAACACTGATTATTGTTTATACTTATATTGTAACATACTGTGGTTTCACTCTACTTCATCATCATTTGACGCCGAATAAAAGAGAGAATTACAGAATTACACATACACATATTATGAGATACTAATGGTAGAGGTATGAACTAACTTTGCCATACGATGCAAAGTCATAACAAAGAGCGTGACTAAGATGTGTCAGTTTCTAAACCATAATTTGTTAAGCTGCAACACTAACAATACAAATGCCTGACATTATGCAATATTTATAAAATACATAACTATCTACACATGCATATATATATATATACTAACACATATGCATATATGTTATACATATGGTATATAGCTTCCACCAACGAGTACAAATATGTACTTACATAAAGATGAAAATGAAGTTATACGCGCGTTGCTTGGTTACTTGGCGGTCTTGTGCGCATTGCAAATGAATGCGGTTAGTTACGCTTCAAAACTATATAAAACTATGTACTACATATAATATATATATATATATATATAGTAAATATGGTAAACATGATTGCTAGTATACATATATACTATGTAGCAAATACTTTGCATACATATATGCATAGAGAGCATGTAAGTATGGTCTTATTGGATAACATTTTCAGTTTTGCATTTGTTAAACGAGACGTGTGCGGTGTGCAAAGAAAAAAAAAAGAAACACAAGTAAAACAACATTCAGCGACTCATTGCAAATTCAGCATATATCGCAACTAAGTAACAAGAAAAAGAAGAGAGAAGATGATGTTGAAGTGAAAGGATAATAGTACCTAATAATAAAATGACAAAATAACTAAAGTAAAAAATAAAATACTTTGTACAAGAATCCACATTCTTATTATTAACATTATAATCATCGCTATTGCAATAATCATATATGTAAATCACTATTTCAAAAAACTAGTATAAATACATTTAGAGACATTCACAACAACAACGAAATTATTTTACACGCCATACCATTACGATTGATCATGTTTGATGTAGATGATGTAGTGATATCAAAGGTTTCATATCTTAATGAAAAATATATTATGGTATTGATTGACACATTTCATATCATTTCAGACATTAAATGAACTCAAGATTTTACAATATGATTTTAGTTCTTGAGTTAGACATTTCGATAACTAACTTTACTAATCGATAAATTCAAAGTGACATCAAAGCTTTCATACCTCCTTAAGAGAAATTATAGTACTGACAGTACACTGGTCCTGCGACATATCACTTCAAACAATCAAAATGAATTAATATGAGGGAGTGGGAACAGAATGTTTAATGAAATGGAACCACTTTCGAAATAAGCATGAACTTTAAATACTTTATTCGTGGCCTACTTAATTCCAGATAAACAATATCAATAAATAGCTAGCTAGAGATGTTCCGAAAAACGTTGGCGAAGTAACCCAAGACAGCACTGGAAAGGAACTACTGGAAAGGAACTACTCCGGCACATAAATTCTTCTTTTTAGACGTTCTACTTTCCATTAAAGAAATGATAACTTTAATTTACACCTCATTCCAAAAGTACTACATATTTGAATTAAAAATAAATCGAAATTTTTAAAATATAGAACATTGATCAAAAAGTTCCCGGAATAACCACCGTGTGGCGCTCCCATCGTCATAGTCAAAGTTACGTAGCCAAATGTACATCTATCTCTGTGTGTGTTGGCGATTTTTTTCAATTTTCAATCAATTTCATGCAAAAAAGAGACCGTGTTGACGTCTCAAAAGACATAATTTGCCAGACTGAATACGATCACACATTCATCAAAAGGATCATTACTGCAAACGAGACGTGAGTTTATGAGTACGACGGAAAGAGACAAGAATTGTGGGCAGAAAACTCGTGGATTTTGCACCATGATAACGCGCCGTCTCACAGTGCCATCATTATTCGTAATTTTTTGACGAAAAATGCAACAAATACCATCCAACAGCCACCGAATTTACCTGATTTGGCTCCCTGTGACTTCGATCTGTTCAATCGAGTTAAAAAACCATTACAGAGAACGCGTTTCAACAGCCGAGAGGAAGTAGTGGAAAAGTCGCAGAAAGCACTGAGATAGATGTACTCTTGGCTACGTAACTTTTGCAAATGTCAAGCTATGATGCTAAGATTTAGAGAAAATGTTAGCAACAGATGTACCAACAGGACTTAAATTGGAACGATGGGAGCGCCAAACGCTGGTTATTCCGGGAACTTTTTGATCAAGGTGGTATATTAAAATTAAAACTCCTATCGAAATGATAACATCTTCTTTTAATTTTGCACCCTCTCTTTTTTATAACGTTCTCATTTCTTTTTGAAAGCACTTCAAAAGATGTACTAATGAACAACAATAAAAAAACACACCTCAAATTCTGTTCGGCAAAGTTCATCAGCAATAATGCTTATCTTATAGTATTAACTTATCATTCCATTCATTGATTTATTTATTCATTTGTTCATTCAAATGTATGAGTACATAATATGCTCGTGCAATCATTCAACTTTGATCTACTGCACTCACGCATATAAATCCATACATATATTGCTTTGTATAGTAAGTACTATGATGCGAACGTTTTATTTACAACGACCACTTAAATCGCTTACAATTACTTATTAAAAGTATGATTTTAAATGTGCATCATTCATAGCCGATTATAATTTATATTGTATGATTGCAGTATCAGTATAACTACGCCATCAATAGATTCAATGGCATCATTTGCATTACCACACCATCAGCCAACAGCGAATAATACACCAATACAGTATGTGTTGGTTTTATATTGTATTGTATATGTGTATGATCGTGGTCGTGTGAATTGCAACTGTCAGAGAACAGACTCAAGCCAACAGATAGGTTGTTACATATATAAAGGGGATTGAATATAAAAATGAAAGAATATATTATGACTGATTATTTACATTTTCACACATCAGCCATCAGCATACATATGTATGCTGATATATGCATACAGGAGTTCATGTATATGCAAAAATTATGAATACGATATACGCTTTATACTATATACTCGTATATACGTCAGTACGCTCATGTTAAATTTGCTACAAGAAATAAAAGCATTCAATGTGCACCATAACCATATACAATATACATATATTTATATTACTATTCTTTATATATTTATTTACCATTTTTACGTATACTTTTTATTACACTTTCAATGTAGTTTGTCCAAAAAATATCCAGATAACTTGTGAATATAAAGCTATGATTTTTTTTTATTATTATTTTTAGAACTCATATTTCTGTAATATGATTAAAATTAAGCTGTATAAAACCCTCATATGCCCAGTGCTGACCTATGGCAGTGAAACATGGACTACGAGCAGGCATGATAAATCAAGGCTCTGCACATTGGAGCGAAGAATATTATGCCGCATCTTCGGCGTAGTGAATGATGGAGGAGAATGGCGCAAACGCTTCAATCACGATCTTAAACATCTTTATAATAGCCCCGACATCATAGCCACCATCAAAACCCAACGACTTAGATGGGCTGGTCACATAGAGAGAGAGAATGAATGAATGATTGCCCCCCGCAACAAATCCTGCATTCTACATGCATATATAGAACTAGGAAAAAGGGACGCCTAAGACTGAGATAGATGGACGAAGTGGACAGTAATGCAGCCAGCCTAAACATCAGAAATTGGAGAACACTAGCGAAAGATAGAACCGTTTGGAGGCAGATTTTACAGCAGGCGAAGACCCACCCAGGGTTGTCCGGCCAACTATGATGATGATGATTTCTGTAATCACTATAATCATTTTCTATATTTGATTTACAGATAAAATTTATTCGATGATTTTGTAGTTTTTATATTCCATCTTACTTAGAAACTTCATTATTTTCAATTTCAACCAAAACATCGGTTCTTTGGTAATGAAATTGCTAATATTTTCTTCTCATTTTTATCATTTTTTGTCAAATAATATAAATGGAAGGGTACGATTTTTTATATCCAAGACGTGAAATAATTCCATGAAGTCCATTAAGTCCACCACCAAGTCCCACCAATATAATCTCATAAATCTGTGCTGAGGTGTTACTTTAAAGCAACGCTGGACACACTAATAATTTATTTTTGAAAGTTTTCTCTAAGAATATTGCGGAAAACACTAGTAGAAAGAAATGTCTCTTAGACCTGAAAGCTCTGCATTTATATTCTTATACATTAAACTTTATGGGAAACTAAAGTCTTGATTGCAAATGAGACACTCAAGGCATGTAGGTGGTTGATACCGATATTATTATTCGTTCTAACCTCTAAAACTTCATTGAAAGTCGTTTGTGAAATGTATTCATACGATTCTTCTAGTGTGCATTCCAAGGACCCGATCCAAATTGAGCACACTTTTTGGGGCACTCAATCAAGGTCAGTCAATCGCTGGCCAGATCGGTTAAGATGTCAGTCATATCCTTCTTTAGTAGCAGCTTACAGGAGTTTAATAAAATGCATAGACTTGGAAATTCGGTATGTGATTGGCTAGTTCTGGATAGTTCGTCTGCAATACAATTGCCATGCCGTGCACATGCTACCGTTCATCACATTCTTCAATGTTAGAAAATGAGATTTCCAAGCCTTTGTTACCATCTAACTATTATATAATTTTCGAAATAATTCTCTTTTTAATTTTGTTTCCTCTCATTATAAAGTGTGAAAAAGGCGGATTATGCAATAAACATAAACTACATACTAAGTATTTCCATGAAATTTCACCACAACAACAATATTTCTGCTATTACTGCTGCTTATTTAATATTAAATGTTTACATATATGAAATTATATGCATGTAGTGCCTACCATCGTTATTGGGCGCTGATGAGAATTTATTAAAATTAATATTTTATAATTAAGGCGCAATACATCATTACATATAGGCCGCAATATAATTTAAATACGGCAACTGTTTCACTTTGTTTATTTTAAATCAAAATGTGCACTCTTTGCTCTCATTCGCATGCCTTCCGCAAGTATTATTTTTATGTAGCAAATGCATGCCCAAATCTACCTACAAATATAGTACAATATCTACATAATAGAGCGCCTTAAAGGGGGCCGCTTAAAAATTCAGTATTGGTGTGGATCTTTCCAATTCTCTGAAGTTTGAGTTGTTGTACTTTTACAATATGTATTTCTTTTACGAATATAGTCTACATTTAAATTGATTCCAATGCTAGAAAAAACTGCTCAAAAATGGCCCTCAAAGTTCTCAGTTCGACACTGTTCTTCACCTACCATGTAGTCTGATGAAACGAACATATCACACCATAACAATTTACTACGAGCACAATACACGTCACTACACTTAACTCAATGTCATGATGCATGTATTGTATGCGTATGAAATATGAACATTAAAATGATTATCACGTATGCGCTTATATGTATCATATTTAAATGTACACGCAAATATATATGTACGAATATGTAACAAACACCTTTATGCTTTAGTTGTTTTTATATATAAATATATATTGTGTTATATGCATTAGAGTGCATTAAGTAGTTATGCAGATCATATTTGATGTGCGTGTAATATGTGATACTTGAACAATCGATCTATCAATAAATGAGGAGCAAACACGAAAAAATATAATACAATTAATAACTGACTTTGTACCATATGTACTCCATGTACATAAGTACATGTATTTCATTTATTCGAAAATATTAAAAATACAAACTTAATCAATCATGATCATCATCATCATCTAGCCCTTCATAATAGACACAAATATATCACAAAAAAAAAAAAAAAAAAATGAAACATATGTTTCCATTACATTTCTATTTTAATTCTTTTGCTGCATAGATGCTTACTGCAATCTTAGATAACTGATTGTCTTCCATAGGGATTACAAAAATTGCAAAAATTACAAAAATTGCAAAAAATTGCAAATATAACAAAGGCGAAAGAACACTTAAACAAAAAACAAAAATCCAGCTTAGTTGAAACCATATTCGCATACAATCAACGAGAACAAGAGAAGTGAAAGAAACACATTCTATTTGCATACTTTGTCTACAGCAAATAAAAGAAATTGCAAAAACAAAAAACAAGAAACAATAAATAATAAAATGGATGAATACCTTCGACTCTTTGCCTCTGACTACTACTCAGATTGAGTGTCCGAAACGACACTTACTTGTGCTTTATATACCCACATGCATACATCCTTCATACATTTGTGAATTTATCCCATCTGTCTGTCTACCATATGTATGTATGTATGTATGTATGTATTGTATATGCTTGCAATTTACTTAAATTGCACATACACACACACATTCGGATAGACAATGAATGAAACAATGGTTTTTGTTAATTGGTTTCCTTTATTTAGCAACATATTCTATGTACAACCATCTGACATATAATACCAGCATACCAGCATATGTATCAGTGTTGCTTGTTGTAAATGGTTGTAACTGCTGTGATACTATATACGTATGTTGTGATAGAGGTACTAGCTACTCTACCTTGCAAACCATAACCATAAGCGACCACATTCATTCAGTCACTCATTCATTCATTCATTCATTCATTCATTCATTCATTCATATATTCATTCAACAATTCCAACCATCTAAATGTCCAGTTGTGAGTTTGTCATCTAATCCTTTCACTCATGGTCCATCCAACTTGATGAATACGTCAACGTCGGTTTAGCACGATTTGTTGTCATCAACATGCATGTCTCTTGTATCACAGCTTTGTTTAACATTGTGATGACTACTAGAATACTTCAATATACATACATACATATATTTATGTTCATGTATGTATGTACATATTGCATTTATTTGACATCCTCAGCATTGTTATAACGAATAGTTATCATTTCGACAAGTTTGCCTTCTTTGTATTAAAAAAAAAAAAAAACAAAAAACATAATACGGTCGGCTGCCTTTTAAACATAAATTTTAAATTTTAATTTTCATATTTTATACATAGTTACATAGCTATAAAGTACACTGTTGAAAAATTTATGATTCATTTGCAAAATATTTCTTTTCGCAGTTCTTGAACCCCAACAAGCTCATATTGAATCACGCCACATATCATGAAGAGTGTGAATATTGATGCCACGTATGGGTTGTTATTTCTTATTGTTTCTTCTGAAAGGAATGATCCTACACCAGTCACGATTGGTAATTCTCCGGTACGTAAGAATATTTTTACCAACGATTGGTTAAAGTTGTAAATGAATGGAATCGAATGTAAATCACAACTCCTACCATACAAAAGTATTGCTTCGAACGTAAATATGTTTTCATACTCAGTGTGTCAATTTAATTTTATCTAGGGCAAATATATCCAAAAATTGACTCAATTGGATATAAACTATGTCTACCTTTCATACAATAGTATGATTATGAATTGATGTTTTAAAACTTTTCGCACGAAAATAAAAAGATATCCAACTAAATATCGGTACATACAATTGCATTCGCTTAGGAATGGATATGCTTGAGAATTTCTGCAATCGGACAAGAACCACGCCTACCTGTCATACAAGAGTATGATTTTGGATGAATATTTGCAGACTTTAGCATAAAAATACAAAGCTATGGAGCTGAAACTTGGTATCTAACATATAAGCAGATTTGCAAGAAAATTGACGATTGTAGAGATGGGCGGAATCGCCTGAAAACCACGACAATATGTCATAAAAAAATAGTTGTTTAATATGCACCACTTATAAGCACCAAAGGGCTCTTTGGCCTAACTTCTCCTCCACTACTGTTGTGTGTGTTAAATTTTGGACAGTATTAGAAAGGACCTACATATTTGAGAGTGTTTCGAACGGCAGAACCCTTGTGCCATCACTTTTTATGAACTTTGTTACAGAGTTCTTTTAGAAGCAAATTGTTACTGCCTTAAGAATTGCCAATTGCTTGCTGATAGTTGGGCATCGTTCGAAAGAAAAATCTTTTCGATATAAAAATTAATCTTCAGCCGGGGATTGAAGCAGCGACCTACAGATCAGAAGGCCAACGCACTAACCACTGAGCTCTGATCATCTCTACTTTTCATAGAAAAGTTTAAATTCGAATGGATATTTACAGACGTTGCTCACAAAAATACAAGGAAAAGGACCATAATTGCACAATAACATTATTTTTTATTAACTAGTGATTTTATTTAAAAATAAGCCAACCGCACAAAAACATGGATCATCCATGTAAGCTTTTATTTATTTATTTATTTATTTATATTTTTGATTTTTTTTTTTCATTGTAATTCTCATGCATAATCGAATACGTACAACTCGCTCCTACATTTGAAGCCATTCTTTTAGCTAACTGAGGAAACTTTATCACAGTCATGCTCGGATGATCCGAAACCAATAATGATTGGGTTTCCAAGTGTAAGCCTTTCGACTGTTAGGTACAAATTCTGATACAAAATGTAGATGCACTTGTCCCCATTCCAAAACTATTTTGCATATGATATACTATATTTGATATATTTTATTAATATATTTCCATACTAAATAGCTCAACAACAACACATATTTTAAGTTGGCTGTATGATGCTATGAGTATCAACAGCAGCCACACTTGAATATGAATTAAATAATTCTCACAACAGCATAAATGATGATTTATCAAATGGAAATGTAATATGTAGGATTGTCTACATACTCTTAATGCTGTTTTTTTTTCGCATTTAAATTAAAGATAAGAAACTTTTTGTAACCGAGGCATATGCATATAAAATCATACAATATATGACGAAAGTGAATGGGGTGTAGAAGATGATACAGTCACTCAACTTTCTCATACTCAACTCCCCTCCATTGTCGTCATCTTCTTTTTATATAAGTATTTCTTGAGAATCCCAAATGTATTGTATTTTGCCATTCGAAATTAATTGTAATGCTAAATGTCATGCCGCCACTGATGTCTGTTGGCTGATGTCGCCCAATGTTTGCACTGTAAATGAATTGTTTGCATACCTACACTACTTGAGTACACTTGGGAAAAAAAAATAAGAGAGAAATGAAAGAAAATTCATACATGAAAATAAAATATAATTATACATTGTCAAAGGAATATGTATATTTTGGTTTTAAATGGAATAAATAGAATGCGATATTAATATTCCAAAGTGTTATCAAGGTAGTACATTGAACTTTTATGAAATGAAATTATAGTTTTCAGTCGCACTTGCAGCAAATTGTATACTTTTCAGAAGGTGCTGAATCAGATGATGTTTATTGAGTGTCCTTTTTAGGTTCCTGTCAACGAAATTCTTCCAAATGAATAGGAACATATCTGTAGAGAAATGCCGAGTAAACATCATGAGACTGTCTTGACTGTTGAAGTCAGAAAATGTAAGATTGCTGCATGAAAAACTTTACTATTTATTTCTGATAATTATTCATAATTGGTTTTGTTTTTAAGCAACTGCAGTCAAAAATGTATGTGATTGCTTTTGAAAGAACTAAGGATTCTATTTCATCAAATGAAAACTTTCTTATGGAAAAGTGTCGAACCAAAACTCCAATACATAAAAACATTGATATTCAGATTAAAGCCTTTTGTTTTGTAACAATGAAATAGACTTGCCTATAGTACAGTGCATCATTAAAATAATTGTATATACGTAAATATATATATATATTTTTTATAACCTGCATAATGCAATATGCATGGTATATTCATTTCGGTCAGATGTTTGTGTCCACTTGAAGGAATCTCCGGAGATATAGACATAGATATATATTCGTGATCAGCGTCGATTAAATTTTCGATTTAACGATGTCCGTCCGTCCGTCCGTCCGTCCGTCCGTCCGTCCGTCCGTCCGTCCGTCCGTCTGTCTGTCACCTGGCTGGTTCGCACGATAACTTGAGTAAATATTGAGCTATTTCGATGAAATTTGGCATAAGTAATCTATGATCCAAGGGTACGGAGGGGATTGATATTGGGCATGATCGGTCAATAACCACGCCCACACCAAGCATTCAAAGCGACTAACCTCGAAATTTTCAAAATCTTTACCTTGCTATAACTCACATAATATACGACTTGGGACAACAATATTTGGTACAGAGACTTATATTATACTACTATATAACCTCGCCAAAAGTGGTTGAGCCACGCCTACTTTTTAGCGTAGCTCTCATACAAAGTGTCTGTACTTCTTTTAAATTGAAACAGCTGTAACTTCTACAATCTTCTGTCCAGAATAACCATAATTGACACTGAGATTAACATGGTAGTCGGAAATAATATGGCAGAAAATCAGTGTGCCACGCCCACTGCTTTTTGGGTCTCCCATACAAAGTTGCGGAAATTAAAAAAAATGTTACCGGTTATAACTTGCAAACTATTCAGCGTAGAATAACGAGATTTAAGGTGTGGATTACTATTGTACGAGCAAGTAGGCTCACAGAAAATGGGCCAACCACGCCCACTGTTTATCGTAGCCCCCATACAAATTTTAAATTAAAACAGCTGTAACTTAGGCAATCTTCTGTCTAGAATAACCATAATTGACACCTAAATTAATATCGTAGTCTGCAAAAATCTGGCAGAAAATCAGTGTGCCACGCCCACCCCTTCATGAGTCTCCCATACAAAGTCAAGGGAATTAAACTAAAACTTTTAAGCTCCATAACTTACAAACCATTTAGCGTAGGACAACCAAATTTAAGGTGTGGATTGATATTGAAAAATTAATTAGATATACCAGAAAGAGATACGTCACGCCCACTTTTTATATATCTTCCGTATAAAGTCTCGGATTTATCTTAAACATTAAAACACCCATAACTTACTAATTAATACGCCTAGGTCAACCCATTGCAACCTATGTAGTTTAGTATTATAGGCAGAAATTGATCCTCCAAAATTGGTGAGGTACGCCTACTTCTTAATGTAGGTCCTATACAAAGTAGTGGAAGAAAAGGATGGATATACGAGCAAACTTTTTATATATACCTCTACATATGCAGGGTATAATTTGGTCGGCCCCAGCCGACTGTAAGGAGATTTTTTTTATATTCATTCAACCAACCCTTATTTTTTTTAATTATTTTATGTCGTATCGTCTGTTTATTTTCTACATATTTACCTACAATTCTGTCCGTCTATTTGTCTGTCTATAAGCCCCGAGACCACGTACAAGTGCTTACACAAATATAAGCGTCTTAGTTGAAGTCCCCATTCTAAATGGTCTATTTACAATTGCAACAAAATACAATTGAAAACATCAACCATCTTTTTATGTAAACCTTTTTCTTATATAAAACACTTTACTCCCTCAACTGCTTATAAATTTCTTCGTTAGGACAATTGTTTTCTATTTGTATTCATTTATATATGGACTTTTTGTTAAGAGCAAAAGTCATTGCAACAGCCAATGGTAGAAAATGAAGTAAAATAAAATAAATATAATATATAAATACGCACAAATAGTTGCAGAAGTAAAAATATTTAAAATAAAATGAAGAAGATATAATAATATTTGTGCGAGTAAATATGCCTGAAGCGTACGATATGCACCATCACCATGATATAATTTGTATAGACAGAAGCATCAAGATGAAACGAGGAGTTAAGAATAATGCATAAATAAACTAAATGCTCCTACGGCAATATACTCGTTTATTCGTTCGTCTAGAGACATCCTTGCAACATATTGACGTGTGTACTTGTTCTATGGACAATTGTTGACCATCTTACAGGGTGCTCTATTATATGTCCATTTTCCCTCATCTGTCGTATTCAAAGTCATCGGTTATAGCAGCAATAGTATGCACACATTTTATTGTAGTTCCCTGTTTATATATATTACTCTACGTAAATAGTAGCACTCTACTTTAGGTCCATTGTAGGTACTTACTAACATTGCTTCCAATTGCATTTTTGTATCCTAATCAAATGTAAATATTTGATTTTTATTGCTATAGTTGATAGCAATGTATATTTGAGCACTGATAGATACCATTTTCATGAGAGAAACACTATTTACGAGTATTGCTCATATATGTATGCATATAAACATATGTATATAAACATTTTTTAGAATGTTTATAATGCATTAAGAATCAGTTTCCACAATGCATTTCTTCTTAGAAGCTAATAAATTTAAATTATTGTTAAAGAGACAAACTCTTAAAAAAAAATCAAAAATCTTTCGATGACTAAATGTGTGTTTAGTGCCAGTGTTCCATTTCTTTGGGTGTTAAAAATCCCAATATATACACCCATGCACAATCGAAAGGGTAACTAAGTGTAGGAAATTTCGCAGATGTAGAAAAGTATGTACATCTATATCAGAGCCCTTAAAAATGCGATGTAAAGATAATCGTCCAACCGTCCGTCCGTAAGCCCATCTGCCTATCACTTGGTTAATTTGCACTATAACTTGAACAGATATTTCATCACAACTTCAGATATTTCGACGAAATTTCGACATGAGCTACATTGGACTAACCGCATCCAATATTCATTGGAGTTCCGGCACAAGGTCACGGAATATGCATTAACTTGAAATTGCCATAACTTAAATAGTATCAGGGGTAGTAAAAAAAATCCATTATTTTTCCAATAGATGGCTTTAGTAATCTGTGTCTCGCGTTCTATAAGTGCGTTCGGGTTACAATAGATGACGTTAGAAAGATAGGATTTCGTACTAAATAAACTTTTCAAACAGTTTTCTGATTGCTTGACTCAGTATTGTTTGAGCACGTGTCAAAGATGGACACGACCAAAGAGAAAATACGCCATAATTTACAGTTTTTCTTCGATAATGGCGAAAATGCAAGCCAGACGGTTGATAATGTGAATAGTATTTATGGTCCTGATAATGTAACAGCCAATCAAGTGCAATTTTGGTTCCGTCGATTCCGTTCCGGTAATTTGATGTCGAAGATACACCACGCTTTGGAAGGCCAATTGTCGAAAATATCGATAAAATAATGGAAATCGTCGAGTATGACCGTCATGTAAGCACTATTTCTATTGCCCAGGAGCTAAACATTGCACAAAAAACCATTTGGAACCATTTAAATAAGGCTAGATACAAAAAGAAGCTCGATGTATGGGTGCCACACGAGTTAACGCAAAAAAATTTCCGTTTGCGAATCGCTGCTCAATCGCAACAAAATCGATCCATTTCTGAAGCGGATGGCCACTGATGATGAAAAGTGGGTCACTTACGACAACGTCAAGCGAAAACGGTCGTGGTCGAATCGCGGTGAGCCGGCGCAAACGGTGGCCAAGCCAGGATTGACGGTCAGGAAGGTTTTGCTATGTGTTTGTTGGGATTGGCAGGGAATCATCTGCTATGAGCTGCTCCTCTACGCCCAAACTCTTAATTCGGACCTGTACTGTCAACAATTGGACTTTCTGAAGGAAGCAATCGCCCAGAAGCGGCCAGCTTTGACCAATAGGAAAGGAATTGTGATCCATCAGGGCAACGTCAGGCCGCGCACATAGATAATGACTCGCCAGAAGCTCCGGGAGCTTTATGCATCCACCTTATAGTCCGGATCTAGCATCGAATGATTACTACCTGTTCCTATCTATGACGAATGATTTTGCTGGTGAAAAATTCGCCTCAAGAGAAGCTTGTGAAAATCGACTGTTCCCAGGTTTTTGCCAATAGGGACGAGGGTTCCTATGAGATTAGCATTATGAAATTACCTTCAAAATGGCAACAAGTTATCGAACAAAACCGTGCATATTTGACCTAAATCGGATCATTGTAACTATGCAAAATAAAACCTTCAATATAATGCAAAAATAATATATTTTTACTAGACCTTATATATTGCATAGGATAACTATTTTTGATACATTAAAAAAAATCCCACAAATTATTTTCTACTACAGAAATTTGCTAAAATGTCTGAATTTCCGATGATAAGATAAATTTGTTAAAATTACCATTTGGGAAAAAATTTATTCATTTAACAAAAACACATCACTTTCGAACTACTGACCTCAGCCGGAAAGAATGAATCCAAGTAAAATCAATTTTTAATCTTTGTGGTCATCAAACTTATGATTGATTATATCATTTTCAAATATCTAAACAATTACAAGTGTGGTTAAATACCCATATTCAAATATTGATTTGACTTTTACTACAAACTCATTGCATTCGTCGTTTCTTCATTTACATTATTGCTCTCGCGTCTGCGTCAACATTTGCATCTGTATATCTACTACAATTGTACGAGCATTTTTGTGTAAATCATTATGTTGATTGTTTTAATTATCGCATGAAAAAACATTGATTTATATGCATCAACTCTGCGCACATATCATTTAATTTAAATTTTCCCATTCATTCTGTATGCTCTGCTGAATGTTCTCGTCTTGCCTTGGCAAGCATCACGTAATCTACATTCCATTCATTCTCTTAATTTCACCATATTCTATGAAGCAAAAGACAAATATAGTTCCGGAAGTCACTTTACTTGCTCTCTTGTTGGTAAACAATTTTGGGTTTTTTGTTTTTTGGTAACTTTCCATAGTAACGAAATTATCTCTCATATATCTTAGTACTATTGCTTTGCAATGTATTCAGTCGGTCGTATAGAATTTTGCGGTTTCAAACTAAATCAATATTGAATTGATAATATATGAGCGACTACATTTGGTAAGTATTATATGTACTTTCATCTCTCCATTTACATTGTGCTATAACATATGTACATGTAGGTACTATTCTGAATCTTTTATAATTTTCTCAAGTTCTGCTTTAAATTCATATATTATATGCTATATGCAATGCATGCTTGCATAGCATTTCCTAACTTTGTAATACGTATTGCTCTTTCATTCTCTTTAGAAAACAATAATAGGATTTAGCAAACACACACACACACACATACACAGATGAGTCTTTGCAACTTATGTTGTAAATTCAATGTTTTATTTTAATTTTTTTTTTTTGGTATACAAAACTGCATACATATCTACTCACCTCCTCAACCATTAACGTCTCTTCAATAAACATATTTTGCTGAGCAAGTTCTATGGGCGCCTTTACTTATGCTATGCTTTTTTCAACGGTTCAGTAACTTTTATCGCCATCATCGTCGTTGTTGTCATCGTCGCAAATAACATTTTTGTGGCAACAGTTTACTCTCTGTTGCTCTGGCTTCATATTTGCATACACGCACACTTATTCATATGACTTTATACTTTACTCCTTAGATTCTTAGATGTTGAGGCGAAATGATATTTGGCAACAATTTTCTTCCGGCAATCACTTTTGCTAGCTTCTTACTTGACTTTACTCTACAATCTAACGACAACAAAACCAAACACACACAGACACACACGCATTTAGTCTTTATATGTATATAATTCCATTTCTAAATTTCTTTATGTGACATAAAGACTGCATAGTATCATCATCATCATCATCATCATCATTATCTTCATCATATGCTTACAATGTTGCATATGTCAAATAATCGCATGCAAAAGATGTTATTAAATTGCTTTAATAGAAATTGCAACACTCAGAAAATAAAAAGAGAAAAATTTAAATAAAATTTTTAATTACTACATTAATAGTATAAATCTATGATAATTTACTAGTGTTAAACTCCATCTGTTGGGGTCTTTAGATAATTCAATTTCAAGTGATAAAACCGAAGTTGAAACTAATCTTAGCTGTACTTTAGTTACTCATTGGTCGACAACAAACTTACTATGGGAAAAGAAGAACATTAAGTCACTTAAGTCTTTAATTTCCTTTAAAGTTGACGTCAAGTGAACATCTATGGGTCAAATTAGTTCCTCAGTGTCATTTGACAACATGCTTGCCTATAGCAGATATCAGCCATCAGATGACATCACTTTCTCTGAGCTTTGTGGTATTGCTCTTTCAGAAGTATTTTTACACGATAAGGACCCTATTGAAGACACAACAAACTACATATGGGTCGCTGTTTTAAAAAAAAAAAATTCTTTAAAAATTATAAATTTAATCGGTCAAGATATTTAGTCTTATTTTGTTACTCAATAATAAAATGTTCTTATGATTAGAACTATTTTTTTTTTTTAATTTCATTTTTTCACTCAGACACAAAAACACTAAAATTGTTTACACAGAAAAAGATTTTAACTTTTATGTTCATTTTAATTTTCTCAGAAGTCTGTGAAAATATTACAGACAAATATTTACAAAACAACAAATATTGTTTTCCAAATGCAAAATTTTGGAAAGGTCATACAGCTTTATTTTTACTATAACGCTGAGTCGCATTTTAATGTAACAATGAACTTAAAAAGGCAGCCGCAAAACAGTTAACCATTGTTGCAAGAAGAATAGACAAAAAAGGTTTATGTTTCTTTGCGAAAACAATGAAACTCAAAAATAACTTTTATTTCTGACAAATGGAAAATTCGACTACTTACAAATGGATGCTTTGCTACCAGATTAAATTAATTTGATGGTTTTGTTTTGCTTTTGCATTTCATGCTGTATTTACGCTACGAAGTCATTGAAATAAGTAATCTATAGAATAATTCTATTAGGAAAAAAACATATTTTTCCAATCGTATGTTAGTTAGGTTTTTCTTTAAATTATTAAATTAATAATTATTTATATAATAATTAATAATTTATGAAAAATTTCCCGAAAATATAAAATATATCACTTTTTTATCAATGATATCTTTAAAGTACATCTTTTTTATGTTTTTGGCTATATATTGTCTAAAGAGAACGATGTGAAATTGTTAACCTGTTCCAAAATATGCGATTAGATCTTGAAAAAATAGGACCAAAATGTACTTTCTTAAAGGAACTTGGCCTTAAGAACAAAATAACCAAGAGTTTTTTTAGCAATTAATATTCCAACGAATATTTTATTATACGTATACATTTCTCTCAATAAATATATAGAAATTCTCAATTATTTTCCAGATATTGGCCTTCATTTAATGATGAAATATGAAAAAAAGAAATATTGAAGCTTTAATTGGGTGCATTCACCTTTATTTTAGATATATTATCAGCATATATATGCATGAACGCATAATTCAGAATTCTTGGAGATGTATCTAACTGTATAACTAAAATACATATATGCACAAAAAATAATATATACCACCTTGATCAAAAAGTTCCCGGAATAACCACCGTGTGGCGCTCCGATCGTTCTAATTTGAGTTATATATATATATTTTTTTTTTTGTTAAGTTGGTACATCTGTTGTTGATATTCCCTCTAAATCTCAAATTGGAACGATGGGAGCACCACACGGTGGTAATTCCTGGAACTTTCTGATCAAGGTGGTATTCAATTAATTGTTGCTCATACGCCTCCCAGCACCCAGTACCTAGTATGTACAGTATACAGTGTGCATATTTCAAATAGAAAACAATTTAATTAAATTCAATAGTTTATATAAGTCAGTTTCAATAAATGACTACTAAAATATAAATATATACTATACATACAACAATATAAATAGTTAGAGAAAATAATAAAAAAAAATTCGCTCAACTCACGTATCGAGGATAGATAAGCTAGTGAGCTTAAAAAAGGCTATCCAAACAATAATATTATGAAAAAAAAAATACATATAAGTGAGTAATATTAATAGCTGCGAATAAGAGTAAAAAAAAATAAAAAGACAGTGAACAAAACCCAACGACTGCAAATTTCATATAGTCATCCATGCAAAAACATGATTTTTTGGAAAGCACGAAAATTCCATTAAAAGTCTTTATTCACAACATTCGCCACAATATACGAATACACTATACATATTATTAGCCAATATGTATTGTCAGTATTAGTAATAATATTGTATATATATATATGCTGGTATTTGATATTATGCGCCAACATATCCACCATGCATCTCTATGTATTTGTATGTATGTATGTATGTATGTGTGCTTATGTTTTGTGAACGAATAATTATGTTGTGCAAGTGTGATTTATACGCCACAGGGGTTACCACCATCAGGACTATGATTAAATACAAATATAGCTTAAAGCATTACCCAGCTTGTGGTGTTGTTCGATGAACTGATGAGGTGGTATATATGTACATAAAAGTGTGATTAAAGGATAACGAAATATCTTATCCATATGATACTACATAATATAATGCTGTTACTGTTCGTTCGTTCGTTCTGATGTGATGCTAGAGCGCTCCAGTTGACCATAAAAACAAAAGAAATGGCTTAAATGATGTAGCATGAAGCCTGCTACTACTGCAAAAATGCCTGAACGCAAAGAAATGGTGCTTATTTTCAATATTAAAACTCTAACGCACCCATACAATCTCTCATGCATACAGCACACACACATGCATATACGCACAGTGCGTGATTTGAAATTGAATTGGCAATGAATAAGCAACAAAACGAACAGGCGTTATAATTGTAAGCGAAAACTAACTACAAATATACAAGTATGAAGCTACACATATGTAGGAGGGTGTAACAAAATGGCAACGGAATCGAAAGAATTTGAACTGGAAAGTTGCTTATAACTATGGAGAAAAATCGACGCAAAGGAAAAGAAATCTTAATATCTATATATACTTATATGTAAGTGTACGTATCTTGGAGCTAGTATGCACGTATTCACACACACGCATATGTGCGTACATGCATGGAATAGAAAATACTGACATTCAGTATTTATACATGTGTGTGTGTGTGTGTGTGTATGTCAATGTCGATCCTATTTTCTTCCACTTCCACTTCTTTTGCCATGCTTGTTGGAGTATGTCACCGCTGCCGTCATCATCGCTTTGTGATTCTAATCATTAATATTATGTGAGCATATACATCCATATATGCTTATATGTATATGTTTGTATGTGCAATGCACGCGTATTGCAACACTAATGAGCTTAATCATAATTGATTTACTTTACAGGCTTGCTGAGCATTGAATTGACTTGAATGCGAGTTTCCGAGCAATCATTCATACACGAAATAAGCCAAACACATGCACACACACTTACACACACCCATGCTCACACATATACTAGTACGTACATGTGTGTGTGTGTGTATGTAGAAAACAAACTAAGTATAACGCTACGTTCACAATTTATTGTCAATATGCATGTATATAGTATATTATATAGTAGATATGTATGTACACAAATTGATGCATATTGATGAAATTTATTTAGCATACATATACACATACACATCCCCACGTACGTACACCATATGATTTAATATTGTTCCATTGTGATTTATGTATAGCAATTTATGAATAATTCAATGTCAATTAAGTATCGTTTAAATTTTCAAATATTCAATATTGGATAGAAGGAGTGAGAGAAGAGAGAGACGTTGAGATTTTGCTAGATATATCATAATGTTTTGTATATTTAGAACGATCTATTCATCATAGTGGGAGGACTTCATTTTCATTTAGATAGAAGAGAATAGAGAGAATTGACCAGATTTTCAGATTTTAACTAACGCCAATTAAACGAAAGTATTCAATGCAATAAACCACTCATTTTAAAAGTTATAAATGTTCTTTGCAATCGTATGTGTGCGGTAAAACTCTCCACTTCAGAAAGACATATCCAACTGCAATAATTTTATTAAATGTACGTTTAATGTATTGTTTATCATTCACTTATTTACTAATTCGATTTAGCTTTTCAAATAATAATAAAATCATTACTCATTTACGGTCAATTAGAATTGCACTAGGGGAGACCTTTTACATGTTTGAACATAGGCTGTTCGAGGCTATATATATATATATATATATATATATATATATATATATAAGATTAAAGTGAACAAACTAATAGATTTGCATATGTTCATCTACATTTTATATACATGAAGTGGCTTCTCTGAAATGTAATTAGTTAGAATAACAAATTGAAAAAAAAAACGTTCCTAAGAGGACGTAATATGACAAATACGTGAAAAATCATTTATAAACTAACGCGAATGTTCCTATATCGATCCCTCGCTGCATTACATAGATTTATTTATAAATTTCAAAAGATTACCTATTGCAATCTCTGAAAGTGGAACTAGGTCCTGCGAGTAATAATGACCTAGAAATAATTTTCATATTCTGCATAGTGCATTGCAGTTGCATAGCATATGTGAAATACTTTCGAACTCTTTCCAAATCCATCCAACGATCAAGAAGTCCTATGAGCCAGTGTCCTATGACCAATTAATAAAACGGTTTATAAGTCTTTCTCTTTAAGGTCAACAAGGTTTTGAATCGTTCTACAGGGGGATATTCAGTCTACGACACTAGAATCTTCTCTACCTTTTTAATGAAAGATAGAATTGATCTTGTCGAACTTTTGATGATTGAAGCTGGTGTTGTGAAACTGGCCAGGGCCAGTCATTCTCAAAAGATGTGGATCGATGTTTCATCCTCCTCCAGACAGAGTCTACACTTCGTGTCAGAGGATAGTCCCATTTTGTGGAGGTGGTATTTTAACCAGTTATGTCCTGCTGCTAAGACTAATTATGTCAAAAACTGCATCGAAGCTGATGAAGGTTTTCGCTTGGCGTAGACCTGTCGACTTTGTCCATTGTAGTAGGTATTTGTCGTGATAATGTTTTTCTATTATAGCTTTGGCCGATGCCCAGCTTATACCGCAGAAAGGTTCTGGGCAGAAAGGAAGTAAGCGTTCGGTGACTAATTTTGAGGAGAACTCCCATGAAGAGAGAGAAGTGATGGCAGCTTGGCTGTTTGAGTAAAAAAGAATGCGCGCTTCTTTCAGCCCTTTGGCATATAGGTGATGCGCAAGAGTAGTCTGGAAGTAGAAGTCACCCTTGGTAAAGCCAGAATGCCAAGAGAAGCATAGCTTTAAACAGAAGTGCGGCAGGTATTCTGAATTCGCATATTAATTACCATGCACCCCCACGGCCATACATCTTTCGACATATGCTGTTCCACTTTAGACTTGGGTTTTTGACTAGGGTAGCAGCAGGATTGTCACACCTGTCACCTTCTTATGAAGGATGCCCTGCGGCAATGCAATAATATGGAATAATATACAAGTATAAAAATAATATTTTTTTAATTTTCTGCATCCTCTATACATCGACTAATGAACATCACGTCAAGCAAGTCAAAGCAATGAAGCTTAAAGATCGTTCATTCACTATTAGAGACATTGCTGATAGTTTGGATATGGCATTTTAAAAGGTGGAGGCGATTTTGAGTGACGAATTGGGCTTGAGAAGAATCATATCTCGAATGACTCGAAAAATACTCAAACATGGCGTATTCACCTAATTTGGCTCCATGTGACTTCTGGCTATTCAACAGACTCAAGAAACCACTCTGGGCACACCGTTTTGACTCGATTGAGGATATACAAGCTAAATCGCAGAAGGCTCTCAAGTCCATTCCAAAGAAGGACTTTACCAAATGCTATGATGGCTCGAAAATTCGTTGGTATAAGTGTATTTCAACGGAAGGGTATTACTTTAATGGGGATGAAATAGATTTGGAAGAATAAATGAAGATTTCGAAAATATGAGATAATTCACCGTTCACTTTGATCACAGTAGTACAGTAACAGTAGGTGCCGTAGCTCAGTGTGTTGGAGATAATTCACCGTTCACTTTGATCACAGTAGTACAGTAACAGTTGGTGCCGTAGCTCAGTGTGTTGGCCTTCTGATCTGTAGGTCGTGGTTCAATCCCCGGCTGATGCATAACAAATTTAATATCGAAAAGATTTTTCTTTCGAACGAGCAATTGGCAATTCTTCCGACAGTAACAATTTGTCATGATAAAGCTTCTAAAAGAACTCTGTGTCAAAGGTCAGAAAAAAGTGATGTCACAAGGGTTCTGCCGTTCGGAACCGGCTAAAATAAGTAGATCCCTTGTAATTAACACGCACAACAGTAATGGAAGAGAAACTCGGCCAATGGGTTGCCACTTTTCACCAAAGTAATTTTTTACAAACTACTGCCGCCATATGTCAGGTCGGGTAGTTCTGGAACCGCCCTCGTACGTATGCATATTTTAAAAATCCACAAATATCACACAAATAATACAATAAAACAAAATTAAAAAACTTGCCAACAAAAAGCTGAACAATCCAAATACATCTAGCAGTATAGCAGTGAAATTGAAATTTATAATTTTTTTTTTTTATCGAATTCGAAATCTCGTGGAACAAAATTAATTAATCGACAGAAGCAAAAGAGCAATAAGAGAAAAATTATTTTTAAAAATGAATATTGTGTAAAAGCAGTTAGTCAATTTCAATCAATACCATCATAAGAACTATAAAAAAAAAAACAGAAAAAAGAGAAAATAATCTATTTATAAATTTCGATTGCAAAATAAACCCACACACCAATATCCAAAAAAAAAAACAATGATAATTATATATACGTATAAATATGTATAATACTCGTACAATGGGCAATATATGTTTGTGATAGTACAAATACTTATACAAAATATAGCCCCAAAAAAAAAAAGAAAACAGCCACACAACAACAAAAGCAAAAAATCATAGAAACACCAATATCAAGAACAATGCAAAACAATTTGCACGCGGTAACTTATTAGAGCATAAAATCACATAAACTTACCTCACATAAATGAGGTAAGTTTTCATGCTTAGAAGAGTGTAGAGCACAAAAGTGCATTTAAAAACTCCTTGTACATATATTGACTATACAGCAATAATAACAAGAGCAAGCCATCAGTATGTATGTAGTAGAAAAGCAACTACAATCAGAGCTGAGTAATAATGATTACATTAGAAATTCAATTCCTTGAATATAAACTATCCAATGGCAATGACAAGCAAAGAATTATCGTTAAACAAAACAACGGTAATTAAATTCTCATACAATTTTAATTGCTTGATAATTAATATTACCAATTTCAAATAATTGAATGAAAATTGTTGTTTATTGGCAATCGAATTTCGAGAAATTGTAATTGATAACTAACATTTTCAACTTCTTATTAATGGAATTGCTATGGAAAAGTATGTTATTTCATAACAAAGTGTGGATAATTAAATATATGCTTGATAACGATCGAAATTCTCTTCTATTCTCTAATCAATTATAACATTTTTGTGAAATTTTGTGAATAAGGTCTTACTAATTTTAAAAAATTAAGAATATTATGGTTATACACATAACAAAATTTGCCCAACTCTGACTATAACAATAGAAATAATAATAGCTAAACTCATTGTGTGTACATGCAATTGAAGTGAGTGAGCGAAGTGAAGAACGATAGAGAATTAGAGAATCTTACATTACCGTACATGTAAAAAGAGAGATGCAAGTGCACAATGCAAAAAGTGCAGTGCAATATTCAGAAGAGGAAGTTAGAAACGCAAATATGCAAATTGTTGATTACAACTTTTGTTTTTGTTTTCTTTTTGGTTTGCTTTCTTAACAAAGAGCTTTCTATCTACACATTTCTTACATTCAAATGCAAAACGTTTAAATACATATCTACATACCTACTACGAGTATTATTGCTCTTTGTGCAAATGGAATAACATATCATTGTTCTTGTTGTTGTTGTTTTTCTTTATTAATATACCTCAAGTAGGTAGCAGCTCTACATACATTATTAAGGTATTCATTGTCGCACAAAGCACAAGCACAAGTCAAGATCAAATAAGCATAAAAATATAAAGTGATGAGTATATGGAGGAAGTTTGAGTGTATGTTTTATAAATAAATCGTTAATGTGTAATTGGAATCATTCTTAATGTCAAATGTTGCTACACATAAGGCTAAATGAATGCATACACATATGTAGCGTGGTATATCTGTCTCTGCAGAAGCCTCCAAGCGACTGATAGTTGTTTAAGGTAGCCTGACATAAGGGTCTCCTGTATCCAACACCCTGGCCTAAAACCTAGAAGAGGGAGACCTTTATAGCAATACAACCAACGGGGTGGCGGATGGTTTCTCCTGGCATATGCGGTTGGTCAAAATGACCCCGGGCAGAGCTGAGGGCTTGCAGGCGACTACTTTAAGCAAGCGATCGAATATAGACAACGATATATATACTGCCAGCGTGACTATAAGAGCACTCGTTAGGGTAGCAAGCAACTCGAACGGGCCGATTCAAAAAATTCAGCAAGACCGTTTGAAATAGTATGTCGGGTTATGACTTACTCGATCAAGCGTCAATTGGTTTGCGTTGGCAAATCATGTACCTATATATATGTATAAAGCATCTTGGAATTATGCAACGCTGCATATTACGTTGAGTGAATATTCATTTAATTGTTTCTTTTTTCTCTGTCGTCATAGCGATTGACTACACGAGTATGTGTATATATGAATACACCTTCTGATATTATTGTATGACGACAATAAGGAGAAGAAGAACAATCAAATGAATTTTTATATTATGACATATTTGGTAAGGTTTGTGTATTGTTGGTATGTTGAATTTTTAATGATTTATGGAGTGTTCGTAGGTGGGTATGTAAAAAGGTTGTAACAGGCTCAGTTTTAGCATGTTACAACATACTAAAACCCTATCAGAAGACGCTCTTACAAAATTGTACTAAAAACACACGAAAATCGACTAATAACCCTACATCTGTCAAAGAATTGCTCTTAGCACATAGTATATATTCAATCTAAACATGTTTTCCAAACATAAAAATGCCTTATCTGCATACTTTAAGGGGGCTGTCGTACAAAATGAACGCCAAAACATATAACAATCGACTACTGATGCCTTAGCTACATAGGAATCGCCTTTAGGTTTACCCTGCCGATATTTTTCTCAAACAAACTTACCCTCTATCTCGACCCCTTACGAAGGCTTTATATGGAAGTTAATTATATAATGTCATGACCCATCGATTTCTTGCGATGATATTATCCAGTACTACATTCTAAGGTCTATACATATATTGGAAGTTTAAGCAAGTTATTGGTGTTCAATTTTTTTTTTTATTATTTTGTGCCTTTGTATGAGAGTTCCATTAAATAGTCGGCGTGGTTCACCTCGTTCTTGTCAAAGAATTTCTCTCTACAATGTTAATCTACATACGAAATATGGTTGGCTTAAAAGTGAATTATGATAGTTTAAAATTCCAAAAAAAGATAAATTTATTAATATGCGTGGTTCATTTATCTGGAAGATTTTACTCATATAACACATTTACAAACAAGAAGATATAACAGCGCTGCTCCTTTAATAAACTTGATCGTCGGTGGAGTTATGTTAGTTAATGCGACTCTAACCCAATTGTACGACACAATTTGACAATTGATCGCTCTGTTCTAATACCATTCATCTCAATAAAAGGAATTAATTAAATTCGATTGAATTAAACATAAAATTCATATTAGTTATAATATTAGATTATAATTGGTAACACAGTGTTATATGAATGTATGTAAGCTGTATGAAATCTCGTTCTACAATGAAACGTTCAAACCTCTGACTCAATCAGCGTGCACATAATGAAATCTTGCGTACCCTAAAACTTTTGAAATTTCCCTCAAAAGAAACAATCAAAACAAAAACTAACTTCACTACAAATGCCTACACATACTACTGGTATGTATAGGACAAAGCATAAACAATTAATTAAAAATCATTCAATTTCCAATACAATAAACGTATTGGGTATTAATAAAATAAGTAAAATAGCTTGTATGTATGCATGTATGGATGTATGTTTGAGCAAGGAGATCAAAAAGCGATTCGCGTAATACAAATTGAAAGGTTTTTAGTTGTATTGCCATTATTGGCTGTATTATTGTTGTTATTGCATTTCAATTATATACATATTTACACATGCAATTGCACACACACACACATACACTGTTACCAAAAATATACATTCATACTCGTATGTATATATGTGTTTGTATACAAGTACCCACATTTCCATATGCTAAGCATATAAGTGTAGAGCAACATTCATATATATATATGGCAAACATTCATACTATTACAAGCTAATTAAATTGCTCGACCAATACCAAAATGTTTGACCTAATTTAAATATGCACAACACAACACAAAACGAACGTAAACACAATGACAGTACAAATGACAGCAGCAACAATAGCAACAGCATAATGTGCGAATGTGTGTCTGTGTTGCTGTGTGTGACCTCTATTTAAATGTGCATACTTATACGAGGGTGTATGTGTACGTATGTATATATATGTATGTATTATACATTTAGCTAATTAATAGCGTTTACCAGCTACAATTGCTATTGTATGTAGATACATACAAAAACATGTGTACAAACATATTTAGGTACATTTACATTTACAAATTCACATTTGCATCCAGCACAGATGCAAATCACTCATACATATGAGTACATACGTAGCTCTCCATATTACTTAAGAGCATATTAATGAATCCTTTTGTATCTAATGTTATTCATATTTACTATCACAATCTTACATATTGCTCTTACTACTATATATCTACATATACTTACATATATATATTTAATTTGCCCTGAACCAGTATGATTAATTTCATTAGTAATGTGTACCTACGTACTGATTGATTGTATGTACTTTTAACTACATCAGAAGCAGTTTCAAATAACCATTGTTAGCTATTAACAATCTTATACTGTAGGGCTATTCATCAATGCTCGTACAATGCCCAAAAACACAATATCATAAAAATAGTCACCCAAAAAAAATACAATATTATTAGTTTAAAATATTTCCCGGTAGCAGATAGAATTGTGCTGCTGATATTTATTTTTCTCTTCAGAAATGCCAACATTTCGCCAATTATTGTCTCTCTTTTTCGCTCATTGTTTTAGCAGCAAGCATTTTTATACACCATAGTCCAAAAGTTAATGGTATATTGAGTTCGTATTGTACCACCGATAAGGAGAGGGGGCAGATATGGAAAAGTATATAATAAGTGTATGCTATTTGTGCTTTATTCTACACTTGTACTTATCTAGCACCGGCAAATATATGGGAAAGCATCCACAAAGGTGCTACCATTAACGTATATAACTAATTTATAGGCGCGAAACACTTAGCATGTTCCCTAAGTTCAGTGCTACCTACAACTTTCACTTGTTCTACTATATAGATATGATACTTATCGATACCGTTTTATTTAATTTATTTTACTTCACTTTTTTTGGTGGGTGTTGTAGCTCAGTTCAATCCCCGGCTGAACCATATCAAAATTTAATAGCGAAAAGATTTTCCTTTCGAACAGTATCCACCATTTTACCGGTAGTAACAATTTGCCAAAAATGCTTCTTAAAAGAGCTCTGTGAGAAAACTAAGTTAAGGTGAAGTCACAAGGGTTCTGCCGTTCGGAACCAGCTAATATAATTAGGTCCCTTCTAATTCTGTCCAAATTTAACATGTACAACAGCATTGGAAGAGAAGCTCGGTGGTATCACAATGGGCATTTCTGGCCTAAGTCTGTCCTCTCAGAGAGAGAGGGCAGCCACATAACCTAACTTCACTATTTTGATAATCAGAATTTGTTTCAAATAGAAATAAACCAATATCAAACTTAAGAATTGACCATTATTCTTTTGAAGCCGTGGAAGCTGACAATGCAAACTAGCTCTTTACAAAACCATCATACGGCCAGTCTTATGCTATGTAGCTGAATCATGGACGTAACTCGAAAAATATAAAGCCAAGCTGTAAATCTTCGAAAGAAAAGTTGTAAGGAAAAACTTTGAAGTAGTCAAGGATGAAGATGAGTGGTGTATAAGATGGAACGACAAGCTGGAACAACTTATAAACGGCGAAAATGTTATTCGCTTAATCAAAGCACAGCGATTAATATGGCTTGGACACATAAAGAGAATGAATACTGCGAGGGCGGAGAAGAAAATTGTCAAAGCCAAGGCATTCAACACTACAGCAAGAGGAAGACCAAAATCAATATGGACTGACGAATTAGAAGAATACATGAATAAACTTGGGACAAGGAACTGGAGAGAGGTCGCTAATGACCGAGTTGTTTGGAGGAACCGGCTAATATAAGTAGGTCTCTTCTAATACTGTCCAAAATTTAACAAGCACCTACAATACAATACTGTATGATCTCAGATAAAATTATCAAATATCGTTGCATAAATTTCAAATGCTAAACCGAGAGTAAATGTAACTGAATAATTAAATACTAATAAACTAAGCTTAAATCACAAATTATATTGAATTTATATTAAAAAAAAAACTGGTTCCAAAAAAGCATGCAGTATCAAATGAATGTTATTTATGTATATGTTATATAGGGATCACTCTAAAGGCTTCACTTAAATCAGCAAAAGAAAATTGTGGTACCATGAGACCTCAACTCCCCATGCCGTGCAGCACAAACCGAATTGAACTCAATATAACGCATATTTTACATCAATCGGTAACAGACCCGTCAAATTAGCTGACCTATAAAAACACAGTCCTGTTCTTCATTTGTGCCTGCAACAGTCAGCACTGGGCACTTCTAATGTAAAATTATCTCTTCCTCCCCATTGTTTCTACATTTTCTACAAAACTTGTGTGTCAGCTGGCCCAATCAGCAGAACACTTAAGGATCTTATAATCTATCATAGGATCTAGCATTAACAGTTTGTGTTCATTGTGCATCGATTTTTTCCGGCAAACAACTAAACAAATGTAAACGAACTAATATACATACAACCGAATTCATTATGATAATAAACCATGAAATTAGTCTATGTATTGAGTTTCAACAAAATGGTCATCGTCGTGTTGTTTTTGATAAAATAATTTTGATGTACTTGAAAAATTCATCTCGTAAAAAAAATGGATTTAACCTCGAACATTTTCGAGCTATGTTTTTTACGATTTTCGAACTGAATTGGCCCAAGAACAGTGCTTCGATCGTCTTCATGAGGCATTCGGCGATGAAGCACCAACCCTTCTAATAATTTATAACTGATTTGGTGAGTTCAAGCGTGGAGGTGGAGGCGTGAAGGTTGTCCAAAATCGGTCATTGTGCCAGAAACCGTCGATTCTGTGTGTGAACTGATAATGAAAGATCGTCATGTGATATACCATGAGATAGAGGCATCCTTGGATAATAGTTCCACTGCCGTGCATTCGATATTCCGCTTAGCTTTTCTCGTTAGATCCCGCATAATTTAACAATCGCTCCAAAAAGGTTCGTGTCGATTGGTGCAAAGGAATGATGAAAAAATTCGATCGCGGTGCTTCGAAAGACGTTTATAAGATTTTGCAAGGTGATGAATCATAGTTATATGCCTATGAGCCCGAAACAAAACAGTAGTTGACCATGTGGGTCTTCCAAGATGAGCCAAAATCAACAAAAACCATATTTTGGAGGTGTCTCGGATTGAGTGGCAAAAGTGCTTCGACAATTGGTTTGAGCCCATGCCATACTTTGAACAAAATAAACCCATTTTTGATGATAACCAAATGCATTTTCATAGTTTTTAAAAAAATATAAAATGCTATGAGAATTAAAGAAAAAGAGTAATAACTTGTATTCGAAATGAAAAGTAACAGGTTGAGAGCATTTGCTACTTTCAATATTGAACATATTTTAGCTATTCTTAATTTAAAATTTTTACCTGGTGCATCGATATTTTTAACAAATATTATCTATCATTATGGAATGTCATTAAAATCAATTTCTTATTGATTATTGTCGCCTTCTCTCATCATGTGTACTCTCATGTGTACTACTTTTATACATTTTTTTTATGAAATCTCTCATACAGAGTAGCACATTATTGTATGACCTCATAAAACTATGTGTCACGTTATATGTACATATTCATGATTCAATGTATTTACCACATCCAATTGTATTCTAGTGTTGGTTGACTATTGTATACATACATGCATATACACTTAGTATTTATGTACGTACACACTCGAATATATGTAGTAGTAATACCAATACAGTTTTAATGCGCTACATTCATATTGCAAAACTACTACGAATACGTGTACATACCGTGCATTGACCAGCAATTACACCAACATTACTTCTACAGTATATGAAATTACTAAGTAGCAATATTTGTTAGGGGTCTCGTAGAGTTAATGTTAGAGTTAGGTTTTACAGCGCTTCTATCGAAGTCGCTACGTATGTGTAGAATGAAGTACATTAGTACGTAGCATCAGTTGCCATAGCGATAGTAAATTAATGATGTTCATTAGTGTGCAACATTCTGCAGTAATAAAAACGCTAAAAACAAAAAGCAGCACGGTTCTGCATATTGCCATTGTTTTTGAAGGTGGCACTATTTGCTATTGCAGTGAAAATCTAACATGCGATTGCTTTTAGTTGTTTTTTGTAGTTAGTGATGTTGGTGATGTTGGCCGTTTGAAAGCAAAACCATTATATGTACATATATAAATATACTATTAATGGATGTATAACTGAGTAATGCTATTATTATTATCATTTTTATTATTTTATTATAATTATTACTATTATTATTATTATTTTATTATTATTATCATCATCATTATTACTATTATTTTCACCATGTGGCAATACTCTCACACCCATATCTACATTATGTTTATACCATTTCTCCCATTTTGTACGTAATTATATATTTGGCAATGCTGCTGTCCTCCATATCTTAGAAGCTCTCACTGTAATTATATTTAATTGTTTTAAATTTGTAATTAACGAAAAATGAAAATCTTAATTTTCCTCTTAACAATCAATGTGAATAAGCGGACTTTAATGGCACTAAAAAGACACACTCAGTTGGCTCAGATGTTTTGTTGCTGGTAATAATGACCCGTTCCAACAGACTTCAAATGAAACTGGTCGTTTTGGTGAATTTGCTAATGACACCTGAAAGTCTGTAGTGCAATTTGATCTGAGACTAGGTCCACATGGTCAACTATAAAAAGGCACTTGCACGAAATTGAAAAGGTATACACTACAGGTAGCGTATACAGCATCGATTATCTGAGTTTAATAAGGATTTTCGTCAATTACGTGGAACTTCATTTCTATACAAATTTCGTAAAGATTATGGTAACATAATCGTTAGCAGAGATGAAAAATATATCTCTTTGGATAACATTTGGTATGACGTTCGATATAATGACTCCATACCCTAAACCAAGCTTTCCAAAGAGTGCTCCTGTGCCTTATATTATTTCTCCAATAGATGGCTTTAGTAATCTGTATCTTGCGATTAGGTTAAGCTATATGGCGTTAGACAGATAGAATTTCGTACTAAATAAACTTTTCAGGCAGTTTTGTGATTGCTTGACTCAGTATTGTTTGAGCACGCGTCAAAGATGGACACCAGTAGAGAGAAAATATGCCATATTTTACAGTTTTTCTTCGGTAAAGGTGAAAACGCAAGCCAGACGGTTGAAAATGTGAATAGTGTTTATGGTCCTGATGCTGTAACAGTCAATAACGTGCTATCTTGGTTTCGTCGATACCGTTCCGGTAATTTTTTATGTCAAAAATATATCGATAAAATAATAGAAATCGTAAGCACTGTTTCTATTTCCCAGCAGCAAAACATTGCACAAAAACCCGTTTGGAACCATTTAAATAAGGCTGGATACAAAAAGAAGCTCTATGTATGTGCCACAAGAGTTAATGCGAAAAAAACCTCATGGACCGAATTTCCATCTGCGAATCGCCGCTGAATCACAACAAAATCGATCCATTTCTGAAACGGATGGTTACTGATGATGAAAAGTGGGTCACTTACGACAACGTCAAGCGAAAACGTAGTCGAATTACGGTCAGCCGACGCAAACGGTAACCAAACCTGGTTTGACGGTCAAGAAGGTTTTGCTATGTTTTTGGTGGGATTGGCATGGAATCATCTACTATGAGCTGCTTCCCTACGGCCAAACTCTTAATTCCGACCTGTAATGTCAACAATTGGACAGTCTGAAGGAAGCAATCGCCCAAAAGTGGCCAGCTTTTGCCAATAGGAGAGGAATTTTGTTTCATCAGGACAACGCCCGGGCACACACATCGATAGTGACTCGCCAGAAGCTCCAGTAGCTTGGTTGGGAGGTTCTTATGCATCCACCTTATAGTCCGGACCTAACACCAAGTGATTACTACCTGTTCCTGTCTATGGCGAATGAATTTGCTGCTGAAAAATTCGCCTCAAAATTTAATTTCAGTCCATGTACGATAAGTATTGGTATTATAAATCTTATTTATTTCAATTAATTACAAAAAAGTCCTAATTGGCTTTCGCTGGACGAACAACTATTAAACGTATTTTTCGTAAAGGAAAAATTATTAATATTTTTGTGTGTCACTTTACTTTTGTACTGTGCTGCAAATAAAAAGAAAAGACCATAGGATACAAGTGTAAAGTAGAAAAATAAATGAGATTACAATTAAAATGAACAAGGTTGATGTAACAAGTATAAGCTTGTTCACAGGAAAACTGGAACTCATTTGACGTTTGCAAATTCAATTAATAGTGAGAAAATTCATTTACAACATGGATGGTGCAGCTACTGACTTCTTTCCAACATTTTTTTGTAATTTTTGTTTATTCTTTCCACTTTCAATGAAATTATACAACATTTTCTGGTTTTCCTCTCTCTTTCTCTCTTTCTATCTCATTCACACACACTTCTTCTGTGCGTTGACTTTCGCTGAAATGTTAAACTGATTGGAGTTGTATTTTTTATTTTTCATTACAGTCCCTCCTAGTATGCAATTCCTTACGTAAGGATTTGTCTGCGTTTTATTTTTCCACCTCATTCTAGATACATACTTCATCTCACAGCTGTGTATTCTCTGATGCCATAAGTACAAGCTTCATGGTGCAGTTTCCGCTTGAAAACACAGCACCAACTTGCCATTCGTAGGCTCAACATTCGTAGGTTCACCGTACATAGTAACATCCACCAACAAACAACAACAGGCGGCAACAGGAGAAATATGTATGTACTGTTAGTAAACACAGCCAAATATACCAAAGCAAACGAAGCGAACAGCAAAACGTACTCGTTTTAAAAACCGATGAACGGATAAACGGACAGACGGATATTTTGGATGATCGGACGGACGTACGCATTAATGAGCGGCGGAAACACTTTTCTAAGTTCGTCGAAACGGAAAAAGGCAGTTGAAGCTGGAGGCTGTCATCGTCATCGTCATCGTCAACAACTTTGGCGTCATTGCGTTGCGCTTAGTTAACGTAAAATAATAACCACCGAACGTGAAATAAATAAATGGGCAAGTGGCACACGTGTAACTTGTATACGTACATAATATGAGCACATAGTAAGTGAGCCTTTTTCATATATACCTAGCCTTGGTGATATACGATGAAATGGGAATATGGCCAATTTCATTTCTTAGGTTTCTGTTGGAACGCAATTTTTTTAAACATGGAAAAAATGGTTTTATAGAAAATTAAGTAATTTTTCGATTTCTTCTTAAGGCTAGGTATATACCATTCAGCTCTTATATTTACTGTACCCACAAAGTTGATTCTGTTTGTTCTGACGGTGATGGCAATCGGCGCCGATAATTACTACATGCATCGACTAAACGACTAAAGTACCTAAACGTAAAGAAAGGTTTCATTTTCATATGAATTTTCTTCTTCTTCATGCCGATTTCTACTAGGAAAAAATATTGGCAGTCTCCTTGCTGATTGAACAGTTTGAGAGAAATACTTCAAACGATGTTCAATATGCTATCGAGTAAATGATATTGAAATAAAGGTATAGCAATTGAAGAAAAAGTTCTTTCGAAGAGCAGTATGAGAAAGGTAGAAAAATACCAATCATTGCATAAAGTGCTCCACAAGCATTTAAACAGTATGAAGTAGATGTACTGAAGCAACAAGATTTTAATTGATTTTCTCTTTAAATCAAATTGTATTTGTGCAAATTAAGAGTATTATAATAAATACAATATGTGTATATATTGTAAGGTATGCAAGCGTGTGTGTGTATTGAAAATTTAAGCAAATTAATTTTAAATAAATTATAAGCATATACGCATAGGTTCGAGTACATATGTACGTGCTATACTCGTGTACTATATTGAACAAGATATATACAATACAATGTACAACGAACGAATATTGTAAGTACACATGTGTTTTCATTTAATATCGTTACTCGTCTCTGCTCTTATGTGTATTAAGTCATTTATTATCTGTATATTATTAATTAACTTAATTGCTTTTTAAAATAAATCACATTGGCATCAAGGAATGATATGCGCAAGTGTTATATATGTATGTACAATGAACAACATGTGTTTTTACCTTTTTTTTGGCTTTAGATAATGCCCTATAAGCATAAATATGAACACATACTTATGTAGAATATAAATTGTAAATAAATTTTAAAATGAATTAAAATGTGAGGATTTTCAAAACTGCAACTTTATTTTAAGTGACTCTTCGGGAACTTGGTCGAAGAATCCATACACATATTTGATGACTCTTCATCAATAAATGAAAAAATTTCCTTGAACTTTTGAATAAGTGATTTAGGCAAAGATTAGTATTCTGATACACTATATCAGCCAATTCGCCTACTAATCTCGTCTCTTTGTTGCTTATATAAGTCAAATATATTACACATTTATCTTAAAATTGCTTTTGATATTCATGTTTCTCGAATTATAAACTGTTTGAGAATTATTGCTATAACAAATTGCAGTTTTTGTAGGCGAATAAAAATGTGTGCTTAGTTTTAGTCTTATGCAAGTAACTATTTAACAAATTTATCAAGTACTTGAGACTTTAATGGAAAGTATTCATCCAAGCAACCAATCAAACTATCGCCGCTGTGGAAGTGAGGGTATCCGAGGATCAAAATTTATCGATCCCACACCATTCTTAAAAATACGGCTTTTGTCAATCAACTTGTCATTCATACAGGTAAAGTATGAGATCCAGATAGTACAGAATTTACAGTCATTGGACCATAATTTGCGTAGTATTTTCACTGAATAAACTGATAATTATTGAAAATTGAACACGAATTTTATTGTTAAATCTTATTTAGCGATGATCATCATTTCTAGCTCAAAATTAGACCGAACGAATGGTCACAATTCATTAATAAACACTTAATGCCATAAAATGTACAAGCTAATAAAGTTTCTATGACAACAATCATCTCAATTAATAATTGTTAAGAAGGCGAACAGCCTGAGAACTAGTCGTGAGGAGTGTGAGGTGTCCAGGAATTTCTGGCCTAGGCTGGACATGAGAAGAACGAGGGTATTTCTGTCCTTAGCGAAACCTGCAGTTAGAATTGTTACCGGGGTGCTCACTGGGCATTGTATCATCACGCCAATGTTTCAACGTTGGTATATACCGACGAGCGGACTGTGTAGGAGTTGCCGAGATGAAGAGGAAGAATCAATAAACCAATATCTGTGTCTCTGTCCAGGACTACGGACAAAACGTCTTCAATATTTGGGGTCTGGTTCCTTCACAGGACTAAACGAACTCGCGAAAGTGGACTCAAAAGAGCTTCTTAACTTCATATGGAGAACCAAAAGGTGTACGCCTTCCCAGAGTAACCATGAACACTGGTTACTCTGGGAAGGTGTGCCTTCTTCTGCAATCAAGGGCAATCACAATGGGCAATAGATGGCTCCGAGTGGAAGTGTAAATAACTGTTCAACCTTCAAACCCAACCTAACCTAATCATCTCGGTGAGGACGTTCATCCTTTCTATTCATATATAGGCTTTAGGATGCTTGAAATCAAAATGCCCTTTAAATGATATAAATTGTAAGTAAAATAATAACATGCAGCTACTGTTATCATCATAATTATTATCAGCATAATCATCAACATCATCATCATCATCATCATCATCACCATCATATAGTTACATCCAAATTAATCCACACAAACAGTCAAATCTCAAAAAGTTTAGTGAACAAGTAGAGCAGAGTTTAGTACAAACGGCAAATAGAATCGCCCACAAAATTAGACCTCAAATGGTGAGAGCAACGGCAAGGGCAAGAGTTAGAGAGCGTTAGAGGACGCTACCAACAAAAAGCAATAACAAAAATAGCTACTATTATTGCAACCATATTTGAGATGCTCTTTCTCCTAGCACCACCATTACTCGACATCACTGATTTGTGCTTTTACATCATGAAACATGTACATATATATACGCTTATATGTATGGGTGTATCCACATAGTGTGTATGCGTGATAAATTTTCATTTAAAGCAAGACAATAAATGTCAAAATTTGTTGTCAGTAGCATGCTATATGAACGAGTAAAATCGTCTATGCAATGAATAGTGTATTATAAATGTGTGTGTGTGGGTGTGTGTGTATATGTGTTATGAGTCCATAGAGGCGGTAACAACTTTTAATCATTATAGCATACAGACAAGACACACACACACACACACAGTTTGCTATAGTTATTAGTATAATAAGAAAAACAGTAGCAATCCATAAGTATGTTTGGGTTTGTGTGTATATACACACAAACAATGTGGCAGTAACAGTGATGGCAACTAACTATGTACATACGAGTACAAATAAAAGCCCCATGTCTGTACGTCCGCCTGCCTGCCTATCTGCCTGTCTGTCTGTATGTCTATTTCACTGTTTGTATGACAATGTGTTCCAAAAATGTATGCAAGTGGAGGCCAAATACATATGTACATTACTAGAATGTGTATGAGTTCAACATTATACATAATGGCAATAATAACATCTACAAACTGCTACATTTACTTTCAGATATGTGCTCTCTTCTTCATAATATTTATGTAAGTTTTTCAAAGTCCCTTTTTGGCAATAGGAATAAATTTATTAAATGGGGGTATATTTTTCATACGGTAGCCCATACAAAATCCACCAACCTGAACTTATCTGCAGATTCATCAAAAGGTTGCTTCTTCTTGATATGTGACAATGGTCACCAATGCCTCAACAAAGGAGTGACGATGTCTTGGGTGCTATTGAATAGTAGGTCAGTTGACACACAAAAACGGTCACGATTTAATATTAACGACTTGACTTATAGCACTAGCATAGGAACTGGTCGTCCGAAAATGAAATGATGCTGATCAAATTGATCGCGTTACGAAAAATTGTGAAAAAAGTACCATAACTACTAAAGATAAACATGAAACAGAAAGAACTGTGTTCAGCATATTGGTAGTATTCGATCTCAAATCAATGCAGCTGCTTTGGATCATATTTAGAGTTCTAGCAGGTCTTTAATAAAAAAAAATTGCTTCAAACTCCAGATCCACCAATGCAACAACTTTGTATTCATAAAAACAAAAATCTATTATTTCTAACAATGCCCACTTCAAAGTCGGAAGTATGTGAAAATGCATGCTTTGATAAAATACTTTACGTGAAAGTTTCTAAACCACATATCGGTAACATATGAGTCAATCATGTCACAAAAGACAACTATTCAGTATTTGACCATGTCTGATAGTGACATTATATCAGAAAAGGACAATTATTCGGTTTTTGACAATTTTAATAGAACCCATCTAGTTCCATTCAGGTTTCATTCACAAAAAAATGCTCAAAGGAAACTTCGCCGATATTCCGCACATTTTGCACAGTGATCTGCCAGTAGTTCATTGAAAAGTTTTACCAGTTTTCTATTGGCATTCCAAACAGTATATATCTTAGCACGCTCAGGGCCAATAAACTCTCTCGAATGCCGCATACCAGCTTTAGCTCTCAAATATTAGAGTATGCTTTGGTTTTTCCGCTTCTCCCATCAAGTTACTTTTTAAGACTATTGTTTACCACACAAAATAGTTTTGGGACAACGAAAGGGTAGCCTGCGAACTTCCCTCATTGACTTTCATGCTTTCATTGATTTCATGCCATTTAGAGTTACAAAGTTCCAGTAATCCGACAGTTGCTAGGCCAACGTTGATTACAATTAGAAGTTCATTAGAGATTTTAAAGGTAGAGAATCTGTAGTGTAAAAATTTCCCTATGAATGAAGTTGATTATAGTATAATAAAAATATATTTACGTACGACCGCTTTCTTTCGCACTCATACGCTCTTTCGTTGACTCCAAAATCGGTATATATTGGCACACACCCAAATATCTGAGTAATTTAATATTGTCCTTTAGAAATTTCAAAATGATTTCATAGCCATTGCTGGTTAGAGAAGAAACTCTACTCTCTAAGATTCACTAAATAGATCATTAAATTTTCTACGTGAGCTTTTCAAGGTTCTCTCTTAGGGAAAGTTCAAAATTTCTATGTATTATATTGGTAATTTAAACTGCTCTCAATGTCATAGAAAGCATCACCCTCGATATGGATTAGTGTCTACGTTATTATAGCTACATGTGTAGCATATTAGCAAGCCAGCATATCAGTAAAAAGTTGCAAAAACAACATTGACGACGACAGGACGAGTACATAACATGAGATTCTCTTTTTTTGCAGAGCACAGCTTGAGGTCATCTCAGTCTCGTCGGCAATATTCTTGCATCATCATTTTGATGGGTGGGAGAATAAAACAAACAAAAACTTAAATGAGCCTATTTCTTTGTTCATATGTGAGCATAGGTTGATACAGATGATACAAGCTGCTTAGTGTTTTTTTTTTTTTTGTTGTATGTGCTATTATTGTTTCTTTACGCTACGTTAGGAATACTCATAATATTCATAACACCATTTCAATGCAAACGATGCCCTTAGACCTAAAAAATAAACTTGAACTAAAAAGATATAAGTTAACTTGTGTGTGTGTGTGTGTGTGTGGAGAAAATGTTAAAATTCCAAAAGCATACTTTGACACACCCCACACATATGCACGCACTCATTCACATGTATGCATGATAAATATTCACATCGCTACAATACAAAACAAAGAGATTTCATTTTGTGTCATTGTTGTTGTTGTTGTTGCTGCTGTTGTTATAGCATGCTAGTAGCGTTGCTATTTAATTTGTGATGTTCGCTCGTTTCACTCGTCCTTGACAGCAACATAAACTACACTTGCCACTTTGTACATGCGAAATTATATATATGTAGTTATTTGTGTATTTGTTGCCCACATATGTTGATTAGTGTAGTGTAGCGTGTGTGCGTATCGTATATACATACATGCGTGTGAATAAGTGGAAGTATTTGATGCTTACTACTTACAAGTTTATAACTGACAGCACACACCCAACAACACACGCACATTAGCATATACATACATGTAAGCACTGTCCACTATTCACACATGTGCTCATAGACATTTTTACGTTTTGCATTGAATGTAAATGTCCATTTGTGTTGATCTTTTTCGACTGTAGAGTAAGGGAGTGATGAGTGGGTCAAGAGTGTGATTTGTTTTTTTGATTTTTTGTTGGTTCTTTTTTTTTGTTTTTTTGGAAAGTCATCATAGCATCAAAGTGTATGAAAGTATATGAAATATGTTTAAATTACTTTCACACACACACACACACACGTACATAGAGAAATGTGCGTGTTGTAGATATAGGAAAAGCTGACAGATAAAACGAACGACATCGCTGATGGTTATACTCATGATGTTGATGATGATGCTGATGATGATGATAATGATGATGATGATGCAAAAAGTTTAGATTGAAAAGTGTGAGTGAATGAGTAAGTGACAAGTGTGATATTAAGTGCGTACGAATGTGTGTGTGTGTGTGCATGTCTGTATGGATATTGCATATTTGACATAGTTTTTGCAAGAGTCACAAACAAAATATTACATACCATTTATGATTATCATATCAGTGTGATTGTAAATCCTATATATACATTTTTGCTCTATCTCATTTTTTGCTCTACAAAAAATGTTCATTTTACTTACAGAAGGACAAGCACAAATATTATAGTGTACTTATATATACAATATACATAAGTGCATATACATACTTGTATATGGCACACTGATATTTATATTTATTTTATATAGTATGAAAAATGCTTAAAATATTTGTTTTTAATTATCTTTTGAGTAGTAGGAAGCTCTCAAATGCAAAAGAGAAGAAAAATAATATTACAAGTATCATATGCACTACAACTAGTCTGTGTAAACAAACATATGGTTACATTCATGTATTTCAAATCGTATGAAGAAAATATCAAAATGGAATTTCTAATAATTTCTTTCGTACATTTTTTTATTATTATATATTTTCGATGGTAAAATAAATGGAAATCCTTCAAGTATTTGAAGATTTTATGATGTGCAATTTTTATACCCTGCATAATGCAATATGCATGGTATATTCATTTCGGTCAGATGTTTGTGTCCACTTGAAGGAATCTCCGGAGATATAGACATGGATATATATTCGTGATCAGCGTCGATTAAATTTTCGATTTAACGATGTCCGTCCGTCCGTCTGTCTGTCACCTGGCTGGTTCGCACGATAACTTGAGTAAGTATTGAGCTATTTCGATGAAATTTGGCATAAGTAATCTATGATCCAAGGGTACGGAGGGGATTGATATTGGGCATGATCGGTCAATAACCACGCCCACACCAAGCATTCAAAGCGACTAACCTCGAAATGTTCAAAATCTTTAACTTGCTATAACTCACACAATATACCACTTGGGACAACAATATTTTGCACATAGAGTTATATTATACTACTATATAACCTCACCAAAAGTGGATGAGCCACGCCTACTTTCTAGCGTAGCTCCCATACAAAGTGTCTGTACTTCTTTTAAATTGAAACTGCTGTAACTTCTACAATCTTCTGTCTAGAATAACCATAATTGACACTTAGATTAACACGGTAGTCGGAAATAATATGGCAGAAAATCAATGTGCCATGCCCACTCCTTTTTGGGTCTCCCATACAAAGTTGCGGAAATTAAAAAAAAATGTTACCGGTTATAACTTGCAAACTATTCAGCGTAGAATAACGAGATTTAAGGTGTGGATTAGTATTGTACGAGCAACTAGGCTCACAGAAAATGGGCGCACCACGCCCAGTGTTTGTCGTAGCCCCCATACAAATTTTAAATTGAAACAGCTGTAACTTAGGCAATCTTATGTCTACAATAACCATAATTGACACTTAAATTAATATCGTAGTCGGAAATAATCTGGCGAAAAATCAGCGTACCACGCCCACTTCTTATTGGGGCTCCCATACAAAGTTGAGGAAATTAAACAAAAATGTTAACCACCATAACTTAGAAACTATTCAACGTAGGACACCAAATTTAAGGTGTGGATTAACATTGAAAAATTAATTGGATTTACCAGAAAGTGGTAAGCCACGCCCACTTTTTATATAGCTCCCATACTAAGCCTCGGAATTATCTTAACATCCTTTTACTTCGTCAAAGTCAACCATATTTCGAGTGTAAATTAGTAGTATATGCAAAAATTGTTTCTCGAAAAGTGGAAATAAAAGAAAAGTTGGATATTCGAGTAAACTTTTTATATATAAATCTACATATGCAGGGTATAGTTTGGTCGGCCCCAGCCGACTGTAAGGAGATTTTTTTGATTTTCATTTTGTCTATATATTTTTAAAGCATACTATTGCTGCATATGTATAGGTACATGTTGTTCAATTTGTTGCTAAATGATTATTTATATTTTCGTCATCATATATATTAAATATTTTCGACGACATATATGCTCACAAAAATTGCACCAAATGTTTGTTTTCTTTTAATTTGATTCGAAAGAGCTTAGATTTTTGACATCGTGCAATCCATAAAATGACATCAATCATTTTGATTGCACTATGCACTAAGCTATTAGTTAGATTGAAATGTTCATTATAGTCGTCGATGCGATACACATACTACGAACACTTATAGAAAAACATAGTCTGAACAAAAAGAAGCTATTAGGAGTCTTCATTGACCTGAAAAAGGCGTGTGCCTAGAGATCTAGTGTGGTAGGCGCTAAGATCCCAGTCTATCCCAGAAAGAACCATAAAACAAGTCCAAGACACTTACTGCCAAGTCACCACACAAGCGCGATGCATATTTGGGCTCACGAAACCTTTTAATGTAGATCTGGGCGTTCACCAGGGCTCTGGCTTTAGCCCGCTGCTTTTCAACCTGGTGATGGATTTACTTACGCGCGACATCCAAGACAACCTGCCATGGACGCTTTTATACGCGAACGACGTTGTGCTACTTGCCGAAAATAAAGCTGCTCTACAAGGAAAGCTGAACCTATGGGTGGACGCGCTTGAATCAAATGGCTTGAGGGTAAGCCGCAGCAATACCGAGCTGATTGAGTTCCAGTTCGAATGATAAGTCGAAAAAACCTGCCTAAAGCTTGGTGGCGATTCCATCAAGAGCGTCGAAAGCTTCAAATACCGTGGCTCGCATATTAGTGTAAACGCCACGCTTGACAAAGAAATATCGCATAGATCCAATGTGGGTGTCAGAGCTGGAGATCCACACTTGTTCTTTGCAACAAGAGGATGCCACAACACATAAAAGGTAAAATCTACAAATCTATTATCAGACCAGCAATGCTTTATTCCTCTGAGTGCTGGACGACACTGCAGAACCTACAACAAAAACTACATGTGACGGAAATGCGTAAGCTACGTTGGGCCAGTGGTGTTACCCTACTCGATAAAGTCCAGACTAGGTACATCCGTGGAAGCAGCAAGGTGGTGCCTATCACAGATAAGCTGCAAGAAAATCGCCTCCGTTGGTATGGTCATGTAATGAGGAGACCGGAAGATCATGTATTGAGGAGAACATTGGCATTGGAAGAGAGTAAAAGAGCCCCAGGAAGACCACTTCGAACTTGGTGCAACTTAATAAAAGCAGATTTGCGTAACAAGAACATAAACGAAGAGACGACACAGGATCGCACTACCTGGAAATATCGTACAAGGAGAGCCGACCGCAAATAGGAAAAGGCTAGGACAAAGAAGAAGAAGAAGAAGTTCATTATAGTAGTGAACGATTTTTTTTAATGACAAAATCATTATAATTCAATCAATCATGCTTTTATACGATAATATGAAATTATTAAAAAGGATCATATTATATTATAGAAAAAATAAAAGAGCGTGGTCTACTTATTTATAATTTTCATTCAAAAGTTTGTCAATTTTCGGCAGTTTTCTTATTTCTCAAAAAAACTTTACGATTCAATAATACTGCAGAAAAGAAAGAAAAAGGAAAATATATTTTTGCCTTAGTTGTACCTTGAAATCGCATTAGCTGGAGTTACATATTATGTTACTATGCAACTTAGTTGTACGGGCAACATTTTTCGAAAGATCCATACTAATCCCACCTTTCAAAATATTTACTTTGATATAAAAACATGTTTTTCATAAAACTGATGTGATCGAATATCCAGAAGACGTGCCTCAAGATGTCCTAAAATTGTTTATATGTGTGTGGCACTTATTTTTGTCGTCTGATTTTCTTCATTTTCCGAAAAACATTTTTTTATATCCTAGTAAATATTTTGATTTGACAGACTAGTGTTGATCTTACAAAAAAAGATTGCCCTATATTACAGCTACATTTTAGTACACTAGTGTGAAATAATAATAATTTTTATCAAACACACACAATGCAGAAAGAAATACGAGTAAGTATGTGGAAGCAGACAAACGATGAGAAGGAAAATATGTTAAGGGTAATGTGTACTTAAAACTTTGACGCTTTGAAAAATTATACAGCATATACTACCATATACCATATATGTGTGTATATTTAACAACCTTCTTGCTTTTAATACCAACATACATAGAGACACATATATAAGTACACTTCAATAAATACTTACATATATGAATACCTATGCTACATACACGCATGCCTCATAAAATGCACTTGTGTATCGATAATTACATGAAAAACTTTTTCGTTTTCAACTATTAACAAACTCTCACTTACTGTATACTGGGTACACTCACGTTAACAAAGAAACAAACACCCTGATGCACATAGATATTCACATCCATATGCTATGTGCTTATATTAATTTTATTACAACAGAATTTAGCAATAGATTTTAACGCTTGACAGCCGTCCGTACAAAAGAAGATTGCAACTCATTTAGGTATTAGATACTCATACAAACAGACACATATGTATCTATAGAAATACATAAGGGCTGACCGAGTTTCTTTACTGTAATTTATACTTGATATGCACATACTCCTATAGTCCAATTACAAATTCCGTAGTTACAGTAGACACAGTGATGAGTGGAGCGTCAAAATATTGTTACTACATACAATCATACAGATGTGTGTATATTAGATCGACCAAAAACTATGCAAAATGTTTAGAGTATGATATTTTATGCATTGAAAGTTTTTCTGAGGGTTTTACACAAAATCGGATTTGAAAAAAATAAATACTCAAAAATGTGATTTGGTCTATTTTATGTAAGCTTTTATCATTGTAAAGATTCTAAAAAAATTTTTTACAAATAGCAGACAAAAAGCAGATCAAATGTGAAGGGAGAACCAGTATCCAATAGTCAATATGGCCATGCTGGGCATATTGTGACAGATATATACATGTGACATATTTAATTGAGAGTATTCAAAAAACATATTTTCAATATTTGGACAGATCAAATGTATGTACAGATGGACTGTATTGCATATACTCAGCCTCGCGGGGAGACAAATCACTTTTATTGCAAAACACATTACTCGATTTAGGCTTCTTTTAGTTTTTATGCTTATTCCAACAGCATTTGCGATTTTTTGCACTTCTCAAAAATGCTATTTCTTGAAAATTATTCCATCGAACCAAATATTCTACCTCCCAACGGTTTCTTCATGTATGGAAACGTAAAATAGCCTTGTATGATAGAAGCTACCATAATTAATGGTGAAAATTTATTTTTACTACACATTATATACACGAATTTCTTTCAAAACATCATTGAAATGAAGAAATTGAAACCATGTCGAACCATGCTTCAGCTCACCTTTCTTCTCTTCTGTTGTATTCTAATGGATATTTTTTCATTCACATCTATAAACCGATGCCCGAAAATTCTTTGGATGCTCACATGGAAAAAAAATTGTTGATCAATGCAATGCAATGCCTCAAATTCAACTTTCATAAAAATCACAGTTTTCAACGTTCTTTCGTCTTTCAGATATTATAATTGAACCATTTTTGGCGCTCAGTTATGAGTTAAAACTAAAACTCATTCACACGTGGTTTAATGTCTTAAAATATTAATTTCCGGATGCTTCTGATCAATGTTTCATATTTGTGACAGCCATTTTTCGAAAAACTTTCTCATTAAACTGAAAGTCCTATCGAATGTGCTCTAGGCTCGGTGATGGACAGCAGTAATGGAGCTAAAAACTGAATGTGCGTTCAAAGAATAAAATACCAGACGGAATAAAATATCGATTACTGCTGAAATTATCTACATCGATAGTTACTCAGAAAGTTCTAAAAGCTTCATCTGTCTTCTTGTTCGTATATAGATATTAGAATGGACCTACTTTGACGTAAAAAGGCAAACATTTTATGTCACAATTATATTTTTGTCTGTCATCTGAAGTTTTTTTCATCGCAAATACATACATAATACATACATCAATGAAAGATGTTTTACTTAGATCTTAGTGTTGGACACCATTGGAAATTGATACCGAACTTCTGGTGGGAGATACCAACTGGTATCTTACTAACTTACTTATGTGGCCATAACAACCGAATATCGATTTAGGGCGAATATAACATTCTTCGCCAGCCATTTCTGTTCTTCGCTAGCTGGCGCCAGTTAGAAATTCCAAGCGCCATCAGGTATCAGTTGGTATTAGCGTACGAAAATAAGGACAAGTGTCGAAATGTACACTAAAAATCGATTGTAGGTTGTCATACAAAGCCCAAGTAAATTATCATATAGCCCTCGTGTGTGTGTTTGTTTAACTTGTTTAATAGCCCAACTATTTGAAAGTTACAAAATTGTTGACTACATTGAAAATAGAAGAAAACATAAAAACTTTTCACGTCGTTGTTAGTGTTAATGTTCCGATTAGTATTCACTCTTTTTCATAGAATAACTCACTTGGTGGCCAGGTATGCTAGTCTCGATGTTAGTTGGTTCATCATCAACAACAACAACAATAAGTGCTGCAACAATACCGACAATATGTGCCACTTAATGAAGGCCATTACAGTCATTAGCTACACTGTAAAAGCAATAACGAACGAATGAACTAAGAAGAACTTTACGATATGTCTGAACATATGCTTAGAAAGAGAAAGTTTTTAGCTATAACCCGAGCACAGAAGAAAAAAAATTCAAATATCGAATGCGTACATATAATTTCCGCTTGGTCAATTATTTTACCTGAACACCGGTGCGAGTGAAAGAGTTGGAGTGTGGAATGCAGCACAACCGTGACTGTAAAACTTTTAGCAAAGAACACTCTGTATTACTACTACTGGTACAGCACAAAAATATTCTGAATATTTGATGCTATGTATGGTACATATTTGTATACTTTATAGTACAAATACATTTCGATAAAATTTTGAAGTTTATAGGTAAATGTTGAGATGCTGATATCTATAAAGAGGAGAGAGAGAGAGAGAGAGGGAAGGAGATAAACTCATATGCAATATCAAAGTTAGGAAAAATATCAGCAGCAGCTTAAATAACTTTCTGGCCCAGAATATGACTTTGAAAGTATATATACTTATAGTACACGTTATATAAATACTTACAAATTTGAAGGAAATACTACAAAAGCTGCTCAAAAATTCAAATTTAAAATCAATATTTAAATATATCTCTATAGGTGCATATGAGTTGTTGATATTTTGATCTTGAAACAAAAAAAAAAAAGAAGGACATCAAATTCACAGAACTTGTATTGATAATATTTGTAAAGTTTTATAAACATAAACAAGTTGTAAAAGTGAAATGTATTATGGAAATTGGATATTTTGAATTTGTTTCACTCATGGTTGAAAATTAATTTTTTGCTCCACCCTTTATTGATGCAATAAATTTAACAGGTTCTTCGAAGCCCCATTTCCCAAAAAAGAATCTCGTCTGACTAGGAAATTGAAATTACAGTGGCCGTAATTTACTTGTGATCGAATTTAAAGAATTTATTTTCTCAATTATGGTAAACAACATTCGATAAGATGAAGATGTTAATCAACTTTAGTGATTTTCTTCTGGCTTAACATATTTCCAAAAATTACTTGGTGACATTTATAGAACAAAACTGTATACAAAATATTACTAAACTGGAAAAAAAGATATGAGACTACGTTATAGCTTTTACTGCAGCTCATTTCATTGTATTTAACTGTCAGAATTTACATTAAAGAACATATAAGTATGTACTACATGAGTTGATAAGACTTAAGCTAAGATCCTACTATCGGCGCAATGAGACGATTCTCGTGTGCCGATAGTGTGAACACTCACAATTTTTCAAAATGCGACAATCTTCGCCGAAATGATGCTGACTATGGACGATCGAAATCAACCCTGATGTGCCGATTATGTGAACACTCCTTTCCACTCCTCTCCAATATCGAGCAATGATACTATAAAAAGAGTATGCCGATTTTTATCGGCCACTTTCGCGCCAATAATAGTCGGCAATCTGCACCGATATTTCAAAATAATTGCTTACATAAGAAGAAGAAGAAGAAGAAGTACAAAGAAAAACAACGTGAAGTAAGTTTTCGCTGAAATTAATTAATTTTTCTATACATTTATTATTAAATGTTATTATTAATATATTAAAATATTTAGAATTTTTAGAAATAATTGAAGTGGATTCAGACGATAAAGTTTTTGCAATTTTTCATAATTCAATAAATTCCACTTAAGCAAGTGCAATCGATGCACTTGGGAATAGTCTTGCGAGGAATATAAAGACCGTCAAAAAAGAGACAAAGCCTGACAAAGTATTGCAGAAAAATTTCATTCGCACGTAATTTGTGAAAAAAAATTTTTGATTTTCGTCTTTACGAAATTCTTGTAAAGTGCTTTCATATGCAACCATATTCACTTCTTTTTTTATTAACAGTTCTCTCACCCAAATGCTCCGTTTCTTGATTGTTCTTTTATTTTTCACTTTTTGTTTTTTTTTTTTTTTTTTTTTAATTATTGACGCCAGAATATATACAGCCATAGCAATTTTCTATTTTTGGGTGTAATCCATTCCGAAATTAAAGCTCTGTTTACTAACAGTACAATATCAAAAAGATATGATTTATTGCTCGCACGATAGTGTGACCGCATTGTCCCGATTATTGTCGCATTTTTGTTTTGGCCGCTATGCACCGAAAAATATTGCCACAATACACGATGATAATGGGATCGCTAAAAAAATAATTGTACAATTTTTTGACATATGCACCGATTTCACACGATGAAAATCGGTACAGATTGTGCTATTTGCACCGATAGTGGGATCTTAGTTTTAGATTTTTTGCTTTTTGAACTAAATAATGCGGTAACAACAAAAGAATGGCATTGGTAAAACATTACGATCAATCTACTCTGTCAGATACTATACAATGATAAAATTATGGTCTGCTGAGCGCTCTGGTGGACCCAAAAGAGGTGACAAGTGCAGAATTGATTAAAAAATTCCATGGGATATGGTAGTTTTAACCGACCGTAAGTTAAAAGTGGATAAATTCTACATGAACCTTTACAACTTGTAAGGTGAGAAAGCCTTAATAGAAAGACAGTGTCGGAATTGGTTGGGCAAATTTTGTTCCGGAGATTTTTCACTCAGGGATGACCAACGATCAGGTCGACCAGATGAGCTTAATGATGATCGAAATAAAGCCATAATCGAATCGGATCGTCAAATAACTGTACAAGAGATATTAAAGCAGTTAAATGTGTCACATGCACCTATTGAGAAACATTTAAAACGTATGAAACATCTTTGTATTAAAAAAAATGTTTTTGTTTTTGTATTATACAGTTGGCAATTACTTAGTCGCCAGCCCAAATTTTTTTTTATAATATTAATATACTGTCTTGGAAAAGGAATAACAATTATAGGATATTACTTATTATGGGTCCCAGTTGGTTATGGTTAAAGGGTCCCAGCGTCTTGGACAGCACATCACTGTTGATAACTGCGCTTTTGAAGTAGTGAAGGACTTTATCTATCTTCGAACCTGGAGATATTGCGAAGGATCACTCTTGCAAACAGGTGCTACATTCGGCTAAGTAAGCCCTCTCTCGAGACACGAAAATCACACTCTACAAATCTCTCATCATGCCTGTCCTTACATATGGCGCCGAAGCTTGGACAATTTCCACCTCAGTCCTACGCAAGATCTTTGGACCTATTTGTGTTGGCGGTGTGTATCGAATTAGGTAGAACCATGAACTGTATGAGCTGTATGCCGACACGAGGTCATGTCGATCGAATGAAAGAACACGCTGCGGCTAAGAAGGTGTTATATTCGGAACACACTGGTGAACGACGTAGAAGAGGAAGACCTAACCTCCGGTGGAAAGATCAAGTGCTGGAGAACTTGTCAGCGCTAGGAATTTCTGACTGGTGCCAACTAGCGGAGGAAAGAGCTGGCTGGCGAAGCATGCTAGATTCGACCTGAATCGATTTTTGGTTGTAATGGCTACATAAGTAAGTAAGTAAGTAACTTATTATGGGACCATTTAAATAAAGAAATCAAACTAAAATGACATTTTTTAGCTCAGAAAAACCTTTAATTTTGCAATAAACCAATACACTGGACTGCAAAACATTCATTTCGATGACTAAACTACGTGAATTACGATATGAATTGGTCTCACATCCACGAGATTCTCCATGTGACTACTACTTTTGTTTCCAACCTTGAACAGATGACTTCGAGTAAAAGAATTTGATTCCAGCGGGTAAGTTATTGCTGGAACAGATATATTTTATATTTTACCACCTTCTGTGAGGTAAATAATTCGTAGTCTTTACTATCTAATATCTAATACTTTTTCATTGTCTGCCATTCCCATATTTCGGAAACCTTATCAAAATGTTAATTTCGGAAGCTTAGAAGAACTTCAATTTATTTGTAGTTAAGTAAATACTCCATTCAATAATTTAAATGCAACATAAAGAATGAACACTCTGAATTTGGTCGAGATTTTATTATGCATTTAAACTTATAATGTATGTCAAAAAAAGAAGACATATCTAAATGATTCAAAAATCTACATACAACAATGATTTAATTTGGTTGTTTTCATTACCTCCTTTACAAATTGAAATGTTATTGCATGACAATTTCTTTTCAATTCACTTTCAATTCATTTATTTTCATCTCGTTCATTTCCATTCATACACAGGCTTGAATGTGTACTGGCATCGGCACCTTTATATATATTAAATGAATTCTACTGTCAGGTAAGTGCTATTTTGCTTTTACTACTAAAAATTGATGCAAGTGTTAAAATCATATAGCTTTCAGTTGACTTTGATTTGTACTTTGACATTTGATAACTACCTTGAAGAGTAAGTAATGTGTACATATGTTTGAATGCACAAATGAATCTAGTTGAATAGTAACTATTGACCCCATTTGACTATATTAATTGTTAGAGGAAATAGGGAAAAAAAATGCTTGTATGAACAATAGAAGACAGTAATAAGAAATTATTACTACTGGTGCTACTGTTTTAACTACAATTGCTAATGCATTTTGCTACATACAGTGGTTTCCCCACAACTTTAGCATATATGTACAAGTAGAATATATCTATATAAATTGTTGATAGTATTCTCTTGTACTCTTGTACTATCAAATATTCACTATAGTAGTACCAATTTGGTGCATTCTCAACAAATAAATTTGTAGACTTTGTTGTTGTTGTTGTTGTTGTTGTAAATTGCAAACTGTCATGTACATACACAATTGGCAACAATACTATTTAGCAACATTCCATTGTGACTCTTGCAACGACAAATTGTTGCCATATGACGACGACGATGACGACGATGACGGCAATTCACTTTTATTACCAAATATGTACGTACATTTGTTGACGAAGTTGACAACTGTGACACCACCACATCACCCAAAATAGAATGATTTTCTACAAAAAGCACACAAATATACATACTCATGTATATAGCAACAATATATGTATATAGAATTAGTTGCAATACAACGGGAAAGTATTCGTAATACCAAGAAGGGGAAGAAAATTATTGCTATTGTTTTGAAAATGGAACAGAAGGGAGCCACATACAAATGAAATTTAAGTATATTTTAGGTAATACACATATGTACAATACAATATTTACAGGTTACACAATGCAATCTAATATTTATACAACATACATTTAGAAGTTGAAACCTTTCAATCTAAAGTCCTTTTCTTATTTTCATGAAAATGGACAGTTGATGTAGTAAACGATGATATCATAAATGCAACAACAGATGTGCATACATATGTATTGAAAGAATACCGGAAAATCGATTGTACTTAAGAGTTTTTCAATGGATATTATATTTAGTATATTGTACACATTTAGTACATATACCTACTAGATGTACATAGTTTTCTGATATTAGTGTTCATATTCTCATTGTTAGAAATTGTATATAATTTCCGGTAAATATTGCAGTTTGTATGGAATTCGTAGGCAAAAATAGTGTACATTTGTTGACTTATAACATACTACTCCCACATCTGAATTTTTGAAGCACCTAAAAGTATGCTACCAACTTTTCTACTTCTTTTTCAAATTATACTTGGGTTAAAAGCTTTATATGTTACAAGGCTAAATTACTTTATTACTTAATGTCAACCAGCATCATCATAATCATCATCATCATCATCATCATCGTCGTCATCATTCTCATCATCATTTTACTGGTTGCAATTCGTGACGTGCGCTTTCTGCTTGTCTCGTTACTCATCATCACAATTGTGCTGACTCTACATCAATCATAATTTATCTTTTTGTTTCAAAAAAAATTCGCTACGCCTAAATGAATGCTTCCAAAAATGTTAAATTCTTAATGAATTCATTCATAAAATTACTTAATTACGCACGCATCCAGTGTTGATAATAACTTACAATGTATACGAATATACCACTTATTCCACTGAGGTGGATGGTGTTTAAGTGAGAGTTGATGCGATACTTTTGTTACATTATTTCCTTTTGTTACTCATTACATCGGCGTATTTTTTTCATTTGCAAAATATTTTTTTTTCTACTGTTTCACATTGCTACTGCTACTTACCATCGCTCTTATTTGCTTTTATAATTATACCCATATTCTATATTTTTTTGGTGTGTTGTTATCTCAAATTTATTAAAATTTACACAATTTCCACATTAAGCGTACAGAATAACAGTTAATTTGTATCTATACTATATTCAAGGTGTAATTTATGCGCCTACATTGAGCAGGCCCATTGTGAAATCTGCCCTTAAGTAGACTGTAGAGAGATCAGGCCAATGAGAACAGGACAATCCATTGGTTTTTTTTCAATTGTTAGATTTTAGATGGTGGCATTCCTTTTCTAGTCGCGCTTGATATATCTTATGGAGCCGGAAAAAATATTACCCCTTACTTTTGAAAGGATTGTTTAGCAGAGCCACAAAATCCCTAAAAATATAATCTCGAGGTTTAAGAAAAGTTCTCAAAACACACAATATCTGCTCACAAAATCCAAAAATGTATGTCATCATCCAAGCACAATTGCCCAGCCCAAAATCGGCCATATAGATAGATGTGAATAGGTCAAACGACACCTAGAAGGTAATTCCCCCAGGCACTCAAGCAGTGATACCGTTTATACCAAAGACTTGACTGAAATACATTAGAATCAGGAAGAGAAGAACGGAATTTATAAAATGAATAGGAAATGAAAAAATATAAAACACTAAAATTGCCAAAATTATAACCATTACTGAATTTCAGTCCCGATAGTCTCTGTTCGACTCGTATGTGAAAAATATTAAAGATGATTAATTAAAGAGTAATAAGAGTATGGTCACTGAAAAATTTATATCGTAATTCTACCCATTTCCAAAGCAAAGTAGAGAGTCGAGTCGAGCCGTAGTTCAGTGGTTAGTGTGTTGGCCTTCTGATCTGTAGGTCATGGTTCAATCCCCGGCTGATGCAGAACAAATTTAATATCGAAAAGATTTTTCTTTCGAACGGTACCCACCTGTCGGCAGCCAATTGGCAATTCTTCCGACAGTAACAACTTGCCATGAAAAAGCTTCTGAAAGAACTCTGTGACAAAGCTCAGAAAAGGTGATGTCACAAGGGTTCTGCCGTTCGGAACCGGCTGAAATAAGTAGGTAATAGTGTTCAAAATTTAACACGCACAACAGGAATGGAAGAGAAGCTTGGCCAATGAGCCCTTCGGGGCTTTAAGTGACACATATTTATTTTAAAGTACAGAGCCTGTTTTTGCTAACTCCTCTATAATCTCATTTCCATTAATTACGCGATAACCCAGAACGCAAGTAAATATAACTTTGATTAAAGCGGGCCGATCCTGCGGGATATCAAAGCAATCTTATACGCAAAGCTCCAAGACTAAAAATCCTAAAATCGTAAAAACATTCTATTAAATTCCACCTAAAACCCTTTACAACTACAATAGTTCCAAATAACATCCTATTTCCTTATTCTGTGCCAAAGAGGAGTAAAATGTTTCAGAAATGAAAAAATTATTAACTAAACTGATCCTTTATGCTTAAAGAAATTATGGATACACCGAAGAGATAGAATCATCACTACGAGGTCTTCTGATTTAATTTCGCTCGCAAACTGAGCACATTGATTGATTTTTTATGAAAAATTATTATACAATTACTTTCACTGAAGGATGAGATGTTTTTCACTGTGAAGGTCATTTGTAGAACAAATGTAATGCTACAACATAATTTGCTACTCCATTTTTACATTTGCCACATCATACTTGTACACTTCACAGAAGTCAGGATATGGGAAACTTCTACATATTTCTAGTATTATTCAGCAAGTTGCCATTGAACGCAGATGTCTATCTTACATTCACGATAGGGTGGCAACATTATATAATTTTATAGTTTTTTCTACATATATGCATTTGGTATTTTGTATTTTAAATTTTATGTTTTTACACTGTCTTACCATTAGTATATTGAGTGTGGTAAGTCCAACTGATGAGCCGCTTGATTACACATAAAAAAGAATAAAAATGAGTTCATATACATACATATACAGAACATATACATTAATACTATAGAGTAGGTACGTACGTGCGTATATTTTTATAGTGGACTTGAGTTCATTCACAATGTTGTTGATGGTTATTATATGGTTTGCAAGTATATTACAAAACAAATACAAAGAAAGAGAAAGTGCGATGGCATTGGAAGTAGGTAGTAAAGTGGTACCATACATTAAAAATCTATCTACTAGAGTCGTACATTAATATTTCCCTTGTTTTTTAGTATTATGAGAGCAGTCAGACCAGTTCTTTTCACCACCATTACCATAATATTCATGCTTATTTACGAAGAGTTATAAATTCGCTGTGCAAATTATCATATTAAATACAATATAATAATGCCTTGGTGTTTTATTACCTTCCATCGTTATTTTAGGGCGCACTCCTCGTAGAGTAAGTATCACAAATAATTATCGTCTCACTGACTCGTCTTAATGCTTCTGGAGGATGTTTAAGTAAATAGTATAATAGATATACTCGTATCCTATATTATACTATATGAATAGGTATGCCAAACATAAAAAAAAACTCTCGTTTACAACCCACATAAAAAGGGATATGGAATGAAAAAAGAAAATAAACCAAAAAAGAAAAATTCCAAGAAATTTTATAAAATTGAAAAACAAACAAAAAAACGACCAACGATGAGTCAGATCATTTCGATGGTGTAATATTATTATTTTTTTTTTTTGTTGTTGTTGTTTCTTTACCACATAAAATACTACCTTTTCTCAATTGCTGCTTTTTCACATGATATTACTATGTACTATGTGCTATATAACACTTTCTTATTTGCCGGATTTTATGAAGTGATGCAGGACGCAGTAACAGCAACAAATTCCCAAAGAGTATCTTAACACAAAATATTGTAATACGAATCAAATGCACCACAGGGATTCACCACAGTAAATGTCTGTCTTGAAGGCCATGCAAATACTTAATATTGAGGGATAGTATTTAGTACCAAAGTAATAAAGGTAGTGGTAATGCCAATGTTATGCCAAAAATATGGTCAGGCAGCAATAAATAAAACATTCTCTCTACTCCATTCACTCATGCATTCAAATTTCATAAATTTAAAGGATACCAAAATGTAGAAAGAAAGGAAATATATAAGAAAGGTGCACTATATTAATTTTTTTCTGAAATTTCAATATAAATATTAACACATACTCTACCGCTGATTGCTGTTTGTGTTTTTGGCACACGAATATCCTGTGGTTTTATCCATAGCGTTAACTGAGTACAATGGCCACTTCGGAAATGAAATAGCAGACACCTTCGCCAGAAAAGGATCTTCCAATGAATTCATTGGTTTATCATGGAGTTACTACTAACAAAATATGTGGATGAAGGAAAAACGTTGGTCTCTAACATGGGCCTAACTAATGTTAAACTGTAGCTAAAACCAATAATCAAATGAATAAGATTTTTGGACAAAATTAAAATCAGAAGATTTTCACATTACGCCCAAAGTGCCCGCTGTGACTAGAAAAATGTTCCCTCAACATAAAATAAATTTGATATTCATAAAAAGCACACCCATATTTCTACACTTAGTCTAGAATGGGTTAAATAAATTTTAGTATTATTAATATTTTAAATAAGGTAACATGAAATTCCAAACTAAAGTCACAAAAAAAAAGGAGAAGAAGGAAGAAATCATTTTAAAAATCCCAAAATAAATAGTCATTCATTCATTTATTTTCACTTAAAAAAAAATCAAAACACCATGTTCTTTACACTTGTATATATGGCTGTCATCTTTCAAAAGCTGATGACTACGACGAAGAAAGAATACTTCCTTTGTTTCTTTTCCCTTTGCTGTCTTACTTCTAGGAGATTACATTACATATACGCGAGTATATGCGTATGTACGTAAATTTGTATGTAAACTGATACCAATGTTTTGTGCTTGATTAAATTATGTTACACGCGCACGTCGTTTAAAATGAAAACTGACTGACTGACTGAAGTGAGTGAGTAACCCTTTTTTTTTAGTTTTAGCTTCTACTGATACCAAAATGGGGAGAAAGATACATAAGCAGGCAAACACAAAAAATAAAAAAACATGAAATCAGCTCAAGTTCTTCTCTTTTTAAATTATTTAAGACATCACCCACAATTGTGGTTTTCACTTATTTCTGTCATCTTTTGTCTTTGTCCTATCTTCAAATTATTTCATCAAAAATTATTTAGGTACACTTGCATCAACATTAGCGAGCTCCACTTTGCTCCATTGGCATCAGTAACATTGTCATTCTTATTGGCTATCTGATGCTATGTTGTTGTTGTTGTTGTTGTTGTTGTTGTTATGGCTGTTGTCCTGCATAAATAAACGCGTTTCCATTTTTAATTTCTTATCATTTTTTTTTTGTTTTTTTTTACTCCACTTATTATTAACTTTTTGAGTTGGTGAAGGTCCAGTCCATGTGGAATAGGAATAATTAAAAAAATACATTGTGAAACCTTTTTATGAAAATTAGTTTAACCGGCACCAAAAAAAATAAAAACACCCAAAATTCGACCAACCACTTGAGATTTACAGACAATTACAATGGTTACCTTTACTTTTTTTTCTTTTTTTTTTTTTTCAAAAATGTAGTATTTGACGCATCATCAACGTTAAGCAGCTCCAATGGGAATTATTATATGAGTATCATTGCCATATACTCATAAGTACCTACATAATTCATTTCAAAAGCATTGAGCTACTTTTGAATATATTTAAGTGAAATTTTAATACCTTCGGGTGTGTCAAATTACAAAATTATACCAGCAATATTAATAAATAGAACTATCAGAAATCATTAAAAACTAGTACAAATATATAGATAGACTTCAGTCAGCCTGGAAGACCCACTCACTTGAAGGAGGTGAAAATTAAAGAAAATAGGAATTGAGATAATTATTAATTATTTTATCTGATCCCAAACAACAGAATGGCAACTTTATATGGCCTTTATAAAACAAGTTTCCTTCTAGTTTTGTTGTAGCGATTTGAATCGAAACGAAAATTTTACTTTTATGTCATTTAATATATTCCTTGTATATGAACGCTCCCACTGTTCTTAATATGGCCCCGTAAATAGGCTCAATTTTTTCCACGACCACTTCTCCGTGCATATGGGGCCGTATCTAGACAACAATACGTCTTAATTTATCTTCAACGAAAATAAGTAATCGGAAAATGTTAAATTACTGATAGAATTTGTATAATAATTTATTCATCTACTTTAATGAATCATCTATTATATATGTTACACACTAGAGGGTACATAGCTCCAGTTTTGTTGAATTTATATTTCCCTAAGTTAGGTTAGGTTATTGTCATTGCCCTATCTCTGAGAGGACACACTTAGGCCCGAAAGTTCCATTGCGATACCATCGAGCTTCTCTTCCAATACTGTTGTGCGTGTTAAATTTGGGACAGTATTATAAAGGACCTATGTATATTAGACCGTTCCGAACTGCAGAACCCTTCTGACATCACTTTTACTTAGTTTCGTCACAGAGTTCTTTTAAAAACATTTCCATGGCAAATTGTTACTGCCGGAAAAATTGCCAATTACTTGCCGACAGGTGGGTGCAGTTCGAAAGAAAAATCTTTTCGCTGCACGCAGAGTCAACAACTGAACTGATGCCAAAACTCTTGGAAAAACGTTGTTGGATTATCCAAAACGTGAATGAATACATTTACGTAGAAAACCTCTGAGTTACGGCATTATCTACCCATATATCAATCAATAATTCACCGAAGTAGTCCATTGCAGCAAAGAAGAAATATGCGAAATTCCGATGACTAAATCACAATTTTCAAAATATAATTTATCAACGGGGGAGTCCCTTACTAAGTGATACTTAGCACAGAATCTATCAAACGGGCGTTGATAGAAATAGGAGTAGACGACTGTGTTACATATTGAATTATTTCTATGCTGGTGACTAGGGTCATAAGCTAATCAAAAGGGGCACAAGGGGGGGGTGATTTCCCCTCTTCTTTGGCTATGCGTAATAAACAACATCCTAATAAAACTGAATAGAGGGGGTGTCAAAGTGGTGGCGTATGCCGATGATGTGGTGTTAATGGTGTCAGGATTGTGCCTTAGCACGATCAGTGGTATCACGCAAAGGGCGTTAGACGAGCTCAGCTCTTGTGCTATCAGCAGTGTCCTAAGGTTGAATCCGGATAAGACAGAACTGATGCTTTTCACCAACAGAATCAAAATACCCAAATTTGACTTGCCTAAATTAAATCATCAAACCTTAACTCTTTCTTCCAGTGCTAAATACTTGGTCATTATTTTGGACTCCAAACTTAGCTGGAGGTTAAATACTGAAAACCGGGTAAAGAAGGCTTGCATTGCCCTCTATACGTGCAAAAAAGTAATTGGAAGGAAATGGGGTCTCCAACCAAAACTTACTTTATGGATGTACAAAGCGGTTGTACGTCCAATTTTATCGTATGGCTCGGTTGTTTGTTGGAAAGCCTTGGATAAGGCCTACACCATTAATAAACTTAGCAGTATATAAAGGTCACTAGAAGCGAGTCACTGGAAGGAGAGAACCTACGGACATGGATGCATACTAGCAATAGAAACGCAATATACGTTTGACAGGACAGACTACATCATCCCGAAGATGAATTTCAATAGAAACTTCATAGTAGTTTTTCCTTCCAGGAAGGATTGGACTAAGGAATGTCTGTTAAACAGCTTCGACACCACAATCTACACGGACGGCTCCAAAATGGATTGTGACGTAGGAGCAGGTATATATTCCGCGAGATTGAAAGTGGACAAGTCTGTGCGCCTCCCCAACTTGTTTAGCGTATTCCAGGCGGAAGTGTTTGCAATCGGGGAAGCTTGAAGGCTACTAATCGCAGACTTCAGATTCAAGCTCAATATAGCTATAATATCGGACAGCCAAGCTGTAATTCAGGCCTTGAACTCAGCAGTCTTATCCTCCTTCCTAGTGGAACAAAGTAGAAGGAGTCTCAATACAATCAGCGAACGGCACAACGTTTCATTGATCTGAGTTCCGGGACACCGGAACATAGAAGGAAACGAAAAAGCCGACGAACTGGCAAGCAACGGATCTGCCATGCAAGAGGCTCTTGCACATCTAGTGTTCATACCGCTGAGCGTAGGTAAAAGAGCTATCAACACAAAATATCTACAAATAGCGGATTGTAGGTGGAAAAGTCTTACGAAATGTAAAACTAGTAGGTCACTGTGGCCTACATACAATCATAAACAATCAATGTTACTAATAAACAGGAACCGTAAAGACGTCTCTAGACTGACGGCAGTCATTACTGGCTTCTGACTCATCGGAGAACAGAGGGCTAAAATGGGAATGTCCCATAACGATTTCTGTCACAGTTGTAACCAAGTGGAAGAAAAGGAAAGCGACCTTCTAAGGTTTCTAAACAGCACGAACTGGATTTAACCGTGCTGCCCACACAAACAACCTAACGAACAGTTGGAAGCGAGGATGTGGTAACAAAATGGTGCGTAAGCGCTATTTGTACTCATGGATGAGTCACCACTTCAATCAACCAACCTAGTGATACTTGAATTGCAATATTTGTTAAACTCTTTGATGTTTAATAAAAATTACCGTAGAAGACTTGGCGATCCGCAAAAAAAAACACAATACTATGTGCAAAGTTTGGCATCACAGCATTTGCATTGATTATACGCTTAAAAATATGCAATGCTAAAAATCTCCAGTGTACATATATTTACGTGTTATGCATATGCAACACCGATATGACATATGAAACGACCATAATTCAAAAAAAGTCAGTAATTGTATTGTAAAATGAATTTTTTTTAAATTTATTCGCAGTTGATTGCAATTTTTTGATATTTTTTTTTTGTAATTTTGCAAGGCCATATGTACAAGATTGTGAATACCACTCCTGTGTTCTATAACTTTATCTATTGATTGTATTTTGCTTGTATATTTCTTCTGGTATTGCACATTCATTTCGCTTCTTTATTAATATTTGTTGTCAAATTTTAATTCAATCTGTTCACTCTTTAACACCATTTTCCTTTCGTTGTGCTATTTTTTTTTTTTCTCATCTTTTTACTTATAAACTTTCCACAAAGTTCTGTATTTTCTCAATACACAATTTAGAAGTTTTCCCCCACGATGTTATTTTTCAACATTATGGAAAAATCAGAACAAGCAGAAATGTTTACGACATAGAACTAATAACTTTTGCAGTATGAAGTTGTGATAGAATATATTGTACTAAGCCGAGTTTAGTTTTTAGTTATAAATTGTTATAAATCGCTTGTCTTGATTGATATTTCAAAAGGAATATAAAATTTATAGTTAAAGAATTGAAATTTTTGCTAACAAAATTAATATTTTGCATCAAAGAATTTATGGTTTCTTATTGCAGAATGCAATCTTTAGGCAATACATAATATTCAGCATATAAAATTATATCTAACTGGTAGTATAAATAATTAAATTCGTAATAATTTCGAAAATCATTTTCTCACAAATAACTTACTAAACCATAAGCTATTCATAATTGATCTTTCTACATAATATATCCTCTATATAACAATTATCAACCATCTCCATTCATCATGGATTTGTATGTCATCCAATACGAGTATTAAGGAGAAAGACAAATACCAAATTGTACTTATGATATCATTTTACTGAACAACTACTGCCTGTATGCGTATAAGTATGTATATATTTATATTTGTTTAGTCTTTGTTTAGCTTTGTATTTCATGTAGATACTTAGCTCTTGGTTTTTTTTTTATTTTTTTTTTTTATTCATTTACAATATATACACTCGTTTATACGTACTCGTACACAAAAGCTCTAAATCACTCGCTCTTTATCAAGTCCTCTTGAAATTCAAATATTTTTTTTGGTTGTTTCTGTTGTTAAACGACACAGCGCGGACACTCTTTACAATGAATATGTGGATGTGTGTGTGTGTCTATATATGTATGCAGGTATCATCTGCATAACAACTTCAGTGAGCCAACAGATACTTACACACACACCAATACTGATTTTATATACATAGGTACCCCTACACTTTTCCATGTCACTTCACTGTGTTGTTAGAGATATATATAGAGAGAGAGAGAGAGAGAGAGAGAGAGAGAGAATATGCCACCTTTAAATCCACTACCATCATCGTACCCACATTTACGATGACAATCCCAGAACTACCCGACCTAACAATGAAAACACAAGAAATTTGGGAAAATGTTTCCTTCGTTCTCAACATAATCTCCTTTTAGCTCTATACACTTTTCCCAACGATATTCAATAGCTTCGATACCCTGTTTATAGTATGAACTGTCTAGCTCATTAAAATAGCCATCTACCGCAGACCCCACCTCTTCATTGTTCAAAAATCTTCTACCACCACCAAGGCATTTTTTCAAATTTGGAAATAGAAAATAATCCGAAGGAGCTAAATCTGGCGAATAAGGTGCATGCTGAAGCAATTCAAGCTTTAACTCATTGATTTTGGCCATCGCAATAGCGGATGTGTGAACTGGTGCATTGTATTGATGAATCAATACTTTCTTTTTCGCCAAATGCGACCTTCTTTTTGAAATATCTGTAATTTCACCTTCAGCCGGCGATCATCCAATACCATTTTGAGGATTTTCTTAACCGTTTCTGGCGTGGCCACCTCAATTGGTCGACCACTGTTCGTCGACAACTGTTCGTCTTGGCAGCTCGTACGACCTCGTTTAAACTCTGCCTCCAAAAATTTTATGGTCGTAAACGAAGGAGCAGACTCGCCAAGAATAGAATCTAGTTCGGCTTTAATGTTCGTTGGATTGAGACCTTTCAAATGAAAGTACTGAATTACATAACGGTGACCAGTTTTTTCCATGTTTACAAATTCATTGGGGTCGTTAATTTTCGATGGCTCCAAACAAATACTAAACCACGTGGCGCCTTAAAACATAATTTTTATAAGGTTGCCACTTTTTACCAAAGTAATTTTTTTCAAACTACTGCCGCCATCTATATGTCATGTCGGGTAGTTCTGGGACCACTAAAGAAATCATGGGATTTCAAATAAAAACTGTAGAGCGAATAACTCATTGAGCTCAGACAACCTCGAAAGACCTATACAGTATAATGCAGCCAATGTATTGATTCATTACTAACCCATGACTATGCTATTCAAGCTACTCATGAAATTCCATTATATTTCTCTCCACTGTCGGTACAAGCCTGTTTCTTAACGTTTCATAAATTTCGTGAGGCCCAAAGATGTCATAATTTTTTACTACGAAATATTTTTCCAAATCAATTTCCATGTCGCAATATATATCGAGCACGTTTACATGTTTACATATATATATATATTTTGATTTAGTTAGGATATTACTGGTGCTGCCGAGCCATTGCTACCCAGATAGAAATATTATAGTAATGAAAAACTCCATTCAATATTACAATGTCATAGATGTAAAGAGTATAATACTAAAAAAAACATTATCACATTATTGAATTGTTCCCGGAGAAATTTGCCACTACTTGCATATTTTCCTACTGGGTTAGTTTTTGGATTGAATTCATGTCATGGTGTGCCGGTGTTGGTGTGCAGATGCTAAAGATGCTTGTAAATTGTATCCGTTTTCAAGCAACGAGAAGCATAAATTGTTGTCAGCTTCCATTGCTTATGCTTGTTACTACCGTTGGCTGGTGGCAGCAGCATTACCACTTCAGGTACTACTACATCGTCGTACATACATATATATGATATAACCACTGCAGAGATACGCTGCAGATGTCGGCGGTGGCAAGCAACAAACAGCGGTTCTAGTGTCCAGTATCGTATCGTATAATATCGTATCGTCATTTTTAGTATAACTGTACCAATGAGTGTATGTAAGTGTGTGAATATGTATATGATTTTTCTTTCATGTCATGGCCGGTATGATTTTTTATGTGCGGAAAGTGATTCTCTGTAGTGTAGGTATAGTGGTATTCTGTTGCTCTCAATGTATATTGGTATATATACTAAGGAGTATAGATGTATATAAGTACGTGTGTGTGTTGCTTTTATGTAGGTACATGGTATTTTTTATATTTTTATTTTTGGCAATTTTCGTAAATTCAGGTTCCAACTCCAGTAATTGAATTTTTAATCTCGTTTATAGTCAAGTGATCTCTGCTGTTCTGCTACTGCTGTTGCTGCTGCTTTTACACTCGTGGACAACTGCGCATATTTTATAGAATTTTTTATTTTTCTGTTGGTTTTACTTTGCCCATTTTATTTCTTTCTTTTTTTTTTATCTATCGCTATACCTTTACTCCACCCCCAGCCAATTTTTTTGACAATTTCTATTACATACAACACCAACACCGATGACAACGGAAACTAAACGAGGCTATGCAAACTGTTTTGCGCGACATTTCACAATATGCACACCGATTTCTACTATTCTTTTAGTTGTAGCTATTGATATTAGGTGCTTGTTCACTGGTGAATAGGGTCACAAAAGCAACAACAACAACAACCAGAGCAACCAGAGCAACTGTATTGCAATATTAACAGCATGGATTATTTTAAATCCGCGGAACCACCAAAGCATTGACAAAGAAAGCACAAAATCGAAATTTATATAAAACTGTATTAAGGGTCAAACGTTCAGAGGATCAGCGTGGAAGTATATGAAATTTAAATTTAAATGCAACCCCAAGAAAGAAAAAAAAAACAACCTAAAGAATAGACGACTTTTGTAAATCACTTAAGTTTCCAAAAGGAGCTTCATTATTTGGTTGGCTGCTTGATTGGTTGTTTGGTTTGGTTACCTTCCAATGTAAAGCACATCAAATGCGAAGTAAAGCATTGAACGCACAGGAGAAATAAAAATATGGAATAAAATGTAATTTCAAAGATTTTTCATTTTCTTTTATTTATTTGAATACTTAGACGTTCATGCTTTGTAAAAAAATTTGTGTAAGAAATAAAACAAAAATTTTGAACGATACGCAAATACGTTTTCTTCTACAAAATAGAATAGAATAGAATGTTTTCAAATCACAAATAAATGGGTTTCTAGATAATCAGCAAAGACGTAAAAGAATGAAGAAAATTATTTTCAATATTCGATTCATTCTCTCTCCCTCTCTCTCTCTCTCTCTCTTCACAATCCGGCGTAGACCATAGCTTCATTAACAACTCTTCTCCAGTTTGTTCTCTCCCTCGCTTTCTCTCTCCAATTTCGAACATCCATGGTATTCAGATCTGCTTCTACATCGTTAAGCCATCTCTTTCTTCCACCAATCGGAGGAAGTACAAACACTTTCTTCTGGATCCTTTCAGCTGGCATTCGTATAACATGGCCTATCCATATAATTCGCTCTACTTTTATGAAACGTAAGACATTTGTGCCACCAAATCTATTATTTTAACAGGACCATAAATTTTTCGCATGATTCTCCTTTCGTTTCATTCATAAATCTTAAATCCAGCATTAATAGAAACTATCAGTGGCTTGTCGAGTTTCAATTGAATTGTGTTATCCTTGGTCGAAGAACCAAGGTAGGTCACCTATAATGCCTACGGTTCATGCGGTGCAAAATCTTGGGCAATTCATATTTGATTAAACCTTCCGCATATCTTCCATATTGGTTGCGAAAAAAACCATGACGAATATTCCGACAACCCAGTACTTGCATAAATATCTCTTTACAATTACTATATCAATCACAATTGCTTACTTTAACCTACTACATACGTAGCTATTCTCTGTACTGACACTGTTCCCTCTTCTGTATTTTCCTATATAAATTCCACGATAATTTCTATGGTTGGACAACAAAAACTACACACAAAACAATATAAAGAAATGAATGACAACATGAAATTTTGATTGATCTATTCCCACGATAGTATGACAGCCGCAACAGGAAATCATATACAGGCAACATTGCCCGAGAGCATTAAACAATACTATACACTCTAATGTTGTATATCGTAGTACCTACAAATGTATTTATGCGGAGTACGTGTAACAATAAACCAATAACAAACGTTTGCGTGTATTTGCAAGAGTCAGTGAGTGAGATGCATTTAAGCCCCCTTGAGATGAGATAAATGTTTTACAGTGAACATGGTAAAGTACCATCAACACGAGCACCATCATTCTAATCATCATCATCATCATCATCATCATCATTATGATTATGATTATTATTATGTATCATGACGACTAACAGTAGGTAACATACAAACACAGAAGCAATCAATTCAATTCGAAAAATGTGCCAATTGAACGTGTACACCGTGTTATGCGTTGGCCACGATATTTACAACAATTGAATGGACGACTTATGCAAATCAAGACATAAACAGGAAATGAGTCAACTGCCAAACAATGCTGCTACTTGCTATCCACCATCTGCCATCGCATTCGCATTCTCTGACATGTCACACAATGTTACTCATATTTTTCTTTGTTTTTCGTTTGCTTCATTCACAACAATGAAATCATCAAAAACAAGAAAACCAAAAAAAAAAAAAAAAAACAACAACATAACGAAAATTTAGCATAAAACGTGTAAATGTCGTTAGAGTGGTAAAAGTGGGCGTAAAAAAAAATTGTATATTGTACTTATGTATGAATATGAATGTGCTGTGTGTGCACACTTGCAGTTAATTTTCAAAAATTCGCTCATGCTGATGCCGCAGTTCACATGTTGACTGCCTGTTTGCTTTGCTTGGACAGGATCCCCAGAGAGTTGGTTTTGTGTTGCGTTGTCGGAGCTGTTGTTAGCAACACCGTTATTTTATATACGTACTCCTACATGTGTGTTTGTATGTGTGTGTGTGTGGCTGTGTGTGTGTGTGTGTGTCACCATCCTATATATTATATGTAGTACGTATTTTATTATACCCTGCATAATGCAATATGCATGGTATATTCATTTCGGTCAGATGTTTGTGTCCACTTGAAGGAATCTCCGGAGATATAGACATGGATATATATTCGTGATCAGCGTCGATTAAATTTTCGATTTAACGATGTCCGTCCGTCCGTCCGTCCGTCCGTCCGTCCGTCCGTCTGTCTGTCACCTGGCTGGTTCGCACGATAACTTGAGTAAATATTGAGCTATTTCGATGAAATTTGGCATAGGTAATCTATGATCCAAGGGTACGGAGGGGATTGATATTGGGCATGATCGGTCAATAACCACGCCCACACCAAGCATTCAAAGCGACTAACCTCGAAATTTTCAAAAACTTTAACTTGCTATAACTCACACAATATACCACTTGAGACAACAATATTTTGCACATAGAGTTATATTATACTACTATATAACCTCACCAAAAGTGGATGAGCCACGCCTACTTTCTAGCGTAGCTCCCATACAAAGTGTCTGTACTTCTTTTAAATTGAAACTGCTGTAACTTCTACAATCTTCTGTCTAGAATAACCATAATTGACACTTAGATTAACACGGTAGTCAGAAATAATATGGCAGAAAATCAATGTGCCACGCCCACTCCTTTTTGGGTCTCCCATACAAAGTTGCGGAAATTAAAAAAAATGTTACCGGTTATAACTTGCAAACTATTCAGCGTAGAATAACGAGATTTAAGGTGTGGATTAGTATTGTACAAGCAACTAGGCTCACAGAAAATGGGCGCACCACGCCCACTGTTTATCGTAGCCCCCATACAAATTTTAAATTGAAACAGCTGTAACTTCGGCAATCTTCTGTCTAGAATAACCATAATTGACACTTAAATTAATATCGTAGTCGGCAAAAATCTGGCAGAAAATCAGTGTGCCACGCCCACTCCTTCATGGGTCTCCCATACAAAGTCGAGTGAATTAAACTAAAATTTTAAGCTCCATAGCTTACAAACCATTTAGCCTAGGACAACGAGACTTAGGGTATGGATTAGTATTGTACGAGCAACTAGGCTCACAGAAAATGGGCGCACCACGCCCAGTGTTTATCGTAGCCCCCATACAAATTTTAAATTGAAACAGCTGTAACTTAGGCAATCTTATGTCTACAATAACCATAATTGACACTTAAATTAATATCGTAGTCGGAAATAATCTGGCGAAAAATCAGCGTACCACGCCCACTTCTTATTGGGGCTCCCATACAAAGTTGAGGAAATTAAACAAAAATGTTAACCACCATAACTTAGAAACTATTCAACGTAGGACACCAAATTTAAGGTGTGGATTAACATTGAAAAATTAATTGGATTTACTAGAAAGTGGGAAGCTACTCCCACTTTTTATATAGCTCCCATACTAAGCCTCGGAATTATCTTAAAATCCTTTTACTTCGTCAAAGTCAACCATATTTCGGGTGTAAATTAGTAGTATATGCAAAAATTGTTTCTCGAAAAGTGTAAATAAAAGAAAAGTTGGATATTCGAGTAAACTTTTTATATATAAATCTACATATGCAGGGTATAGTTTGGTCGGCCCCAGCCGACTGTAAGGAGATTATTTTTAACTTGTTTCGATATGATTTATTCCTCTCTGGCAAACGTTTGTTCAAGTTTTTTTTTTTTGTTTTCTATCCAATTTTTATTTTTTCCGTTACGTTTTATACACCCCGACTCCACTCTATTTTAATTTTCATATATTCAAAATGCTGACACACACACACACACATTCACACACACATCCACACACATACACACACACATGCTTTACTCACTATACACAAGTGACCCAAAGAAATATTGCATGAAAACAAAACAAACAAATAAAACAAATCAAACGTAAATGGTGAGAGCAAATGGAAAAAATAGCAAAAGAAAAAATATAGAAAAAAACCTCATCTCTGCTGTGTAAGAGATGAACATAAAACAATTTATGTGTTATATGCAGTATGTTTCTGGTTTCCAGAACTCTTATTTTCTAACCGATTTTATTTGGTGTATCTACATTGTCATATGCACAAAATGAAAGCAGTCTCCATGAGTAATCAATTATTGATTTTTATCTTGACCGAACAGTACAATTCCGCCGGCGACTCATCGAAGCCATCGAAGAAGCCATTTCAAATTCTGAACTGCAATACGAGTATGTATAAATTCGGAGTGGACACCATGGATCAGATGGTTGATGATATCACATGCAATCGGGGCACAAACCGAAGGCCGATAGCTCTGTCCTATAGCATATTGGACGTGGCGGGGTTGGCTGCATTTGTCTACAGAAATAGCCAAAAAAATGCAATGTGAAACTATAAGGAGGCACCTTAAGTCACAGTTTTGTTCACGAATCTGCCAAGCCCTTTACGAAACATATTTATCTAAAATAGCAGTTGGCAATTCTTCTGGCATTAACAATTTGCCATGGCAAAACTTCTAAAAAAAACTTTCTGTGCCGTTCGGAACCGGATAAAATAAGTAGGTCCCTTCTAATACTGCCCAAAATTTAACACACACACACACAACAGTAATGGAAGAGAAGCTCGGCCAAAGAGCCTTTAAGTACCACATATTTACTTATTTTTTTTTTTTTATTCGAAATTGTATTGTAAGCATTGCAGTGAATATTTTCATTGTCTCAAGTTGGTATTGCATCATTTTCACTCTCGGTTAAATTTAAAATCAATTAAGGATATTTATAGGATAAATATACTCTTAGCATTGGATTGAAAAGGCCTATGAGATGTGTATGAAACTTCAAACAATGGTGCATCGACAACATTGTTACAAATTTTGTAAAATTGCAACCCTGAATATTATTAAGATTCAGCATTTTTTCGAACAATGTCAAATGTATCAGTACAACACAGCAACTTGATTTTCATTTATTTATCATTTTTAATAATTTTACCAATTCACCTATATTTGGAAGTTGATACGCCAACTCTGGAATATTTACCCATGTGCTATTTTAGTGCCAGAACCTTTGATGAAGTATTCCATATCCACTGAGATACGTCGGAGATAGACTTGGCATTACATTTAGCCGACAAATATCGCAAATGCATATTTTTTTTATCTGATTTCATACCAATTAATATTTTACTAATTTCATTCGATTACTAAAATATACATAGATACATACACGTATGAGCACACCTATGCGTTCATTCGCCCAATCTTGTGTACGTATATATATAAAAAGAAATGACGCCAATAATACCAACAGCAGCAACATCAATAATTTCCATTCGAATTGCATACATAATTGCTACTTTAAATCCAACCAATCGCCACCATTCGCAACACCACCAGCAAAATTGTACAAGTATTATTGTAATCGCATGATTGTTATGAATGCAAGTGTGTTTTCTACATGAGCGTATGAAATTGAGTCTAAATACGTACATAGAAATACACAAACATTCATACAAACAAACATACATGTATATGTACCATATAGGCATACTGTATCCGCATGCAACGCTAATCTTAATCCTAATGTATTTTGTTAATTAAAGTGTAATTATAAACCGCCGCATGGCGTCATATGGCATTTATATGTATCTACGTATGTACATAAGTATATACAAATACATGCCTACGTTTGATTACATGGAATTGCTAAAGGAAATTACTGCATCAAATTAAGCATTCATTCATAGCATACTTTAAGGCTTACTGCATACTTAGATCGGCTATTAGTAATAAACGCTAATGCATTTAATTGCTACCATATATACATATATATATAAATTTACATATTCAAGCATACATATGAGTATCTGATATGTAGGTATGTATGTATGTATATGCTTATATTACACTTGATTAAATTTCATTGTGATTACATTTGAATTTAACCACTGCCTTACACATTACATATAGTAATTGAGTCGAAAGGAAGACTCCAATTATGTGGTAAAATGAACATTATTCTGATGGATGATTTGGAATTTGTAATTTGATAAAAAAAAAAAATCTAGAAATAATTACAAGTAATATGTCTATAATATTGCGAGACTTTCTTGCCACTAAGGGCATTATATAAAAGAAATCGCTTGGTGTGTTTTCCGAACCCTAAGGTCGATGAATCAAAACTGCTAAAACAAGTTACCAGAGTTTTTGGCGAGTTACTATATACATGTTTAGGCAGGTCTTATCTTAATAAAACCCAAATAACCCAATTCTGGACAATTCTGGTAAATCAAACCATCCAATTTTACTCTATTTTACAAAGTAGATTTCCGTGATTGTATTGCAATACCAACAAATGCACTTTGAAAATGATGGCTTTTTCAGAATATAGTCTTACGTGCCACATTTCTCACAACTAGTCGGCATCAGTTTAAAAAAGGGATATTTTTCGTTATGTTTATCCAAGCATTCGCAGGTAGAAATTCGGTCCATCATGATTTTTGCGTCAGTTCTTGCAAATTCTTTTAAGAAGTGCATTAACAGCTCCTGGGGGATGTTGCAGCTATTAACATAGCGGTATACATCGATCATTTCTATAATTTTAGCCACATTATTAACGATGAACTTTCCAAAAACCCTCAAATAGACTGCAGCAAACCAAAATTGTGCATATTTTATTTTGACAGCATCGGAACTCTAAATAACATTCACAATCTCAGCCACCTAGCTTATATTTTAGGCTTTGCCAAATCAGAATGATCAAATACACAGAATGTTCTCTTTGTTAAGTTCAATGATTTTAGCCCACAACTCACAACTTAACTTAACTTGAATAGAGTTGAATTTCTTTTTCCCCAACCTGATATATTTACTAGAAAATTTAATTTAACAAAAACACAAATTTAATTGAGAAGGAAGGAAAAAGAATTTGCTGCGAACTAAAAACAGACATCCATAGCAGTACCTTTCAATTCCACTTAAATTGCTTACTAAATTGGATATAAATATCAATAATCGATTATTGTCGGAAGTGTCCCATTTTGCAAAATCCCATCATCATTCAAATTTTAGCAATAATTTTAATGAGATTGAGTAAAGAAAAATATTTGAAAAAATAGCATTCTAAAAATTGCTATTACGTCTGATATACTACAACCCCCCTCCTCCGACTTAAAAAAAAAAATAAATAAAGATGTGGCACTTAAAGACCCAAAGGGCTCATTGGCCGAGCTTCTCTTCCATTACTGTTGTGCGTCTTAAATTTTGGACAGTATTAGAAGGGACCTACTTATTTTAGCCGGTTCCGAACGGCAGAACACTTGTGACATCACTTTTTCTGAGCTTTGTCACAGAGTTCTTTCAGAAGCTTTTTCATGGCAAGTTGTTACTGTCGGAAGAATTGCCAATTGCTTGCCGACGGGTGGGTACCATTCGAATGAAAAATCTTATCGATATTAAATTTGTTATGCATCAGCCGGGGATTGAACCACAACCTACAGATCAGAAGGCGAACACACTAACCACTGAGTTACGGCACCCCTTCTCCCACCTAGGATAGAAATATTTGCGATGCCACCTTGAATAAGAGTTAAAAGTGGTTGTAGAAGATAACAATACACTACGTGCTATATACTATTGTACATATGTAAAATGTTCCACATAACCTCTGTCAAATGAGAAATCTAAACAAAACAAACAATTTCTCAATTTCCCCAACCCAACCATACTGCTCGATACATAACTTCCTTTTGCAGGAAATAAATCTTTCAAAAACAGTAAGATTTCAATTTTACGACATTGACACGTGACAGTACACGTACGTAGAGTATTTGCATGGATATACTTGCTACTCGTGCATATATGTAGTAGTAAAAGTACTACGTTACATATACGTAATATACGATAAGACCATTCATGGTTAAGCTCTTTTAGGCCTAAGTGAATAACAATATAAAGATTTTTCTTTTATACTTCCTTTTTTGTTTTTCTTTAATTTACTTTAAAACAGTCACTTGCAAATGTTGCATGACATCTCTCACTCTCACTCCTTCTGTTCCTCATACCCACTCTTTAATATGACATGATTTATTGTTGTGGCAAATTTTTTATGTGGTTAATTAAAAGTTAATGCATATCTTTCTACCGTTCTCTCTTTCACATATTTAAATAATAAAGGAAAAATTAAAGAAAATATAAGAAATAAACTTTTTATGCCATTATTGACATTTAAGGACATTTTACCAATTTGTAAGAGTATATAAGTAAGTATATGGTGTGTTTAAAAAATACATTTTCAATTAGCATGTCACTGATTGTCTTCTCTTCATTCAACTGCCAGCAATATGAATGCATTTAATTAACTTTTGCTAATTGCGAAACAATCATGCGGCTGGATTTCAAAAAAAAAAAAAAAAATTCAAAATAAAATGTATAAAATCAAAGAAGAATTATAAACACGACACGGAAAAAAACAGACAGTATACGAATGAAAAATAAAATTAATGCAGAGGAAAAAAAAAAATTTAAATAATAATAAATCAAAAGATTCATTTAACTGCATTCAAGTCGCTTGCCCATTATCAATATGTTAAAGACGATGATGAGCGAACGAAACGAACGAACGAACGAATAAATGAATGACTAAATGAGCGAATGAATGAATTTGCATTCATTTTGAATGGAGCGACATTGTCAAGATAGTTGAAATACTACAAGAGTCACTGCAGGACACTTTGAACTGTGTACGAGTATATGTGTAGAAAAGAAGACAAGTTGAATAGAAGAAAAAAAAAATAAACAACTGAATGTCGCACAGTAATACGTCTTACAAAACATTTTTTTTTTTTTAATTTTCAAAATTCACTGTATTAAAAGAAACAAATTGAGTATAATTTCAAAGGAAATTATGTGCGGCAAAGATTTTTTTTTAAATTTCTTTTCAACAATTATAATTAGTATGGATGCAAGAAAGTTTAAAGTTGACAAACTTCTAAAAAACATAAAACTTTAAGCATACGATGTTTTTTTCAATTTAGTCATTTTATTCTGAATTTATCAATCGAGTTTAGGCTAAAAAAATTCACCTTATCAAATCACTGTGCGACGAACTGCTCAAATGCATAAATGCAATGCTAAAGTAAAGCAGCTTCAATATGTACATATCTTAACATGTATTCTACAATAGATAATCATACATATATAAATAGTATATAGTATACTTCAAATTGACAAATTCAAATAATAAATGTCAATTTCAATTGAAATGAAAATGTGCCTGATTTGAATGTGAATCGTTGGTAGCTGAATATATTGAAATTCATTCGAATCGAATCGAATCGGTTGAATCAATTGTAATTCAACGAATAAAAGAATTTTCTTCTATGCAAAGAAGCAGTGTATAAGAGAAGGAGGGAAAATGTTAGACATATACTCATCGTATGTATATTCATAGATAGATAGACAATACCACCATTATTGTCTAACCAATTCTGACAAAAGAAGACAAAGTCAGAAAAAAAAATTGGCTGATGACATTAATTCAACATCATTTGGAATGAATGAAATGTTGTGAAAGCGAGCTACAACGTCAGAGGTCGGTATTTGTTGTTGAATGTTAAATAGTATATGATATAATAGGCTCAATATATGGATTATTTCATGATGTGATGGAATATTAAAATAATTGAATTCATACAATTTCAAATCGAATTAATATTTATATTACATATTCTTAGATAATAGAATATTATACCATTAATACGTCACTAGGTTTAACCAGATATTTTCGATGCAACAAAATATGTATATTCGACACATCTACTTTAGAATTATTAATTAGGTTAACCCAACCAAAATAATTGTTCAAATGAAAATAGCATAAATGTTTAATAATTAAAAATTCAATACAATCGCATTTGGGACAAATTTCTATAGAATACCTTATTCTACCTCACCGCTTAAAATTCTTTTCAAAACGTATGAAATATGCAAATAATTGAAAATGACCTACTTGAATTAGGTTGAACTCCAATAATAAGACTTCTCCTGTCCAACATCGTAGCAGATGTTCATCAGAAAACTTTTCAACATCGATTTTTTACTGACCACAGAATTGCCAGCCGACAAGGGTAGTCTATTGGAAAAGAGAACTCTTTTTTTCTCCTTTCTGATATTGGGTATAATATTCCTTTGAGTGAAAGAAAAACGTCCTGTTTTTAAATACACATTTTTGTCCTTCATTATTTCTTATGTAATCAGTAGTAGTATCTGATAGTTTTTCAGATGTGAAAAACAAGAATTTGTACACTTCTCTCTCGTTTGTGCAACTTCCACTGAAGTCATGTGTTAATAATATTTTTGTTACATATATGTCAAGAATAGAGTGGCAAGTGATTACTCCACTCCAGACATTATACTAATTTTCTCTCTTATGGATTTACATAGATATTATTAAGGGAAATGTTCTAAATAGGTACATACTCACAAAACTTCGAAGCCGTAATATATAAGGTGTAGTAAAAATATATCCAATATTTTTCCAATAGATGGCTAGATGGCGTTAGAAAGATCGAATTTCGTACTAAATATAATTTTCAGGCAGTTTTGTGATTGCTTGACTCAGTATTGTTTGAGCACGGGTCAAAGATGGACACCAGTAAAGAGAAAATACGCCATATTTTACAGTTTTTCTTCGATAAAGGCGAAAACTCAAGCCTGACGGCTGACTGTCATGTAAGCAATGTTTCTATTGCCCAGGAGCTAAACATTGCACAAAAATCAATTTGGAACCATTTAAAAAAAGCTAGGTGCCACACGAATTAACGCAAAAAAAAACCTCATGGACCGAATTTCCATCTGCGAATCGCTGCTGAATCGCAACAAAATCGATCCATTTCTAAAGCGGATAGTTACTGGTGATGAAAAGTGGGTTACTTACGACAACGTCAAGCGAAAACGGTCGTGGTCGAATCGCGGTGAGCCGGCACAAACGGTGGCCAAGCCAGGATTGACGGTCAGGAAGGTTTTGCTATGTATTTGGTTGGATTGCCAAAGACTCATCTACTATGAGCTGCTCCCCTACGGCCAAACACTTAATTCAGACCTGTACTGTCAACAATGCAGAAAGCAATCGCCCAGAAGCGGCCAGCTTTCGCCAATAGGAGAGGAATTGTGTTCATCAGGACAACGCCAGGCCACACATATCGATAGTGACTCGCAAGAAGCTCCGGGAGCTTGATTGGGAGGTTCTTATGCATCCGCCTTATAGTCCGGACCTGTGCACCAAGTGATTACTACCTGTTCCTGTCTATGACAAATGATTTTGCTGGTGAGAAATTTGCCTTAAGAGAAGCTTGTGAAAATCGACTGTCCGACTGTTTGCCAATAGGGAAGAGGGTTTTATGAGAGTGACATTATGAAATTACCTTCAAAATGGCAACAAGTTATTGAACAAAACGGTGCATATTTGACCTAAATCGGATCATTCTAACTATACTAAATAAAACCTTCAATTTAATGCAAAAATAATGAATTTCTTTTTACTAGACCTTATATCAACCCAACTTTGACGTTGTCAGCTGACCATTGCTATAGAAACTAGATGATTTGAAATATAATTTTCCAATCTTATCATTTTCGGAAGATTTCGAAAGATTTCGAAAGATTTCGGAAGGAAAGAAATTTTCATCTTCATTCATTGCAATAATCATTTAACGTGACTTCCTTTCCTATTCAGAGAATGCTACACTAATTTACTGGTCATTTAATGGGCGGAAAATAAAATACCAACATATCGCAAATCAATAGTTTATATTACATATTCTTTATTTTTCCACCATAAAGTTGCACAAGCCACAAAATGCATCTAAGCACCCATACACATATATGGATATTTAGAAAAGCGACCACAATAGTTTACCTCCATGCTGATATATGTACATAAAATATTTACATATACATGCGTACATAGGTATCTATCATACATAGTCCCAAAATCTATCTTTGGCTTTATTCGAAAATAAACAACAACCAATAAGAACAATAAGTCTGATTCAAATGTAAACAATCGCAACAAGAAAATCAGTGAGAATGGAAAAATTGGTAAAAATGTCAACCGCTAAATAAATAGAAGAGGAATTCAAACAATCACAGACACACACACCCAATAATTTTCAATAAGCATTCAACGAAAGCGTACTAAAAATATTATTTTTTTTCTATGAAATGTGGAATGCAAAATTTTTACGTTTTCTTGCAATTGCCGTCAACAGAACAAAAAAACAATCGGAAGAAAAACAAATAACAAGCAACGAACAGAACAACAGTAAATAGACAGTAAGCAGTAAACATACGTACACAAACACACACATATTCATCAATACAAAAATATACACCCGCATAAATAACATGAAAAGATGAAGAACGCTAAACGAACGAATATGCCATGTGCTGAGGTATGGTTGCATATTTAGGCATTTTAACACGATATGTATGATGGTAATGATTATAGACGAGTATGATGGTGATGCGATTGCTACTGAGTGATGTGTCTGCGGGTGTAAATGTGTCTATTGTATGCATTTGCGTGGTTGCGAGTCTGTGCATGTCGGCTGCGTGTTTGTAAATATGCCACATTGCTGCGGTAACGATTTGTGTGCATGCATACATATGTATGTAGAAATATACACGGTAGTCCAATCAAACTAAAACCAATTTCACACTGATATAATTTTAAAACCGGTAGTACTAAAGCTGTTATATTTAACCTGGTGACAAATCATTCTATTGTTTCCACAAGCACTTTGGTCTTAGTTTTCTTGAGAAAAAGTTTTAGGCGATGGAATTCAAACGTTATAGTGTGATTGCTCTATATTTGGTTGGAAAATCGCTATGGAGGTGGTAAGAAAAAGGATCTCCAGAAATGGTTTCAAAAATTCTCAAGCGAATTGAACGAAATCTGCGACACAGTTTCAGAAAGATGGCTCGTGAGCTGAACATATTGCACTAAAGCATTCAACGAATATTGCTGCCACGCTGCTAAAATTCGCGATAGCGTTTGCAAGCGCAACAATGTGCTCAAGGCCCTCGCTGGAAGTTCATGGGCAAAGAAGGCGAAACACTACTCACAACATACAAAATGATAGGCAAATCAGTGGCGAATTATGCATCCCCCGTCTGGACATCATCCATAAGTGACACACAGTGGCGTAGATTACAAGAGGCACAAAATGCAGCACTCTGCACAATCACTGGCTGCCACCTTATGCCACACGAGGACCACATGCATGAAGATTCGAAGCTGCTGAAGGTCAAAAAACACAATGAGTTGCTGGCCAGACAATTTTGGCTGGCCTGCCACATAGAAGAGCACCCCAACAACGCTCTTACGTTTACGCCGCCACCCCCGATGCGGATCAGGAACAATTTGACAATTTACAATGACAACATTGACAGACTAACGAACAATAATTTGCTTGATCACAACACAATAATGAGCGATCAATAACTTGTGCATGCTGACGACGACACAAATTGAAGTTGCTACAACAACAACAACAACGAATATTGGTAATTTCAAAAAATACATGATCTACCGATCCTCAAAAAAAAAATTAGACTCGAAAGAGTAAAAAAATTGATCCACTCACCCATGAGTCACTATTCGTTATTGAGCAACTTGTGAACAAATAAAAGGATCTGGTGTAAATAAATGCCCAAAATTATCGGGTAACTATTTTAGAGAGAGCACTAAATCCCTGGGCAGACATTCACTTTGGTCGCAGACATTGGACATTTCATCAATATTCAACTCCATCGAGAACAGCATGCGCAAATCAAGAATGGCTGAAAAACAACGTTTCTTATTTCATTTCATCATCACAATGGCCACCAAATTCACCGGATGCAAATCCGTTAATCCGTTTTGTATCTGGGATATTTTGAAGAGTAAGGTTGGCACTAAAAAATACCAAAGTGTCGACCATCTCAAACAAGCGTTTCACCGAGAATAGGCTAAAAATCCGCAAACTCACTTGGGGGCAGTGGGGGATGGTTCAATCGGAAATTTGAAGTCCATAGTTCAATGCAAAAGTGTTCATATCGAAAACCGCTTATCAAAAAAATATATATTTGTAAACAATTTTTGGTTAGGTTCAATAAATTTCATCATCAATAAATAAAAAAATCATAGCGTGTTGAATGGGTTTCAGTTCGATTGGACCACCATGTATATTAAGTGTGTGTCTATGTGCTTTTGGCATTTCCGCTTTTTTTTTTTATTAATATTTTGTTTTGACTTTTTGTTATTCTACTATCAGACTGTTCAATCCACATATGCATATAACATATATTACACATAGACGTTTACACAATTTTAAATATTCACATATTCATACAATTAACAAAACCAAACGTTCAGTAGTAACACAATTGTACAATTCTATTGTATTTTACTTATATCTGCAGATATATATAAGCGTTTGTATTTTAGGTTTTTAAAGTGCACTCGTACATTCAAAAACACACACTCACAGCCTCATTCGTTTGTTTACCTCACTTGCTCACTAGCTTGCTAACTCACATTCAATATTTGGCAAAAGTGATTGTGTTTGAGTTTGTATGTTTGTGTGCTACGTTACTTTACAATATTTGTGGTAATGGAATTTTTTTTTTTTTGAAGTTTTTCTGACAGCCAACTTTTGCTGCCTTTCATTTTTCAGGCGTTTCTATTATTTTGTTATTGTTACCACTAACAATTTCGTATACTAGAGTCGGGTGTTGCAAAAAGCGGTTTATTTTTAAAATGCTTTTTGGTTTTAAATAATACAAATATAAATTGTCAAATGATCATCTCTAGTTTCATGATCATACAATGTTTCTGTTTTTTTTTTTTTCTTCTTTTTTTATAGGATGTTCGAAAACTTCGTAGCTATTAATAAAATCGGTTTCAATAGCCTGCCAAATTCTTGCCAACTAAAACCAACTCCCTCGCAATCTCACTCTCTCCTGTTCACTAGCTCCCATGGTACTACCAAGTAAGCAATTCCTCCATAGGGGAAAAAGTACATACGTCACGTCAAAACAGACCTTGCTGCTAGCTTATCTCTTCGTACTTGTTGCAATATTTTTAGAATAATGTTGCTACAGTTATTGCAGAAGTCAATAATACTAAACATGTCAGCATTTGTGGTAAATGACAATTCACCGAATACAGTCTTTGCAGCTTATAGTTGAACCTTATTCGGCACTCTGACCAATGCTTATAAGTCCAAAGAACCTGCGTTCTACTTTTCTCTCGAAATGTCATCTCATCATCGAGCTCTTATCTAAGTTAAAAAACGTCCAGATTTCAACGCCATATAGAAGAATCGACCTCTCAGTACCTTACTTAACCCAAAGGAGCATCTACTTGTAAAAGTTATTCTTCATTATTGGTGTTAATTGGTGTTAATCTACCCTTTTTCATTTCAATCGCCTGTGATGAAGAAAAATTATAAAATTATTTCTCACTAGTAGAGTTCTAGGTAACAAATCCTACAGATTTTTTTTTAATGCCGTACTGTCAAAAGTAATTTCAAGGTCAATTTTTCTACGAGGGCCGAATGAAAAAAAAATAGATTCTTGGTAGAATATGACGTCTCGAAATTTACAAGTTTATCTAAATTTAACTGAGGAGAAAATGCAGGGGTACATTCATCTAGAGTGGTATTATATCAATTAATATATAAACGGTTGGCACTTCTATGTTCCAAGCAGCCTTTTGGGCGATGTTCTCTTCCAGTACTATTGAAAGCGATGATAAATTTGGGCAGTATTAAAATATGATTGTATAAGACATAAATTTTTCTCATTTCAGTCACACGGTAATAATGTCAAGGCTTTTAAAAGAGAAAATACTACTGATTTAAGTGACTCAGCGACTAATAGAGACTCACATTACAGAAAGATGTGAGGTTGCTTTGAACGTCGACAGCTAGGAAGCAAAAAAAGTCTTACAATCCGCCGCCAAAAAAGTAATTTTCTCAATAAGTGCAGAAATCTGCTTACAGCATCGCCGACATCGCTTTCATATTGGTTACCGGCCATAGGAAGATTGAGGGTAATGAGAGGTGTGATTAGCGAGTACATATGTGAGGTTCATTTGACGCACCGTTGCAGATGACCATCTCGGTTTCCCTATAATTCGTCACGAGAGGCATATAAAAAAAAAATAAATATGTGGCACTTAAAGCCCCAAAAGGCTAATTGGCCGAGCTTCTCTTCCATTACTGTTGTGCGTCTTAAATTTTGGACAGTATTAGAATGGACCTACTTATTTTAGCCGGTTCCGAACGGCAGAACACTTGTGACATCACTTTTTCTGAGCTTTGTCACAGAGTTCTTTTTAGAAGCTTTTTCATGGCAAGTTGTTACTGTCGGAAGAATTGCCAATTGCTTGCCGACAGGTGGGTACCGTTCGAAAGAAAAATCTTTTCGATATTAAATTTGTTATGCATCAGCCGGGTATTGAACCACGACCTACAGATCAGAAGGCGAACACACTAACCACTGAGCTACGGCACCCACAAGCTACGGCACCCACAAGGCATATACTTGCACTATTTTTAGCTAGCTAATTGAAGATAAAATCACTAACTTTCTGTATTACTTCTCGCACGTCACGGCATCCGTTTAATGATGGTAGATCTCGTACATTCTTTACCATAGACCGTAGCGATATTGTAAGATTTTCGGCATTTTACATGGGCCAATAGCACAAAGGCACTCATAAAGGAAACTACGTATTCTATTCAAGACTCATTGTAGCAGATATGGAACCTTAGGCGAAAAAAAAAACACTTATGCGTTGTCTTTCTAAATTTCTACCTCTGGCGAGGACACGACATAGGTTTCAGGAAGAGTATTTCCTAGGTATTTGCTCGGACCGCCGAATAATGTGAATAGATATCTCAGCACTACCATTAGATCAACTTTTGCAAAAGAAGTTGCTTCAAAATGATGTAATAGCACTAATTGCTTTAGAAAGATCATCGAATCCATTATTTAATTTCACTAATATTGAGTGCGAGAAACGATGCATCTTATTGAAACATCCTGTACCAGTGCATAGTGCAATTGTTGCACATACCACATTGTTATTATGTATACGTCAAAACGGAAAATATTTATTTCCTTTACAGGATATAAAAGGTAAACTGTTTGACTGTTTCTTAGATTCTTTCATTTTGTTCCAACTTCTTTTTAATGTGCAACCGTATGTATAATTTGTATTTCCATCATCATTATTATATAATAGTTATTGTTGCTATTAAAATAATGATATTTCTTTCTCTGTATAAAAACTATGATATACAAACTCTCAACTAGAAGAGAAAAAACAATACATTTAGCAGAGGTTTCTAAGAATATACGATATTTACAGATATGTATGTATATTTGTATATTTGTATTTACTTATTGTACATATTTGTGTTGACTACGCTAAAACAATTTTCATTTAAGAAATCTTTTATTTCATGACAACCTATTGTATAAAGCTGACACCATTTTGCTTAGGCAATATGTAATCATACGGATGGCTGGATAGAAACTGAAATGCGTAGAAACAAGTAAAATTGAAGATATATAACAATAAAATTGTTTTAAATAACACACAATATGTGCTATTTAAATATGTGCTTATCTAACATCTCGCTCAGTACTAGATATACATATATCAGTAAAAAGTTAGTAAATCTATTATCTTTCCAATAGATGGCTTTAGTAATCTGTATCTTGCGTTCTATAAGTGCGCTCTGGTTACGCTAGATGGCGTTAGAATGATAGGATTTCGTACTAAATAAAGTTCGGGCAGTTTGTATTGTTTGAGCAAGCGTCAAAGATGGACACCAGTAAAGCGAAAATATGCCATATTTTACAGTTTTTCTTCGATAGAGGCGAAAATGCAAGTCAGACGGCTGAATATGTGAATAGTGTTTATTGTCCTGATACTGTGACAGCCAATTTTGGTTTCGTCGCTTCGGTTCCGGTCATTTTGATGTCAAAGATGCAACGCCAATTGTCGAAACTATCGATAAAATAATGAAAATCGTCCAGTCTGACCGTCATGTAACCACTCTTTCTATTGTCCAGGAGCTAAAAATTGAACAAAAAACCATTTGGAACCATTTAAATAAGGCTGGATGAAAAAAAGAAGCTCGATGTATGGGTGCCACCATTAGTTAACGCAAAAAAACCTCATGGACCGAATTTCCATATGAGAATCGCTGCTGAATCGCAAAAAAATCAATCCATTTCTGAAGCGGATGGTTACTGGTGATGAAAAGTGGGTCACTTACGACAACGTCAAGCGAAAATGGTCGTAGTCGAATTGCGGTGAGCCGGCGCAAACGGTGGCCAAACCAGGATTGACGGTCAGGAAAGTTTTGCTATGTGTTTGGTGGGATTGGCAGGGAATCATCTACTATGAGCTGCTCCCCTACGTCTAAACTCTTAATTTGGACTTGTACTGTCAATAATTGGATGGTGTGAAGGAAGCAATCGCCCAGAAGCGACCAGCTTTGGACAATAGGAGAGGAATTGTGTTCCATCAGGACAACGCTAGGCCACACACATCGATAGTGACTCGCAAGAAGCTCCAGGAGCTTGGTTGGCACCAAGTGATTTCTACCTGTTCCTGTCTATGGCGAATGATTTTTCTGGTGAAAATTTGGGCTAAGTAAGCAATTGAGAAGTCGAACCCTCTCTCGATGAACGAAAACTACACTCTACAAGTCTCTCATCATGCCTGTTCTAACATATGGCGCTGAAGCCTGGACAATTTCCACCTCGGATGAGCGAATGCTTGGAGTTTTCGAGAGAAAAGACCTACGCAAGATCTTTGGACCTATTTGTGTTGGTGGCAAGTACCGAATAAGGTACAACCATGAGCTGTACGAGCGCTATGCCGATATTGACATAGCAAAGCGCATCAAAATCTAGCGGCTGCGCTGGCTATGTCATGTCGAGCGAATGGAAGAACACGCTCCAGCTAAGAAGGTGTTATATTCGGAACCCGCCGGAGGACGACGCAGAAGAGTAAGACCTAACCTCCGGTGGAAAGACCAAGTACTTTAGAACCTGACGGCACTTGGAATTTCTAACTGGCGCCAGCTAGCGAAGAACAGAGATGGCTGGCGAAGCATGTTATATTGTTATGGCCACATAAGTAAGTACGTAGAAGCTTGAGAAAATCGACTATTCCAGTTTTTTGCCAATAGGGACGAGGGCTGCTATAAGAGTGGCATTATGAAATTATCTTCAAAATGGCAACAAGTTATCAAACAAATCGGTGCATATTTGACCTAAATCGGATCATTCTAAGTATGCTAAATACAACCTTTAATGTAAAACTGCAAATTTCTTTTTACTAGATCTTATATATAGATATGAATTTAAAAATGTTAACATTTCAATAGAAATAAAATCATCTAAATATATGATTATATATTCTGAAGTTTATCGAAGCATGAATTTCACACAAAAAAAAAAAAAAAACAGAAAATGATCTATATTTTTATTAAAAATACAAATAAAATTTAATACTGTATACACAATCCACAAAAATATCTACAGTACGCTTTATAAATATTTTTATATGTATTTCCAAAAAGGTTTTGCTATGTGTTTGGTGGGATTGGCAGGGAATCATCTACTATGAGCTGCTTCCCTATGGCCAAACTCTTAATTTGGACTTGTACTGTCAATAATTGGATGGTGTGAAGAAAACAATCGCCCAGAAGCGACTAGCTTTGGACAATAGGAGAGGAGTTGTGTTCCATCAGGACATCGCCAGGACACACACATCGATAGTGACTCAACAAAAGCTTAGGGAGCTGTGTTGGGAGGTTCTTATGCAGCAACCTTATAGTTCGAACCTGGCACCAAGTGATTACCACCTGTTCCTGTCTATGGCGAATGATTTTGCTGGTGAAAAATTCGCCTCAAGAAAAGCTTGTGAAAATCGACTGTCCCAGTTTTTTGCCAATAGGGACGAGGGCTGCTATAAGAGTGGCATTATGAAATTATCTTCAAAATGGCAACAAGTTATCAAACAAATCGGTGCATATTTGACCTAAATCGGATCATTCTAAGTATGCTAAATACAACCTTTAATGTAAAACTGCAAATTTCTTTTTAGTAGATCTTATATATAGATATGAATTTAAAAATGTTAACATTTCAATAGAAATAAAATCATCTAAATATATGATTATATATTCTGAAGTTTATCGAAGCATGAATTTCACACAAAAAAAAAAAAAAAAACAGAAAATGATCTATATTTTTATTAAAAATACAAATAAAATTTAATACTGTATACACAATCCACAAAAATATCTACAGTACGCTTTATAAATATTTTTATATGTATTTCCAAATATGTATAACCTACATACTAGTACCTTATATGTGAGTATATACTCGTATGCAAATCCCATGCTAACTCATAATCATAAATTTATTTTTATTTCTCAATAAATAAACTAAATGGAAATATTCCCTGTCCATCATTATAATTTTACGTATAGCTAACATTTACATATTTTTATATTTATATATAACTAATATACAGGGTGACAACTATATAAGTAATCGAAATATCGATTTTTTGAATCATCTCTGCACATTTGATTCATATAATAAAATGTATAACCGCCCCTACTAAATGTTAGCCGACATTTTTCCTGTATGTACTTAATCCATATTATCACCCCTTAAGAGGGCTCCACAACAAAATGAAACTAAACCATCTATAAATAAACCAGAAATACCACAATCTCCAAATTGGAGAGTTTGACATATTGAAGAATGTAATTCCTTAGCCAAAGGTGAACAAATTTCCATATAATTTCATAATTTGCTATAAATTTGCCTCTCCAAATTAACTGAGAGATTATAAAAGAATTGTTTGTGATTGAATCAAATAAAAAACAAATTGCCACCCTGTTTATAAGTAAGTTTAAAAGTACATAAGTATTAATGGTGCTCAAATTTTAAGCATTCCATTCACATATGTTATATAATTTTTTGAAAATAAATTTTACAAAGGGTTTCACACATCAATACATGCTGATACCTATGTTACATGTACACATAAAGTACAGCATACACATAAATGTATGCATATTAAAATAAAACAGAGAACTACATTAGCTTAAAAGCAGATTAACGCGATTTTCTAAACACGAATACATCGAATATGACACAAACATGCACACATGCTCAACCATTCAACACATTTTACTTTGAAAGGATACTACAAAAAATAACAAAAAAAATCGATTTGCACAATAAAAAAAATTTTTCTTATTTTACGTACATATGTAGATATTCGCTTATTCTATAAATGTACATGTAAATGTATATGTATATTCATACACAAAAACTCAAAGCATAATGAATTTTTATTAAATTAAAAATGCTGTAAAAAAAAAGTATTGCATTAACCTTCAAACGCTGTTTGTGTCGATTTGACATAATTTTTGAAAAGAGAGTCTTATATTTTCTTTATTTTGTTCAAATTTACATCTGAGTTATTGATAAAAATAATTGCATTAAGGTCCGGTGTGACGACCGAAATTTTGACGTCTTTTCAAGAATTTTTTTTAACAAGAAAATAAAATGCGATCCTTTTAAAATTTTTGCTTGTTTTTATTGGTGTTTTCAAGTATAGAAAAAAAAAATTTTTTAAGTTAATTTTATATTAATTTGTTTTTAATTTTTTACGTCAGAGTGGAGTCCTAGAAGAAAAGATTGGTTTGGGGAAGCACACAGCCTTTCGAATATACATAAAAAAAAAAACAAAAACAAAATGGCGGACTTGTGAAAAAAGTTCTCAAAATCTAATTGTTTTTCCCGTGATAAATTGTTTAAATAAAATAGTTTCTTATTAAAAAATTAAATGTTTTAAAGTTTGCGTATTTAGATATGTGTGTCTAGAATAACGGGTAAAATTTTTAGCCAAATCGGTTGAATAGTTTTGCTAGTCAGTGCTTCCCCGAAATTTCGAAAACATGGTTTTGAGAAAAACACGTTTAAATTTTTGACAACAGATGCATACACATTACGGTGCGCTCTCTTATTTTAGCTATAACTTTAAAAACATTCAAAATTTCGGTCTGAAATTTTTAGAGTATATTTTTAAGATGTTTTTCTTCCGAAAAATGTAAAAATTGCTTTTTTGAACCCGTCACAATGGAAACATGGTTTTCATCGCATGTTGCTAAAAATATTCTTATGTCACAAATGTCGACCTAATAGTTAATAGTTATCCCTAGTTGGTAGTTGACATGGTTTTCATCCGCTTACGCTCATACTCAAAATCACTTGTTTATTGATAAGAATTATCTTACGTATTGAAGTGCAGCTCTACTGCTTACTACAAAAAAATAAGGGCTCTTTTGCGAAGCTTCTCTTCCAGTCCTGCTGTGCTTATTAAATTTTGGACAGTATGCCGGTTCCGAATGGCAGAACCCTTATGATATCACCTTTTCTGAGCTTTGTCCCAGAGTTCTTTTAGAAGCTTTGCCATGGCAAATTGTTACTGCCGGAAGAATTGCCATTTGCTTGACGACAGGTATCGTTTGAAAGAAAACTCTTTTCAATATTAAATTTATGCTTCAGCCGGGGATTGAACTCACGATCTATAGATCAAAAGGCTAACACACCTATCAGCTACGGCAACCACTCTATCGCATACTAACTGTGTTTAAATCGACCTTCTCATGACACGCCTTCATATTAGTGACAAAATAGAAGGACAAATTCAATATAGCCTTGACTTACATTTGTATTTGTATTTGTCCAAACCATTTGCATTCATCTGTAAGCATGCGCATTAGAAGTTATTTTAAAAATTATATATACCCAGATGGAAAATTATTCATTTACGATATATATATATGTGGCACTTAAAGCCCCAAAGGGCTCATTGGCCGAGCTTCTCTTCCATTACTGTTGTGCGTCTTAAATTTGGACAGTATTAGAAGGGACCTACTTATTTAAGCCGGTTCCGAACGGCAGAACACTTGTGACATCACTTTTTCTGAGCTTTGTCACAGAGTTCTTTAAGAAGCTTTTTCATGGCAAGTTGTTACTGTCGGAAGAATTGCCAATTGCTTGCCGACAGATGGGTACCATTCGAAAGAAAAATCTTATCGATATTAAATTTGTTACGCATCAGCCGGGAATTGAACCACGACCTACAGATCAGAAGGCGAACACACTAACCACTGAGCTACGGCACCTACGATGGTGTCTTCAAAAACATTACAACATGTTATCTTATTTGTCTTTTAATAAATAAACTCATAAAAATGTCGATTCCCAAATAACTATTTGCAATTTCCAAAAAGATTAAAATGCAAGTGCTTGCTTCTATAAGGCCTCCGTAACGCTTCCTCATGGCAGTTTGAATCAATCGTTATATTGGGGTTTCTAATTGGTCTTTAGGGAAAAAGTCCATAAGTTTTATAGCAGTTTGCTTATAGCATTGAGAACATTGTTTTTATTTTGTAGCCTCTATAAACTACTTTTATAGATGCAAAAACCGTTTCGAACAGTGTAATAATTTCTCATCAAAAAATGCTACAACAAACCCTTTACGAAGCAAAAATGAAGTAGAACATTACATAATACATATAAAACATGTTATTTCTGACAAAATTATTTTTCTCATACTAACTTGCCCACTAGATAAGTTTAAAGAATAAGTCGTCATTTTCCCTTTCGACATGGTCGATTGCAGAAAATTCAATTTGAAGTCACATACATATGTAGGTACTCCTATGTGCATATGACTTACACAAAATTTTATAGCATACATGTAGGCGTGTGCTTATAAGAAAAAAATATACACCTTCTGCTTTTCTGCCAAATTTGCCAATATCCTATATTTGATTAAAACACAAATATGTACATGTTGCTACCACATAAATATATAGTACATATATGTAATCTATTAATTTTGATTGATTTCACTTTAAATCATGAAAAATGCAATATCCAACTAGTCCTTTAAAATATATCCATATATATATACATTCATATAGATGTGCCACCATATTACAAAACATAGATAAATGTATATATATGGAGGTACATATAATCTCATAAAGTACAAAATAACCTCAAAATGAAATAAGCTATAAATTATGCAACAAACTAGCAAGAAAATGGGAAAATCATAAAAATCACAACAACAACAGCAAATAGTGAAATAGCAGATAAACTAAAAAAGAGCGATACAAGAAAAAATATGAAATTGTTCAATAAATTATTGACAGAGTAGCATCATAAGAGAGATTGAGGGATTTTAGAGGTGATTTGAGCATAACTATGGGTTATTGGCTTTGCATGGTAGTGGATAGAGCGGAAACAGCAGCAACAGCAAACAGGTAATGTCATTATAATCTAAATAGATATAGCAGAATAAACACAGCCAACAAACAAGCTCAGTCCGAACAAGAGTAAGGTAAATAGGAACAAGACACAATCAGAATCATGACGATGCCATCATCAGTTTGCTTATACTGTGTATGCTCTATACTTCTTGCTAGCGGAGATACATGAATGAGCGCCCTTGTAATTTTGTTATTGCAATGTTGTCCTGTCATATCGTATGCTATGTGCTGGTAGCATCATACCATACCAGCACATATTATCATAGTAGTACATATATGTACATATGCTTCGATGGATTGAGTTGAATTGAAGGACCTCTTGTCACTTGTTCATATTTACAAGTATATATGTGCACATATATGTGTGTGTACATATTAGTGTGTCTATGCGTATGTGTTTAAACAAAAAATCTAATTTTCCACACTGCGGCACATCGTCGCAATTTATCGAATCTTCAAAATAAATGGCACTACGAAATGTTACATATGCATATGTATGTATGTGTATGTGTATATGGTTGAGTGAAACAACTGAATGTATGAGAACAACAACAACAACAACGTGAACACTCATATTTGCGAGATCGAGGACATGTTGACATGATATTTGTATATGCATACTCATACATACCTTATACATATATGATATTCATATATTTGCGAATTCATGCATGTATCTTCTACAAGTATGTGTGAGTAACTCACAATGATGCAAGAAAGTAAAATAAAATAAAAATACAAACCAAAAGAAACCAAAAACAACATACGAATAACATGAGATTTACATGATGAGATAAAAGCTGAGATTTAATGCGAGTAGTGACAGTTGTATGTAGTATTGTATAGTACATATAAACTATTGAGTAGTCGTATCCTTCGTCATGGTAAGACGACTTAAGGCTGATGGTATTGAAAGACGAGAGAAGATACCCACACACACGCGCACACATACTCGCAAACACGCGCACACAATAAAAACACAACCATATCGCGTCAATAAGCCAAAGAAAGCATTATTCAGACCATATTCTTACTATACTACTTACTTTTCATTGATAAGACAAACAGACAAACACAACAAATTTGTGTTTTGTATGAATAAGAAAAATAAAAAAAAATGTTTGCTTCATCATGACATCGACATCAACATGAAAATGACGGCAATTGTCAGATTGAGCTATCGAAGTGAACACAAACTAGACATAGTATAAGTAAATTAATAGAGCAACAACAACGAAATGAAAATAATAATTATAAGACAATCACAACACGCTGCTCATAATTAATGCTTTTCTTTATAATTTGCAGCGTTAACTAATGCAAAAATCTATGTAGAATGAATAATAAGAGATGATATTTTTTATACAGCTACTGAGTACAAGGAACGACAATTATGTATTAAGACTGCTTCTAGAAAACACAATTAAAACACGACGATATCTGCTAATTTTTCGGTATATTTATTCGAAATATTCTCCTCCTGATTCAATACACTTGTTACATCGATTTAATAGTGATTCAAACGCGTGTTCCAGCTCATTTTTCGAAATTGCCTCCAGTGCCCTCGTCGAAGACCGTTGTATGGTCTGAATGTCAACAAAAAAAGCATCCTTTCAACTTCAATTTCAGTTTTGGGAACAAAAAGGTGAATACTGCGGGTGCTTCAACACACAGACCTGATTCCGAGCCAAAAATTGACGAACAATGAATGCTGTGTGACTCGGTGCATTATCGTGCAACAGAGACAAAGTTTTTGGATCGCGGTATTCTGGTCGAATACGACGTATTCTGGACATCAAATGCTTCAAAACTTCAAGGTAACATGCGGAAGTAACTGTTTGACCAGTTGGAACAAATTCTTTGTGGATAATTCCTTTGCTATCGAAGAATGTGATCAGCATTGTTTTGATTTTTGATGGAACTTTTCGTGTTTTTTTGGCTTGTGGTGAGTTTTTTGATTTCCATTCCGCACTTTGACGCTTGGTTCCTAGATCGTATTGAAAACATCATGTTTCATCACCCGTAACAATTGTTTTCAGGAAGTTTAGATCATTTTCTGCAGCTGCAACCATGTCTCTAGAATGACTGATTCTCATTAATTTTTGGTCCTCGGTCAATGTGTGTGGAACAAATCTCGTGCAGACCTTTGTTTTGCCCAAATCCTCGTGAAGAATGAGTTGGATAGTTTCTCTGTTGATGTTTAAGGCCTCTTCCATCATTTTCACTGAAGCATTGCATTCTGTAATAAAATCACGACCTTTCTGGATCGCTTCCGGCACTGAAATTGGCCTTCCTTCTTTTACTTTTATTTCATCTTCCAGCGACTCTCTGCCATCCACAAACCGTTTATGCCTTATAAAAACATTTGATCTTGATAAACAAGCATCGCCATACGTTTGCTGCATCATTCGGAATGTTTCTGATGCACTTTTACCAATTTTTTTGTGATCGCTCTTTGCTCCATTTTAAAATTTCAACATCAAACGAACACGTGTTTTGTAAAATGAATGTCAATAAACATTAAATGTCAACCAAATGCCATGAAATTTTGACAGTTAGTAGAGGAAGGTTGAAGCTTCAAAACTCACATGCTCACACATAGATGGTACGCTTGGTTGCTGAGATATGGTTCGAGTCTTAATACATAATTGTCGCACCTTGTATGTATTGTAGTAATTGTAATTGTTGAAGCTCGAATTTGGTTATAGAATAAAAATTTTAAAACAAATTTTCTGCAGAAATTTTCATATTTAGATAAATTTTAATTTATCCAAAAATTTTATAGGAGAAAGAATGAAGAAGAAATGGCAAACTCTGTCCTGTTCTTTGTAGGACTTTCAGATGCAGAAGGATCAATTAAGCATACGAAATATTCTCTTACGACAATTGTCCAGAACTCATTAATCCAAATCCATTATACCCAACAAAGTATACAAACAGTATGAAATTGTTTAAACATTTTCTATTCTAACTCAGCAAAAATTTAAATATCATTTCATTTTTCGTTTCACATCATTATGATTATCCCTTTAATTAAAACATTTTACATTTTACACATTATGTTATTTTATAATGTTTCAATCACTACATAAATATACTCAAAAATATATTGTATATAAGCCTACATGTTCAAATATATGCACACAATCATACATACTCCTGTGTATATTGACATATTTGCACAAGGCCATTGTTTACATACGACCTCGAATATAAATTAAAAATCCAATTAAACAGTTTGTATCATTTTTAATAAGAAAGGATAAAATCGCATAAATAAATTTCACTCTGTCAAAACATGAAATGAAAAGGAAACGGGTAAACAGCATAAACATATTATATATAGTAGCAATGCAAATGCCGATATTCTAGAATACCGAGATCCGCTTTAATGTTATCTCAAAAATCATGAAACTAGCGATTTAAAAGAATTCATCATCATCTTCATTGAAGAAACATTTAATCCTTTAATCGAAGTAAATGTTTTCTTAATCCTGGAGAGGTTCCGAGTGGTGCCTTATCGATATGTCCTTCAATGTACACAGCGATCCCAATTGCATTTCTTCAATGAATTTAAAACGGTGTCTCCATTTATTGCTAAATCTTTATAATTTTCTTAACTATTTGCACAAATTATATAATATTAAGGCAGAGTCTCTAAAATCATGGGATTATCAAATGACCTTAAATTTGGTATCCCTAACTGATATCCACATATATTATTAGGTATACGAGGATATATGTATAAAAATAATGAATATTATTTCATATATACATATGTGTGTAATCATACGATAGAACAAAGGTCACTTGCTATTAAATTATATACATACATACATATACATATAGACTGTAGTTATATGGATGTACACAGGAACATTCATAAGTTGTATCACAAATCAGATGGCTTACATCTACGAGTATATACATATGTAGTCGTACAAACAAACATTAATACAATCGTAATCATTATCATTATTATCATCATCATCATCATCATCATCATCAGAGTGACATCAGTGACATTAGTGACATTATCAGAAATTACTATGTGCGCGTGTATGTATAAATAGATAAAGGAAAACTGTATTCTCAAATACAAGTACACATGCTTATTGCAATTACTTATATGTATAAGCGCTTATATGTTTTAAAATATTTTCAACATTTTCATCATTATTTAACTCTTCAACTCGTTTTGTTTTAATGAATACCAACATTTATACCATGGTCAATAGTTTGACAAATATATATGTATGTACTATCATATTATATGTAGATAGACTAGTATATATATGTAATACATATAGACTAGGGTGTCACAAAAAAAGTCGAAATTGTTTCTTCATATCGCATATATGGCTAACCATATATGGTTAACAAATTTTATTTTAACACCAAATGAAAGATTTTACGGTGTGCGATAAAAATAACAACTTCAATTTTTTTTTTTTTTAGGTTTTAATATTTCCATATCTGGATATGGTTGCATTTAACAATTCTTCAAACAAAAACCTGCATCTCCCACAATGAAGTAGAAAAATTTGTTGTTCGTGCCCAGTAATGCGTCATCTTCAGATTATCCCAATTCGCCATTGAAAAGATTTTTTCCAAAGCCTGACTTCAACAGCACACCGCCATAACTTTACGAATCATAAGCTTAAATGTAAATACTCGTAAAAGTATAGTCAGCATCGCAAAGTGCTAAAAGTACGGCAAAGTAGGTGCCCGTAAAATTATAAAGAAGCATCAACATTTTGCTGATATTGATGGCCGGTTATAATGCTTCGTTCGTCCTTCTTCCACAAATTTAAACAGTAAATCAAAAACTCCCTTTTTCATCCTTATTCGTACATACTCAAAGTTGGTAGCAAAAAAGGCACTTATATCGCGATCTTAATATAATGGTTTTACCTAAAATCTTCAGCCTACAGTTATTAGTTTTAGACACTCATGAACTTCGTACATCAAAAATATAATGATCAGATCCAAAATATCTTCAAATTCCTTCCAAAGAGTACAATTAATACACAGCTGATTTTTTTTTCTCAGTCAGCGACGTATTGATTGGGCCGTCTACATCCGTCAATGCGTCACTATCAGGCAAATAACGGAATATATGACGGATGACGGATTCTTTGGACTGCTGGCTTTATAAATGTGCTGTGTCCCTTGATAGGGTTTCAGTGCATTTATAATGTGCTATTGCATTGGTGTATGTTACTATTTTATAAGAGATTAAGTTCTAGGTTCCAAACCAAAGAATTATAAAGAAGAGAATCAGACTTTCCTGCTCGGAGAATCAGCATTTTTTAATTATATATTAGAGAAGGTGGAATATGGAACGCGAAGAATATTGGACAAAAACAAATCATAGAAGGTCAAGGACAAACTGGCAAATCATCAGATTACATCATTCCAGAGTTGGACTTTCGCAGAAAGTATAATGTAAAATTTCCCACGCGGAAGGACTGCAGAATGCCACCAAGATCTACACTGATGGTTCAAAGATGAATGTCAGTGTTGGTGCAGGGGTATACTTCAATGTTCTTGAGCTTTCAAAGTTCTTCCGTCTGGGAGATACAGCTAGTATATTTCAGGCCGAAGCTCTCGGGATAAGAGAGTCTTGCAAGATCATAAACAATCAGATACATACATCATCGAAGGCGTGTATTTTGTCAGATAGCCAAGCGGCACTTCTGGCATTGATAACACCGATAATGAACTCAGTAAGGAAGAGCCCAACACACTAGCACGTAAAGTAGACATCACTCTCGTCTGGGTACCTGGTCACAGGAACATAGAAGGAAACGAGAAAGCGGACAAAATGGCAAGAAGGGGAGTAACTAACAGCGAATCCGAGTCAGTAACTATTGAAAACCCTCTTAGCGCCTTCGAAAGAGAGCACTACCTACAGTCTCTAAAGCAGGCAGAAACCAGGTGGTCAAGAACTGGCGCCTGTAAAATAGCAAAAGCAACTTGGCCTAAATGCGATAAGTCAAGAACCGACGAATTGGTAAAAAAGAAAAGAACAGATATCTTCAGAATCACCTCCACTATTACCGGTCACTGGCCGATAGGCGACCATGCAGAGAAAATAGGATAGCCCTACAACGACATATGCCGAAGCTGCAAACAACAGGGATCCAAGGAGACGGTTTTCCACTATCTATGTGAGTACCCAAGTCTGGGCGCTCTACGACATAGAACTCTAGGGAAATTCGTAATGGATAGCCTCAATGTAATTGCATGGAAACAAAATAGATGACATTAGCAGGTTTATTAACGGATCAAGATGTTTCGTATAGGCCTCGCTTCAGCGGTTCCAGGAGTGGTGTATCAAAATGGCGCTTTTCTATGTGCTAATTGAATCTGGGTTTCTGTCTACTAAGCAGCACCTAAACCAACCAAGGTCTTCATTGACGAACCGGTGGCATATCGGAGAGGTAATGACAGATCATTTGAAGCAGTTGCAATTCAAAAAAAAAATTTTAACCCTTGAAAAACCTCAAATTTTTGTGAATTTCACGATTTGTGCTCGAGTCGGCAGGTTTGTCGTGGTCCTAGGTACCTCAAACTTTTTTTTAGATTTACTTTAACACCAAATGAGAAAACTTGACAAATTTTTGAGACACTCTAATTTAGATATATGTATGAAGATACATATTTATCTTATTTACAGACATATGTAATCCTTTATGTAGAAATATACATACATCTGCACTAATGTTGCTGTCAGTTGAGGAGAGATTTTTTCAAATTAACCTTTGTTCTTTGCACACACATACATATATATGTTTATGACATATGTATATGAATATGCATTTTATTGCGTCTATTCTTTTCTTCTATTATTAACTTATTTGCCTTTTTATTTTTGTCATTTGTGTATGTGTATTATGAATGTGTCTACATGAATAGTACTCTCATTGCGTTTCCTTCCTACTTTGTTACATCCTTTAGGTCATGCACACAAATCCATCATTTTAGAGATAGAGTGAGTGATTAAGAATCGTGGCAAATGTGAAAAACAATGAAAATTATATCAAATTTTGAACTACTGATATATGACCATTTGCATAAGTGCGTTGGTTTGTATCGTATATATATTGTACATATGTATGTATATGTATGTATGTGTACATAATTATCAAATAACGAAGTTATAACAAACAGCAGCAACAACAACAAGCTGCAACATGTCAAAAGTCCAAGTGCATTTTGACAAAAATACATATTTTTAGAATTCTTTGTAATGGAAATATGGGCATTGCCCATGATACGGACGCGATATTATGGTGGAAAACAAAGACAAATGGAAGAAAATTATGCAAAACTTGTTGCTTAGTAAAATTAGTATGTTTAGTTTCGTAAGCACTAGATTAGTAATATATTTAAGCAAAAAATTTGGTCTTGATCGAACGATTGATATGGATGCGACGAATCATGGAGAAACACGTGCAACTTCTTCATCTAAAAATTGAAGAAATAACATAAATTGATAGAGCAAATTTATTGTTTTACAATACATATGCAAAAATGTACCCAATTTCCTTGTCGAATTTTTATTAAATAAAAAATAATGAAAATATAAAATTTACTTTATTAGAGAAATTATCATAATCTATCTATTCATAATGCGATTAGTATTATTATAGATGTCCAATGGACATCTATAGACTTACGTGTTAATATTGTATAACATAGCTGTATTTAGAATTTCTTATTGAAGATTGAATCAAATTTTTGATGATTTTCATTTTTGCCATTTTTTCAGTTTTGTTTGATCTTGTCTATTCTAGGAAATGCCCATATGTTATTATACGCAAAGTAAGAACAAAAAGAAAACTATACCTATCATAAAAATTTGTAATAAATGAATATAGCAAATACGATACGCCAACATAGAGCAACTAAGTGAGAAATATGAAGTATATATGTAGATATATGTATGATATGTACTTTATACGGGTAGATATAGGGTGTTTTTGAATTGGTGAAAAACTTTTTAATTGAATATATATACAAAACGATCGATTTTATTCAAACAATTAATTTTTAAATGTGTATTTATTCTATTAACGTTTAAATGTAACTTCGGGTATATGGGCACCTCGGCTATTCTCTCTGTCCAATGTTTATCAAATCCGGTTTTATCTCTATTATAACTGAAGCTATTGAGTCAATGGTAGCTTTCAGATAACCAACTAGGTGTTGCTAATTTATCAGCTTACACCAATGGCTTAAGTCATGCTCACAGACTTAAGCCATTTAATAGATCCATAAATTTACGAAATCGATGGGCGTCATTCTATTGAAAGTACATTTCATCTGGATCAATGATTCTATGTTCTTAAATAAAATCTCGTTGGAATTACATTTACGCTCAATGATTTTCATGTTTTCAAACAAAAAATCGTTTTATAATTTTCACAAATTAATCAGTGTTTTTCCAAGTAAATTCTTAATCATTTGACAGCGTTATTGAAATCTTTCCACAATATAATAATAAAAATATTTACCTAACTTTAATAAGGTAAGCAAGCACATGAGTCGACCAATAAAACTAACAACAACACAACGATAATAGTATCACCAAATATAAATATTTAAAACATTGCAAAAAGAAGTAAAGAACCAAATGAAAATAAATATAAAATCGCATAAAATAAATATATTTATCTATTGGTAGCAACTACAAGATACGTAATACTAAAAACACCAATGATAAAATAAATAAATAAATAACATTGAAAAGAAAACTATAAAATATGGTAACTGTGCATGACTCTTTATCCCTTTATATTTGCCTCTCTCACTCTCTCTCTCTCTCTCTATCTCCATTTCCCCCTTCTCCTCTTCCTCTTTCTTCATATATAGGTACTTGTTATACAACCATATATAGTATTATAGTATGTAGATTCTACCCAGTATGCAAAAGTGAGTTAGTAATCCACTTCAACAGCTACCGAAAAAGTTTATTTATAAACTTACCTATGAATTTTAGTATTAAATATTAAGTTTCATCTTGATATTGAAAATTAAATGGGAATTTTTCTGGTAAATAAAAACGCATTATTGCTGTTCTCATTTGACTAAACATGTGGTTAATAAATAAGGTTTTTTTTTTTTTGAAAATTTGGCGATTCAATTTTTTCTATTTTATTTTAAAAAATGCCTCTTCTTTTTTTATTTTTTATGAGTTTTTTTTTTGCTTTTTGGTCAGTAATTGTCATACCAGAGTACCAGTAATTGTCATACGCGTAATGGAAAGACGACTAAATATAATTGACGGCGAAGAAATAAATAATAATAATAAATTTGAATAAATGATATATTCGAAAAAACAAACATTATCATTATTTTTGGAACAACACTTCAATCATGTGGCTGCTGGGCTGGCTTCGCCGTAGCGCAGCCTGTCAATCCTCATTTCCAAAACCTTGGTGACAAATGAAGTGGAAACTGCACTAAAGCGAAGCTGCCTTCGTAAATGTGTCTAAAATGAAACAGTGGATACCCAAAACGTGGCAAAACAGACAGGTCGGACAGAAAATATGGTTAGCTTATGTATCACCTCATTTAATTTTTCGCTCACCCTGGATACTTTACCTTTACTGGATGTGTAAGTTGGACGACCTATGGTGCATTTACGGTGAAGTCGCAGCAGATGATGCAGAGCGCTCAATACTGAATTATAAAAGATTGTGAAATGTTTAGTAAGAAAACAAATTGGTCCTATAATGTTGGAAACTATAATTGAGAAAATTTTCAGTAATGAGGAGACTTGAAAAGAAAAAGAAACCGTACCTGGACGCGGGTTAAAATAAGTAAAGTCTGGTAAAGACTAATCAAGGCCCTAACCTATAATGACAGTTCTGGAACAGTGGGTTAGCCATTTTGTTATCTCTAAATCGGAAAAGAAAGTATGCCGTCGACTACTAATTATTCTGCAAGGTCAGCTCGCAAATAATAATTCTATGTATATGCAAATATATATAGGGTGCCATAGTTCAGTGGATAGTGCGTTGGCCTTCTGATCTTTAGGTCGGGGGTTCAAAACTCGACTTAAGCATAAAAAAATGTAATATCGAGATTGCCATGGAAAAGCTTCTAAAAGGACTCTGTGACAAAGTTCAGAAAAAGTGATGTCACAAGAGTTCTGCCGTTCGGAACTGGCTAAAATAAGTATGTCCCTTCTAATAATGTCCTAAACTAAAGACGCACAACAGTAATGGAATAGAACCTCGTCCAAAGAGCACTTCGGAGCTTATAAGTGCCACATATGTTTTTTTTTTACGCAAATAGCCCAATTTTGTCATGAAATTTCAGGTATTACAATATTTAATGCTATAAGGAAAGGGAGTCTTCTCTTTCTCAACACGATCACACTTCACTGGTATATCGAAATCGAGTGCATTTGCTGTTTTGCTGTTGTTTTGCGGTTGTTTAATTTTTTTTTTTTTTATATTCTCTTCTTATTTCTGTTGCAAGACACTGTTTACAATTCCATCTCTCTCTCTTTATATCTCGGTTTCTGTTCTTATTTCATCGTCATGATGACGGAAAAAAGGTTGACCCAATAGTTAAGTACTGCAGCCTAAAAAAAATCTTTTGTGCCTCAAATCGACATTGCTATGTAGAATTGGAGCATGGGTTCGATCTGATTATTCCTTTGACTTGCCTGAGATTGCCAGACATTTTGCACCGTCCTCGACAAGTGAGCAGGTAGAACAGCTTGGAATCTAAAAAGCAATATCCTTGAAATCGTTGAAACAACGAAAGGTAACAGAATGAAGAAAACGGGTGATTTAATAGAAACATATGATCCTGCAGTTATTAAAGAAGCTTCCAAATGAGCGTGTACCAGTGCATATTGCATTAAGTTTCGTAGGTAGTGTGGTATGTGGTGGGTGTTTATACTTTAGTATTGCATTACGATACTGATACACAGTCATTCATATGTATGCTACGTATACTATGTATGTGTATACACATGCAAGAGCGATATGTTTGCATGAAATATTTATTAAAAACTTGACATGTGATTTTTATTTGCTCTCCTTTTGCAACACACAACAAATTCGTCGAAAGAGTTGGACATATAGAAAAAGAGTATGAGTGAGAAAGCAAATAAAAGATTCAGAACTTCACTGTGATATTTTTTACTACATTTTTATTTATTCATACATTCATATAGCACCCTTATTTTTGTGCTCTTAAAAGTGGAATTACAAAAATTGTAAAAAAAATGGAATCAAATGGACAGTGTTACCATCAACATACCTAAATACATACATACATATGTACGTATCAATGTATGTAGGGATTCATTCGTGTACGTATTTATATTCGTATATATTTGGAGGCTACCAGATTACGGTAAGGTATGTTGTTTGTGATAAGCTTGATGGAAATATGGGATTTTAATTGGTTTTGGGTATTTCTTTTTCATTTTCTTTTTCTCCCAAAACAAAAAAAAAAAAAAGTATAAAATGATGTGCATACATGCTCCATTACATACGAGTATGACTATATGTAGTGTACTATTCATTTGAGTGTGAGAACGTTTATATGATTTACATTGAATATGTAATATGGCTGTTGATGTATGTCGTACTCGAATGTTTGCTTACCTTTGTATGTTTGTGATTTTTCATTTTAAAATTATGATGTTTTAATTATAAAATGATCTCACAAAGGACTTAATATCATAAGAAAATGGGCGTATAACGAAATCGTCAAAGGTATCAAAAAATATATAATCATTTAAAAATGCACACACATTATACCTACATACAAACAGAATTATTTACATAAATTAACTATGTAATTTCATTAATCTCTTCTCGCCGCCTCTCTCTCTCTCTCTCTCTTACTCGTATGTACATATATAGTTATAATAACTAGATTTAATGTGCTAAGTTATACTTAAGTAAGATATTTTAATTAAATTTCTCTTTGTCAAGCTAAGTGACAAAAGAACAACAACAACAAAAATTTGAATTATAAAAGCGATAAAAGAAGAATGGGAACAAATTTACCCACATATAAGTATGTACTGATGGCAGTAATTTGACATAGTTGGTGATGGTGGTGGTGGTAGTGCTGGTGTTCAATGCTGTTCAATGTGACAGTTTACAGTTCAATTAAGTTCATTTTCAAAATTTACTTATTTGTTGCTTTCTATTCTTGGCAGAATTTTATCAATTTAAAATATCAGCAAATATCACAAATACGCAAATATAATGACAAAAAGGTGGGCATTTGGTAGTGAGTGAGAGAGCTTAAGCGCTTAAGAAATTGTAAAAGAAAAAACAAACAATAGTAACTGTAGGTACATAGAGAATTTTACAATATAAATATCATGTCTACATATAAACAAGACCAGCTTTTTCCAATACAAATAATATGTCGCTCTTGCCATAGCAAATTTCTCTGGCTATGATAGAAGAAGTTTGGCCATTAGACCCAGCTTCCCTTGACCTTAACGAACTCATGGTTGTCGTCTATTCATTATAAAAATCGATGAATTATTCCTGTGGTCACTGACACGATGATCTTTACATTCTTAGTTACGATGTAGTCCTTATGCATGGCCATCCACCACGTAAGTAAGAATTGGTCGCACGACCGCTATGTACCTACATCCACAATGTTAGTTTTTACTGTGGGCTCCAATTCCTATTTGCCATAACTTTACAGGATTAGAAAGCATAGAACTTTGTGTCCAGCATTAACCCGAAGTATCTGGCACTATAAGTTTGAGCATTAAGTTCGCAAAATTAGAACATTTTTATATGCATATAAGTATGTTAGGGATTACCCTACTAATGTGCTTAACAAAAAATAATGTTGCCTGGATCTGCGCATTCAACTTTTGTTTTTCGAAAAAAAATGCTCGACCTCATGATGCAGCTGAACACTCCTAAACTTTACAAAGATTGCAATATTGCATAAACGTGAACGTTATTTAAAGTCCCTTTATACCCAGAAATGCAGCCACACTACCTGACCATGAGCCATTTCAATTAGCTACCTCTTGAGATACTGATGTTCAAGAAAGGATAGGAAATTTCGAGATAACTTTGTAGGTAAGTGAGTAAGAGCATCTCAAACGCTTTCAGTGAGAAGGTTTACTCATGGGTGTAAAGTCATTTAGCGAGTCATTACTTCATTATTAGGTTAGGTTAGGTAATGTGGCTGCCCTCTCTCTGAAAGAACGCATTTAGGCCAGCATTGTCTATTGTGATACAATTGAGCTTCTCTTCCAATATTGTTGTGCGTGTTAAATTTGGACAGCATTAGAATGGACCTACTTATATTAGCCGGTTCCGAACGGCAGAACCCTTGTGATTCATCTTCAGTAATTAGTTTTTTTATGATTCTCGTAGATGGTCCTTCGTTTCGTTTGACCAACATTTTTGCTATTGGTTTTGCAACTAAAGAATTGAACATCTAAAAGGAATACGAGAGATTCATCAGCTACTTTCATTCAAGTACCGTCCGATTCTTGATACTCTAAAAAAATCGCCAATGAAAAAATTTTCTTTAAAAAAATGTGTGGCAAACACAAGTATTCTGCCTTTCAGAATCGACCAAAAATTATTTGATTGTTTTCATTCGTTGCCCTCAAATGACCATTGATTCATTATGATAGTCTGCAACAATGTTTGCAAATTATTCACATCAACGTGAAATAGTTCCAACGCAATGTTATGAAATCCAATCAGTCATATTTATCAATATCCCAGAGCCTTCAATCGATCGAGGAATAAATCATTCAATTCAGAAGTGTGCGTGATGAAAATAAAACTATTAATCACCGGCTAATTGGTGATTTATTATTAGGAGTACTGGATTAACGTAGATCGAAGATCATCGTCCATAAAAAAGATCTGATAAGCTCACAATAACCTACCAGGTGTTATTATCTTTGCCTATCTTCAAATACCCACATATGAAATAGAGCAATTTTCTCGCAGTGTATATTTTAATTAACAATTTTCGATACGACTTCTAAACGCTGACTCATATAATATAATTTATTTTATGCAAAAACCAATCTTAACGATTCAGCACATTTTTAAATACCTAAGTACTAAAGTACAGGACTCGTACATACATATAACTAATAGACATTAAATGAATGTCATTAATTTCGAACAAACATTAACAAAATACTTACTTTTAGGCGTATATACAACATACTTACGTTACTACATCTTTGCATCTTCGTGGCAAAAAAAACATAAAATCAAAGTTGTCAACTATTCCACTGTACTCTTAAGTAAAGCGGCAACAGAAAAGAGATGTGGAAGTTGTTTAATAGCATCAAATATATAGATTGCCTATATATCGTACATTCCTAATAAACGCATTTGTAATTTTCTTACGTATTCTAGCTAATAACATTTTCGTACGTCATTGTCACTGTCACTGTCACCAGCCAAAAACCTGCTCTATATAAAATCGTTTAATACTTATTGTACAATAATTACAACAGTACATAATATCAATCTATCCGTCCTCTTTCCTTCTCTAATACATAAGGATATTTTCATATTTTTCAACAAATTTATTTATCAAAAATAACCTTACAGTCGGCCAGTGCCAAAAGATTTATACCCTGCACATATAGATATACAAAAAGTTAACTCACATATCCATATTTTTCTTTTATTTCCACTACTTTGTATGAGAGCTGCTATAAAAGGTAGGCGTGGCTCACCCATTTCTGGAAAGACAATGTAGCAGAATAATGTAATTCTACATGCCAGATATTGTTGTCCGAAATGGTATATTTAGTGACTTATAGCAAGTTAAATATTTTGAAAATTTCAAGGCGTGGCAGTAGACCGATAAAACCCATTATCAATCCCCTCCGTACCCTTCGATCGTATGTTGCTTACGCCAAATTTCATCAAAATGGCTCAATATTTACTTAAGCTATTGTGGGAACCAGCCAGGTGAATGACATACGGACGTACGTAGGAACGGATATCGTTAAATCGAAAGCTTAAGCAAAACTGATCCGGAATATATATTTTTTCCTATATCTCTGGAGATGCCTTCAAGTGGTTTACAAAAATCTTACCGAAATGAATTTACCTTGCATATATTCATGCCGAGTATAAAATGCCTAACAGAATAAAATACTGGATAGATTCAAACATACTTATACACTATTTATAAGTACAATAACAAAATTTGTAAAGTATCGAATCAAAAGTAGTAAGAGGTATCAAAGGAAAGAAGCTTTTAAAATTGTGTAAAATAATAGCATTTAGCTGCAGGAGTAATTAATACAAACTGTTCGATGGTAAAGTGTCCAATAAGAAGACGAAGAAGAAAACGAGGGTTTAAGTTCACCCGCAGCACCTCACTTATTGATTATACGTACTACATACATGCATACATATAATCGGACTATTGTGATAAAATGGAGTAGCTGCTAGAGGGTGGATTTGAAAATATAACTTCGTCATTAAACTTAAATTAAAGAACCTTTTTGTTGTAATTATATTATTATTAATGTTGTTGTTGTTGTTGTTTATTCTATTATTTTCAGCTATATTTTGCGCATTTTGTAATCAAAGAAAGAGCCAATATACAAGCAGGTATTCATATATGTATGTAAATAGGCAATTTTTTAACTAAGAAAAATATAATTAAATCGATTTTTAACGATATCAAAAAATCCAAAATAAAAGAAATTTAGATAAGAAGAGAAAGAAGAAAAATCGGTGTTTAATGATTAGAAGCCCGTTTTACTTTTTTTTTTTTTTTTTGTATTTATTTTTCCTTAATGTACACTGTGATAAATTGTGCTATTTTATTATAAAATATTCTTCCCGAAACGTATATATAGTATGTACCTAATTTTCAAAAATTAGTGATTCATAATTCAATATAACCTTTCAATCTAAGGTTGCTCAATACCTAGTGCTATTAAATAACAAAAGTAACTTCTTAATGATGATTGATATATGTTTTGATAAAATGGATGAAATTTTTTTAAATATGCCTTAAATACAATAATATCCGGATTCATGCTTAGATTTCCACCATCACCCTCAGTTTTATTTCGACAGCATAGGTCATTCATTTAAAGTTTGGAATTAGAAACGGCTAAAACAAAACCTAATAAATATTTTTTCAAAGTCATTAATTTATTTGAAAGATTGGACTTTTCCATTTAAGAATGAAACACAACTATCATTCAAATAACTGTCACGGCTGGCTTTACAGTATCTCATCCGAAAAACCTAATTTTTTCAGTATACTTTCGATTATGTAGGCTTCATTCTCATGAATGGCAATTCCTATTTCATGTTTTAAGGACTCAGTCGTCTCCGAATGGTTGCGCAAAAAATGCGCTTATTAAAAGCTCGCTTTTTCTGAAGTTTGTCGTTGAACTCTCTCAGATTTCGCATTGCAAATTGTTACTGCCAAATCAATCAATCAATCAAAAGAGACCGTGACGTTGGAACAAGGACATAATCTTTGTTCATCAAGTGGACCACACTACACCAGACCTAGGTCTGTTAGAGGGTATGAGCCCTATAGCTGATACCTCTGAGGGCCAACCACAAGTGTTACGAGCATTGCGACCAAACGAGATATTTTGTACCCAAGCTCGTTTACGACACTAGCATCTCCTCCACTTTTTAATGAAGGATAGAATTGATCTTGTCGAACTTTTGATGATTGAAGCTGGTGTTGGGAAACTCAACTGAAAGTGTTTGAGGCGTAGTGTGGCCAGGGCCGGACATTCGGAAAGTATGTGGATAGATGTTTCATCCTCCTCCAGACAGAGTCTACACTCCGTGTCAGAGGATAGTCCCATTTTGTGGAGGTAGTATTTTAACCATTTATGTCCTGAGAGATAGCCGGTTATTAGGCGTAGGTTTGTTCTGCTAAGACTAATTCTGTCAAAAGCTACATTAAAGCTGATGAGAGCATTCGCTTGGCGAAGATCCGTCGAATTTGTGCATTGTAGTAAGTATTTGTCGTGGTAATGTTTTACTATCATAGCTTTGGCCGATGCCCAGCTTATACCGCAGAAATATTCCGAGCCCGTCAGTGGAGAAGACGAGCCAGCTCTCGCTAGTTCGTCCGCCACTTCATTTCCCTCAATTTCTTTGTGCCCCGGCACCCAACATAATGTGACCTTGTTTCGCATAGAAAGTTCTTGTAGGATAAGGAAGCATTCGGTGAGTCGTTTTGAAGAGAACTCCCATGAAGAGAGAGATTTGATGGCAACTTGGCTGTCTGAGCAAATAAGAATGCGCGCTCCTTTGAGCCCTTTGGCATGTATATGACGTGCACAAAGTTCTATGGCATATATTTCTACGGTTCTACAGTTGGCTACGAACCCATTGCGACAGATATGCGAGTATTAGGACCGTATATCCCGACCCCCGTACCTTCGTCTGTCTTCGATCCATCTGTAAACCAAACGTAATTATGTTTTGAGGGTATTAAGCGCCTGCGATAGCGTAGTTCTTGAGGCATGGAATCTGAGTTAGAACATATTTCTATATTTTGTATATTTTTGATGATTGTTTCATGTCCACTTAAACTCGAAGTTGAACTGTGGAAAAGGTTCATGCGAATGGCAGTAATTGCTGCTGATTTTTTAATATGAATGTTAAGCGGTAGGAGTCCTACCAGAGCCTCTAGTGCAGCCGTGGGGCAAAATTTCACAGCCGCGATTAGAGATAGACACGTCAGTCTTTGAAGTTTATTGCATTCACGGATTGCCGATATTTTGGTAACTTTTGGCAACATCGTCAAGTCTTGTCAAATAACATATATTTATTAGACAAGACTTATATATATTTTCGAATAAGCCAAGTTTGAAGAAATTAAAAAATTAAATAGTGTTTAAGAAATTGAAAACCATAAGTTCACATAATTGCTCCCTAAGCTTTGAACTCATTAAAAATTATTGCTATTATTGTTGTTTTTATAACAACTGCAAATGCGTGTAGAAATTTTAATGTTATTTTTATTATACCTATGACCTCTATTATTGTCACCAACAGTCATAATTTTAATCGTATACCTTTTACTCTTTTGATTATTAAATTTTATGAAGTACAATTTCTATTATGCAAATGTAATCAAAAGTTTCTCATAAATTTATTAAATCAATTCAATTTCACTTATTTACTTAACCATTAAATAATTTTGATTTTGTTGCAAATTTTTAGTTCAACGTCATCAATTGAAACACTTGAGTTATATTTCATCTATATTTATTATGACTTTTCTTGAAACTTTTCATTGAAAATTATAAGTAACCTTCACAACCACAATTTTAATGCATCTTCAAAAGGAAATCTTGAAATTTTCTCTAGTAACTTCCTTCCGGATTTACCATTTGGTATTTTTCTCTAACCCACCAACCACACATGTTCTGCACTACAGAAAAACCACTCAATTTAAGTTCAAAGCAATCTTTAAATCTAATATAATATAATATAACAAATTTTTATGTAAACTTTTATGTTATGGCCAACGGTCAAACCAAAGAATTAACCAACAGCAATAGCAGTAGCAGCAGCAGCCGTTGCAAAAAATTTTTAATTGCATTTGGGATTTCAATTGTTGTAGTTGATACTCACTCATTCGTATTGATGTTGCATTATGGCATGAGTATTATTGCAAGTCAGCATTGCGTTATATTATATTCTATTGCCTTCCTCCATGCATTCTACTATTATTCTCTTGAAGTGTTCTCTCAAATAACATGGTAGGTACCATTGTAATATTAATACCGTTACAATGATGACAACTACATTATCATCAACACCACCGTATACATCACAACAGAAGTGTCACAACCAATAGCAACAACAGCAACGATTGCTGAAGTAGTATCTAGTAAAATTATATTATAAACAAAAAAGATCAACAAGAATAGCATTGTCAACAACTAGTAGTGTGTATTGTACAACAATGAATACATATAGAATAAGAAATAGAATTGTAGTATGAATACATACGCAAAGAAGTTGGCGAAGCAACGTTAATAAAACACTTTTAATGCATAACAAAACGAAAAGTGATAATACTTTAGCAATTTTTGATTTCCAACAAAAATAGACACACAAAACAATAAGAAAAGAATATAAAGTATTATTTAATATTCATTTTGTGATTCCACTATATAGTATAGTGTAAGATAGTTTATTATATATATGTAAGATAGTTTTCTTTCTGACATTGTTCCTTGTATCATGTAATAATGGAGAAGACCCCAGAAAAACAGATCGACACACACCACCTATTTGTTGATTGCAAAGCCGCTTTCGACAGTCCGGTAAGGGATTACCTCTACTCAACAATGTCTGAGTTCGGTATTCCTACAAAGCTCATTCGACTTCGTAGAATGACACTGCATAACTCCCATTGTGCATTAAAAATTGGGAAGGGCCTCTCCGCACCGTTTAATACCGAACGGAGTTTCACACAAGGTGATTCGTTGTCGTGTGAATTCTTCAATATTATTATGGAGAAAATTATACGAGCATTCTCAGAGTCGGAAAGAGAGTCGCGTCGAATGGGTCTTACGGTGAACGAGGGCAAGACGAAGTATCTAGTGTCAACAAACAGAGAGTCCCGGCGTCTTGGACAGCACGTCATTATTGACAACTACGCCTTTGAAGTAGTAAGGGACTTTGTCTATCTTGGAATCAGCGTTAATAGCAATAATAACGTCAGCCTGGATATATTGCGAAGGATCACTCTTCCAAACAGGTGCTACTTTGAACTAAGTAAGCAATTGACAAGTCGAGCTCTCACTGGAAGAACGAAAACTACACTCTACAAGTCTCTCATCATGCCTGTCCTTACATATGGCGCTGAAGCCTGAACAATTTCCACCTCGGATGAGCGAATGCTTGGGGTTTTCGAGAGAAAATTCATACGCAAGATCTTTGGACCTATTTGCGTTGGTGGCGAGTACCGAAAAAGGTACAACCATGAGCATTACGAGCTGTATGCCGATATTGACATAGTGGCTAGGTCATGTCGAGCGAATGGAAGAATACGCTCTGGCTGCTAAGAAGGTGTTATATTCGGAACCTGCTGGTGGACGACGCAGAAGAGGTAGACCTAACCTCCGGTGGAAGGACCAAGTACTGGAGAACTTGTCAGCTTTTATTCAATGTCTTTAAGAAAAATCAATACAGATATGTATTGCATGTTGAATAAGAGAGCCGACAAGAATATGTTATAAATTCTGAATTAAATATTTATTTCAAAAACATTTATAAGGTTCAAACTCTTCAACGAATTCAAAAACATATCAATTTTCAAACTTTATCGATAGATAGATGCCCCCATTTGTTCGCCAATATCAACAATGGAATCAAGAAAATCATGTATTGGAAATATTTAGTATTTAGAAGTATAAATTTGAAAAGATCAACAATTAAGAAAATAGAAATTAATTTTAAACGAAACGAAGCCAAATTTATTTATTTATTTATTACAACGTTAAAGCTTTTTAGTGATTTTTACACTTTGTATACGCACTTTTTTTATAAAATCACCAAATAACCACACCGCGGTTATTACTTTTTGTCACAGGCAGAAAATAGATGCATAAGAACATAATTTTTAATAGGCTTCTGGTCCCAATATAGACCCTCAGCTCAAACATAATAAAAACATATTTTCGATATGCCCCCAATAGTAAGAAGATTTTAGAAAAATTTTATTTGAAAAGACTCTGTGATAGAAGCTTCTACCGAAATTCAGCCTAGATCCTGCAGAGCAGTTAATGATATATGAATGCCTGTTTGATGTAAACAAAAAATTTCTGATAACATATTTTCATTCAACACGACCAAAAAAAAAAATATTGTACATATTGTATAAATATGGAAAAAAGTGTCACGTTTTTTCAATTTTTCTCCTTTTAATCGATTTTAAGAATTATGAACCCTTTTATACATGTATTAAATGCATGATGTATGAATAAATATATAAATAATATTTTCTAAATGCTAATAAAAATTGTTACTAATTGAGAAATATTATTAGCTAACTTATTAATACAATTTTTTGTGAGGTAGCGAAATGCTATTTCTATGCAACTTTGTTTGGAATAAACTGTGAAATGACTTATGAACAATTACTTAATTGCAAATACGCTTGCATTCCAGCTGATTTGCAAATCGCAATTTATTTCACTACTGTATACCTTACTTTTATGCTGCCTATTGCACCCAATCTAACTCTAACTCTATCTCTCTCTCTCTCTCTCTCCCTTCCTCCCTCGTTCTCCCACTTCCCTCTTTTGCTCTTTTTCTCTGTTCTTAACTTCTTTAATTGCTTCAATTCAAAATGGTTAAACTTTTATTTTAATTTCATTTAATACATTTTACTTAATTTCCATTTTTTTTTTTTGTTTGTTCTTGCTCCTTCTATATATGCACTTCTTGAAACAATAATAGATTAAAATATTGCAAAAAAAATAAAGAGTAATTAAAAAAAAATTCTATGAGAGCGGGTATGTGTTATACAGAGAAAGTTTCATTAGAAGAAAAACAGCAACAACAACAACACTAAATAAACTTTTTACCAGAAATTATACAACTTTACCTTCTGATTCTCATTCTACCGCCATTTCGGTTACTCTCCTCAATAAATTAGTATATACAATATGTATTTAAATTGACTTTTGTTATTATTACTTATGGACTTTGCTTAACTATAACTTCTATTGCAATGCAATTATTCACATTCACTCAATTGCAACATTTCTTATACAATGCAACGAAAATTTCGAAGAATATTTGCCAAAGGTGAGCAATAAAAATATTGTTTTTTGGACAATTTTGATTGAATGATTTTAATCAATTTTACATATATGCGTATAAAGTACTAACCATATGTTGCATTTTTATTGCCAATTTTCTATATCAAATTTCTATAGAGTATTGCAAATTTGTATATAAAATGTATACTTTTAGGTTTGTCCAATATTTACAATGACATCAATATGAGCTGTGAGTTATGAGTTTCTTGATTGAGATCCGTATATCCAAGATATCTCAAAAATGTAAATTTGCAAAATCCAATGATTTTGCAACTTTACACAGGAATCACAATTAATTCGAACACGTTTTGGCCTAAGAGCAGCAAACGAAATACCTGGCGTGCTGACAACTTTTTCGTGTTCAAATCTTGATTCAACATATAGACAAACATGATCGTTACACATAAGAATATCTATAGCATCTACAGGTTTAGGCGATTAAAGTGTTACCTATTCAAGGAAACATATCTTCTTTGTGTGAAATTATTTATTATTGATTCAAATTACAAAAACTCTGAAAATAATCAAAATTTCAAAATTCATTCACTCTAGCTCGATGTGGCCACCTTTTGCCTTGACTATAGCCTTCAAACGGTGATAAAATGAGTTGCATGTTCCACGAATGTGATCTTCCGGTATTTTAACCCATTCCCGAACAATGACTTTCTTCAGCGCATCCATACTGGCATATTTTTTCAACCTCCCTTGTTCTCCAAAATGGCCCAGATGGAATAATCCATCGGATTTGTATCTGGCGAATTTGAAAGCCATTGTGTAGACGAAATGAAGTGTGAAACATGATTTTTTAACCATTCTTGGTCCATACGAGCTTTATGAGACGGTGCCGAGGCTTGTTGGAGCTTGTTGCCTGACCCTGTACTATTTCATTCTCACTTTAATTTGACGGTTGTTACTTGACAGAAATATCAGTTTTTCAGCCAAGTCAAACTTTAAGTGCCACAATGGTAAAGAGAGGTGTAGAATACCCGTACATAGTATCGAACTCGTATTTATAATCCGTTCTCCATTTTTATTTTCCATTTACAAACAAATATACACATCGACTCACTCTAACGAGTATTACACAACAACTGCACATCCAAGATATCTGAATTTAAACAAAGCAAACATATTTTCCAGCTTTTATTAGTGAGTTTTGCCTTGCCGTCTTAATGTTGTGGTCGAAACCTCAATTAAAATATTGTCAAATTTAAAAAAAAAAAATACTAAAAATGTGAACACCTTTTATATACCAATTATGTACTAAAATATAAGTAAAAGAATGTAGAAAAAATAACTCCTATAAAATTGCTGAAAAAAGTATGCAATTATGAATAAAACTGTATTATTAATCAATTCGCATGCTACAAAATTATATTCTCGCTTAAAGCCATGACATAGTTATTACATACATAATAGTACACACAATATGTGCAAAAGTATCATGTAACATACATAACATTTTGAAACATATCCATCAAACATTCTAAAGTCATATGAAAATATTTACGTTTAATTTACTATTAAAATATACGTACTTACTAGTTCAAGTGAAAATAAATAACTATGTACTTATATTTCAAAATTAACAAACAAACGAGTACAGTTGTTATATATCCATTTGAAAGGGCTTAGCTTTTAACCCTCAGCTCAAATGTCATCAGCACTCACGCACATGTACAATACAACCGCACAGTACGCATATTTCCCGCCCGTAGCGATAATGTTGCACAACAAAATGCATGTCTGCCTGTGAGCCATCCTGCTGTCATGGATTTCATTTCACAAAAGCAAAATTGCTTTTGAAAATATTTTCATATTAGAATTTTCATTGCATGGTATCTTCAAATATGTGTAATTGTTGCATACTTGCATACTTCATCATCACACTTCGTAGCTACTTGTAACAAATGAATAAATAAGCTTAGAAGAAAAATACTTTAAAATTACTTCCACCGACACGAGTAACAAACTACATTGTAGCCATATAAATTGAGTCTTAGAATTTCGAATACACGTGCACATTGCATGTCTCTCATACGTACGTACATCCATCACTGTATTTGCAACATACATCAAAGCTTTAACACACATGACACATATGCATGAATATGTCTTATGTGTGAGCGCGTACGTTTGTCTCTGTGTCAGCAACATGCGCATGATTCTAACATTGCAAAAAGAAATGCAAACATGTGGCAGCAGTCAAAATACCATCATGACAATGACAACATGAAATTGATGTTGCAACAAAACGGCTACTACTATTCAGTTCCTAGTACTTTTGCACTGTCTGTAAAGTGAGTCATATTGAATGCAAGATAGCAACTACTGTGGGTAAGCAAAGCATCATTTCACAATAGACGAATAAAGTTGTAACAAAAATAGAATAAATAGAAGATGGAACAAATTGCACTAGTGAAACCATGATGCAACTTACAAACATTGTATCGAAAGTATGTGTCAATCGCATGCAGCAACCTTATTTCGATACAGCATGGTCGTTCTATTTTTGAAACCAATACACACATATCGTACACACACATAGTACACACATTCATTTACACATGTCATATTTCGTATTATTGCCAGGAAGGCAATTGAAAATGTTGTTGAATCGAGAATTGTGCATGTGGTAAGCAAACAATGAATTAGAGGTGCTAGTCTATCAATCGCCGTACGCATGCACTTATATTAGGGTGGGTCAAATTTTTTCGACCCAAAGGCTCATCGTGATTCTTATTCTATGGGTCATTCTAAGCAAATTTGCCAAAGAAACCATAGCTCTAAAATGAATTTCGAGCCTCCGGCTTTTTCAAAATAGGTATTTTTTCTAGAAATATTCGAGAATAGAGGCAAAAAAATGCTATTTCCTTTAGCCAAATGTGTATGTGGAGGTTTTTTGGGTCGCGGAATCCATTTTTGACATTAATTTTTATTTTTGAGTGCCGCCAGAGGGCGCTTCGTACATTTTTTTGGAAAAATATACGATACTGTTGTGGAAATAGACGAATTTTTGACTTTGTATTGAATATATTCAAAATACATACTCGAATTATAAATTGTTAAATCATATTCCATACATTTTGTTCCTTTTTCCAGCTTTTCTAAAAATAAAATCGATAGATTTCAAGCTAAGACCTAAATCACATTTTTACCAGCTTTTGAAGGAAGAAAACCTCAAAATCTAGCTGGAAAATCTTAATATTTATAAATTAATTAATTAATATTTAATTTTAAACATGGATCTATTGCCGTCAACATCACAAGCCGCACCAACATCAATAAGTACCGAAAGTAGTTTGAAACATATGCCTTCTCACGATGTTCCTGCTTTTGGTATGTCTTCTGATTTGACTGGTCTGAATCTGCCAACTAAACAGGATATTTTAAGATGCTATTTTTTCTTGGCCGAACGTGCTAAAATGCAAAGTAAAATGTTTTCATATAAAACATTTACTCCTCAAGTGACAGACAAATTGATTGGAATTTGGAGCAAACTAAATATTGAAATTATATGCAAACGAAATATTGTTAGAAAATTGAATACCTTGCTTGACAAATACTACACTGCAGATAAATGCAAAGCAAAAGGCTCCAGTCTCACATCTTTCTTACGATCCATAAAAGAATTATTTTACATTGGGAAATGTAAATGTGACTTGAAAGCTGCTCTATGCTCATGTGGAATGATTCCAGAAGAGTTGAAAGAGTTTATGATGGATCAACATAATGACAGAAGATCTACGATACCGGAATACCAGACAGAAATTGAAGAGCAAGCACCTACATCTACAATAATAGAAACAATTGAAGAGAGCCAGGGTCTAACATACGTGCCAGAAGAAGACCAGGAAAGTGATTATGAGCATAGTACACATTTAGTAGAAGCACAAAATGCATCTCAAACGAAACGAGGACCATATACACCCAGATACGATGCTTTCAAGTTTGCTATGATGTGTGACAGATTTGGTGTGTCAGATAGAATAGCATCAGCATTGGCAACATCTCTTATGGAAGACATTGGCTTCAAAGATGGTCATGGCAATCTTGTCATTATGGACAAGTCTAAAGTTCGTAGAGAAAAAGTTAAATGTAGACAAAAAGTGCTTCATAATCGGTATGATGCTTCCAATTTAATTGCATTTTCATTCGACGGCAGAAAAAATGATTCTTTAACGATGGAAAAAATCGATAACAAATTTCATCCAAGGATGGTGAAAGAACCTCACCTAGTTGTTTTAAAGGAACCACATTCCCAATTATTAGGCTACATAAAAGTAGAAAATGAAGATTCTGAACACAAAGTCATCAAATTGAACGAATTTTTCATCAACAAAGCAATGTCTCTAGATTCTTTGATTGGCATATGCTGTGATGGTGAGCGAGCAAATACTGGCATAAGAAATGGAATTTTGCGACGATTCGAAATGCAGTTAAACAGACCACTGCATTGGTTTGTGTGCCTTCTCCACTTTAACGAGCTTCCTTTACGGCATTTGTTTGACACTTTGGAGAAATCATCCACCACTGGACCACGAACGACAACCGGAACGTTGAGCAAACAAATAGAAACTTGTGATAATGTTCCGGTATGTAATTTTTTTAAATTTGTATTACTATTTTGAATCGTATTTCTCAAGTAATGTGTTCGAATTTAAATGATAAAATTGTATTTAATTCATCTAATCTCTTCTATTTTTAGGCGGTAAACGATTTTGAGATTATCACTCTGGAAAATATACCTGATTTAAGTGCTGTTGAATTAACTACCGACGCAATGTACTTGTACAAAATGGCGCTTGCAATTTCTTCTGGTGAGGTTTTGGCGGATTTGGCCAACATTAAACCAGGGCCAATAGCACATTCTCGTTGGCTCACCAAGGCCAGTAGATTATTACGGTTATATGTGACAACCAACAAGCCATCTACAAATTTAAAAATTCTGGCAAACTATATAATTAAAGTATATACGCCAATGTACTTCAATATTAAATATTACAACTCTGTCGTGCACGGTAGTGTATTATTTTATAAATTCATACGTTGGACTCAATATTTGGATTCGAATTTAAGCCAAATTGTAAATAATGTTGTTAAAGAAAACTCGTATTATGCTCATTCAGAAAACATTTTATTGGCAATGTTGTTCGACGATGAAAAAAAAATACGCGACTTAGCTCTAAAAAAAATTTTACACTACCGTAACCATGTGGAAGATCCGATGCTACTGAGAGTTTATAAAAAGCCTATCATAAACTTCAATTGCACAGATTTTACGAATATGATTGACATGAATGATAATTCAATCTTATTCGAACCACCATTCACTCGAAATATTCCTTATGAATATCTACAACAATATTTAGAAGACATTGATCCACCGCTGCCTGATCCGAAAATTCCAGTACACATACAAGGAACGGAAAGACATGTTCAATTGCTGGCTAGTGTATCCAAAAGAGTTTTAGAACATAATCGAGAAGGAGTTATGGCGGTGACATTAGAAAGTCGTGAAAAATTCGCTAGACTTGACAGCAAGAAAGACTTTCAAAAATAACTCCTTCGCGTTTATTTCCTAAAACTCTTCGTTTTGTTTCTTAATTACTGAATTCAATTAATTTTTTTTATTAATTACATTTTATATGCTTTTATTATTTGTTATGTTGAATTTTAGAAGAAAAAAATAAAGTAAAATATGCTTTGTTTACTCTTTGTCTTAAATTCGATATAGGTCGTGAATGAATAACCCCCCCCCCCCCAATTCCCCCATCATTTTTAACGCTAAACACTCTGGGCTATTTAAAGTTTTGGGTTGTCTTATGAGAAAGTCAAATATTCGTCAATTTACACGAAAAATTTCGTAAATTTACCCAAAAAAAACGATAAAATTAAAAAATGAACGAAAGCGCCCTCTGGTGGTGCTCAAAAATAAAAATAGATCTCAAAAATGGATTCCTCGATCCAAAAACCCCCACAGACACATTTGGCTAGAGAAAATAGCAAAAATCATTTTAGAGCTATGGTTTCTTTGGAAAAGTATCTTCAAATGACCCGTAGAATAAGAATCTCGATGAGCCCCTTAACATTTTTTCGGCCCCCTACAATTTGACCCACCCTAACTTATATGCATGCACTTATATGCATAATAAACTATTACACAGAATTGACTGCCAATGCATACGAGTAATTTCATGCATTCCTGAATATTAAGAAACAAGGGGAGGCAATAGTAGTTCGCAGCTATAGTGTGTGCGTAAAAGACTACATAAAATATAAATAAATAATAATAGTTCAATTAGTAGGGTAAAATTTACCTTACAATCAGCTATGACCGATTCATACCCTCCTCATGTAGATATAAAATATATATCTTTTGCGAAGTAAACGAATTTGTATTGTATGAGGCTTCTTGTATCTCTTCTTATTTATTTCAACAATCACAATTTTCAAATCAAACCTAGTTGTGCCAGATTATGTAAGTTATGGCGGTTCAAAGAAAAATGTGTAAGTACTGGGTATGACTCATTAATTTTTTGGCAGAATTCTACACCTTTACGATTTATACTATCACTAAGCAACAATATGGGTGGGATTGTCTCGACAGTGAAACAAACCAGTATCAAAAATAGCATTTGCCTTTTGTAACGATATCCCTAATCCGTTTTTGCTTCATTAAGTCACCATAATTTTTCAGTGGTTTTTAAAATTTGGCTTTTTCGATCAAAAGTCGAATCATGGCATTTGAAATATAATATTTAAAATTACATTTAGGATAGTTCTTGTCTTCGTAAACCGATATTAAAAAGTTTCGTGGAATATTTTCTCTCAACATTTTAACCCTCTAACTACCTCCTAGATGGGTAAACCTTGTCCTTTTTTCAAAAAAAACCTTAAACAACATTGGGCACAGGTCAAGGGTTAAATTCTTTAACAAAACCATTCTCCGGAAAAGTTTATTAAGGGTCACTGAAGACAATAACAACAACAACATATAAAGGTAGCATGTAAGAAACGAAATAAAATTGTAAATAATTTATTTTAATTAAGCATCCGTTATGTCGTTTGCTTTGTGATGTATGCTCTGATTATGGAACGAAGAACCCAAGTATACTTGTGATATTATAACACTACCATATTTTCAAAAGGTCAAAAACTATATTCGATGAAAAGGATGAAAACAACGAGAGTGAAGAAGAATTTGAAAAAATCGTTACGGATCTCGATAAAATTTCAGATTTGTCATATTGTCATCCACAGTGAAATTTTCAAAGAATTTATTTTCGTCGAAGATTTTAATACTTGACATCCTTCCCAATGTTGACTTTTAAGGGAATTTTCGAAAGAAGGTCGAAATTTACAAAATGGGTGGTAGCTAGAGAGTTAAAATATTTTGAGAATATACTCTTCGGAAAATTTTAATATAGGTCTCCGAAGACAAGAACTTTCTAAAATATTATATAAATTGAGAATTGAGAATTTTGTTATTGAGGGTGAATGCTATCGTTTGAGATTTATGTGGTATACCCTCAAAGAAGTGTACTGCACTGTTCATTGTACGTTTAAAATATGGATATCTTAGGCGAAGTATTTCATAAGTTATGAGGGTTTTTAATATAAGATAATTCCAAGACTTAGTTTGGGAATTAAATAGTAGTTGTGATAGGTTAACAGGTTGAAAAGTAAAAGAATTCAGTTAATTTGTATGGAAGCTACTATAAACAGTTAGTATGGCTCGCCCGTTTCTTGAAAATCTAGTGGTCCTTACAATGGTAGTCTGCTCTGTAAATATGGCAGTTGTATGCTTTATAGGTTATGGCGGTTACTTATTTTTTATTTTCTTTACTTTCTATGGGATACACTCTAAGGAGTGGACGTTGCTGACTGATTTCATGCCAGCTTATTTCCGACTACAATAATATAAGCGTCAATTACGGTTGTTTATGTAGAAATGACCAAAATTACAGCAGTTTTAATTTACACGTAATTCGCACATTTGCTGCTTGCAAAATTGTTAGGCAATATACCGTTAAATACTCTGTTTCCCAAATATTCTTATCCAGCAGGGTATATTGATTCAGTTATAGCAAGTTAAAAATGTTTTCCGTTCTGAGGATTGTCTCTTTGATTGATCCGTGCCTTTAATTGGATGTTCCAGGTAACCGATTATGCCTATTATAAATCCCATCCATGACCTTGAACCATAGATGACAAATTTCATCTAAATAGTTAAATATTTGTTCAAGTATTGTTCGAACCAGCCAGATGACAAACAGATGGACAGACGACCAGAAGAAGCGACAGACGAACAGATTTAGGGACGGACTAACATCGGTAAATTGAGGCTGATCCAAGAATATATATATATACCTTTCCATATCTTCGGTTCGTCCTTCAAGTAGTCATAAAATCTGAAAATTTATTACAATCGTCATTTACTTTTAATTTCATTAATTTAACATTTGATTTTGAAATGAAATAGATATCCCGAACAAGGCATAACTTAGTCCTATATGATAAGTGTAGCTCTATATTTCCAGCAGTACAAGACGCTTTTTGTTATTCTACTCCAGTGAGAATTTTAAAATATTTCCCTTCCCACAAGTATAAAAGCAAATCATTGAAATTATGAAGAAAATTTTTTTGGAAAAATTTTTAAACAAAATAGAAACTAAGTTGATAATTAGACTAACTGCTTATCTTCAATTTAACGTTACTTAACAATTATTTATTTAGGTCAAAAATATATTTTTTAAAACAATGCAAATTGTTGCATTAATCATGTATTATTAAGCACAAGCAAATATCACCTAAACAAAAAAATACAGGGTGTTAGAGAGGAGATAAGAAAAAATATAAATTCCATTCTACTATGAGCAGTATGGAAATAATATGCTGCATTAAGTCAGTTGTTATGCAGCTTTAATAAATATGCGAGAAAAGTCAAACTAACTATAAAAACTAAAACAACAACAACAACAACAACAAAGCAGATACTAATAATAATATAATAAACTTTTACTTTAAAAACTTATTCACACTAAAAGTTGCAAATCGCATTCACTATCAATCTACCTATGTACATATGTATATGTTTTACTATAGAACTATATACATACAAGTAGAAATGTACAATGGTCCTTTGGTATATACATACTTAGTTTGGTTGATGGGCTAGGGATAAATGTAATACATGCCATATGACTGGCATGCATTACGGGTTGCACGATGATTACTCAGTGTTTTTACAATGCTGCACAATGCCACCATATTCATACTGTTTTCTTTAGTCTTTTTTTTTCATATACTTTTTATGCTACCATAGTATCACCACACATACCACAAACCACAACGACCATACAATGATTTCTAGTCGCTTTTGAACTAGATGTTGCTTTGTCGGCAAACGGATACCATCTCAAGGCGAAACCAAAGAAGCAAAAGCTTTCATATATTTAATAAAAACAAAAAAAACATTAAAAAAACAACAAATAGGTGATTATAATATTCACGCGCTATGAAAATTTATGTACTCCTTTCGGTGGCCAGCTCAAATTGTGCAAAACTTCTTCTTCATTCGTTCCAGCATGGTCTTCATTCCCATGCATAGTGTTGATGATAACAAGATAGTCCATAGTAAGAACAACAACAACATAGTCACATCACAGTAATAAAATCAGTGGTAGCAGCAATAGCAATATCATACAGTGAAGGCGAAAAGTTTTCATATATCCGTAGGTATGTACATAATATACTCGTACGTATGTACATACTGGCCCCTTCAAAGGAATTCTCCAATATCCATTTTGCAAATATCGGTGCACAGCTTGCGGTAAGATGTAACTTTGCAATAATACTACTGATGCTTACTGCGCCCCATGTATGTATAACACAAGTAGGATGCATATTCATATATACTGCATACATATAGATGTATAGGTATATAAATGTTGAAGCAAGTACATACTACTTATATAGGGTAGGTATATGAATATATGATGATAAATAAACGAGAATTACATAAAGAAAAAAATAACTAAAAATAAAGTCATATACAAAACGCATATATGTGCAAATTACTTACATACGAAAATAATGAAAGACATTGAGTGGGCGGAGTAACAACGTAACAATGTTCGCAACAATATTTACCAGATTTAAGATCAATCCCTAATATATTAATAGTACTTGCTTAATATAGCAAAAATCTAAAGCATTCTACATAAATAAATGCTTCGTACAATGTTGTACTTACACATATGGATGAGCAAGCCTAAAGGATTAAGTTGAAAATAAAACTATCGGCCGAAGGTAAAGAAGAAAAAGTGTTCAAATGGAATTTATTCATACCATTCATACTACTATGCTCTCTTCAAAGAAAAATTGCATGGATTAGCTCTTAACAAGAGTGTGTCATTCATTTTACTTAGACAGTACCATCTGTAAGTGGATTTTGCGATGCTAAAGTATTCGGATTTCGAATTCGAATTCAGATTCGAATAGGCACAGCTTTAGCCCATTATTTATGAAACACAATGTAATTAGACCTCGGCTAGCTCTACAGCAACGCATCCTCTCAATTTAATTTTGTAATTTCGTTTCTGGATTGTCCACATAAAATCAAACAATCACGGGACTCTAGTGTGGATCGGCATGCTATCCTGCTTCAAACCCATGGCTTTAATATCAACCCACAAAAATCGATAAATATGGACTGAGTTACACTTTCTTGTCCACATCAACCCCATTTTTGTCACCTGATACCGTAGAACGACGGAAACCGTGAATGTTGTTCATCAGTGAACCAATCTCAAGAACTTTTTGCACTAATTGTTGGTATTTTATTTAGGCAAAACCTTTGAGAACACAGAACTTACTTTGACAATAAGTTAGTAATATTTTTCAACATTATTCGAACATAAGACCATTCATTTCGTTCCGCAGAGCACTGCCTGACTGTTCAGATTTCGAGCTTGAAACAACTGTCAGTGTCAGCGATTAAAAGACATACACGAGCAATCTATTTTTATAAAACAAAATGGAGTGTTTAAGCAATGCCAAATTTAAATCCTCATTTGCATGGTTCTACCATATTCAACACTTTATGATTAAAATTACAAATATTCAATTTTCCATAACTTAAAACATAGAAAAAAACTGTACCAAATAGTTTTGAATTATTTTTGGTTTTTTGTTTTAAAATGTCATCTTATAGAAAATAAAACAAAAAACATAAAATTTAGAATGTATTGAAAACTTTATGAAAAATTCAATATATCTACCTATTTAATTCATAATGAAACTGTGTTATAAATTCATAAGTATGGAAAAAAAAGCAAGTTTTTTATAGCAACCAACAAAATTGCTTTAGATAAAATTTTCTTGGTTGCTTCGTGTGCGATAATATGTCACAAGTTTTTTATTTTTTTTTTTTTATTTATATTTATTTTTTATTTTATTATTATTATAAATTTTATTTTTTTTTTTTTTTAGCAACTCATAAAAAAATTAAATAACATTTTTGTGCAAAAGAAAAATGAAGAAAACAAACTCATAACATATATGTACTTCGCATCATATAAAATATTCATAATACACCAATCACTTTTGCATTTTTTGCGTCGTTTTTCATTTTTTTGTTTGTTTTTGTCGTGCAGAAAGCTTCAAACTCATAAGTGACACATGTGGTTTCTTCTGCAATACTTTGCTTCACTGTGTACGTATACTACGAGTGCAAGTATCTACTTGTACTCACACTCACACATCGTTCTCATATATGAGTACATCACCCATATAAACATTCTCATAAGCTGCTGTGTATGTTATACAGTTGTGGGCCGTACAAATATTATTTGAAATATACTACGTATGTGTATGTGTGTGTGTGTGTGTGTGTGTGTGTGTGTGTGTGGTCAATGTGGCTATTAACATTATTGAAAAATGTCAGCAATGAAAAATGATTTTCTTTCAACAACAAACCAATATGAACATGAACATCAGACACTGATGAAATGATGAGGGTATTGTACACACATATGAATGAATGTTGCTAATATGAGCTTTGAGTATTAATCCACACACACATATACATCCACCCACACTTATGAATTCTCCTACTTGTTTCAATTTGAACAACTGAGTATAGTTTTAAAAAAATCATCCATATTTTGCAAATAAATTTCTATAGCTGATGGTAGAAGCAAGTACCAGAATTTACAATACGAGTATTAACCACAATTTCAAAAATTGATTTTATTACATTTATGGTTTTTGTTTTTTCTTTTTTTTTCTAAATTGAAGGATCAAGCAATCATTTTTAGCAGCTGTACCATATTAACTATTCTTTCACTATTAACCCTTATTTTATATGCACTAAAGGTAATGTTCATCAGGTCACAAAAGAGTCAAATAAAGGATATCATGAATTCCATATAATTAGTTTCTAATATTATACATTTCTTTTAACAAAATTCGGAAATGTTGAATTTTATTGAAGAAAGATATACATACATGAGTTCACTTAGCCATTTTTGCATGAAATCATTTTAAAAATTAATTTTAAAAATACTATTTCAATTTCAATTTAAAAAATAACATAACGTAAAAGCTTATAATTGGCTTAAAACCGGAAATAAAAAAATCTATAATTTACTTTTAGTTTATACAAGAGGCACAAAGCTGAAGATCATGTTCCCCACAAACACTTTCCTTGCATTTTTCGCACGATAACTTAGTCGTACGGCGTTTTGTGTATGGGCAAAATCCACAAATTTTTCTTTTGATCGTCATTTCTATTATTGTCGTTGTTGATTGTAGCCTTAACACTAGCAATCTGACCAATATGACAAGTGAATGAAGAGAAAAATTGAAAAAGAGCGACAGTGTTTGTCCAATCGATGAAGATTACCCTTCCAGGGTTAAAATTACAAACACATATTTTTAAAAAATGTTTATATGGCAAATCGTGGTGATTTTCAATCGATTTCGTCCTTTCTAAAACTCGTCAATTTATTAATAAATATGATATAATCCCATGCAGTAAGTTTCAGCTAGATATTTTTATATGAGCTTGACATTGCCCACCGTTGGCCTAAACCTTGCTACACATATCAGTAGGGTAACTCCACAAAGCGGAGTTATTTCACTACCACATTGATTGTGTGTCATTATCCAAACGAAAAAACGGAAATGATGTTGTCTACTAACTAAATAAAGATATCCACTAATAAATAGCCACCACTTAATGGACAAACATTAACTCTCTCATAAGGTGCTAGATAACTGGGGTAATACTGAATACTAAGCTGTGTTGGAAACTAACCACAAAAAACAGAGGAGGGGAAAGGCTGTAACACTTTCTACGCATGCAAATTTATGGTAAAGAGAAAATGGGGCGCTGAAGCTATATCAACATCGCTGTCTTATTCAAAAGAGTTGTGATGTAACATCAACGAAAATCACCCACTGGTGTCATATCATACGATTACGGTGCCAATTACCAGGCCTCAATATTCACATAGTACAATCAAGGAACATACTATAATTCCCTATTGATTGCAGCACGCTATGGGGCCTGATTTCTGCATATATTTGGCCCAATAACTGCTTTATCGTATAGAATTCATCAAATAGTAAATTTCTCTAGTCATCCGTGCCTAAGGTCTACGGTCTACGGTCTAGAGTTAATACGGCCCCTGATTTAAGAGATTCACAACATGATTTTTAGATACTTGAGGACTATATCGACCAGAGTGCTCTTTAAAATTCAATGAAAAAGCTTTGATTTTTAAATAAAATTGCGTAATTGGCCAACATTCTTACTCTCAACGTTCCCATGGTAAAGGCCCTCAGATTTAATGAATTTTCAACACTAAATCTCTACCCACATATGGTATATGTATGTGTTTGAAAAAATCTTTTATGTATTTATGAATATACATACAATATATTCATATTTGTAAATCAACAATAGTAGGTACCTAGTTTGCCAATTATAGTTACAATTTCTAGTCATTTCTCATTTGTATTGTGAATGTGGTAGTGTCTGTATAGATAAGTTTGCATTCATATGTTCTATTTTTGAAAATTGTATTATAACTATACTATTTATATTATCTACACACACACATATATGTAAAATCTTTTTGAATCTATTGTGATGTTTTCATAGATGTTCTTCCAGTGTTTCTATCACTCTCTCCATCTCTTTCTCTCTCTCTCTCTCTCTCTATGTCATTGAAATTCTTATAAAATACCATAAAAATGCTTCCTTCCTATCATGAAAATATGCAAAAATTATTTGCTACTTTTAATTAGTGCCAAAAGTCATTCAGATATTCAATTTTTGGAAACGCCAACTTTCAAAAATCATCATCATCAACATGCATATATGTATGTAGGTAGATACTACGTACTTAAATATGTGCATTGAAGAATATATAGTATTTACTTATATATAAATATGAATATGTATGTATGTACAATATGTGTATAACATACATAACCTCAAGCTAAAATACTGTAGTGCTCTAGAGCAGCACTAGGATAAATGCACCTGTGCATATACATACATTATATGAGAATGCTAGTATATATAGTGAACATATAGTCTATATATGGCACAATTAAATGATAGCGTCTATATTGTACAGCATTATAAAGCCAAAGTGAAATTTTGGCAAAACTAAATATATATAGTCCTACATATACAGACTCATATGTACTCGTATGTACCTAGTAGTATGATACTTAGCAGTAACAATTTGAATAAGTCGAATATTCGAATGATTTTCACACTACGGCAACCATTCATATGTATGTATATAGTACATTTAATAAGGAGAGTTTACAGGATATTCCAATTAACATTTGTATTTTATATGACACAAACTAAACATATGTAGAAACTCAATTTCGTGATTAGATAAGTATTTAAAAATCCGAGTTACAAGAATCGATATGTGCCGTTATTGTATTGTAGGTATGAGTATGACGATAACTACACAGCAGCGAGTTTGTCAATACCTTGCCAGCATAAGACCTATGTATCGCTGTATGCATACTGCTTCCAAAAGTCCTTCCCGAGAAGCGAGCAGGTAATGTTTTAAGCAAATAAACTGAAACGAGCTACACAAATACAAAAACTCATAATTTTCAATTGATTGAATTTTAGGACACATTTGCTATAGTCGAGTCAATTAATTGTTAAAGCGATGATCCAACCGTTGGCTTTGGAATCGTCCGTCCGTCAGTCTGTGCGTCACCAGGCTGGTTCCCACGATAACTTGAGCAAATATTGAGGTATTTTGACGAAATTTGGCATAAGTAATCTATGATCCAAGAGTACAGGGGGAATTGATATTGGGCATGATCGGTTAATAGCCACGCCCACACCAAGCATTCAAAGCGACTAACCTCGGAATTTTCAAAATCTTTAACTTGCTATAACTCACTTAATATACCATCTGGGACAACAATATTTGGCACATGGAGTTACATTATACTGCTATATAACCTTGCCAGAAATGGGTGAGCCATGCCTACTTTTTATAGTAGCTGCCACACAAAGTGTCTGTATGTCTTTTAAATTGAAACAGCCGTAACTTCGACAATTTTCTGTCTAGAATAACCATTATTGACAATTAGATTAATATGATGGTCGTAAATAATCTGGAAAAAAATCAGCGTGCCACGCCCTCTTCCTATTGGGGCTCCCATACAAAGTGAGGGGAATTAAACAAAAACTTTTAAGCGGCATAACTCATAAACTATTTAACGCATAGCAACGATATTAAAGATGTGGATTTTTATTGCAAATCCACATCTAGACTAACAGGAAATGGATGCGCCACGCCCACTGTTTCTAGTAGCCCCCATACAAAATGACTGAATTTCTTTTAAATTAAAATAGCTGTAACTTCTGCAATCTTCTGTCATAATTAACACTTAGATTAATATTATAATGGAAAATAATCTGGCAAAAAATCAGCGAGCCATGCCTACTTCTTCCTGTGGCTCCCATACAAAGTTGCGCGAAATTAAAAATAAATTTGAACCGCCACAACTTACAAAATATTCAGCGTAGGACAACCAGTTTGCAAAGTTAATTAGATTTACAAGAAAGCGACAAGCCACGCTCACTTTTTATATATCTGCCATACTAAGCCTCGGAATTGTCTTAAAAATCTCCTTTAAAATATCCCCTTTAAAACTCCCATAACTTACAAAATACTTCATCAGAGTCAACCATATTTCGGGCGTAGATTATTATTATATGCACAAATAAAATTAAAAACCCTATATAGAAAATATTAAAAATATAAACAAAAAAAGAAAAGATTTTGATACTTGATACAAATAACATAATTAGTAATATGTTAATCATATTTTTTCTACAATTTTGCTCATAATAAAATTCTTACATTTATTTGGAACACCTTGTATAGAAGTAGAATGATGCAAATACAATGGATATGTATAAGCATAGGAGTATTCATATATGTGTGTATATATAACATACTAAATACAATGTCAACAAATACTCGTACGCATACTTCTTTAGTACTGGATCTCTTCTTTGTATTTCTATGTACGTTACCGACATATCTATTTTTATTTGTTTTAATAATAGGTCTGTATGTACTTATACGAATATTTCTTAACTAAATTTCTTTGTTTTTATTTTTTCAATATATATGTATATAGTACAGGTACAAAACATTTCAAAATTCCATAATAAAAATGTTTTAATTTCTTACAAAACCAAAACTGATGAACCAAAGGACAATGCACACACAAAGGCAGTTTTTGAATTTTACTTAAATTCATCGAAATTTGTATACTATATACAATATTTTATTGTATATTTATTACAAAACTATATGCTACTACGATATCAGGCAATTAAAATACTTATTTCCAGATTTTTGCCATTTATGATAGTACAATTTATTTCGGACCATATTTCTGTGCGGGTTTACTTTCACATATACATATCTCTGTTCATTAAATTTTTACATTTAACCTTTCAACTGGCTGCCAAATATAACAGAAAAAATGACATGTAAATATATAAAACATGTAAATATTAAACATTTAAAATAACATACAACTACTTGATTCTGTGAGTAACAATATTAGAGCTCAACATGTGAAATAGTGATCGTTATTTTAAGGCTATAGAACCACATTAAATAATGGGTGTGGGTCTATAATTTTCTAAAAAACTGTTTCCCTCTACAATTCTATACTAAATACGAGGGCGCTACCAGAACTATCCAAAGAAAACACATCAAAATTGGGAACATTTTTCTGTATTTCTCAAATAATCTCCTTGTAGCTCTATACACTGTTTATGGTATGAACTGTCTAGTTCATTAAAACAGCCATCTACCTCAGACTCCGCCTCTTCATTGTTTGCAAATCTTCTACCACCAAGCCTTTTTTTCAAATAATTTGGGAATAGAAAATAATCCGAAGGAGCTAAATCTGGCGAATGAGGTGCGTGCTGAAGCAATTCGAGCTTTAACTCATTGATTTTGGCCATCGCAATAGCGGATATGTGAGCTAGTACATTGTCTACAACACTTTCTTTTTCGCCAAACGCGGTCTTTTTTCTTTAATTTCATCACTTAAACGCTGCAACAAATTAGCATAATATTCGCCGTTGATTGTTTTTCCTTTTTGAAGATAATCAATAAAAATTATCTCACGTGCAACCCAAAAAACAGACGCCGTAACCTTGCCTGCAGATGGAACTGTCTTTGCCTTCTTTGCAGACTACGTAAATTGTGGTGGTTCAAATTATTTTTGATTGTATGGGAGATGCATACATATGGGAGCTAGTATTGAGTGGGGCTCGCTGGTTTATTGTGAGTTCTTTACAAACAAACATAGTAAACTTCGTGTTAAATATGGTTGTATGGGAGCCACATTAAGAAGTGTTGGTGACTTTCTGATTTCATGCCAACTTGCCGAAATCATTTTGCATTTTTTGATCAAAGTTATAGTTCAAATATATACCAACTTCCAACTGTTATCTCTCGAGAAACGAAAACCACACTCTACAAATCTCTCACAATGTCTGTTTTCGACAGATAAGTCCTACGCAAGATCTTTGGACCTATTTGCGTTGGTAGCGTGTATCGGATAAGGTACAACCATAAGCTGTATGCCGACACCGACATAGTAAAGCGCATTAAAATTCAGCGGCTACGCTGTCTGGGTCATGTCAAACGAATGCAAGGACACACTCCTGCTAAGAAGGTGTTATATTCGGAACCCGGTGGTGGACGATGCAGAAGAGGCAGACTCAACCTCCGATAGAAAAACCAAGTACTTGAATTCTGGAACTGGCGCCAACTAACGAAGAGTTAGTTGACTTTCAAAGCATTCTAGATTCGGCCTAAATCGATTTTCGGTTGAAATGGCCACGTAAATTAGTAATTTGTAACTGTTGGTGAAATAGTCATACTCCGAAAGGCATATTCATCCAATGCGAAGGCGCACTGAAAAATGTAACCGCGGTTTGTTCACTTAAGTCCCAGTCACTATTTAGTGACAGTGTACGTGACGGCTTACGTGAGAAGTAAAACCAGAAAACTAGATTAAAACACTAAAACAAGAATTATTAGTTTAAATAATTTTACTCTGAGTAAATCACTTTGGATGTACATCAAAAGTGATATAGCCTGCATCTGATGAAATGTGATTGCATTTGTATGGCATTCACGTTTGTTCGCTATCGTTCTATTAAAGTGCAATTGTGCGATATATGAAATGGCGCAATACAGATATGAGGTCAATACACCATAAAGTCGACCATCTAAGACCAATTACCAACTTCTTGCTACAACTGTACGAAATAAATCTCTTTCATTTTTTGTTCAACTATTATTAAAAAAGTTTTAAGCTACTATCGGATACGTTTTATAAAAATATGAGCATAGCATCGATATTAACAATTACATACATTGGTTGAATGGGGCGGCGAAACAAAACCGATTTATTCAATCATCAAAAAACAAAATCAACAACAAAAAGAACCAGAAATTTTCAAATATGTATTTTCTATCTGTACACAATAAATCTCTGCTTAATGCAAAGAAAATTCATCGAAAAGTTATTATATTACTTATATGCACATGTACATACGTATATACCTAAACTATAGTATATGAAATATCTACAAACATATACATATAACTACTATATGTATGAGAGCATACAGAGAGAAATCAAACAATGCCACAATATGATACTCATTCACATCTGTTGCCATATTTTGTAATAGTAACTGTTGATTATTGGCAGCAGCCACACATGACTGACTATAGGATATACATGCATACACACACACACACACACATATGAAAATGTACACAGACAAAATACAATATATAAGGCATAGAGCACGCACTCTCCGAGGGATGAGCAGTGAAAGAGAAAAAAAAAATTAATAATAATATTGAGGGGACCATCAGTAGAGACAGAAGATGTAGCCAATAGCACCAACTCTAGTGAAAAGCATCTGTGAAAAGCCATTTATTGCACATGTCCGGACATCGCCTTGGTATACTTCTTCATCTCCTCTTTTCTGCCACCATACGCTTTAGCAGCTGTAGGAGCGATAGCTCAAGCTACTTCATCAAACTCTACTATCCGCATGTTATTGTTATTATTGGAACTGGCAGCGTTTTATTACATTTAGTAACGTGTTTCTTGTCAGTTCACAGTTGCGCAAGATGTTCATCGATAGTTGCCACATTACAGATACACTTCAAACAAGTACACGAATACACATATAAACATATGTATATACTTGTACATATATGGTCGTATATACTTGTACATATATTGTCGTATATAGGGTAAGTTAATAATATAACCGATTTTGCAGCTACTATTCGATTGCCTGTCTCATTTTGTAGGGAACAAACTTTAACCCAGAGCATGACAGCCTCAATTCCAGAATACATTAAACACCATCATCCATGTTTTGTGTGTGAAGCTTGGACAGTATTGAACTGAAAGTGTTTATTATGAAGGATAAAAATATGTAATTAACCATGGTACCCAAACTTCGATGACTGAAATGATTTCAAAGCCGAAGATCAAAATAAAACCTCAATTATGTTCACAAAAGGAATCAGTGAACATTTTGGTATGCCAGAAGAATCATCCTCCTTTGGAAGGACCAAGTGTTGGTAACCTGACGGCGCTTGCAATATCCAATTGGTGCCAGCAAGCGAAGAACAGAGACGACTGGCGCCGCATTATATGTTCGGCCTAAATCGCACATCGGTTGTTATGGCCACATAAGAAGAAGAAGAAGAAGAAGAAGAATCACGATGACTATTTGCCTAATATTGCATTTCATATGCAGATATCAAAGACTAAACAGCACAATGAAATAAATCAATAAATTTCAACCAAGTTTTTGTGGGTATTAATTAAAATAGGAAAACCTGCCCGTTTGTTGAGTTACCCGTTAGAAGCATACATATATAACACAAACATATCCAAAAAAAAAAAATAATCAAAAAATCAAAGTCAAAATAGATACAAGCATAATGATTCGACCGAGTTCGACCACACAAGTTGTTTTGGCAATTTAGGGTACATAATGCTTTGGTGTGATTCATACCAAGAGACACATAAACATCCATATATTCATACGCATACCCAAACGTACACACGTATAAATACAGGGTGATTTTTTAAGAGCCTTAGGATTTGATTTAAATAATACACAAAAAATTTAGAGAAATGTATGAAATCTTTATTTGAGTCGATTGAACGATGTATATAATTCAATGTTTAAAGATGATTTCATGTAAATGTTGACCTCGGCTGCGCCTCAATTGCCTATGAAGGCTGGGTCCAATTTTGGCATACTCTCTCCAACATATCGGTTGGTATCTCACGAATAAATTTTTCAATATTGGCTTCCAGTGCATCAACCGTTGCGGGCTTGTCGCTATAGACAGCCTTACCACAGCCCCACAAAAAATAGTCTAAAGGCGTTAAATCGCATGATCTAGGCGGCCAATTGACCGGCCTCAAACGTGAAATAAACTCTTCACCGAACTCGGCTCTCAATTGGGCCATTGTTTCGCGTGCTGTGTGGCACCGTGTTGTTGAAACCACATGTCAGCCAAGTCCAGCTCTTCCATTTTGGGCAAAAAACAAGTTTGCAATCATCGCACAGTAGCGCTCGCCATTCACAGTAACGTTCCTGCCTTCGTCGTCTTTGAAAAAGTACAGTCCAATGACGCCACCGGCCCATATTCCACACCAAACAGTGCATTTTTCGGGATACATTGGCAGTTCTTGCAATGCTTCTGGCTGCTCTTCACACCAAATACGGCAATTTTGATTGTTTTGATTGTTCCATTCAACCAGAAATGAGCTTCGTCGCTGAACACAATTTTCCGATAAAAAAAGTGAATCTTCTTCCAACTTTGCCAGCGCCCATTCATCAAAAGTTAGCCATTATGGTAGGTCGTGTGGCTTCAATTCTTGCACCACCTGTATTTTAAAAGCTTTTATACTCAAATCTTTCTGCAAAATTTTCCACGTACTGCTGCGAACGGCGCCGAATCGATAATTCACGATCATCAACAACACAAGCGGATACAGCTGCGATATTTTCCTGTATCAGCACTCTACGTATACATGTTGGTGGTTCAATGCCCAATAATGTAAATTAGGTGCGAAATATTGTCACAAGATTCCGAATAGCCGCCTCAGAATGTCGTCCAAACTAACCATAAAATGGAAGAAGTGCACAATGCACTTCTTCTTAACCGAGCACGAATTTTGATAATAAAATACAATAATCTACAAGCGTTGTTCGTTTGTAAGTCGATTCATGGTTAAATCACAGACCAAACTGAACATGTTTGACAGTAACAAGTTACACGAAAACAGCTGACCTGCGAAAAACAGTATTGCCAAAAAGAAAGTTGCTAAAAAATCACCCTGTACATATATTGCAAATAAGCTTGCACTCATTCATAGAATATCGAATCACATAGAGTGGCACATCTTGGCAATAATAAGTGGATTTCACTTTGAGTTCGCTGATCAAATCGCATTTAACAGCAACAACCACAACAACAACAACAACGACAACAACAACAATAACAACAACAATAGTGGTAGTAATAACAATAGTTGCCAAATAACATCAAAATCAGCAACAGCAGCAACAACAGTGGCATCATTCTCAGCACACCATTACCATCACCATCATCATCATCATCATCATCATCAACATCATGTCTTTGTGTGAACTCTTACAATCACTAATATTTGTAGCATCCTTAGCAACAACAACAACAATAGCAACGGCTGCAACTAATATCGTTTTTCAAACATTTACTACTACTATTGCTACGATTACTGTGTAATACGTATTGTTGTTGTTGTTGGTTTTGCGCAAACCGATTTGCAATATTTTTAATATTTGCTGAATAAAATCAATGCTACCATAATGATTACGATGACGACGATTGCAGATAGTTTTCTCATAAGAAATTTCATTTTGTTATTGTGCAAATCTTTGTATGTATTAGAATGAACGTATGCACACATGTATTAGGGTGTATCTAATTTTTTAAAACTGCTTTTATCAAAATTCATAACACTTTTGACATCGATTTCGAGCTCATCTTCCATTACTGCTTCCATTAGTGCAAAAACGAATCATGTCTGAAGCAAAAGTTTCTCAAAATGTCAGTCAGTTATTTCCATAGAAGTGAGTGAGGCCATATTGCGTAAAATAGACTTCTATTAGGAAATAAGAAAAAATTCTGATTAATTTAATCTTCTGAGTACTCAGTAAATCAGTTATATGAAACGACCTATGTGAGGTAAAATTATATGATAGGAAATGCCATCCGTCGTCGGCTGTTCCCTTCTTAGAGAGATCGTACAATTGTGAGAAATCCAACATACACACACACCACTTTTCCCTGCTTATTTTTCATTCCATATCGTAGCTATATTAGTAACTGAGAGTTAAATGATTTGAATCTAACAAAGAGGTAATTGCTGAAAAATAGGAGGAGGTCTTCAAGACATATCGTATTATTTGGATGGCTTAAAATCGTGTAGCGTCAATTAGTAAAGTTTATCGAGCCAACATAGTATGCATGTTGAAACATATATCAATGTTTGTGGAATAAATTAATGTTGTGTTACATTTATCAGAGCCTTATCAGATTTTTGGTAAGCCTTTACAAATTAATTTTGAAAAATACATATTTTGACACGCCCTCAGATAAATATATACATGTGAGTAAGTGTCCGTATATGTGTACTGATTTAAAAATAAGTTTTTGATAACCACTGATGAGGAAGTTAAATATAGCAGCAGCAGCATCTGCATTACCATTACCAATAAAATGTAGCATCAACATCAGCAATTGATGTTCATGGAACATTTGCAATATATTCTACATATATACCGTACATATGTACGTATGTTGAGTTTGTGCATAGCCAAGTATACAAAAAGCTTTTAGTCTAAATAACTTTATAATGTGTAGGGTTATCTAAATATACACGAACATCACCCTTTCTTCGGTAATATATTTCTTTTTGAATTTGAAATGTGCAGTCAATATGCATTTACGTGCTTATATACTTATAAATTACAACTAGTCGTATTATAGATATTTATTTCAACACACACAAATGCACATATATACATAGTATGTACTCATATAAGTGCCTGCAATATGATTTTAAATGTGTATTCTTGTCGAACAATGATAAATTTGAAGAGGTCATTTGAAAGAGATTACTTACGAAACCCCATATATGCTTAGAAATACGCAAATAAATGAACTACTTTTTATTTTATAATTGTTGCAACACTAAGAAACGACCAATAAATTAGGTGATCCCACAAATATATATATATTGTATTCATCCAAACGACAATCAACAGGTTTCACTTACTAAGAGGATTGTAGTTCTATTTCTTATTATACCAATCAAATGCTTCTATCCCAAACCAATGATATAATGGTTCTAACATCAACACTGCCTTAACCTTCAACCTCTTCAACTACACAACAGATTTTCGAAAATTAAGTTGCAATTGCATTCTTTAAACCCTTTGATATGCAAAATGCACAGATTTCTTTGCGTATTTGATTTTATATCATACTGAGAATTATTGGCATATCTGCGAGATATTTCCCTTCATCGCACTTCTAAATTCAAAAATTGTTTTTTTTACGTAGTCCTGATTTTACGTTTTCCCTAAATTCCCAGAATCAAAATGATCAAAAACATAATTTCTAATAGCCTCCTCCTAACCTCCAATTAATCTAACACTGATTACAAGATCCTTCCTGGACTGAGGTGCAGAAATCACACCCTACCTAATGATTGTTAAGTGAACCCAATCGCCATTTGTAAATACTCGTAAGAGAAAATCAGCATCAAATATGACCACAAAATATGAACTTCCTCCCTCATCTGGAGAAGAGCAAAATTGTATTTTTTTAAAGGGAATGTGAAAAGCTTAAACTTCTGCTATTGATTTAATTGCTTATTTGGAATAAATAAAAAGATTCATTGGCTGAAGTCAAGGAGAAGGAATCATGCGCCCTTGTAAGTTTATCCTTAAAAAGTTTGTTTCACATTAATCTTTCTATGATAACAAAGACGTCTTTAGTAGATAATACAAGAGTCGAAAGGCAATGTACTCATCTCAGGATGCAGGAGCGCAAGTCAATTGCAATTATTGTTTTTTTGCAACGTAATCTAACGCTAGCCTCTCAGAAAAATACGATTTGTCAAAACACGCTCTTATAGCGACGATGTTCTTGTTGTTTGAGTTAAATTTTTTTTCCTACGAGCCAAATATTCTTATACTTATACATAGGGAGCCCGTTCGGGCGATTACGATGAGTACAGCAGTATTTCATAGCCCAGTCCATGAAATTTTAACGTGATAATTGTGGATGTATGTGGTGATATTTTATCTTGGTGAAACATCATATTTTCTCACCCAAATGAGGCCGATAAAAAGAGGATATCGAACTGGTCCAATAACTCACTATAGTACGACTACGTTTAAATTAGTCATATTTTCTCAACCAAATGAGGCCGATAAAAAGAGGATATCGAACTGGTCCAATAACTCACTATAGTACGACTACATTTAAATTCGTTGAATCTATCCATCCGGCTGACCATTTAATCCTTCCCAAATTAAGGAACTATGCTGCATTTTATCGTGCAACACTGAAAAAACTGTGGTACGAATTTCTCCCAAATATAACCTAACCGAAGAATCTGCATGATTTTGAATATTTTGCCGTTTGACAAGTAACTTCAATCGTTCTTCAAACATTGGTACTTAATGACCGACCCTTGTATTCTCTCCTTCTTTTGCAAAGTACCTCTGTCATATAATTTGTAATTGTAATTTCAGCATAGGTAACACATACTTTTTTAGAGCAAGTAGGATAGGTAGGTAGAATGGCTGAGACCCTGGTCGCTCAAGTAGCAAACAAAATGCCGTTTTGAGCCATAAATCTCGCTAAGACCTACTGAGTATTACAGAATATGTTACAACCAGCCGGAGTTGTTTAAAAATTATAGTATATGGGAGATCTCTATTTTAGCTAACTGTCTTAGGTTATCAAAGAAAGGGCTACCTAAGGATGTTAATCGGTTTCTGTCTAAGGACGTGTATTTACACAAGAAATGCTCCACCGTCTCCTTAGCAGCTATGTCGTTACAACTTCTAAAATGTTCGTTGTGCAGAATACCCATTTTCTTGCATGGCCCACTGGCCTGTGCATACTGCTATTATTTTGTGTATGACGGCCCTAGATCTACTCAGAATGCTCCTTGTACTCTTCTCATTGTAGTCTGGCCAGGTAGCTTTTGAATTTGAGCAAGTCGTGGTGTTTGTCCATTTCAGCTGCGCTTTGTTTAGATAGTAATTTTGAATAATCCCCTTGGCTTCGGCTAGGGAAACACCCACATCGGCATTGGTTGTTTGTCCATTGTCTGCAGATGAACCCCTACGGGCTAACTCATCAGCATTTTCGTTACTTGGGATTCCCTTGTGTCGTGGAACCCAGATAACTGATACTTCGAGGCTGGCAGTTAGTGAGGTTATTATTTGTTTACATTCCCCGACTAGCTTTGAGCTAACAATTGATGTGGCAGCTGCCTGGCTGTCGGAGAGAATTGTTGCCTTTCTAGTTATATTACATAACTTGCATAATCGCGTATACTTCCGCCTCGAACACACTGCTGTAAGATGGAAGTTTTACGGACGTTGATATCTCTAAGGACTCCGAGTAGATTCCTGCTCCAACTCCAGGGTTCATTTTGGAACCATCAGTGAAAATTTGTGTATCCCTACCGGACAGCATCCTACGTTTCTTCCACTAATTCCTACTTTTGGAAATACAGCGTTAATGCCACTCTCAAAAGTCAGCTTGCGAGAGCAAAAGTTCGTCCTGTCGCCAAATATATCTATAGGTACATGTCTAAGGATACTACTGTGTTCTAGTTGAGTACAATTCCAACATTCAGTTAGAGCAACTAATTGAAGTATTAAACGGGAAAATTCTGCACAGTGAAATTTTCATTCTCTCAATTTACCAGGATCACAGGATGAGGAAAAAATCGGAGAAAAAGCGAAGAAAATAGATTTCTCATATCAACTCAATGTCAAGTTATAAAGCAAAGTTGGGTGACCTTATTTATCTATAGGATAGGAAAGATTTATTTTTGCAACATCGACGGCAATAAAGATGAAGAAATAATAAATCACTACTACCTCAACTAACAGGCCATTCTAATTTTTCCAAAACTTTTAAAGGTTTAATAACTAGGTCGAAGGAACAAACTAACCTAACCTAACCCAATCGATTCTAGAGCACATTTACTATCACTCTATCGCTCTCTGCAATATAACCAATAAGCAAAATTTTACAAGTAATAACAAGATATTAACAATAAAGCATCAATTTATAGCGTTAACTTTTAGCGCTCTGAATTTATCATATCAATATAAAGTAGTGTTAGTAAATTAAACATATACGTACTCGAATATCGTTTGTCCAAGTTGACAATAGCCAAAATGACGAATTATGGAAGTAGTCGTGACCGTTTTATACGATTTTATCTTTTTTAGTTTTGTTTTCTCGCGCATGTAAATGAAAATTGACAACCATTGCATACGTGCAGTGCACACTTTCATTCATATAATGTACTTTTTAGAAATAAAGTAATACATTTACACGTGTATATGCACAGATGCAACAAGGAGCTCAACTAATATTACGTGCAGAAAATTGCTACTTGTTCTAAGGTTTTTAAATATGTATATGATATTTCCATGATGCCAAAGCATCTGTGCATCCGTGTGAAAACGCATTTCAAAGACAGCAACGATAAAGAGTGGAATAATGCAACAGACGACTCATAAAAGGAAAATTTTATTCCTGTATTTTTTTATTTTTATTTTTTATTATTAATACGCTAAAATGCTTCACTTTACGTTCATATCGCTTGCCAATGTCTTTATCCAGTTGCTTGTACGCGTTGTTGTACGTACTCATACTATGTAACCCATACATACACTTATAGTACTACATTAGCTCAGTGCAATATTGTCCTCTGCTCAATTTTTAAGATGATGATGATAGCATTTTGCTGATTAAAATGTTGATGACCGTGCAAGGCAAATGACATTGATATATGCATCTAACACACACACACACCACACTAACACTAATACTCACACTTTTGCGTACTTCATGTAATTCTCTAAGACGCTGTTGATGTTGATTGCAACAATGATGATATTGTTGATGGCCATGTTGATGGCGATAGTAACGGTGATGGTGATGATGATGATGGTGATTGCAATGTGTTGCACTCGATGGGCGATTATAATGTTCTGTAAGTCTTTTTTTTTTTTTTTTGTTTTTGTGCAATAAAAACATAAAACCACTTAAAAATGTCACAAGTTGATATTTCTACTTGAGTGGCAAGCAAAAACAAAAGGTTTCATAGGGGGGAAAAAACAGACTATAAATGGTTAGTAAATCTTCCAAGATGATGAGAATTTTCTATTCTCACTTATGCATACAGGGTGGACCATATTAACGGTTCGCTTTATAAATTCAAAAAAAAAATTTTTAGTGAATGTTTTTCGGCATATAAGTGGTTTATTCGAAAAAGCAAAAAATCCCATTAGTTATGGAACACGACTTCATTCATTGTGACATAAATGGCATGCTCGATATTTACGGCACCCCACAAAAAAAAATAGAACGACATCAAATTGCAGTTGTGGGGTGGCGAATTGACATCGCCGCGACGGCTGATAACAGGATTACCAAACTTGACGCAGAAGAAGATTGATTGTGGCATGGGCTATGGGCCATGGCGAGCCATCCTGCTGAAACCAAAGATCCAAGAAACCATAGATCCAAGTCCATGTCTTCAATTTCTGGCAAAAAAAAATCATTTATCATGAATCTGCAGCGCTCACCGTTGACCGAAATGGAATCCAGCAGCATTTTCAAAGAAAATAGGGCCAATGATGCTACCGCTCCAAAATCCGCAACAAACTAGTACTCTCTGAAGATGCATTGGCTTCTCGATGTTCACATGCGGGATTTCCTATCTCCAGATGCGCCAGTTTTGCTTGTGATGAAAATGCGCTTGGTTAGAAAAGATGAAAGAAACTTTTTCAGTAAACGCACTGTTGGGACTACACAACATTACCTTTGGAAATAAGTTTGTATTAATTGGCAACGTTAACGATTCATGTCATTCCGCAGTGATATGATACTCACTTTCTGTTAAGGTTTCCAGTCGGAAAGAGCTGTCACTCTAAAAACAACATATCTTTAAAACAAACATTATATGGCCCACCCTGTAAATCCTTATACCAGGTGTACAAGCTTCGGTAAAAAAAAAAACACATTTTTTTTATAGAAAGCCAAAAATTAATTTATTCAAAGTATTTGCCCTCACTAGCTATACATTTTTCCCATCTCTCGGGCAATTTGTGTATACCATGCCAAAAGAATTCCTCATTTTTCGAGGCAAACCACTCGTCAAGCCATTCTCCGACGTCTTCATACGAATCGAAGTGCTGTTGGGCGAGCGCGTGACCCATCGACGAAAACAGGTGATAGTCAGAAGGGGACAGGTCTGGTGAATAAGCGGTATGAGGTAGTACCTCCCAATTGAGTGTGTCCAAGTAGTTTTGACGTGTGCGATGGGGCGTTGTCGTGGAGAAAAATCAGCTTCTCATTTGTTTGTTCATAACCACGCCTTTTTTCATCCAAAGCACGGCGCAATTTCACTAGTTGTTGGTGGAAGCGGTGAGCATTGACAGTTTCACCAAGTTTCAACAGCTAGTAGTAGATGATACCCTGCTTATCCAACCAAACGCACAGCATCGTCTTGCGTCCAAAGCGATTTGGTCTTGGAAAAGAAGTTGCTGGTTGGCCAGGATCCACCCACGATTTTTTTTGTTTAGGATTCTCAAAGTATATCCACTTTTCATCGCAAGTCACCACAAGATGCAGGAACGACTTTCTTTTTTGTCTAGCAAGCAAGATTTCGCATGTGTTTTGGCGTCGCTCCATCTGCCTATCGTTCAATTCATGGGGTACCCATTTTCCAAATTTTGAACCTTCCCCATGGCTCGTAAACGTATGGAAATGGCTTGTTGAGTAACACCTAACTATTCGGCAAGCATTTTTTGCGATTGGGTCTCATCCTCATCCAAAAGAGCATACAAATCATGGTCCTCAAGTTTTCTGGGTCTATTTTCACGCTTCTTATCACTCAAGTCAAAATGGCCTTCTTTGAACTGACGAAACCAGTCTCTGCAAGTGGTTTCTGATAGCGCACTGTCACCATAGGCCTCCACAAGCATTCGATGCGACTCAGCAGCAGATTTCTTCAAATTGAAGCAAAAAAGTAGAGCTTCCCGCATATGCTCTTTTTCTGGCACGAAACAAGACATGATTATACGAGGAAAAATGTATGTTGTTGTATGAAATCACTGATGATGTTCAGCAAACAGCGGATTTAAGCTTGTACACCTCGTACAAGTTTGTGTACATAAATATATGTATAAAAGATTAAATTGATGTAAAAGTATATCCCATTTTTAAGTCATTAAACCAGAGAAGTCTTCAAAGTATGAAATCTTGAAGAATTCCCACCATATATTCAGAGACGTTTCAGTTTTCAAAATATACACCTAGTATATAATTTAATTTAAAAACATTTTCTTTTTTCATCCTCAAAGTATGCAAATATTTCGATAAATATATCAAAAATGGAAAAGGGTAAAAGAGTAATTCATCAACATTACTTTTACTCGCAAACTAGAAAATTCCACTTAAAATGGTTTAACAACTTTCACTTTAAAATCCCAACTTTTATAAAAGCAAAAATTTATTTCTAATTTTTTTCTGTCACTATATGGACCAAAATCACAATGACAATAAACATTGATATATGTATATATCAGCATTAAATTGGTGCAGGCTTTTATGGATCTAATAAAATTAAGCGCAATTTCCTACTTTCATGTACCAAAACTTAACATAAGTATCGTCTCAAAAAAATCGTCTGTATTGTAAATTTTGTAGTACAAATACAGCGTCTGTTTAAATTCAATTAAATATGATTTTTTGCACAGTGCAAGTTCTCACCCATTTCTCTCAAATGGCGCAATTTTTATTTTCTAAATGGCCAATTTGGCCAATTACAACACATTCTGATATGTGTATTATAAATATTGTAAATACATCGAATGAATGTACATTCAATATTACGACTGTTATAGGCACATTTATGTTTCAATAGAAATCTCATATTCAGTTATATATTTGGCATACGAATAGTGATCAAATAATTGCTATAAAATGTAATAAAATCGTTTTCTTCTCTTCGATAACATTTATTTCATTTCTTTCACTTTTCTTTTTCTTTTTTGTTTTTTCTTTTTCTTTTATATATATTTCCGTTTGTTTTTTGTGTGTGTTTTATTTTATTTTTGTTATTTTTTTTTTTTTTTTTTTTTTGTCTTGGCACACATTATCCACATCTGATGCCAAAAAATGTAATTAGACTTTTGCCGCAATTTAACTGACAGTTTCATTATTATTAATATTATTCCGTTTCGAATGTTTCAAATACATTATATACGCGTGCATATGTAGCAACAGAGCATATAGAATTCGCAATAGAAGCGTAAATGCGATTAGAAGTTTTCGTAAATTTAATGGCATCTGCGATTTGTTCAAAGTTAATTTAGTAAAACTTCTAAGTATTATCATGTAACTTGCTTACAAACGAAAAAAGATAAATTACTCAAATTATCGAGATAGATAAAAATATATATTTATGTTTTAAACATAATCACTAACGCTGCCATGAGCCACAATTAAATGCCATTTTTGATTCGTATAAATGTCAGTCAGAGACTTGCGTATTACGTAAATTATAAACACAACAGTTCGAGAAGCTCGACCTGATTTTGCTAAAAAAATCTATACGGTTTTCTCAAGTCTCTTAAATACGGTATTCTATGAGCCCCGTTTCATTGTTTGAACAGCTCATCATTTGAGTGAAATGTTTCAATTCTATTAACAAATACCATTAAACTTCTACTGAAACATTACTTGTAAATAAATTGCCAATCAAATCTAAATATTCCCCCATTCAACAAAAAAGTATATATCAATCAATACGAATTCTTTATATCAAAAATACATTCGCATTCATTCGCTATGGTATAGTCAGGAAAAATGTTGAGGGTAAAAACCAATGAGGTTCCTTCAAATATTCTACTTAACATCTGTAAAGGCACCCTATGTGCTGAAGAAGCTAAATTTTATAAAAACTTCAATGTCGAATGGAGGCCCATTTAAAATGTGGAAATGGCTAGTAAATAAGCTGGAAGAAGGTATTAGGCAAATAAATTATATCCTCAAGAGGAATAACAGGGATGAGTTGCAAATTTGAGCCTTCTATTTCGTTCCACGATCGCTGGGAAATACTTTTACGAAAACGTCACTTTGGTAGGTGAGCTTCTCTCAGAGATGGAAATAAGAGGTATGTTTCATTAAGAAAAATGTTGGAGATAAAATATGAATGGGGATCGGTAATTAATTTTACCCCTCTAGAAGCGACTCCTGTGCTTAAGCATATTTAAAAATGTTCTTCTCATTTATTTCTGGCTCATACATTTTTTACGGAAACTGTCAATATAGGCGGACCCAAATATCACAACCACAAAGTCATTTTCACATAGATAATAATTCATAAATATTTTAAAATTTTTTTTTCATATTAATTTTAATTTTCATATCCCAAAAGGAAAATGCATAAAACAAACACGGAATATAAATGAAATCTAATTGAATGAGACAAATTAAAATAAAAAAAAATAATACTTACAAATATGGTGGCATCATTGGCACGAAGCCATCAACCATACAATCAAACAATATGCTGATTACAATGCATTCACAATATTCGTGCATTCACTTCCGCTCGTTTATGTCAATGGAGGATTGCGAACAGGACTGGGGAGGGAAGCTCAAAATTCTTGGTTAGCTTTTTTTTGCAACTAACGATGATTACTGCACGTTGCCGACGACTGCAGTAGTCTGATGTTATTAAAGAGACAGTCGTCAGTGACAATATTGCCATATTGTTTCCAAAACGATATTGGGTTTTATTTTATCTCCTATTTTTCCCATATTTCTCCTACCCATGCACTTGGCATGGCAATTTTCGCTTTTCAATTACACACATACATAGATAATATTTTTGCAAGAATATGTGCTTCTTTTTTTTTTTTTTGCAACATTAAAAAATTTTTATTATTCATTTTTCGTGTCATTTACATTAAATAAGAGCAAATGAATAGGCGAAATTAGTATGTGAAGAACATATATATAAATATAAAGAGAATGAGAATGAGAGAATCAGAGGAGACTATCATTGTTTGAGTAATAATGAAAGCAGACAGGCAACTTTGTATGTGCATCGAACAATTTACCAGCATTACCTCGTCATCAAGCACAAGAGGAAGAAAGAAGAACAGGACGAAGCAATAGCACAAAAAAAAACAAAAAGAGAACGAATAGTGCATTAAAGTTTATGGTTATTATGAATTAGACAGACAAACGGACAAGCAGGCAGGCAAGCAGGCAGGCAAGCAGGCAGGCAAGCAGGCCGCACGAGCAACCAGTAGCAAATATATAGCATATTTTTAAGCGCGTTTCCTTAACTTCCTGGTAGCACCATACTTCCTTGCGAGTATTTTCTTTGCTTTCTAGTTACGTTTTATGATTACAGCTATTAATTTTGTGTGCTTGGATGTTTCGCGCTTTTTTTTTGTTTTTTTTTTTTTTTGTAGGTAATATTACAATTTAATTTTCTTATTGTTGAATTCTTATTCAACTTACATAGTTAGTCGTTCATTTATTATTGCTGTTGTTATAATATTTTCTTCAATGAGCCTAAATAATTTGGGTTAATGTTTTAATTTTGTTTTCTATTTTTTTTTTTTTTTTTCATCTCTTCATTTTACTGCAAATGGCACAAGCAATGATGTTTCATTGTTATTGGAGTATGTAAGTACTTAAATTATATTGTATAAATAATAATTTTATGAAGTTTTTTTTTACACTTTTTGAATTTGAAATTATTTTTTATAGCAATTTTGTTGATTATTATTATATATGTGTTTTTTAGTTTCGATATCATTGCATCCTACTTTCAGACTCTGACTATGAATAAAATGGTACCAGAGCAGAGAGTGATAGAGAGATATTAAGATAGCGAAAATGTTGCAATTATCACTAGTTGGTCATTTTTACAACGAGTTTGGACTACTACCTAAATTCAAAATATCTATCGAAGGCTTTTTTTCTGTACATCTTTATTTCGAAGAAACAGCAAACTACCAAAAAAGGATATTGAACATTTTAGAATCATGATTTTAATAGAATGTTTTACAATCTAACAATCTCACAATATTATTAATCCAAGTTAAATAAGTTAGGAAGTATGTTCAAACAAATTTTTAGAAGTTGGAAATCGGGATCGTTGATATATCAGGAGTAGAAAAAGAAATCCATTATTTTTCCAATAGATGGATTTAGTAATCTGTATCTCGCGTTGTATAAGTGCGATCGGGTTACGTTAGATGGCGTTAGAAAGATAGGATTTCGTACTAAATAAACTTTTCAGGCGATTTTGTGATTGCTTGACTCAGTATTGTTTGAGCACGCGTCAAAGATGGACACCAGTAAAGCGAAAATACGCCATATTTTACAGTTTTTCTTCGATAAAGGCGAAAACTCAAGCCAGACTGAAAATATGAATAATGTTTATGGTCCTGATACTGTAACAGCCAAACACGTTCAATTTTGGTTTCGTCGATTTCGTTCCGGTAAGTTCGATGTCAAAGACACACCTTGCTCTGGAAGGCCAATTGTCGAAAATATCGATAAAATAATGGAAGTCGTCGAGTCTGACCAGTGACCACGTCATATAAGCACTGTTTCTATTGCCCAGGAGTTAAACATTGCACAAAATCCGTTTGGAATCATTTAAATAAGGCTGGATACAAAAAGAAGCTGGATGTATGGGTGCCACACGAGTTTACGCAAAAAAACCTCATGGACCGAATTTCCATCTGCGAATCGCTACTGAATCGCAACAAAATCGATCCATTTCTGAAGCGGATAGTTACTAGTGATGAAAACTGGGTCACTTACGACAATGTCCAGCGAAAACGGACGTGGTCGAATCGCGGTGAGCCGGCGCAAACAGTGGCCAAGCCAGGATTGACGGTCAGAAAGGTTTTGCTATGTGTTTGGTGGGATTGGCAGGGGATCATTTACTATGAGCTGTGGCCAGACTCTTAATTCGGACCTGTACTGTCAACAATTGGACCATCTGAAGGAAGCAATTGCCCAGAAGCGGCCAGCTTTCGCCAATAGGAGAGGAATTGTGTTCCATCAGGACAACGCCAGGCCACACACTTCGAAAGTGACTCGCCAGAAGCTCCGGGAGCTTGGGTGGGAGGTTCTTATGCAGCAACCTTATAGTTCGAACCTGGCACTAAGTTATTAATACCTATTTCTGTCTATGGCGAATGATTTTGCTGGTGAAAAATTCGCCTCAAGAAAAGCTTGTGAAAATCGACTGTCCCAGTTTTTTGCCAATAGGGACAGGGGTTTGTATGAGAGTGGCATTATGAAATTACCTTCAAAATGGCAACAAGTTATCGAACAAAACGGTGCATATTTGACCTAATTCGGATCATTCTAACTATGCTAAATAAAACCTTCAATTTAATCCAAAAATTATGGGTTTTTACTAGACCTTATATTTGGTACCTGTAGAGCACCATGGTCACCGTAAGGGTTAATTTCGAAAAAACACTTCTGGAAAGTTGTAGGGTTACTTAATGATTGAACTTTGAAGTCGTCGATGCGGTACTATTAACCCTAACTTTACCATTTTGTGGTAGTTTCTTTTTACTGAACTTCACAAAATATTTATAGATTCTTTTGAGAGGATGACTCTCATCCATGGGACATCCTACTTTTTTTATTGAGAGTTTGTGCTTTTAAACTTACTAAAAGAAATATTCTTCAAGTCTCGATCGATCACTCTGCATAAGTTGCATTAAAAATATTGTTATGTATGCTGATGCCAATATAACCAATGCAACAAATACAGCAATGACTAAAACAGCACTGATAAATTCACCAGCAGTGTAGTTTAAATGGCGTATAATGCTATTTCATTGTTGAATTCATTGCGTACGCTACATGTATTATAAGGTACGAGTACTGAACATATTCCTGGCATGTACCTTATCATAGCTAACAAAACAAATGAAAATGATTCAGGCAATCAACCAAATCATCGCAATCATCATCATCAGTAACGTAACAATATATAGCAGCAACAACGCAGATATACAAGTGGTTGTGAATACACGCACAGACGCACAGAGTACGTTGCTTATATGAATACGCGATAAAAATTACTACAAGTTGCCACATGTTGCAAGGTGAAAATATACATACTATACTATGTACGTTCAGCATGTTATTGACATTTTGAAGCCGGCTATATTCTCATATATGCTTGAATGCTTCAATATGTCCATTTCTGTCTCACTTCTCTCTCTCTCTCTATGCCTCTCGCTATCTGTTTGTTTACGAATACAATATATATGTAGTGTGGCAAATTGATTGCAACTGCAAAATTGATTGGCAACCGATAAATTTGTTGCGTTGCGGTTTTTATTTCTGGTCTTTGTATTGTTTTTGTTATTATTGTTGCTGTTGTTACCATTTAAATTAACTTTTTGGCACAATTTACAAGATGGCGCCGCTACATGCGGTTTCGCACAAACATATGCACACAAATACTCATTCAGATATGCAGGACATAACAGAAAAAACAACAACAACAACAATAACAATTACTTCATACACACCCATAATAATATTGTAGTTGACATTGTGCCGCATCGTGTCATAAATAATTGCCACACTCATACACACAATTTATATACAATATGTTGGAATTAATTTTAAGGGTTTTACAACAGATTTGCGCTTCTAGTACGAAATCTCGACCAATTTCTTTGCATAGCTAAAATTCGACTAAAATTGTCAAGTTTTATAATTTCTATTGTGACAAGGAATACTTTTATTTCTTCGCACTCATTTTTCATCAATGCTCAATTTCAACAAATATTTAAAAAAAAAATATGTTTAATATAAATATTATTATTAAAGTTTAAAAGCTAAAATAATATAATTTTTTTTTTAATAAAAGAACCTTAAAAAATAAATTACTGAGGATTAACGAATTTTGAAAGAGAAACCGTTCAAAATATACTTCACAACTTCTATTAAATTTCGGATAAGATAGCTCTTTTTAGGTTCTTTAGGTTATATCCTAAAAGTGAATTAGAATGAAACCACTTCAAAAAAATGAATGGCATGTAATGCAATATAAATGTACTTAAACTTCGTCTAAGAAATTATTATTATTATTATTATTATTATATTTAATATTATTTTCTTTAGGTCAGCGAATACAGTTCCCTTTGAAAAAAAATTCTATATGGTCTCTTCAATACATATTCTTATTAAACATTTTTCTACGCCCTAAAAGTATGCAAAAGTATGAAGAAAATTAATTAACGACGGCACATATGACAAATTTAAACTCGGATATATGCCGGTTATTGGTGAAAATAAAACAATTCAGAACGTTGACAGCCATTTAGTAAGAGAACCTTGCAAAAAAAAAAACATTTAAGAGTTAGCTATAAAACCTTTCCAAGACGCCATCTACTGGTTAAAGTACACCGTGAAAATAGAATTTGCCAATCGAACATTTTTGAAGTTACCGAATTAAAGGTATTAATCAATTTATTCAGAGCCATATCAAAGATATTACGATATCTGAAGATTCCTTAAGTCTAAATAAGTTATACTTTATAATTGAGCATCAGCATTTTTTTTTTTTTTCATTCTAAAATGAAACTTTATTTCATAAGCAAAACCTTTAAATTTATTTCCAACAATCAATGATACTTCTTATTGTTTAACTGTATAACGTATACATGTACGATCATATTTGGATATACATATATGTCCGAGCGTGCTTATATGACGCATAAATGTGTATATACATATGCATATTCATTCCTTTTGGTTTTTGTTATTAATTTTTAAATGCTTTTTAAAAACACAGACATATAATTACAATAAAAACCAAACAACTACGAACGTATACATACATATATGAATTTATGCACTCGTATATAAAATACATAAGAAGAAGAAGCAATAACTTGCATTTGTTGTTGCTGTTGCTGTTATTGTTGTATGTATGTTATTTGCTTGACATCAGTTAATATTGAATTTATTTAAATTTTCGATTAAGCCAATGCATACAAAACAATCCACACATGCACACACACACACCTATGATTTTTTTTACAATGATAACATGGAAATGAAATAAAATTTATTTCTTTCGAATGCATAACGAATGCTTCACAAATATGTATGTAGTTTTATGTGTATGTACATATTGTATATATATTGTATATTACGTATATATGGATGTAGACACATATGCAACTGCAACAAATGTACTTTATAGACAATGATTTATAATAAATTTACTGCTATTGCGACGACGACTACTACAGTTCATACAATTTTCCAATAAAACTAGTAAATAAATAAATTTTAAAAAAATATCGTAATATTCATATGAGTATACATTTATTTATATATAAGGTAAATAATTATTATAAATATGAAAATAGTATTAAAACAAAAACAAATACTCGCAAATCAACTGTATTGCAAAAATATTGATATGTATTTATGCATAGATTCATGTTAATGTGTGCGTTTGGAGAAATTTAATTAATAATCGAAATGAATTGAAATTAAATTGATTCTTTATACAGCACATATGTGTAGGTGCATGAACTTACTGTATGAACCTCATATTTATATCGTATTTATTTTAAATTACATTTTTTAAATCAACCTTTTTTTTTTGTCTCCTTAAATTGGCAATGAAAAGATTTCGTTTCGAAAACAACAACAACAAAAGTATTTCAAATCATTTATGACACTCGATGGCACTATCAGGTTGACAATGTTACTCACTGTCAACCTGATAGTGCCGTAGCGATACAATGAGTGAAGCTAGTATTATTTAAATGACTTTTAAATAAAATAAATATATTGTAATTGAAATAAATTTTTGTAAAAATTTTGTAAATATTACGATATAAGCATTCAAAACCGATTTTTCATATCAAAAATCAAAAAGATACCAATTTTGCAATTAAAATTTTTAGAAAAAAAAGTAAGCATGACACAAAAATTTTAAATAGCATTTTCTACTTGATAATACAATACATAAAAACTTTGAAGAAATTTAAGAAAAATAAACATTAACGTTATAAAAAAAAATATTTTAAGATACCAGCAATTTCTTGTTCATGTAACCCGTAACGTTGATAACCCGTGGTGTCTCTACTGCAAATACGGTACCTTGACTGGTGGTACCGCAATGATGAACAGGTCAGTGAAATCGGGGCAGGTGATTTTAGTACGCAGCTACATATTAGGGCATAGCCCGTTGAAGTTACCAAAAATTGGGTCGATACGATCTTGACCTCGACAGATGACCGGTTGTATTGTGATCCAATTTATGCATTCCCTCAAAGATAGAAACTCGTTTTTGTTTGTTGTTGTAGTTGTGGAAAAAATTCTTTAAAATATACTTGCGCACCCATTATATAAAAGATTATTTGAAATATTTCCAGGACGGCAGGCAACGGGGGCGCAAGAATGATCGGAATAATATTGGGTTTAGCACTTTTTTATGAAATGTCATAAAGAATTGTATGAAAATATGGCAAAAAATCGCTCTTTAAACACACTCTGCACCATACATTATATGGAATTGCATGAATATGAATAATTTTCGGGATATTTTGCTTTTCGTTATAAACACTTACAAACACGTGTATATTTATAGGTATTGTTGTTGTTGTTTTTTGTTTTTTTTTTCTTTGTTTTTGCTATTAGTACATTTGCGCTTTCAATCAAAGTAAAAGAAGTTGAAAATACTTTAAAAACGCCCTCAAAGAAAATCGAAACCAATAGAGAATTCCTGAAGTGTGAATGTAACAATAATACAACAACAACTACTACCGTTAATATTAAATCTTTAGTTATAGTGTTACATACGTACTACATACATATTACTAGCACCACTAATACTCGTATGACTAATATGGTTACACATATACGATACATATCAACCCATAGAATCACTCATCATACATTGAGGAAATGCGATTTCCGTCAACAGTGCTACTACTGCTTGTGCTGCTACTGCTTCCTGAGATTCCTGTTGTTGCTGTTAGCTATATATGCACGTAGGGACTCATACTAACAGGTTGCTACTTTTGCATGTACACACATGCCTCTACCTGTTTGTTTGTTCATATTTCATACGCAAACGAATCAATTTAAATTTCCGTTTCTTCTGTTTTTTTCACATTGATTTTTTTTTGCAATGAAAGATAAAAATATTATGAAGAAATACAACTTCATTTTTTCCTAAACCAAAGGGAATGAAAACTTTACTACAACTGTCACTTTGAAAGTAAAGGGTTATCCATTTTGCGGTTTCAAAAGTAAATGTAAATAAAACACATATAAAATATTTTTTATTTGAACGTTTCAACGTTGACATTATGTGTGAAATACTACATCATTTAAATGACCACCACGCGAATTGTTGCAAGCATCGATTCTTTTGAGGTAATTTTCGACCACTTTTTGACACATATTGGGCGGTATCTCAGCCATAACGTGACGAATGTTGGTTTTTAGGTGCTCAAGAGTTAAAGGTTTATCTGCATAAACACGGTCTTTCGCGTAGCCCTACAAAAAAAAGTCAAGCGGTGTCAAATCGCATGATCTTGGTGGCCACTTGATATCGCCACAATGAGAAATTACGCGGCCAGAAAATTTCTCTTGCAATAAAGCCATATTCGCTCGAGTTGTGTGGCATGTGGCACCATCTTGTTGAAACCACATATTCTATAAGTCGTATTCTTCAATAGCAGGCAAAAAAAAGTCGGTTATCATATGACCATAACGCTCCGAATTGACGGTGACAGTCGTTCCATCGTCGTTTTCGAAGAAGTAAGGCCCAATCACACCTCCGGACCAAAGAGCGCACCAAGCAGTAACTTTTTGTGGATGTAGTGGCCTCTCTTTAATTACTTGAGGATTCTCAAAACCCCAAATACGACAATTTTGTTTGTTAACATATCCACCGAGTGAGAAATGTGCTTCGTCGCTGAAGAAAATTTTGTTCGAAAAATCGCCGTCCACCGCCTGTTGTTCAAGCACCCATTCGACGTATCTACGACGTTGTGAATGGTCAGCTGGCTTCAGTTGTTGTGTGAGCTGAATTTTATATGGATGTAGGTGTAGATCCAAATGCAAAATACCCCATAATGTGCCGTAAGACAGTCCTAATTCCTGAGAACGACGAGGAATCGACACATTCGGGTCTTCGGCAACACTTTCACTTACAGCAGCGATATTTTCGGTGGTACGAGCGAAACGATGATGCACAGGCCTTACAATATCTGTAACCGATCCAGTCTCTTCATATTTCTTCACAATTTTGCCAATTGCTTACGTAGTTGGACGATTATGTAAACCATAATCTACTCTTAAAACACGATATGTGGCTGTGGCAGAATCACCATTTTTGTAGTAGGTTTTTACAATTTTAATGCGTTGTGCGATAGTTAAGCGATCCATTTTCGCAAATGTCAGACTTTGAACTAAAAAAGAAAGAAATTGTTTTAACAACTCAGTTTGACAGATGTCGAATTCTAGCCCTATACTTTTGAAACCGCGAAATGGATAACCCTTATATACATATATAGGTACGCACTGGTATACTTGTATGCACTACAACTATATATAAACTAGGGATGTCAACGCCAGAACAGTGAAATATATAATTGCGAGAGAAAACGAGAGAAAATGCTTGCCAGTGTGCTCATAAAATGGTTAGCAATTAATGTTATTTTTCAAAAACTGTATATACTATATATTTGATTTAACCATGGAACTTGATATATTCTTCCATAAAGGTTCTTCTTCGAAGGTGTTTTAAAACTTAAGATTTTTAGTTTCAATAAATATTTCCATTTAACTAATTTATACCGGGTATGTGCTTATATTTCAGCACTCCTTTACTATTAGATTTTCGCTTGCCCCTATTCGTTTGGTTCATTTCATCATTCTTGTTCTGAATGCCACGCAACAGTTACAGGTATCCGTTTATTTGCAAATACAATATATGTAACATATGTATGTATATATGTGTAAGCATATACCCATACAAACATATACATAAATATGTAGATATGTGTATTTACATGAGAATATTGTTACAACAATGTTGCTGGCGGCATTTTTATCATTATTTAATTTTCGACTTTTTGCCTCATTTGAATTGTTTCTTTACTTAGTTTTTCATATAGTACCTATATGTTTACATTTAGACATCCGAACACACATATACATGCTACTTTTTTTACATACTTTTACATAAACATTCGTACGTAAGTACATATATACTCGTATAATCAATTGCCACAGGTGTGTGTATTTAAATGACTGTCATGAAATCTAATACTACATACTACGTATACTACGTTCTTATTGTTTTTATTTTGCAAATGTTTGATGTGTGTATGTATGTGTGTAAAAATGATTGGCATTGTTGATAGTCTAAAGGCAAAATAATGCAAATTTGAATAAAAATTGTTTAAATTGGTGACGTAGTTTTTTTCTTTTTTTTGCCTTTTCAATTTCACTGATACCATTTCATTTCTATTTATTACATATGGACCATATTTGAGCCATATAATAGGAGAACAAAAATAACAATTTTAGGTATTTTTTTTTTCATATTTTAAAATTTTTAAATTCATGTGTGTAAATATATTATTCCCATTTGTTTAAATAATACTATATATTGTATTATAGTTGAATAAAATTGATTAGACAAGAGAGCACATACCCAAAAGTTGACATTGACATTAAGGATATACAATAAAAATATTAATATGATATACTATCAATTTGATCAACAACATATTTTATTCTCAGAGGACGAGAAAGAGACAACGCAAGTTTAATTTGTGTTTCTTGTCTGTAGGAAGGTAGTGAGCATTTTATCAGTATTTCTTCAACCTTTGCCTCCTTCCTTGACACACTTCTGATTAATATAAAAGACTAAAAATTGCTTGAAAACGATAGTACTTTATACCATGCCTTTTTTAAATTCTTAAATTCTTAAATCTCTCTTCCATCTTGCTCACCTTAACTTAATCTATCAGGTCATTGATACAATGGACACCACTTGTCTGAGTGCCTGCCAAAAATATCTTTCCCGATCTAATCACTTCAATCTACATACATATTTAACGTGTAGAGCATGGAGTAAGTTTTTCACTTCAGCACAAAAACTAATTAAGTATTTTAAGGTAATTTTTGATAAAATTTACTTTATTAAAATAAACCTTTGCTGTTGTTGGGTTGAATTTACAAATTAAATTATCTGCATACTAAAGATAAAGCTAAAATGCAACGACAAAGCTTATAAACGTTGATGCTGCATTTTAACGTAAGCGAAAAACTATAAACTCAAATTTCTTGTGTTTGGTTATTACTTTTTAATTACGTTATCAATGGATAATCGTGGGAACGTATATAGCACGCCTACCAATAGTGCTTTTCCAAGATACGTTCTGGTGACTTCAGTATGTTCACCCCGCTACGAGGACGATATTTGAATGTTTATAATTAGACCTAATGTGGGTGCCATAGCTCATTGGTTAGTGTGTTGGCCTTCTGATTTGTAGGTCGTGATTCAATCCTCGGCTGAAGCATAACAAATTTAATATCGAAAAGATTTTTCTTTCGACCCACCTGCTTGCGGGCAAGTGGGTACCGGCAGTAGCAATTTGCCATGGAAAAGCTTCTAAAAGAACTCTGTGACAAACCGCAGAAAAAGTGATGCCACAAGAGTTCTGCCGTTCGGAACCGGCTAAAATAAGTAGGTGCCTCTAATGATGTCCAAAATTTAACACTCGGCCAAAGAGACCTTCGGAGATTTAAGTGCCACATATTTAAACACACGTCAAACTATTCCTAATACTATCAAAAATCGTTCGAAACTCAAAATCATTCAAGTCAATATAAAAAGACACTGTGCAGCAATTGGTGCTCATTGGTGACGAGAACAGTTTTTAAACACTGGAAATGAAAACTTGTAAAGGAGACAGTAGGGCTACAGCATGGTAAGTAACCACCAACAAAGGCCAATGCAAATATTCATAAGAAGAAAGTTATGCTGCCTATCTGATGGAATTAGATGTTGTATGGCCATAATAACCGAATATCGATTTAGGCCGAATATAACATACTTCGCCAGCCATCTCTGTTCTTCACTAGCTGGCGCCAGTTAGAAATTCTAAGTGCCATGAGGTTCTCCAGTATTTGGTCTTTCCACCGGAAGTTAAGCCTTCCTCTTCTGCGTTGTCCTCCAGCGGATTCCGAATATAACACCTTCTTAGCTGGAGCGTGTTCTTCCATTCGCTCGACATGACCTAGCCAGCGCAGCCGCAGGATTTTTTGCGCTTTACTATGTCAATATCGCCATACAGCTCGTACAGGTTATGGTTGTACTTTATTCGGTACTCGCCACCAACGCAAATAGGTCCAAAGATCTTGCGTAGGACTTTTCTCTTGAAAACTCCAAGCATTCGCTCATCCGAGGTGGAAATTGTTCAGGCTTCAGTGCCATATGTTAGGATAGGCATGATGAGAGACTGGTAGAGTGTGGTTTTCGTTACTCGAGAGAGTGCTCGACTTCTCAATTGTTTACTTAGCCCAAAGTAGCACCTGTTTGCAAGAGTGATCCTGCTGTTAATGCTGGTTCCAAGATAGACAAAGTGCTTTACTACTTCAAAAGCGCTTCAAGACGCTGGGACTCTTTGTTTGTTGACACTAGATACTTCGTCTTGCCCTGCTTCACCGCAAGACGCATTCGACGCGTTAGTATACGCCAACAGCATGACACTTTTGTTGAAGATAGTGCCATTTTGTCGTAGATCAGCAGCTCGTAGTGGATAATATAAAAAAAATGCAAGGCTACACACAAGTTTCATTACTTTGCCAAGGTTAATAGAGTTTACTTATTGTTATTGAACAACGTCTGTGAAAACCGAAAGAACTTACGTACCAATAGTTAATAAATACCTAGATAATCTAATGCATTCAAAATCTAAACGTTTCTTAACCATTTCATCAGATATTAATACGTAATATCCAAAGAATTTCTTTCGAATGGTACCCACCTGTCGGCAAGCAATTGGCAACTCTTCCGACAGTAACAACTTGCCATGAAAAAGCTTCTAAAAAGAACTCTGTGACAAAGCTCAGAAAAAGTGATGTCACAAGTGTTCTGCCGTTCGGAACCGGCTAAAATAAGTAGGTCCATTCTAATACTGTCCAAAATTTAAGACGCACAACAGTAATAGAAGAGAAGCTCGGCCAATGAGCCCTTTGGGGCTTTAAGTGCCACATATTTATTTATTTTATCCAAAGAGGTTACTTTCATCTGTTGTGCATTTCAGAAACCAGTACTAAAAGATATAAGCCAAACTGAGAAAACACTAATTTTTAGATTTCCTCGTAACTAGTAGTGAAGGATCAATTAACAGTATTCTCTTATTAACGCCCTAATGTCATTCCAAATCTCAGAAACAATTGCTCATTATTAAAATAGCATGAAATATTTGCTATGTTTAAACAATTATTGGCAACAATAATGTTAATAAACATACAACCGAAAATTTCAATTGTAATGATGACTAGTAGAATATTAAAAATAAATAAATAAACAACAAATATATACATATACATATAGGTAGGTAAAAGTATTATTAAGCTACCTGCCAATACGAAAATGATTCTAACAACAACACCAACTAGCAACAAGAAAAAAAACAACAACAACATAAGATACAAAGCAAGATGACTTTTATTTTTTGAAAACTCGTATGTAACGTTCTACTATAAATGGTTTCACGTATATACATAACCACCTATATACATACATACATACTACTGCCCATTAAGCAATAATGTATTGCTTATATATACAAAAATATTTGTGTGATTATAATTTCTAGTGAAGTGGATAGTGATCACTTCTACACACATTAGTTTCATTCAGTTGTGAGCATTCGAAGAAAGAACAGCGGCAGTCTCACGACATCAAGTAGTGAGCACAAACAAATCAACAAAATAATACTAATAATTGTGAGAAAAAAAAAAAGAAAAGAAACAAGAAAAATAACAAAAATAATAATAACAATTCGAAAAGAGCACGTTACTTGCGATAGGGATGAACTATTTTTGACATTTTTCGACATTGCGTGCAGATAATTTGTATAGATCGTGTGTAAAAAACAAAACAAGTTAAATTACCTTCTCTTCAACGCTCTGTCGTTGTACTTAAACAAAAAAAAAAGAAAACAACATACTGCGCACAAAAAAAGAATACAACGAAAATGAGACCCCAGCATTGTAATTTGTTTCACATCGCGTTGTTCTTTATGTTTGTCAGCTGCGCAACATATGCGTCTGCGTACAAAATTCTTGGTATCTTTCCTTTGGGTGCACGTTCACATCACATCGTCGGCTCGTCACTGATGAAAGGCTTAGCACGTAAAGGTCATGACGTTACCTTCATTTCACCATTTCCACTCAAAGAACCAATACCACATTATCATGATATCGATGTGCCATCGATTAAAATACAAATGGAAAGTAAGTCCAATGAGTAAATACATAAAGCTAAAATATTATTTTCTTTTTTAAGGTATTTTTACATTCCAACTAGTAAACATTGTGATAAAATTATTAGATGGGAGCGAATTTTCTAGTCTGAGAGAAAAAACTTCTTCTATGAAATCAATCAATACGATATTGAAGTTATTCGTAAATTGATCATGTATTAGCATTAGATACTTATATGTCTCAAATGTTCTTCCACTATCATGTCGTACACTGTCTCGTTCAAACAACATTATTCACACTTTTAAGGCAAGATAACAAACTAAGAAAGCATCAAAACAATTTTATTTAGAGATAACCATTTGGACACCAACAGGGTGCGGAAAAATATGGTCATAATCGATTAAAAATATGATCTTTCTCACTTCAACTCATTTTCGATTGAATTTTATAGTGATAAATATGTACTTAAACAAACGAATGTTCACTAGTGAGTTTATGTATAGACACATTAAGCAATAAACGTTCAAAACCGATAGTAACCAATCACGAGCGATAGTACTAAAAATCATTGCACGCAATCTCCCAAGAACCCACGTTCGTTCTTGGTATTGATGAACGTTCGATTGCTGAAATATGTATCACTATAAAAACAATCGAAAATGAACTGAAGTGAGAAAGATTGTAATTATAATCGATTACGAGCGTATTATTCATCACCCTGTTGGTGTCACGATCGCGATCAGTTAAAAATGCAATCTTCTCAAAAAGTGTTACTGTTTGAATTAATCAGTGAACACTCGAAATAAATGAACGATCACGAGAGATGTTACGGGCAGCGCTGAAAGAACGTTGGTGAGCACTCGAAATTTGTGTATATCGTAAATGCTTTCGTTCGAATCGTAACTTTCTCAGTCGCTACAAATTGCGAACGCTCAATTTCGAGCAGTGATTAGTTGTGAGAAATATCGTATTTTGATCGTTCGTGATCGTGATAGTGAATTATAGAATTTGCAATGTATCAATACACCAATGTGCTTTGAAAACATTTTGCTATCGCAGATTAAACACATTATGCTATTGTATTATTGTAGTATTAATTATTAGCATAATTTATTGCATTAATTTTAACAAACCATTTGAAATAATTCCTCGTCCACTAGAATATTGTTATCAAAATTTGTTATCATAAATGAAATTGCAGTTCTATATGTCATGACATAACGTACATGTGTTTAATTAATAGATAAATATAAATAGTTCAATTACTGCACATGTAGTATGTTCGTAGCTCACGTATGTATATCTACGATCGATGATGATCGCTTTAATAATAGACGTTGTACTCGTAATACTAAAAACGACTCGTTTATCGTATTATTATATAAGATTTCGAATTGCGAAATATTTGTGACATCATTCACATCCGAGTTTTCACCAACAAATCTCTAATTTAGAATGACATAAGTAATACATTTATTTCATTTCATTTCATATATTCATTTGATACTATTATTAAAATTCTCGCATATTTGTTAATTAGTTCATAAAAGTAGTAGTCAACTGAATATATTGCTTGAAGTATGTTAGAGTGGGTCAATTTGTACGGGCGAAAAAACCGCTGAAAAAAATAATTGCTTCAGAAATGTGTTTTCGCTGTAGGATATAAGAACCTCAACATTTTGAAAAACTACTCTATGAAAGAAAAAAGTACATAATTCTATACTTTTTTCAAAATTCCAAAAATTCAAATGATATTGAAATATACTTAGCTACACTATAGTCATGGAGTTGCCACTAGGAATTTGATATTTCATCCACACGATTATCTTCACTTCTTCAACAATTTGTCATACCAATAATGTTAATACTTCTTACTGCCTTCTTTAGCCCATTATGCCCTTTATAAAAATAGAAAATTAATGTTTATGGATACCAATATTTACTTGTAAAAATGCAGGGGTCAAAGTAAATTTTAGACATATAGTTTTTTGGGCAAATCTGCTTCAAATTACCAATAGATTTCTTTTTTGCTATACGATTTGAGGGCACAATAATTGACACGCTTTAATGTATATACGTAACACTACTTTGCTAATGAAAGATCAAGATATAAAGAATTGAATACGGACAAAAACATGGGTATTCATTCGAAATGTGATATTTATATAAATAGATAAGAATAAAATGTGAGCATTTTGTATGAGGGATAGAGATACGGGGCAGCTACATTTGTAAGAAATGTTATGAAGGGAAAAATTAATATAGGTTGGTCTTACCTTTAATTTCTCTAACTTCAATTCCTGGGCAGCTGTGGCCATTTGTCGATTTTCATGCGATAATTTGTTCATTTTGTATGGCAACTTCCTCAAAGGGTGGAGATAGAGGATAAGTTTGTTCAAGTAAAATGTTGGGAAGGTAAAACTAAAAGAGATCAGTCTTTTCTATGACCTCTCCGGACAGCTATGGGATTATTTCTCGATTCTTTTTTATTTTCACGTTAATTTTTATAGCAGGGTAAAACATAGAGGATAATTATGTTTCGATGAAAATTTTTGGTGGAATGAGCAATAAGAGTGAGGAATGAGGATATTTCTGGGCAACTATGGGATTACTTGCCGATTCTTATGTGTTTTAAGGAGAAGGGGATTTAAAGTATTTAGGGAAAATATTATAATGAAAAATTTAATAAAAGTACATATTATATATTTCAACCTTCTAAGCTGAGAGACCTCTGAAGAATGAAAATAAGCAGTTTCCATGGAAATATTATGGAGAAAAAATTAAGGGTAAGAAATCATACATTATCCAACACAGGAAGCTAAGAGAATGAGTTTTATAAAATCATCAATTTTATAGCGGAGCCCCCTTAGGGATAGAGATAGAGTCTAAGTGTGTTTCGGAAAAATATTGGCTATAAAACATGAATGGAAGTTAATCATTTACTCATCTACTGGTGACTCCTAGGTAGCTGTGTGGTCATTTGTCTATTTTTCTCCATTTTTTTTTTAAACTTTGTGGTCGATACGGTGCCATTCACCCCCATCCTCTCATCACCTTTTTTGGGGACATCTCACAAAGTGGGAAATGGCTGCCCATTGAAATAAAAAAATCGTTCATTAAACCATAGCTATTGTCAGTTATTTAACTATTATTGTCCAGACATTGCGCTACATGCATAATAGTCTGAGGTTTAGTTCATTTTAAGATTATAACAACTATAATAACTAATAATAACTTTTATATATCTTTCTCTGTCTGTCTCTCTCTCTCTCTCTATCTCTCTATCTATCTCCCTTAGAGGCTTTGAATAGTTTATTGGATCACCTTACTCGCTCTGTTATGGAGAATTTATTACATCTCCATAACATGGGCTTAGAATTTACAAATGCAGTATTGGAAGAGCCAGAAGTTAAAGCTCTGATGGCCAGCAATCAAACATTTGACGTTGTTATATGTGAAGTATTCGTGTCAGAAGCGCTCTTTGGCCTGAGTCAACATTTCAATGCGCCGCTCATTGGATTGGGAACGTTTGGTGCTATATCATGGAATACAGATATGGTAAGTGATTGGGAAGCATGGAGTAGGAAAAGAATTAAAATTTCATAAATAGAAAATTTTGATTAATGACATAATGTTTCATTATATATATTTTAGGTTGGCTCCCCATCACCACCATCATATGTGCCAAACGCAATGTTACCCTTAACCGATCGCATGACACTATTGGAACGTGTCGGTAATTTGGCTTATTTAACATTTGAACGTTTACTGCTCGACTATTATTATTTGCCAAAACAAGAAGCAATATATAATCGTCATTTTCCGCATGCACAACGCTCTATGTACGAGGTACGAAAAAATGCTGCCATCGTATTACTAAATCAGCATGTTTCTTTGAGTGTACCACGTCCCTATATGCCAAATCAAATCGAAGTCGGTGGCATGCATATCAATCAGAAGCGTAAGCCATTACCAGCGGATCTGAAAAAGTTCATCGATGAGGCACCACATGGTGTTATCTATTTCTCGATGGGATCAAATTTAAGAAGTAAAATCTTACCCTTGGCTAAGAGAGCAGAAATTCTCAAAACATTCCGTGGCCTCAAGCAACGTGTTCTTTGGAAGTTTGAAGAACCTAAATTGGAGGGTAAACCAGCAAATGTGTACATAAGTGATTGGTTCCCCCAAGACGATATATTGGCCCATCCTAATGTTCGTGCTTTCATTACACATGGAGGTTTACTCAGCACCACCGAATCGATATACCATGGCAAACCATTTATTGGCATTCCAATTTTCGGAGACCAATTCTTAAATATGGCACGCGCTGAAAAGTTTGGTTATGGCATTAAAATTGACTATTTCACATTGAATGCGGATACCTTCAGAGCGGCCATTGATCGGATTCTCAGTGATCCAACTTATACGCGAAGAATACGTGAAATGTCAGAACGCTATCGTGATCAACCAATGCAACCACTCGATCTTGCTATTCATTGGGTGGAACATGTTGCTCGGCATAGTGGTGCAAAATATTTACGTTGTGCCGGCTTGGATCTGAATTTCATACAATATCATAATATAGATGCTATGCTCATTCTCTACGGTGGCTTGTTGTTGATCGTGTTTGTGATCCTGAAACTCATACGCCTGCTGTTGCGTGCTCTTTTTGGATTGTGTAGCAAAAAACCCGCTGTAAAACCGGGACAAAAAGTTAAAAAACATTAGCACATTAACTTATTATGATTGTCCAGAACTCTAATTACTTTTTTATTTTATTTTTTTTTTTTCTAAGTATTAGAAAGAACAATATATTAATAAGATCTCCTGCAATTATTATACACCTCATGCATCCGAATAATTTAAATAAACTTCAAATCCGTCAAATTTACTAAAATGTTAGAAAATATACAAGTTAGAATGAAAAGTAAAACAATTTTTAAAATAAAACAATTTAAGATTATTTTGTGTTGCAATAATTTTTTCAATTTTCTGGCTCTCTCTATCGCTCTCTCCCTCTTTTAATCTCTCTCTCTCTCTCTCTCATTATTTCTCCCACATATTTTTGTTTTTCAACTTGTCTCTCTGGCTATTGTAAAATCAGATTATGTGCGAATGTCTAAAATGTTGCAAACATAATAATAATTTGATAGAGAAAGAAAGAAACAGCGTGAAAGCATACCATACCTCAAAGTAGAAAACGAATTTTTAACTATTTTCATTTTTCTTGTATTTTTTTTTTTCTGATTGTCTACATAACAAAACCGGTTTAAAAAAAAATTCTAATAAAAGTTTCATCAAACTTCTTGCTTCCAACGACTTTGATGAGGTTAAAATGAGAAAAGAGAATATAAGAAATGAATAGACGAATATTTTATAACTATGTTCACAATTAACAGATGATGAAAAATATGGCAGAATAACAAAAAAAAAATGTACCATAACAATATGTAGAACTAGTCAACTAGTGATGAAAACAAACTTACTTCAACTCAATATTAGATGGTGCCTAAAAATATGCATGGTAAATATATTGATTAAATTGTTTTATAAAATTTCATAAGTATCATACATAAGTCATCGCACAATCGTATTTTGTTCATAAAGATACGCTGTTAAAAATACTTAGGACCATTTTGGACCACTTGAAGAAATAGCCGGAGTCAGAGCCAGTCAGAGCAGCACTATACTTGACTTGAACTGCATTGTTTCAGCCATCCATTCTTTTCTACTGTTGTGCTGTTTCTGAATAATATATTGATAACGTATACTATTACGTTATGTAATATATTTATTGAGGGCTTGAATCTCGACATATAAAGACATATGTATGTATAACGTTTCCCTAAAATGAATTTTATTTATGAATTAAATGAAAAACAAACATTCTTCTCTGATACTCACAGTACTACTGCTAAGCCTGTAGCTGAAATCACAAAATTTCGGGATTTCAGCTACATTTTTATTGTGCCTATATATTGTGCAGACAACTTGACCTGATTACTTGCGCAGTATTATCTGCTTCATCGGATTAAGACAAACAAATTGCAACACTAATAGTATATGCGCATACTAAAGTTTAAGTAACAGAGAAGCAGCAAATATAAAAATATAAAATATACATACGAATATATCCAAATACACTTGAAAATGGTAAAAAATATATTAAATATGAAAGTACTTACACCCATACAGGGTGATTTTTTAGCAACTTTCTTTTTGGCAACACTGTTTTTTGCAGCTCAGCTGTTTTCGTGCAACATGTTACTGTCAAACATGTTCAGTTTGGTCTATAATTTAACCATAAATCGACTTACAAACGAAGAACGCTTGCAGATTATTAAATTTTATTATCAAAATTTATGCTCAGTTAAGAAAAATATTGATAACGCATTTCTTCCATTTTATGGTCAGTTTGGGCGACCTTCTGAGGCGGCTATTCTGAATATTGTGACTAAACCACCAAATTTACATTATTGGACATTAAACCACCAACACGCATACGTAGAGTGCGGACAGAGGAAAATATCGCAGCTGTATCCGCCAGTGTTGTGAATGACCGTGAATTATCGATTCGGCGCCGTTAATAGCAATTGGGCCTCTGTTACTCCACTACGTGAAAACTTTTGCCGAAGGATTTGGATGTAAAACCTTTTAAAATACAGCTGGTGCAAGAATTGGAGCCACACGACATACCACAACGGCTAACTTTTGGTGAATGGGCACTGGCAAAGTTTATTTCACATTTGGGGCCGGTCAATTCGCCGCCTAGATCGTGTGATTTAACGTCTTTATACTATTTTTTGTGGGATATGTTAAGGCTCATGTCTATAACGACAAGCCCGCAACGGTTGGCACGCTGGAGGCCAATATTTAAGAATTTATTCGTGAGATACCGGCCGATATGTTGGAGCGAGTTTTCAAAAATTGGACCCAGCATATGAACCATTTGAGTTGCAGCCGCGATCAACATTAAATGAAATCATCTCTAAACATTGAATTATATAGATCGTTCTGTCGACTCAAATAAATATTTCATACATTTCTCTAAATTTTATGTGTTTTTATTTTTAAATCAAATCCGAAGGCTCTTTAAAAATCACCCTGTATAAACTATATAATATTTTGCAAAAAGTTTGAAAGAGGAGCAAATGTTTATATTCAATTCATATGGTTTAAGGGATAGGGGAGTCCTGGTAAATACAATATAGTGTGCATGAAATTTTGTATGGTATAATCTAGAAGATTTTTAAGTTTTTTTTCTTTAATTTCCAATTGAAAAAAAAAACTATAACAATATTTATCAATTAGAAGTTACGGATTGCTGAAACGTGCATGAAAGAGACTACTGTAGTATATGCGGTATGCTAAAAAGTCATTTGAGAGAAAAGGATATAGGAGCTCAAATGTATATCAGAGTATTGATTATTATATTACCGAAATAATTGACAATTTTCGACTTTATAACAAGTGGTTTAATTAGTAGTAATACTACTCAGTTTATTCGATTCGGTGGCTGAACCAAATATACCTACTGATTTATGCCATCCGACACATCTCTAACATTCTCTAACTAACCAGGATTTTATAATGCTCGATTGTAAAGCGCCAGTTACGCGGGACGTAACTTAATTTAACATATCAGCAGACCCACCGTGCCATACATAAAAAAGCTTAGAACGTAACCAAAACCTATGGCGATTTGTGTTTATAAAGTTTATGTCTCATGTAACTGACGCTTAAATCTCATACTGTTAGTAACTATAACAACTTTACACATTTCCGAGATGTACGACTTTCTTGGTCGACAAACCTTTCTAATAGGCAGAGCTCCCATTTGTAACACCGTGTCATTGTAAACATATAAATTGATGCATTTCTGTCTTTGATGGCTGTACCCTATACCTACCATGTAGTTTATGTTAGATAAATCTATGGAATCTATGTATGATGGAAATTATATAAAAATTTTATTAATATTGCATTAAAGTAAACAATGCGACTATATGAAATATGAACATCATGATCCTCATTATGATTATCATCATCATCACCATCATCATGATGACCATCAACCTCATCATCATTATCATGAGTATCATAAATATTTTAAAATTTTTTTCATATATTTATTTGTTCATTTGCTCGTCGTATATAAAATTTCCAATATATCATTTCAATATTTCATATGAATTTTTTCTTTTTTGTTTGTTTTTCATTTTGCATAAATATACAAAAAATAAAAATTAAAATATCGACAAAATTGTACAAATAAAAATATAAAATACAAAAAAAAAAGGAAAGTAGGAAATTTATATTTGAACGTACTTGTATGCTGATGACGACACATTTTGAACAATGCATTATACGTTTTTGTTTCCTCTTTTGTACATCCCTTGTTTCCCCCATCCCCCCAACTCTCTCTCTCTCTCTCTCTCTCTCGCTCTCTGTTATTCTTTCAGTACTTCATTATAGAATAATAGGCGTCATACCGAATTGTAAATTTGCATACAAATGCTTCTGTTATTACCGCTGCAAATTTATATGGTATACGAAAATCCATATATGTGCATACTCGTACACATATTTATATACACTACAATCTACATATATGAATGTGTGAACATACCTATCCATTCAGGTAATGACATTATGTATGAGTTACTATACTATGGGATCTACTATACTTACTCATCTCTTTATTATATGTATTGGCATTGGATATGGTAAAAATCGTTGAAGCATATGATTGGCACTGACATTATTCTGACGATATTTTGAACCAGTGAGTAGTAGTATTGTTTTTATTTTTCATCTACCCTGATGAAATGTGATTTTATACGAAGAACACATCTCACTTATGTACATGTACTAGTACGAGTATGTATGTATTTGCATTTAACCTAAGTAATAATAATGTTGTAACATTTTCAGTCAACACATAATTTGATTTCCTTCGTACACTCGCTCACTCTTAGTTCTCCTTGACATTCTCTTTATGCAACACATTTCGTTGACATTTTTGTATTAAATTTTTTGAGTATTTATAATCATAAAACATTAATATATATGCTTTTTGATATATAAATTTTAGCATTTAATCCATATGTTCACTAGGGATGTCAATTTTTGGGGTTTTGTCGAACTCGGGATTTACGGGATCCAAAAATACTATCTCGGAATTCCATGATCGTCCCAAAATTCAGTCAGTCATACAAAACATGAACAATAACTGGTGGCAAATATAGTTGCTGGTACGGCTATACCAATCTCCCTATTTTGTGTACCATCAGCTGCTTCAACCATCTAAAACTATTACTGCCGATGTCATTACAGGCGACAACCCATACGTTTAAAGTGAGCTATTGAAGAAAAACGACCAGAATGGGTGAATAGACACACGAAATTAATATTTCAACATGACAACGCCAGATCACACGTTGCTCAACCGATTAGAAACTATTTAGAAAGACACAACTGGGAAGTACTACAACACTCGCCATATTCACCAGATATTGGGCCATTACATTACTATTTGTTCCGTTCGATGCAGTCAGCTCTTTCTGGAGAACGCTTTAATTCTTAAGGAAGTATCAAAATTTTGCCTTGTGAGGTGGATTCCATCGAAAGACAATCACTTCTTTAGAGATCAGCAAATTGCTTGAAAGATGGGTAAATGTCATAGCTTCTGATCAAGCATACTTTGATTAATATGACTATGAAAAATGTGATTCAAATAAATAAGAATTTTTAATTAAAAACCCGAAATTTTCCTCGTCTTCAAACTTTTTCAGCTGTCCAGAGCGTTCTTTGTCTTTGATATCAAAATCATCATTTTTGAAGCACACAAACCAATCCTTACACTGTGTATTGAATAGAGAATTGTCACCATACAATTCCACAAACAAACGATGACTTTCAGCTGCACTTTTCTTTGCAAAAAAGTAACTTAACTAAACTTACCGCAAATGTTGTGTTTTCCTCAATTCTCAAAATCTTCCATTGAGAAAAAAAATATTATGCGCACAACCAAATTCACTAATTTTGACAGCAAGTGAATGATAAAATAACATTTCGGACAACGATGTACGACATTACGCTTACACGTAGCGCCATGTAACGTAAAAGGCCGGTTACTAATTCACACACCCAATATAAAATCGACCAAACTCAATGAACAAGAAGGAAATATTCTTTGGACTGTTTTATATGCACTATTCATAACGTCCCTGGAAAATTTCAATCTGAAAACTAGTTCAAGTACAAAAGCCAATGATGTGCCCATCGTCTAATAAATTGTGCGATTGAGTAGAAACTAAAAGCCCTCTGCATTAATTTAAAGGGTGGCAACAATACTCAATTATCATCCGATTATATTACTTAACATTAGCCATAGTCAGATCATGATCATTTCCAAAAAACACCATTAGTCTGATCTGAAAAATTTGAAAGATATCTCCTCTACATAAAATGCTTGAGTATATGACACTAAGTATTTGTAATATCAAAAATGAGTTCATTAAAAATTTTATGCATTCATATTTCATCATTGTTAATAGCAAATATACAAGATCTACATACATATGTATAATAGGTAAGTACTCGTATTAGCATTATGTTTATACACTATAATCAACATCATTCACTATCATACATATACATACTAATACAATCTATGTATAGTACATTAGAGTGGTTCGAAAATTTTAAATTTCACCGATTTCGAAGCTCTGGTTACCAAAAGTCTCATTTTGTTCTACATAAACATCACGCACTACAAATATGGGGATGTTTAATGGACCCAAACCTTTTTCATAAATAGTTTAGAGAAATTTAAGCATGTTAGTAAGAAAAATAAATAAACATAAATGGATTTTATGAATGGCTTGTAGTAACTCCTCTCGTTTTAAGGTTAACAAGTAAAAGTCCCGTGCTTATGGAAATGAAAGTTAAGCAAAAAATATTTTCTTTTCCTAAACTATTCTTTTTTAAGTAATATAAGTAGCACAAATTATTGCGTGTAGGCATGCAATCTCATATTCTAACTTGAAAATGAAATCCTCCAAAATTAAAAATTCAGTAAAAAAGAAATTATTTTTAACTGAATTTCAACTAATTGCACTAATCTTTTAATGTTGCTTATTTAAACCAAAGGTCGGAGAAATTATAATTTTAGGTAAATTCGAACCACTCTAATATACATTTATATACATTTCTATAAAATTATCTAAACTTAGTATTCATTACATTATAAATTTAAAACATTTCACCATTTGGAATACTCTATCTCAGACAAACACACACACACCGACATACACATTTGCGGCATCAAATAGAATATAATTTTATGGCAACGTGCATTCATAGATATATTGTATGTACTATGTTCATAAGGAATGTAAGAAGAAGAAAAATAATAAGTGAAAGCATGAACAAAAGGGAAAATATGAAACTCAGTATGCAGTATGAGTATGAGTATGACTAACGAAAACGATAACAGAAAAATAAAAAAAATAAAAAAAACTTCCTTGAAGCACATATTTTAAGTGCTGCAATAATATGACACACAGCATATGCTGGTGGTGGTACATACTTCGTAGTCCTTGCTAATGCCATCACTGATACATAAATATGCTACACAGAAGAGCAAGCGAAAAAAAAGTTGGAACAAAAATCTTCCAGCCAGTCAGACGCTACTATATACCACCAATGTGCAAGCACACATAAATAGACTATGAAAAACCGACGACTCACCAGCCCAGTATTATGAGAACTAACGCGTTACTGTGTTGTTTGTTGTTGTTGTTGTTGTTGCTCCATTTCATAAAATATCCCAAAAGATAAAAGCTAATAATAAAAGCTAACCAAGCGCTAAAATGCGCAACATGATGCGTTTCCTGCGGCCACGTAACTATAGAATAAGGTAAGCACACCAACAACAACAAGAATCAACAAACGCGAACGCGTACTATCACTTAAAAGCATCCAGTAGTAATGTATCAGCAGCAACAACAGCAACGGAAGCAGCATTTTTACTGTTGAACTTGCTGTTGCTCTTATTATTATTATTATTGTCGTTGTTGTTGTTGATGCTGTTGTTGTTGTTATTGCTATTGCTGTAAGTGCATACATACATACATATGCAACAAACAAAGAAAAAACAAAATAATACAGGTGCATTTTGACACACATTTGCAACATGCTACAAGAATTGTTATTGCTGCACTTGCTACCTTTATTGCAGTTGCAACACTTATGTACATACGATAGCACCAGCTACAACAACAACAACAAATCATAACAACAACAACAACAACAACAAGAACAACTGAAATAAACATTGCATCACGTTGCAGCAACGATAATCTACACTTAAATTCACCATTTTCATTTTTATGATTGAATCTGTGTGTGTGTGAGTGTGTATGCAAAACACACACACACACACATACACTCATATGCATTTATACACTACCGTACATTCATCCATAACCGTATGTGTATATACGAGTGTTTGTTTTTGTATTCTTATATTGAAAAATTCATGTGCTACAAATATAGGTTACAAGGTGCAATGTAATGCTGATAATGTACATACATGTGTTCCCTCCCTGTAGGTAAACGATCTAGTTCAAGACCAACGATCAAATTTTACAACTTCTGCCAGAGGAGAGACTGTTGAGACTAGTATTCATTTTCTATATATTTTTCAACCTCCAGGTACCGTTTACTCAGTCGGTTTTGTCCGTTGATCCAGTAAAGAAGCTCGGCCAAGAGCTACCTCGCTACATCGCTTCCTCCTTTCAAGTATTTTTCCGCAAGAAAGATAATATTTATTCCATATTTACACATGTCTACTGATTTCTTTTTTATGGCCATTATAATAGCATGAACTTTATACGGGAACTCTGTTAATATTTTACCATTTTAAGGGCGATTTCTAGACACCTAGAGGGGATCTCCCCTTGAGGTATAGAGTTAAGGTACTATACATGTTCAAATTATGTACATATGTGGGAGGTGAAATTAATGGCGGAGGTTATTTGTCGATTTTCGGATGTTCTTCCATTCGTTTTGTATATGAGCGCCCTTAATAGGAAAGGATGTAAGAATGTTCCAAAGAAATATTCGAAAGAAATGTTGGTAATGAGGTTATACTCTGCACTGTTCTAGAGTAAATTCTTAGACAGGTATTCCATCGAAAATTTGAACTTTAACCATGGGCCAAGCCTTATACGAGTATCGTTGAGGGCTCTTATTCTGCTCTTGTTCAAAAACCTTTTTAAAAAATTTGGCGTATTCTTACATACAAATTTCATGTTTTTCACCGGATCGTTTAGAGTTTTGGGCAACCTCAATTTACATATACATATGTACTCATACGCTCGTATATGTATGTATTATATTGTAGGTATAATATGAAAGCCATATAAATTCAACATGTTTAATAGACGCACGTGCAGTAGCTTAGTCTTTTTACTACTCGCTCACCTCTTTTCATGGTAAGCTATTATTATTGCTATTGCTACAATAATATTTACCATATCACAGACACATGTATGTATATATACATATATCTACGTTATTAAAATTATGATGCTATAATATGTATGGATGTAAGTACATTTACATGTCCTTTCATACGATTGCACTTGTCAAGGTTGTAAATGAATTGATGGCAATGAAGATGATGGGCAACATCAACGACAACGACACTGACAATACTCTATCTACGTAGTAATCATAATGAAGATGATAGCAATGGTTGATGGTTGATGTGAAATACCATATCATATAAAATTTTCACTGTCAATCGCTATGACTACATATGTTTATGCATAGTTAGGTATGTCCACAAAGTTGTCATACTATTTCAATGAGTTACAGAGTTAATGTAAAATAATTTCTAGGATTTTTGAAATTAAAACATAAAGAGTTATATTTTAAAATTAATTTGCTATTAATGATAATAATGATTAATAATTTTTTTTTATTAACGTAGACGTACTTTTTAACCGTACACTTAAAGTCATAGGTATACTAAATATGTGGCTCCGTTTACAAACACCATAAGGAAACAAGACAAGTATGATTAGAGGGTTAATACTAATGATTAGAATAAAGATCTGAGCCGATTTACCATAATATATATTACAAATGAACGAGTACGTAAATAGACGCCCAATTGGATGAAATCAAGCCCATCAATCGCAAAATCATATCATGTCACACACATATTTTAAAAATATCTATAAGAAACTCGGTATACATGATTATATTTAATACGACGGCACGAAATGCACAATTCACTTTTACTTTCCTTATCATTTTTTTTAGATTTTTTAAAATATTTTGACCCACATTTTGACCCACCCTAAAGCATTAATTTATAAATGCATGTGTATATATTATATGTATTCATATACGTTGAATGCATTCATTTATATGTCTACAGAGAACTATTGTAAGAGATTCACAATAATAATGCCAGTCATTCAATTAATTAACTACTTGACACACCATTTGCCATTATTTATTTATTAATTATAGTTACAAAAACAAAAATAAATAAATAAATGAAGATAAATTCATTCATTTTTCTTCTTCAATTTGCTCTGCTCTTTGCCACCTAGTACCCAGATTCCAACTGTGCATCGTAATAATTTAATGATAATATAAAATATTAGAATTAGTGCGCCAAACAGTACACCCAATGTATCAATACTATGGTATTGTATGAAATTTAAATCCTGTGCTGGTGAACGCAGATGTGGTGCTCCCTTATAACGTATTACATATTCCGTCCAGTAGATAGCCTCTTCCAATGGTGGCCTTGGTCGATCATGGAAACGACGTGAAATCTTCTTGGACATCTCTGCATAGCTACTATTTGAGAGCACCTTTACAATGGCATTTTTGAGATCGTTTACATTTAAGGTCTTCAACTCGAGACCAATACCAGTGCCGACACGTTGTGCATTTTCAATATTTAAAAATTGATCATAAAATACTGGCAAACCAATAACCGGCTTACCATGATAGATGGCCTCGGTTGTGCTCAAGAGACCACCATGTGTAATAAAAAGTTTCACATTGGGATGTGCCAAAATGTCAGGTTGTGGAAACCACTTAGCTATGAATACATTATCCGGTTTTCCAATGAGTTTGGGATTTTCAAATTTCCACAGTACTCGCTGTGGCAGAGACGCGAATGTCTTCATTAGTACTTGCAATGTTTCGTTGGGTAAATCTTTACTCTTGACATTCGAACCCAACGAAAAATAGATGACGCCTTGTGGTGAATTATTTATAAACGCCTCCATATCACTGGGCAATGGTGCTGGTTTGTAGTTGATGTGAAATCCGCACACTTCAATCATGTTTGCAAGATAAGGACGCGAATGGCTTAATGTGAAATGTTGATTTAACAGCATCAGTGAGAAATTTCGACGCAAATCCAATAAATCGACTGAAGCATTCGGAAAATATTCTTTATAGATATGCACTTGACTCGGTAATTGTATGGTATGTAAATAGATCCATTCCATGATGGTGTAGAAAACATTTTTTAATCGTTCCGAATAGTTCATGCGATATGGTAGATGCAAATTGATCAATGGTATATACGATAAAGGTGATGTATTGCCAACCAATTCATCGATTTGATGATCCGTGCCAAAGGAGGAGACACCAATAAGTGGAGCACCAAAATGCTGACCAAAACCATAGAGTGCATCTATTAGAAAAGTTTCCACAATTACCACATCAAAGTGCTCTGATGATTTCAACAATTGCTGGACCTGCTTATTTTGTAGCACATTTAATGCGTTAAGTTCGCCGAATCGAGTGAAAAATTTCAATTCCTCCCATTCACTACTAACATCATTAAACTCACTCAAAATATCTGCAGACATAATAAAATAAGAAATATTTTCGTATAAATATAACCTCAAAATCTTGATATTACCATCATAGTTATTAAGTATATCCGTCACTGGTATATCACGGAAACGTTTCACTGGTTCCTTCTGTGGAAATGCCGTAATCACAGTCAACTCATGACCACGTTCTGCTAAAGCTTTCAAATATGGTTGTACTAAAATATATTGTGAAGGTCCGGGAAACGGAAAAATAGCCAAAATGCGAGCACTTTCACCTAGCCCCACTGTGCTCAATACAAATAGAAATGTACCAACAAAATATGTGATTATATTCGACCGCATATCAAAGAGTTAAGTCATCGAACCGTTCGTAGCAAATATAAAAAATAAACTAATGTACTAGCTGACTCGCAGTATGATCTTTTCTCCCACCTCCGACAAATAAAACACGTAAACTTGTAATCACGCTCGTGTTCATTGTCACCATTTATCAGCTAACTATGTACGAGTATATACGTAGTACAGGAAAGGTACCTACAAATGGTGAGACGGATGAATGAATGATAATTTTTTCAAAAATATTTAGATTATTTCGACAGTCTCCTGTCTTTGGAAGTAACAATTTAATATGAAAAACTTTGGTAACAAATTATAGAAATATCAGAATAGTTCGTAGGTTCCAAAATTTTATACGACTGTGCAGAGAGAATTAGTAAAAAAAAAATGTTTAGTAATTTTTAGTGGATTTTTGTTAGAACATTTTCGTACATGCTTTAGACTGTGGAATGGAATATACATAAAAGTTCGGTTATATGTACTTTAAAATGTAAATGAATTGAATATACAAAATTTCGTAAATAATTTAGAGCGTACGTATATTTCTGAGACATGTTGACAAAAGTGAAAGCACAATAAAAGTAATGTTACTATGAGGCACTTTATTACCAAAAATTCGTCGTCGTTATCAATAGAATTTTACCCTATATACGAGCATGACTTGCAAATATGTATTAGAAAACTTAAAAATAACAACAACATAAGGAGCATTTGAATAATATTCACATTGAAATAAATTAATAAATACATGCATCATTACGTTCATTTTCATCATTTATGATTCTGAGTGGTTATGCAACTAGAATGGTTGATTGAATTAAGTATATACAAACATATGTATATGATTATATATATTCATATGTACGAATCTGGTATTGCAAATCATCTACCTACAAGAGAGGTTAGCAAATAACAAATATTCACTGCGTAAATGTGTCGTTGTTGGTCTGGTTCTATTGGTGTGCCAAACAAGAGTCTTATATTCCTTATCACGTGCTTAATATGTGGTGATGCTGAACAAAACTTCTGAAGTTTTAGCATTTACATATATTAGCTCGTGTACATTGTATTACCACATATGGGCATTTCCAAGGCAACGTTTCGCGTACGTAGCCATGGAAATGCCCATAAATACATATGTAGATATATATATATATATATATATATATATATATATATATATATGCATATATATATGTATATATATGTATATATATACATATATATATACATATATATATATATATATATATATATATATATATATATATATTTATATATATATAAATATATATATATATTTTATATATATATATATATGTATATGTATATATATATATATATATATATATATATATATATATATATTTATATATATATATATATATATATATATACTTACTTACTTATGTGGCCATAACAACCGAATATCGATTTAGGCCGAAAATAATATGCTTCGCCAGCCATCTCTGTTCTTCGCTAGCTGGCGCCAGTTAGAAATTCCAAGCGCCGTCAGGTTCTCCAGTACTTGGTCTTTCCACCGGAGGTTTGGTCTTCCTCTTTTGCGTCGTCCACCAGCGGGTTCCGAATATAACACCTTCTTAGCTGGAGCGTGTTCTTCCATTCGCTCGACATGACCTAGCCAGCGCAGCCGCTGGATTTTGATGCGCTTTACTATGTCAATATCGGCATACAGCTCGTACAGCTCATGGTTGTACCTTATTCGGTACTCGCCACCAACGCAAATAGGTCCAAAGATCCTGCGTAGGACTTTTCTCTCGAAAACTCCAAGTATTCGCTCATCCGAGGTGGAAATTGTCCAGGCTTCAGCGCCATATGTTAGGACAGGCATGATGAGAGACTTGTAGAGTGTAGTTTTCGTTCTTCGAGAGAGGGCTCGACTTCTCAATTGCTTACTCAGCCCAAAGTAACACCTGTTAGCAAGAGTTATCCTACGCATGATCTCCAAGCTGACGTCATTACTGCTGTTAATGCTGGTTCCAAGATAGACAAAGTCCCTTACTACTTCAAAAGCGTAGTTGTCAACAGTGACGTGCTGTCCAAGACGCCGGGACTCTTTGTTAGTTGACACTAGATACTTCGTCTTGCCCTCGTTCACCGTGAGACTCATCCAACGCGACTCTCTTTCCAACTCTGAGAATGCTGCACTGACTGCTCGCGTGTTCATACCGATTATGTCAATATCGTCGGCATACGCTACCAGCATGACACTTTTGTTGAAGATAGTGCCATTATGTCGTAGAGCAGCAGCTCGTATTATTTTCTCCATAATAAGATTGAAGAAGTCGCACCCAATTTTCACTGCACAACGGGAGTTATGCAGTGTCATTCTACAAAGTCGAATGAGCTTTGCAGGAATACCGAACTCAGACATTGTTGCGTAGAGGTAATCCCTTACCGGACTGTCGAAAGCGGCTTTATAATCAACAAATAGGTGGTGTGTGTCGATCTGTTTTTCTTGGGTCTTCTCCAGGATTTGGCGCAGTGTGAAAATCTGGTCGATGGTGGATTTACCAGGTCTGAAGCCAAACTGATAAGGTCCAATCAGGTTGCTGAGCATAGGCTTCAACCTTTCACACAGTACGCTCGATAGAACCTTGTACGCGATGCTCAGGAGACTTATTCCACGGTAGTTGGCGCAAATTGTGGGGTCTCCTTTTTTATGTACAGGACAAAGAACACTGAGCCTCCAATCATCAGGCATGCTTTGATCCGACCATATTCTGCTTATGAGCTGGTGCATGCGGGTGAGCAGCTCATCGCCTCCGGTCTTAAACAACTCGGCAGGCAGGCCATCAGCACCTGCAGCTTTGTTGTTCTTCAGCCTTAAAATGGCCGTTTCAACCTCGTCATAGTCGGGTGGTGGAATATCAACACCATCATCTGTAGATTCCAGAGAAAACAATTAAAAATCTACAGTTATACATAATTGGATTCACATGTAGATTACATGTACATCAAAGTCACACTAGCTACTTTTATATAGTGATTAATTTAAAGCAACTCTTTCCAGTAGGAATTTAATGACAGATCAAAGCTTTCAAATTGTCAAATGGTCAAACTGACAAGCTGTCAAACTGTCATGCTGTTTTTGTTCATAATTATTTGACATTTCATCCTGGAAAGACTTAGTCCGATACAGTGTCTAAAAATTATAAACGCGAATACATATAAACTCGACTTGCCACGTAACCCGGAACAACAAGGCATTATTGTGTTAACAATGTGGCAAGTGGTTAATTTCGGACCAATGACTTCTAGACTTCTAGACTTTTTCTAGACTTTGGAGATGCGATGGAAGAATTGGAGACCGTACCACTTGAAATGAACGAGTCCCAGAAAATTAGAATCTCAAAAATGGACAACAAATTTTAGCTGGAGTTACGACTAATACATGAAAGAAATAAATATAAAGATTGGTTCTTTTGCATGATAATAATTACCCGATAAAATTGAAATTTTTTTATTATTAATTTTCCTTTTCAAAAACATACTTCTAAATGGATCATCCATTATCTAAACTTCCTGAAAACAATTGTTACGGGTGATGAAACATGGTGTTTCCAATACGATCCAGAAACCAAGCGTCAAAGTGCGGAATGGAGATCAAAAAACTCACCACAAGCCAAAAAAACACGAAAAATTCCATCAAAAATCACAACAATGCTGATCACATTCTTCGATAGCAAAGGAATTATCCACAAAGGATTTGTTCCAACTGATCAAACAGTTACTTTCGCATATTACCTCGAAGTTTTAAAGCGTTTGATGTCCAGAATCCGTCGTGTTCGACCAGAATACCGCGATCCAAAAACTTGGTCTCTGTTGCACGATAATGCACCGAGTCACGTATGATAGTATGTTTATAACCTTTGATGGATACTCGATGAGGGAATTACTATTTGTCCTCGGAAATACGAAACCTTTTGTCTCGGTCATATAAGAAGAAAAAAAATAATAAAAAACTCATTGCTTTTTCTTATAATATTTGTAATCTATTTATAATGACCTTAACTTAATACAGTAGTCAAAAAGAAGAAGAAGAAGAAACGTATGTTAACCCTTTCAGAATTTATGTTCAATTATTTATTTAATTCAACGCCAGTAGATATCGTATAATCTACTATTGTTGCCACATAAATATTTATTGTATAGTCACCACCACCATCATCATCATTATCAAATTCATTTATAATTATTATTTTATGATATAATTTAAAAGAGATCACAATAAAATTAGGCGTAAACTGATAAAATGTTTGTACGTTACTGTTTCTTTATTCTACTGTGTTCATATTTTTTTTTTTATGAATTCTTGATTATCATTCATATTATTAATATGATATTTTGGCATTTTTTCTTTTTTTGTCGTTTTTCTTCTATATAATCACAAAGGAAGCAATTTAATTAATAGTTAGGGAAGAAACATTATTTTCCCTCTAATTAATTTTAGTTTGTTGATGTTGACAAATCATAAGAATATACGACGTTACAATTATTTGCTTCCTTTGTTCGGAAAATATTTACAACGCCTACATAATTTTCCTATAATGTTGTCTCATCCAACCATTTGCTTAACCTTTTCACTTTACATATTTGTTTTTTTCTTTTTCATCGTTTTAAATGGTTTGTGTGTGTGTGTGATTTTTTTTTATTCCTTCCTTTTCTGCTTTCTTTTCGATAACTTTTGTAAACATTTCCATGTTGTGTCTTTATGAAAATTTTATTAAAAGCAACCTTTAATTTACAGTCAATTGGTCAATTGGCTGTTTGGACGGTTGATTATTTCAGCCCATTGCAGCAATGAGGAAAAAAGAATCATTACAAAATTAAATTCGATTAAATTGTAATGAAATACTTTACTCAACCTTCCGAATGAAAAATATTTTACCTTTTTTTTTTTGTTCTTGTCTATGAAATGGTAAGAATTTTGAGTACTCTCACGTGGAAGCTAATTTCAGACTTTGATCTTATACATATTTGTATTTTTTTTTTTTATATTATTGTTGTATTGTTGAACTTGTTCTTTTGTAAATACTACAAATATTCCCACACAAATAAATTAAAAACACTCAAGGTTACAGGAGTCTACTACTGGACTATTTCAAAAATGTTCATTTAAGTACTACTTCAGTTGTTCAATATGTTTTGCGACATGGCCAGAATACATACAGCAAATTGTTCCTATCTGAGGAATTTGCAATTACTTGCGTGCAAGAAAAAAGTTCTATTGAATTTATCGCTTCAAGTGTTCAAACTCGTCATCTTTACACAGAAGACCAACTATGGAAGACCAACTGGTACAATTAATCTACGGAATCCACTTCATTTTAATTTATCGCCAGCAGAAGTGGCACAAGCAACTGTTTAACTACCTAAAATTATAGTTTCAATATTAAATTTTCTGTATCAATTTTGTAATATAGAGAAACTATTGATATTCTTTTACCGATAGTTGGAAAAAATAAATGTTCACATAATTTATATCGCAAGTATTATGACTTTTCATTACAACTGATCTAAATCGTCTTTTACTTCAATTTTATTTAAACCTTTGGTGATGAAAATGTAGTAAAGAGTTTTCCATTAGGGACATAACAATTTTATCTATTAATAAAACACAGAAATATTTGAGATATTGAGTTCAAATTTATTGTGGATATATTGCAAATCTTACATTTTATGAATGAAATTCGATTTCGGTCATATGACCACCACGAGCCCGTTTACAGCGGTAGATTCTTTGGACCCAATTTTTCTCCACTCTAGCACACATTTCGACCGGAACGTTGGCAATTTCGCATTGGATGTTGTCTTTGAGCTCGTCTAAAGTTGCTGGCTTGTTGTCATAGACTAGTGACTTGATAAAGCCCCATAAAAACAAATCCAATGGTGTTAGATCGCATGAACTAGGTGGCCATTCGACCGGACCATTTCTCGAGATAACACGTTTACCGAATTTGCCTTGCAATAAATCGATTGTGACGTGTGCTGTGTGGATAGTGGCACCGTCTTGTTGAAACCACATATCGCTGATGTCAAGTCCATCCAATTCTGGTCAGAAATAATCTTCCAACATAGCACGATAGCGTTCTCCCTTGACGGTAACATGACGGTCGTTTTCATCCACGAAAAAATACGGCCCAATCACACCTCCGGCATGAAAACCGCACCAAACAGTAACTTTTTGCGGGTGCAACGGTGTCTCAAGAAGCACTTGTGGGTTTGTTGCTGACCAATGATGCATATTTTGCTTATTGACAAATCCATTGAGCCAGAAATGAGCTTCATCACTGAAGATGATTTTTCGCTCATAAAGTTGAGACCACCAACTCAGAATTTCGGTAGTAATTTTTAATAATTTCCAAACGTTGCTGGTTCGTGAACTTTAACATGATGAAAATGTTGACTTTAACTAACGTTTTGACATTGGCAGTTGATTAAAAAAGTTTAAGGGTGCGTTCATATAAAGATACGAAATTGTTATGTCCCTAATGGAAAACCCTTTATGTATAAAAATTTTTTTTTTTAATTGGATAAAGCGATATATATTTTTTTAGGTCCATTATTTTATTAATTGAAATTTGTACCATAATAAATACTATATAAAAATATAATGAATTATGAAAACAATACTGAACGTTTCGGTTTTGGTACTCGATTGCAATACATATTGAGCAACCTGTACTACCTGCAAGCATTAAATTCCTAAGCTTATCAGGCTCGAAATTTTAATTAAATTTAATTTATAGACAACGTTAAGTATACGAAGAACGAGTTTTAACGCCATTCTACTGCACAATTCTTTACAGATGACGGTACACATATAAGATTAGGATCCTACTTATTAATTATGGTATACGTATCTGCAAATAAGCATAAATAATAGTAACAATTCTACCATACTATCATACATAATACTAATACTATTAGGTGATATTACATAAATATATATATAGATGTACTATCTACTGCAATGACAATTATGTATTTTTAGTGTGTAATTTTTTTTCTCATTCTGCATTCATTTCATCTGCTCCTATGTACGTACATGCGAGTATATATGTGTTTGCGTTTGTGTGTAAGTAAGTCATAAAAATACATTCTAGTAAACATACACACATGCATATAGTGTCAGTATGTGTGGAGATATAGTGATTTTAATTTTCATTTTCATTAAGGGAAACTGTCACCATTACATTCACACAAAAATTAGCAATAAAAGAGCATGTAATCATGAAAATGTGTTGTAATTTCAGCACAGTATAACAGAGCATAGCATAGTCCCTTAATACGCTTACAAACCAACGACCAACAACAACAAATACGAATACGAGTAGTAGATTTATACAGTGATAGCATAAATCTCTAATTTATGTACAAATACGACCATCTAAGGAGTGATGACAAGAGAAAGAGGGAATGTGAGAGAGTGTGAGCGAAAACAAATGAAAGTAACATTATATGTTAGTAGCAAAAAAAAAACAAACAAAAAAAAAAATTGAAATTTTACCACAAATCCCGCATTTTTATAAAATTCTTGAACACATACACGAAAATGCTCTTTCGCATCATCCCTTCTTTTCATACTCCGGTACTAGACAATATACACACACACATACATGTAAGTATACATACATTTGTAGCATATTATAGTAGTAATAACAATGAACCGAACAACCCCACCAACAAGCCAGATTATTGGCTAAGTGTACATAGTTACTCGTATGAAAGTAGAATGAAATTAATTTCGAAAATAATAAAAATAAAATTATTTTTAGTATTTTTTTGTAATTTTAGTACTATATAGTTCTAATATTTTCTTATATCTAAGTTATTGTTGTCGTTTTAATTTTTTTGTTGATATTTTTGTTATTTAATTCGCATTTATTGCTTATATCCAGAACATATCACACACTTCACATTCACATTAAAGTATGTTTCTTCGTACAGCTTCAGTTGATAATTATATCTGTGGCCAAAAACAGTAGCCACTTAAGTCGAGCTAAGTCCAGACTTATTTTATTACATAAAAAAATAAAAAATAAATATGTGGCACTTAAAGCCCCAAAGGGCTCATTGGCCGAGCTTCTCTTCCATTACTGTTGTGCGTCTTAAATTTGGACAGTATTAGAAGGGACCTACTTATTTTAACCGGTTCCGAACGGCAGAACACTTGTGACATCACTTTTTCTGAGCTTTGTCACAAAGATATTTTAGAAGCTTTTTCATGGCAAGTTGTTACTGTCGGAAGAATTGCCAATTGCTTGCCGACAGGTGGGTACCGTTCGAAAGAAAAATCTTATCGATATTAAATTTGTTATGCATCAGCTGGGGATTGAACCACGACCTACAGATCAGAAGGCGAACACACTAACCACTGAGCTACGGCAATAATATGTAATAAAATTACATATTGCGTAAAATTTTCGTAAAGTTCACATTTAAACATCTTGTGGTAAATCAAGAAAAACCCAAATAATCTATATTCATTTAAGCTCTGAGATTATACCAAATGATGCTGATGTCTTCAAATTTTTGAAAGTCGTCCAACTGCTTGAGTTTTTGTTGATTTACCCTTTTCACTCAGAATTTTAAAAACGCTCTCTCATAAAATTCAAAAATTTGACTTAAACGATTATTACTTCTTGCCACAGATATTTTATAATCTTTCCTTAGTCCTTGAACTCTACTCCAATGAGAAATTCTGATCCTATAGCGTGCAAGTCAAGGGTTGAAGAACAAGGTTAAGTCAGGTTAGGCCAGTGTCGCCATACTTTCAATGATTGAGTTCACCTGGGCTCCAGAGACATTTTGTGCTACCACGCGGATGGTTGTTTCAACCGGTTAAAATATTCCCTGAATAAACCCGATGTAATTGATGAGGGGCTAGGTCATCTTAGTAATAGTGATCCAAGAACAGTTTTTATTATCTACAAAATGCGATGCAGGTACACAGCAAGTACGTGATGGTGTGTTTTTTTTTTAGAAGAATATTATTATTATTATTATTATTATTATTATTATTATTATTGTTATTATTATTATTATTCTTAAGGCTATGAAGCACTGCGACCTGAAGATCTTTTGTGCAGCCTTATTCCCTAACTAGCAAATCTCAAGACTATTTATAAATCTTGTCACTGCTGTGGGATTGATTTTAACTAGATCCCTGGGAACTATGAATGCGTTGCCTAGGTAGTATAGTGTGCGTCTAGCCACAGCTGGGCAATTACAAAGAACGTGTTCTGCTGTTTCCTGCTCTTCAAGACAAAGTCGACAGAGATCGTTGATAACCACACCCATTTTCATCTTGTAATAATTAAGTTTACAATGGCCTGTTAATAGTTCAGTGCAGAGCTTGATGTTTTTTTCTGCTGAGGTTCAAGATAACATCTACCTTAATGTGTTCAGGGTTCGATTGCCGCATGCATGTTTGGGCTCTCCAGTAATCGGTTAGAGTATTTTTTTTCCTCTTCACATATTAAGTTGTGTATGAAGCCAGTGTTTACCCCGCAGAAGGGTTCTGTGCCTATTAAACGAGTGTCTACGTCCTTTTTGGCCAGTGAATCTTCCATTTCACTTCCTGCATGCCCCTCGTATCTCGGTACCCATATTAGAGTCACAGAGTTACTCTTTGCTAAGGTATTGAGAAGTTCGAAGCATTCCCAGACCAACTTAGATTGGAACGAGAAATTCATTAGTGATTTTAGAGCTGCCTGATTGTCTGAAAGAATGCATATGTTAGTTTCTCGAGTGCCCCTACGTAGACATTCTCTGACAGATAGCTCCAAGGCGTGGATCTCCGCCTGAAAAATGAAAGCTATCCCATTGCAATTGCCTTCAGGAAATTTGTACTTACAATTCCAGCTCCAGCACTACCATCTTCCATTTTGGACTCATTAATGTACCATAGCTGTGAGCTGTGAGTTTTAGAAATATTTCTTTATTTCTCCACGCAGAGCGATCGTGAATGATCACTTCGAAGAGTTTGGAGAATATAAGTTTTTTATCCATCCTGTCAAAGACCGTGAGGCCCAGGGAATTCCAGACTACGTCTAGAATCTTAATGTGTCCTTTTAGCTCACCTTCTTTCAGGTGAATAGAATTCGGAAGCCTTATGGCTGCACTGGCCTGAGAAGAATATAATCTAGATCTTGATTTTTGATGTCATTTTACTTGAAATTTCGTGTTGTTTTAGAAGTCTCTATGATAGTTGCAGAACAACTGACACTTTATAAAAATTGTGCTTAGCTAATTAATCAAATACATGAGTACATGTGAGTATTTTAAAGTATGGACATTTTTTGAATACTCTTTAGAAATGCATTCATGGATATTGTGTCCTTTTGCATCTATTATACAATTATATTTCAACATATTGTGGCCACCATCATTATAGTTACTCGTATACAAACCTTCCCATATTATGTACATGAAAGTATGTATGTACACATATCTAATGGTATATGTATAGTATGTTAGTGTATTTCATTACAGTTTTACTTTTATTTTTTATGCTTTTTGTTTTCATTTTTATGTTTATTTTCATTATTCTCATGATTATTTTCGTTGTTATTATTGTTGTTTTAGAGTAAACAGCCTTTGATTACGAACTTATTGCATGAAATACCGAGAACATAAGGCGTAAGGCCTTATATACATACATATATGAAGCCATATACTTGTATTTACTTATGTAGTATGGTATAGTACAAAATTAGTAGGCTAGAATTGCACAAGGGAGAACCATCAACACAAATATACACAAAATAATGCTAAAATTTTATTTTCCTACCAAAAAAAAAGAAAAAATGTGTATATTCATATTTGTGAACATACGCAAATACATATAAAAACAGAAGACCAACATATGTAAATACAATATGGACATATACATAGTATAATTATGTATATTTACATTTATATTGTATGTGTATATATTTTAGTAAACCTTCTTTTATCCATAAAATTGGCACAAAAGCCAACAAAACAAAACGCATAGCTCATAAAATCTACCAAAACAAGAACACGTACAACTACTAAATGAAAAATTCGTATATACAAACATGTATATAAACAAATACACATACATATAATACCTATTATACATATATATGTATGCACTATATATGAACTATAAATATGGAGTAGGAATTTTACTAGAACAACTATTTCCACACTGACCGACCTTTTTTTTTTCGAAATCATGCCATAGACCATATTCATAGTTGCACGCCTCATAAAAGCCTAATTAATTAAAATCATTCCCACTACATCCACCACTATTATCAACATTGTCGACCAACTATCCCACAACACATCACATAGCATTCATACTCATAGTGATGATGGTGACAAGATGGTGGCTGCTGCTGTTGCTGCTGCTGTGATGAATTCTGAATTCAAGCAAATAGCGTCAAGAGATCCGTTTAGCGCTTTATACGCATGCATATGTACATTCATTCACATTCAAAATGAGCACTAATTAAACGCTTTTGCAAGAATTTTTATTTGCAAAATCGTATTGTAGTAGTGAAATGTCGCATATGTCCATGGGGTTATATTTTATGTACTTAGCCAAGCCAAGATTTATGTGACGGTGTCACATATGGCGCAGAAGCCTGAACAATTTCCACCACGGATAAGAGGATGCTTGGAGATTTCAAGAGAAAAGTTCTGCATAGCATCTTCAGACCTATTTGCGTTGATGACCAGTACCGAATGAAGTACAACGATGAGCTGCATTCCGATATTGACATAGTAAAGAGCATCAAAATCCAGCAGCTGCGTTGGCTGAGTCATGTCGAGCGAATTGAAGAAGATGCTCCAGCGAAGAGGGTATTTAATTCGGTAACCGCTGGAGTACGCTGAAGAAGAAGAAGACCAAACTTCCGTTGGAAGGACCAAGTTTTGGGTAACCTGGTGGCGTTTGGAATATCCAATTGGCATAGATTTGGATAGATTTGGGGCTAATGGTTCAGAAAAATTTTAGATTCAGTCTCTTTTTTTTCGATATTGATAGGCATCTTCAAATTGTAAAGTACGGACAAGAAATAACTGATTCCGAGCGTCAGTACTGTTTTGTTTATGGTCCTGTTACTGTAACGGTCCGGTAGTTTTGATGTCAAAGAGGCAAGGCCAATTGTCGAAAATATCGATAAAATAATGGAAATCGTCGAGTCTGACCGTCATGTAAGCACTGTTTCTATTGCCTAGAAGCTAAACATTGCACAAAAAACCGTTTGGAACCATTTAAATAAATAAAACCTTCAATTTAATGCAAAAATAATGGATTTTCTTTTACAACACCTAATATTTTGAATATTTTATTCGAATAATTTTATTCTGCTTAATCAATTGAATAATTTCAATTTTGAATAATTTAAAAATTCGCATTTTGATTAATCAAAATTTGCGATTAATCAAATAATTCATTAATGCAGAACTTTCATTAATCAAATTAAACGATTAATCTCGCAGCTCTAGTTTGTACCAAGTTTTCGTCTCCCTACGAGAATAGGTATATAACATATAGCTCTTTTGTAAAAGCATAGGATTTTATAGTCTTTATAGTATTTGTGCAGCATTGCGTAAGAGAAAAAAATTGTATTGTACGAGTAATAAAAATAAAATTCTCATAATTACTTATTCATCAAAATGTTTATACGTAAACTACTAAAGACCATGTTGAAGTATTACCCTATTGAGTATAATGACTTTGAGTATTCATAGAAAAATGTTCGTCTATGCATAACTATTATACAATAATATGCCAACAGGAGCCGCCATGATTATATTGAAAATTTCTTTGAATACTTTTACTTAATTGAATTTTCCAACCGACGATCAACTGTGATACGTGTATCATAGATATTATATATTCCAAAAATTTTGTAAATATTTTAATTCATTTTCATAAATTAGATAAATTGATGTTTGATAAAAGCTAAAAATATTATATTTGTTATATAAATCAATAAGACAAAGGGGTCCATAAAAAATAGTACAGCAAGAATGTGAAAATCAGCAAAAAAAAAACACATGCATTTTTCATATCTTGGCAAAATTTCAATACTCATACTATATTTGATAAACTTGGCATCAAATAGCGATAAATACAAATGAATATACTGCACAGTGATTACATTCAAATCATAAAATCGTTTAAAACTGATGGAAAACACATAAATGTAAAGTAATAAAAATATGCATAAAGATTGAAATGAAGAAAATTGGCAACATATTCTTCCTTACACTAAGATGCAACAAATTATTAGGTAGGAAAAACCATAGCAATTTTTATAACCTTTTTCTTTGGTGAAATTGATTTTCAAGACACATTTAAATTTTGACTTTTAGAAAGTTTAAAATTTATCATTTGATCATTTTGTTGGTTCTGAAATATTGCTCCTTCACTTGCTAATATACGAGAGCGTAAAAATTAATTTTGAATTCATGACATTTGCATTTTATTTGAATCGGTCATTTTTCGCTAAACACTTTATTAACCCAAATCGGTACCCACCCTAATATAAAAATATATTTTTATTTTTATACCTCATATTTATTTCCATATGAAATCATACAATAAGTGTCCATATCGCTTTTCGTAATGAAATATAATAAAAATCAAATAAAAAACATTTCATTTCTGCTAATAAAAATTGATGTAACTTTGATTTTTATTTTCAATTTTTCTGACTTCATTGCTGAACATATGCAAAGAATATGCAGAGAATATGAGTCCATTCGCCTAAATTTTTTTTCTAAAATGACAAATAAAAAATGGAACATTTTATGAATAAAAAATAGCGCTAGCAGTAGATTTTCAATCCTTCTCGCATTCTTTTTTGTCTATTCGCATTGTGAAAACAAACTTCAATGAGGAACAAAGAACAGAAGTGCTGAAAGTAGCCATCTGTTCGGCCAACGATGTAATTTTCTTCAATTTTTTTTTAATCGACATCCACCAGTCGATAAGCAATTTAAAATTCTTCTGACAAAGATATCGTTCGAATGTCACTAGAGTTTTGTAGTTAGGAATCGACTAATATAAAATAGGTACAACGAGGCTCCTTCCAATACTGTCTAAATATTACAAGCGTAAGAATAATTGGTTAACAGCTCGGCCATGGTATTTTTTGGACCCAAAAGTCAACCACCGAAAACAGAAATCGTAAGAAGGAGGCTGCTGTTACTGCTCTTCTTTCGTCTGTGGTATAATACGAGGACGGTCCCGAAAATACCCGACCTGAGGTAGAGATGGCGGCAGTAGTTTGAAAAAAATTACTTTGGTGAAAAGTGGTAACCTCATAAAACATATGTTTTAAGTTTCAAGGCGCCACGTTGTTTAGTATTTTTTTTTTTTTTTGGATCCATTGAAAGTCAATGACCTTAGTGATTTTGTAAACATGGAAAAAATTGGTCACCTGGTCAGCGTTATGTAATTCAATACTTTAATTTGTAAGGTCTCAGTTCAACGAATATTAAAGCCGAACTAGATTCCACTCTGGAGGAGTCTGCTTCTTCATTTAGGACCATAAAATATTGGGTGGCAGAGTTTAAACGAGGTCGTACGAGCTGGCAAGACGAACACCATAGTGGTCGACCAATTGAAGTGGCCACGCCGGAAACGGTTAAGAATATCCACAAAATGGTATTGAATGATAGCCGGCTTAAGGTGCGTAAGCAAGGTGAAATTAAAGGCATTACACCAAGTGCTATATATCGTATATTGACGGAAAATTTGGAGATGAAAAAGCTGCGTGTAAGATGAGTGCCGCGTTTACTCACAGTAGAACAAAAACAACGTCGTGAAGATGCTTCTATAGAGTGTTTGGCGTTGTTTCATAGTAATAAAGCCGAGCTTTTGCGTCGATTCGTAACCATAGATGAGACACGGGTTCACTACTCCACACCTAAGGCAAAGGAGCAGTCAAAACAATGGACTGAAAGGGGAGAATCGTGTCCAAAGAAGGCGAAGACAGTTCCATCTGCAGGCAAGGTTATGGCGTCTGTTTTTTGGGATGCACGTGGGATAATTTTTATTGATTATCTTCAAAAAGGAAAAACAATCAAACAAACAAAAGAAAGCAGAACCCTTGTGACATCACTTTAACTAAGTTTTGTCATAGAGCTCTTTTAAAAAGCATTTTTGGCAAATTGTCACTGCCGGAAAAATTGCCAATTCTTTCCGGCAGGTGGGTACCGTTCGAAAGGAAAATCTTTTCGATAAGGAGATTATGTTGAGAAATAAAGATAAATTTGTTGTTTTCTTTTTTAGGTAGGGTAGTTCTGGGACCGCCCTCGTAAACCGATCCACTTACCCAATTGATCTACCGATCTTGCAAAAAGCCCATTTTCAACCACTATTTCACTGATTGAGATCCAAATTCATATATTCAACACTTTATAAATCCAAGCGAAGATAAAAAGTCATAATTCCGCACTTAATTTAGCAAACGTATTCCTTTTCAAAAAATTGTTTCTTAAAATTAAATAGTATTCACTGTAGATGACTGTGAAACAAACGAAATGACTCAGCTGGTCGAAGTCATTTGACAGATGACATTTATGTATGATGATCGACGGAACAGAGTAGTCGCATTAAATGAATTTTGTTGAATCAAAATTTGATATCGAATATCCGCAGCATCATGGTTCTTTCGATTACTCTGGTTCATCGGATACCATACTTTTTTTTATTCTCGGGTTGTGTTGTACATTGTAATGCTCAACCCTCAAACTTAGCAACAATTTTAAGGACAACTATATTTAGATCAAATTAGTACTTACAAATCCCATTACTAAAAAGAAACAAATATAGAAGAAAGCAATAAAAAAATGTTAAAAATATAATCATCATAAAAATCTGATACTCTCTCTCGTATGTAATACAAAAATGGAGGATATAAATTTGCTAAATATTTGTCTATTGTTTGCGTTTCGTTTTGACTACGTCTTTTGTTATTATTATTATTATAAGTGTTACTGTTGTTAGTGTATTATTTATACCTAATAATGTAGGTATTATTATTATTATTATTATTATTATTATTGTAATATAGGTGATTTTTGTATCAACCATAACGAATATAGATGGTATGTCATGTAAAAAGCGAAATACAAGTCCAATATACCCACATAATGGAAATGGTCATCCAATTCCACAATCACCATCACCATTAAAACGATATAAGCTGCTAAATAAAGTAAATAATAATAAGGAAGAGCGCGAAATAAAATATTTCAATTTTAATTTGTCTCTAATCCCGCAAAGACTACTGGAAACAGAATACCACCCTCATGCTGTTGTCATCAAAAGAATATGGTAACAACATTAACACTAAAATCTAACAATGCAAATTCTACAAAGAAAGAATAATATCAACTAAAGACATCATAAATTTACAGCAATAACATTAACAACAACACTGACAACGAGTAAAATTCGTGAAGGGAAAATAATCTCTACACGTAAGGAAAGTGAAATGAAAAGAAACTCGCAAATATCGCAAAAAGAAAAACAAATTTTTTAATACGCTTAGATGGACTTTTCCCTTGCTTTGTTGTTATTTTTTTTTTCTCTCTTTTTTCTTTGTATTTACATTTCAACGCACCGAAAGCAACAATTAACACAATGCTACTGATTGTCCCATTGCCTTAACAACATCAACATAACTACTGATATGTTTTTGAATACGTATCTTAAAAGCAATATATAAATATGGTAAGGTTCATACCAGCAATGAGATAAAAATAATTTACTTACATAATAGATATATACATTTACTTATAGAAAGCCCAACAATTTTACACTTTACCACCTTTACATATTTTTAATGCAAATGAATATAATTATAATGAAGAAAATCGGTAATGTGATTTAATTCTTATGCATTACCGTTCGTTCGTTCTTTATATGACCATAACAACCGAATATCGATTTAGGCCGCATATAACAGTTAGAAATTCCAAGCACCGCCAGGTTCTTCAGTAATTGGTCTTTCCACCGGAGGTTAGGTCTTCCTCTTCTGCGTCGTCCTCCAGCGAGTTCCGAATATAACACCTTCTTAGCTGGAGCGTGTTCTTCCATTCGCTCGACATGACCTAGCCAGCGCAGCCGCTGGATTTTGATGCTTTTTACTATTTCAATATCGGCATTCGTACAGCTCATGGTTTTACCTTATTCGGTACTCACCACCAACACAAATAGGTCCAAGGATCTTGCGTAAGGACAGGCATGATGAGAGACTTTTAGAGTGTAGTTTTCGTTCTTCGAGAGAGAGCTCGACTTCTCAATTGCTTACTTAGCCCAAAGTAGCACCTGTTTACAAGAGTGATCCTTCGCAATATCTCCAGGCTGACGTCATTACTGCTGTTAATGCTGGTTCCAAGATAGACAAAGTCCCTTACCACCATTACCATAAAAGTAAAATTTTGAAGTTATTCCTGATATTGATTTTTATCCTACGAATATTTTTTTATACCCTGCTTACTAGAGCATGAGTATGTTGATTTTGATCAAGTACCCTATTTATACCCTACCCACACTAACGCATAAGTATGTAGATTTTGATCAAATGTTTGAACCACAAGAAGAAAGCGCTGAGGATACATTCATACATACAACTCTGGCACTGGCGATTTTGAATATATCGACACATGCAACGACCTTCACGTTGCCCTAATGCCAGTCAGCTTCATAAGATCCATGTAAGCTTACATTCTAGCAGCCTCCAGTTCGATGCAGATATGAAACCGTCAGGGTTGCTTCCGTCTGCCACAGCCTTCATCAAGCCCCCCTTAAGGATTGCGCTGAAAGAGGCATTTCCGGCTGTAACACCGCAGGCTCTCTTAGATATGTTGGGGAGTACCCTCAGATGAACACTGATGCTTGATGTTGTTCTCGCTCGTAACGGACAGCTGATGATGTTTGTCTCTCATAAAAAGGATGCCTTCTGTTTGTCAGACCTCTCATTCTCTTGTATGGCTTATAGTTTTTCGGACAACCTCGTCGCAGTCCGATGCTCTCGGTAGTTGGGCATAAACATCACTTTGGTATTCAATATCCTACCCAATGGTTTTAGTAAGCGAATGCTTTAACTTGATATCGGTCCACTCTCGACATGACTAGGCCCTGGTTTATCCTTATACTGCCTCTCCCGAGTTTGTCGGTTTTTTATGAGACCAATACTCATTGATGTGCTTGATGTTGTTCTGATCGATATAATTCTGTGATTCCCACAACTTACAGAGAAGAGGATAGTCCATCTGTGCAGAGAAGCATAGTACACAGAGAAGGCTGGAAAGCTTGGGGACCCGAATGTCCATTCGTGTTTGTAGACTGCCCTTATCTAGCGTCCGCATAGTACACACGTAAGGCTGAATAATATGCAGAGACCTGGTATACGTGTACTACGGAGAGCTTGTTGACCCGAATGTCCATTCGAGTCTGTAGACTATCCTTAACTAGCATCCACAAGGCAATTATTACCAACCGAACTCCACGCGGAAAATTTGGTAGCGGTTCTTTGCCAGCCTCTTCCATACAAACGCATGGTATTTTTTAAAAAGTTGAACGGTATTAACTTACTTAATATTACACTGAGGACAACCGAATGCAAAATATGGATCAATTTGCTCTCAGTGTAAGATTATTTTTACGTACGATTACAATTATCTTACGCTTGTTTGATCGACATACTGAGTGTTGTTGGTAGTGGTTACTGAAATATTTTTTGGTTAATACCAAATTGTTCCACATCGTCGATCTGATGGTAAAAGTGTACATCCACAAACAAATTTGCATCATTATCACTATGGTAATCATTACCACCATCATCATGATCGTCATACGTACAATATATAATCCCATTTATATCAAACTTATTACCATCGTTGTCATTCACTCACTCTTTTGCCATTTTATACTAACAATGTTAGCCTCATTCATTCATTTGCTCTTTCATCGTTCGATTCGGCTCGGTTCGTTTTAGAATGTGAATGAAATTGGTGTTGACAATAATTTTTGTTGTTTTCTTCTTCCTTCCTCTTCCGCTCTCACTATCACACTCTCTATTTCTATACTTCTCTTGTGATTTTGGCAATGAATGCGAAATGGCAATGCGTTACGTTATGTATGTAGTATTGTCTTGTATTTTATTGCATTGTGTTGTGTTGTGTTGTGTTGCGTTGGTGACTGGTGACAAATGGTTTCGATGATGCTTTTTATGGCCCAACCTATCTGCCAAAATGTCAGTCTGTATGTCCGTCTAACTGTATATAACGTATAATACGAATACATAGCCATACAATAACATATACAATACTAGTGCACTTATACTCGTACAATATATTTCACAAAATTAACACAGTTTACATGTACTACTCGTACTTTTGAATAAAAGGCTCCATAGTGAGTTGAATTTTATTTTTATAATATCTTGTTTTTTTTTTTCTTTTTTGGAAAATAGGAAATAGAAGTGTGACAATTTGCATGCGTTTCATTTTAATTTTATTTGTTGACATTGGTCTTTGTTGCTCTTGCCTCCTACACACTATTGATTGCTGCTGTTGATGTTTCATATATTGGATGTTTATTTTAGTTTTGATATTGTTGCTTTAGTACAACAACAACAACTAATACAGCAGTTACTGTATCAATGGAAAGTCGTAAAAATACTTCATTTATGTTGGAGAATAATATTCGTTGCAATTGGGTGGGAGCCGCATCTCAGTGGTTAGTGTGTTGTGTCGGGTTCAATCCCCGACTGAAATATAATAAATTTAATATCGGAAAGATTTTTCTTTCGAACGGTACTCACCTGTTGGCAAGCAATTTGCATTTCTTCCAACAGTAAAAATTTCTAAAAAAAACTCTGACAATGCCCAGAAAAAGTGATGTCGCAAGAGTTCTGCCGTTCGGAACCGACTAAAAAAAGTAGGTGCCTTCTAATATTTTCCAAAAGTTAACACGCACAACAGTAATGGAAGAGAAGCTTGGCCAAAGAGCCATTCGAGACTTATAAGTGCCACATATTTATTTTTATTTTTATTATTACCGTTACTAAGAGCGTTATCACTGTTACAATTGCAATCGCATGTAAATACATACATACTAAATGAGATATATACATACACCTACATAACTTCACAACTATCAATCGATTTTCGCCGGCCAATCTAGTCTGTGTACTCCAGCGACCATCGACCAGAAATCGACCTCTTTATCAGCATCCAACTGCAGGCTTTCAACCGATATAACTAAGACAGCGCAGCCGTTGAATTCTATTTCATTTAGCTATGTCCACATCAGCATGATCCATCAGTTATCCAATTCTGTGTTCCCGTGAACAGAGTTATTTTTTGAAAACTTCAGACAACAATTCATCGAAGATAGAAAGTTTCCAAGCTTCTATCCCGTTTCTTAAAACAGGCATAATGGGAAATTTTGTGGTTATTTTAAAATAAACGAAGTACTTCGATATTAACATACATTTCGAGTAATTGTTGAGGAAACATGGAGCCATCCCAGTACAACAGATACGAAAAGACAGTCAAAGTAATAGAGCATTCAGCGTATGATTCATCTGCGCCTAAGAAGGTCGTAGGACATATTTATCTATTCGTAATTTTTGTAATTCATGCATACACACCAATTACCATAGGAATATGAAAATTGTTACAGGGGAATATTTCAGAAAAGAAGGATGAAAAATTAAGCTACCTTTAAGGCAATTTATTGACACACTCAAAAAACTCACAACACTTAATATGACCTGCCTTCAAAGTCACCCAAAGTTTCCAGGTTTAGGCTCCTTAAAATATGTTGTCTTTCCAAACCTACATAAATAGCTCAACGGAAATAGTTTTTTATCCAAAATTGAGATGATCAAAGTAATATCAAACGTATATTTTGAGGACTTCAAGAATCATATGGTTTTTAAGAAGCATTGAAATGAAAATTCATTGAAGAATGACCATGTGAAAATAAAAAATTCTTCAATGCAATGCCAAATACTATTCAAAGACATATTCAGAATAAAAAATATTTAATCAAACTTTGACAATTTTTCCTCTTCGTACATAGATATGCTATATATATATATATATCATACACCCCTTGTGGATGCATCTTTCTAGTAATCAACAAATCTGTTATACTTATAATGTACATGAAAATGCTTTTCTACAAACAGATGCGTAATAAATAACAACAACAACCAAATGGCACATGTTTTATTATTTTACCAAAGGTGTACATATATATCTGGGTTAAGTATATGCACTTTCATTTTCACTACCAGTAAACAGTAAAGGGCAATGAAGCAGTGAATATAGCCGTTTTATTATCAACAACATAAAAATCATAAAAATCATAGAAAAATAAATACAATTCTTATTTTATTTCATGAGAAATACAATATTTAAATTTTAGTCATGTTTTTTTTTTTTTTGCTTTAGCTAAAAAATTACACAATAAAGATAGACACATAGGAAGAAAAGTAAAAAATAAGAAATAAATACCCTTTTTTTTTAGAAATGATCACTCGAAACTGGTTTGATGATGATTCGAAATTTTATAGTCAGTGGCTTTCAATTTGTACATGAGGCTTAAAAGGCCTACCTACTTGTACGCCCATTTGAAAGTAATTCATCAAAAAGTTTATGACTTTTTATTATATTAGCTATAAGAGCTACATTGTTTACCTTTGCCATTTTACATTTTCATATGAAGTGTTTTTTTTTTGTTTTTATTACATTTTGTTCCTCTTATATACATTTTTCTTCAAATGAGATAAACATAAACGAAAATAAAATACAAATAAGCAAGAAAAAAAAATGAAAAATACAATTTTTTATGGAATTTTCAAAATTTATTCTTTTACATGATGTGTTTTCGTTTTATTAGCCAATGTTAGGCGCCTAAAAATATGCCCTTCACAAGTACATATACGTAAAACACTTCGCGCCACAAATATAACATCTGTGGCATCTTAGTAGATGTCGCACTAAGTCAATTTTTGCCCAATGCTCTCCCACAGAAGGTTCAATAATATTGTTCCGATTTTCAGTTCTTCCGAAATTCTCATGATACGAGGTCGGTCCCAGAACTATCCGACCTGACATATAGATGGCGGAGGTAGTTTGAAAAAAATGACTTTGGTGAAAAGTGGCAACCTTATAAAACATATGTATTAATTTTCAAGGCACCACGTTGTTTAGTATTTTTTTGGAGCCAAGATGGAAAAAATTGGTCACCAATATGTACTTCAATACTTTCATTTGAAAGGTCTCAGTCCAACGAATATTAGAGCTGAACTAGATTCTACTCTGGGGGAGTCTGCTCCATCGTTTACAACTATAAATATTGGGTGGCAGAGTTTAATCGAGGTCATACGAGCTGCCAAGACGAACACCGTAGTGGTCGGCAAATTGAGATGGTCACGCCAGAAACGCTTAAAAAAATCCACAAAATGGTATTGGATGATCACCGACTGAAGGTTCATCAGCTAGGTGAAAGTACAGGCATTTCAAAAAGTGCTATCATCGTATATTGACCGAAAATTTGGAGATGAAAAAGCTGTGTGCAAGATGGGTGCCACGTTTGCTCACAGTAGAACAAAAAAAGTATATAGAGAAAAGTGTATAGAGCTAAAAGTAGATTATGTTGAGAAATAAATAAAAAATTTCCCAAATTTGTTTTTTTCTTTATTAAGCCGGGTAGTTCTGGGACCACCCTCGTAGCATTATGTTGTAAAATGCTAAGTTATTTTGAAAATATAATAATATGTCCCTAACTACGGAAATTGTATACAATATATATACAAAAAAGTACAATTTTTATCTTTAGAACTATATGTATATGTTTTTTTTTTTCAACATAATCCCCTAAAACTGCAATACACTTAGTGCAATGTTTTTCCAAAAAAAATTCTATCCCATCATTAATATATGATTCCAGAAGGCCTGAAAATATTCATTCACATTTACAATATAAACATCGTTCGGTTGAAAAGACTTCCCAAACAGTTGAACCTAAACCCACTTTCAAGCATTGCAATAGGTAATCTACTGAAATTTATAAACAAATTCAGATTATTCAGTGAGGATTACAATAGGAAATGTCCGCCTTCTTATATAAAGGGGAGCCACAATAACTTGCAAGTTTTGATAGTTGTTCCAATATTGCAGTCGTCAATATGTCTGCTCAAAGACATACTAAATCTACTAAGGTCGTCCAACTACCTTGAATCTTACATGGTAGAGAAACGGAAATTCAAATGGACAATACTGAATTTCATGTGCTAAACAGGACTTCTTGAATAAATCAGTCATAGTTTTTCAAAGCTTTTATTAAGCAATATATAGCACCAAAAGCACCATTATCGTAACTCCTCTTACTATTAAGACCTCAGTTTCATCAATGTGTGCCTATACGAGTGCTTCAAAGTGTATTACATATGTTCTTATATATAGGCACATTTGGTTTTACATTCAACATATATGCATCTAGCTATGACTTGCCTTTAACAAAGAGACATAACCAATTTGTGTTGTTATAATTGTCGATTTTTGTTTTAGGTTTGAAACGAATACTCACAGTTATATTAATATAGGTACGTACAATATTTATACCTACATATATACAGGGTGATTTTTTAGCAACTTTCTTTTTGGTAACACTGTTTATGGCAGCTCAGCTGTTTTCGTATAACATGTTACTGTCAAACATGTTCAGTTTGGTCTATAATTTAACCATGAATCGACTTACAAACAGATTATTGAATTTTATTATCAAAATTCATGTTCGGTTAAGAAAGTGCATCGTGCATATCTTCCATTTTATGAAATTTCACACCAAATTTACATTATTGGACATTAAACTACTAGCACGCATACGTAGAGTGCGGACTGAAGAAAATATCGCAGCTGTATCCGCCAGTGTTGTTGATGACCGTAAATTATTGAATAGGCTCGGTTTGCAACAATTGGGCCTCTGTTAATCCACTACGTGTAGTATTTGCGGAAGTATTTGGGTGTAAAACCTTTTAAAATACAGCTGATGCAAGAATTGAAGCCACACGACCTACCACAACGGCTAACTTTTGGTGAACGGGCGCTGGCAAAGTTGGATAAAGATCCACTTTTTTATCGGAAAATTGTGTTCAGCGACGTAGCTCATTTCTGGTTGAATGGATACGCGAACAATCAATATTTCCGTATTTGGTGTGAAGAGGAGCCAGAAGAATGGCAAGAACTGCCAATGCATCTCGATAAATACACTGCTTGGTGTGGATTATAGGCCGGTGGTATCATTGGGCCATACTTCTTCAAAGACGACGAAGGAACGTTACTGTGAATGGCGAGCGCTACCGTGAGATGATTGCAAACTTTTTTTTACCCAAAATGGAAGAGCTGAACTTGAGCTGACATGTGGTTTCAACAAGATAGTGCTACATGCCACACAGCATTCGAAACAAGGGCCCAATTGAGAGGCGAGTTCGGTGAACAGTTTATTTCACGTTTGAGGCCGGTAAATTGACCGCCTAGATCGTGCGATTTAACGTCTTTAGACTATTTTTGTGGGGCTGGGTTAAGGCTCATGTCTATAGCGACAAGCCCGCAACAGTTGACGAATTTATTCGTGAGATACCGGCCGATATGTTGGAGAGAGTATGCCAAAATTTGACTCAGCGTATGAACCACTTGAGGCACAGCCTCATGAAATCATCTTTAAACATTGAATTATATAGATATCGACTGAAATAAAGATTTTATACATTTCTTTAAATTTTATGGGTTTTTTTTTTGTAAATGAAATCCGAACGCTCTTAAAAAAAAATCACCCTGTACATATACTCCCGTACAAAAAGGATCAACAAGCTTTTGTGACTTCTGTGTCACCTTCTGTGCGTAATTTTGTAATATATGTGTTAGAGAGTATGAGTAAATGTGTCGTGAACCCTTTTACGCATAAGTAAAAGCATAAACAAGTAAGTAAAACACCAACACACATACTTATATTTGTATATATGATATGTATGTAGGCACATATAAACCAAGCTAAGTATATCTGCATTCGTATCGGTATTACACACTCTGTTGAGTGAAAACGTAGATACATGATATAATTCCATGAGCATGGTAGGGTATGTACAAGTATTTGTATGTATGCAAATTTGACTGAATGATATTTTTGATTTAATGTAACGTGTTGTATTTCGCTTGTGATGTGATGCGTTATGATGGCATGACATGTTGTTTGGTTAACATTTGTGGGTATAGTAAATGTTTATGTACATTTCTATACATATGAGTATACATATGCACATACATACATACAATACATCATGCAAAGTTATCCTTACAATATCCATATGCAATATACATGAGCCTACCTACTTAAAAGAATATATAACCTTTTTATGAATACACTTATATTATTGTAGTATGTGTATACACATACAAAAAATAATCCTACTTTTGCTGGATGGACTTGTGTCAATTTTGAAGATGTCAACGTACGAATACGAATAACAATTTTCATTTGTGTGTGTGGCGGATGTGTATGGAATGTCAATTTTGTATTTGTTTTGAAAAGTGTTTTATTATTGTAGGATATGTAAAATTAATATGAAAATATTAAATTTTCAATATTCAATATCAAGTAAAGTAACATATACATATTTACTTGCAAATACGGTGGGCATTACACTTATGTATATTTTACAGTAAGTCTTACAATAATAGAAGAAAGATTCTAAACAGCCGAACAATGGCGACATTACTTTTTCTGAGCTTCTGTGGTTAGCCTAATCGGATGATGAACCTATTACGATATACACAGAAATCCAAGACACTATTGGCTGACCTATGTTGCTCTAAAAATTTAAAGGAGTATTCATAATTGAACACTTAATCTGGCAATTTCATCAAGTGACATCCTCCGCACATTTTCCAACAAGCATTAATATGTACATATAGATAAAAAACAGTCGCAAAGATATGATGGTAGTATAAAAAGTCTGCACTGCGGCAATATTATAAGTACTATTATACATAATCAATCCAGAGAAAAGAATCAAAATATATGACGACAACGACGACGACGACGATGACTTTCAAAAGAAAATCCATAAAATTGCAATAATTTCGAGCATATATACAATAATAAAAACAACAACAACAACAACAATCAGTAGCGCAATAAGGTAAAAGTTAAACTCATCTACCTATCACCTATATATATATATCTACCTCTGATCTGCCCTATACTATCAAATCATATACACACAATTGTACATACTGAAAATAACCTGAAGGCAATCAGGCATAAAAGCCATTATTATTGAAAAAGTATTTATAAAGTAATAAAAACATCAAAATTTCATTGATACACGAGAGAGTAGCGCAAACAGGACCAGATTGCATTATAAGCATTATAAGCAGAAGATAGAAGCCACTGATAAAGAAGAGTAGACACATTGCAGAGGAAACGCAGGTGAGAAGTGGCTGTAGTGATTGCAAGCAGGCAAGCAGGTGAAAGAGGCCGTGCAACAACAAAAACAATCAAACAAAAATTAATAGGTAAGGATCGATGGTAAAGAATTCCTTTTTTTTTTTGTTCATTTTTATTTTTTTGTTGCTTGTCTTATCTGAAATTTTACAAAGTAATACAATAAGTGGGAGTAGAAAGCAGTAAAATAGCAATAATAACAGCAACAACAAAAAGGAAATTAAAAGAAATTACAAATAAGAGCAAAAGGAGTGTAGCAGAATAATGGAAAGAGAGAGAAAAAAAAAGAAGAACAAGCAATTGGAGAAAATAACAAAACCATTGAAAATATTTGAAAAAAGTTGTTATTTTTATTTTATTTATATATTTTTTTTTGTTTTTGCTAGCAAACGTGAGTTAAGTAAACCAAAACATAATACGTCGATTGTTCGATATATATTGCGCTACAAAGTCGCACAAATTGACATTTCCATCATAAAGTGTGTCATTTTTTTCGATATATGAAATAGGTTCTTGTACAAAAAAAAAATATATTGTACATACGAAGGAGTAATTTTTTACAACGAACCTTCGATATGGATTTTTATCACAATATTGCGTCGATCGAGTTTGACCTTGAGCCACTGTGTTTAATGGATTCCTCCAATTTATGTAGTTGTTGCCGCAGTTCACTTTGATGGATTAATTTATAGATATTGACCTAAAGAGCACGGACACGATTTTAATAGGACTAAGGCGTGTTCGCTCCCACTCGAATTTCATTCGACTATAAACGACTTCTGAAGCTTGTCGAATATTAGGTGAAATGTTCTTTTTTTCCCTCGCCTCCTTTGCAGACGTACTCTAAATGAAAAGTTCATAGCCGATGTTGGTATTATGACAGAATGGAAGCCGTCCCCAACCAAATACCGACTACCGCGAAATCATGTTGCCCAATCCGCATAGTGCGAGCTTACATCGCGCCGAAAAAAATTACCTTTGGAGTTGTGAAGACTTCAGAAGATTTTCGTTATTCACAGAGAAAACTCCAAAGATATCTTTGAAAATACGAGTACCTCTTTCTTTGTGAATCAAGTCGTTCCTGCATATACAAAGGTGTAACAATCATAGAATATTATCAAAAATAGACACAATGTCCAATAGTAAAAAAATGGTTTAACACAAAAGTGCATCCACCGATCACCTAACATTTTTTTTTTGGTGCGTCGCAATACATATCGAGCAATGTTCGTCCGTTTTAATGAGAATAGAGCTATCAACGTAAACACCATCTAGTCGCATACCATCAGGCACATATCATACAACCAATAGAAAACACAATAAAAGCAGTATAAAATCATAAAAGTTGCAACCAGTACATTGCTACAGGGGAGAGGTTATATGCACGATATACTATATATGTATGAGTGAAATATAAAAATAATCAAAAGAAAAAAAGAATTGTTGAAAATTATTCTTTGCATTTTTTTTTTTTGCTGTTTTTCTTTCTATACGTTTTCTTTTTTTTTTTTTTTTCTCCACTTCTTTTCATTACACTTGCAAGAACAAAAGAAATGCCAATAATTACTAGCCAGTAAGGATAGTAATAACAACAACAATGACGATGAGGAACAATAATTGACGAAGTCGAAAAACAAAAAAAAAAAAAATATTGGTAATTGTGCTACTGGTGGTAAGTACTCGTTTATACTTATAAGGTATATCGTTAGTATGCTGATGTTGGCGATGATTGTGGTACTATGTAGTACCTATTGTTTTGTTCGATGAGATCATCGACATCGACAAGTAGGTATTCTATAGTTTTTTTTTTGCAACCCGCTTTTTATTGCAATTATTAACCAAATGCTATCATCATCATCATCATCGTGATCGTTATCTTCCCTAAACATAATCAAAATGGAAGTGGAACCAAGAAACACCCCAAGCACGTAGCGCAAACGTCTATCCTTGCGTTCACTCACTATTATTATGCAACTGCTAACTACTACTTACTACCACGACCACATCTTTTGAATTGCATACTCTTCCTTACTCTATCTCTCTTTTTAATATATACCTACATACACTCACCATTGAAAGAAAATGAAAAGTTTTGTAATTAAAATTGGAAAATTTCCAGATATTATGTGCTTTTTCTTCTGATTCTCATTTTACTGCTTTACAATTTAGAATTTTTTTTTTTAATAACAATGTTGGTTACTACTGAGTACAAAACAAAAATACTTTCAAGTTGAGGGGGAAAATCCCTTTAATTATTGAGGCTATATATACTTATTGCCTATATATTTATACATATGTATATGAATGTATGTATATTGGCGGAATACAAAAAAAAATATTATACTATCGTATACTAGTACTCTTTTTGTATAGACAGGGACAGACATGGATAAGAAGTAATAGCAATAAATATGGCCAAAGGCTAATCGTTCATGATTGAAGGATCATATCACTAGCATCGTGTCTCGTACATACATACGCATGGAGCTACTCTCATTAATGAAGTAAAATTCCAATAAATGTTTAAGTTGGCATTTCCCACTAATTTGAAAACGATTCTAATTGGATTCTATAAAAAATCAATGAAGAAGAGAAGAAAAACATATCATTCAAATATCACTTGAGTTCCGTTGGTGGTATTTTATTTTTTCTTTTCATTTTCAAGTTCATCCATACTCATTTACAAAATGTTCAAATAATTCCTACAGAAAGCAATATTTTAAGAAAAATTTTTTTTTAAATATTCTAAGGCCATACATATTTTGCATTGAAGTCTTCGGCATTATTTTTTATAACAGCCTTATGATAGGATGTGAAACATGACTTGAAATTACTTGAGGGCATAAAATTTGGATAACAAACAGCCCCCCATCCATAAAGACTTTTATTTGAGATTAGTTTTGGAGCGAGCTATATTATTGGACTGGTTTTTTCTTTGAAAATTAAACTGGAGGTGCCACTCCATATGTTAAATATGTGGGTAAAGAATATAGCATGACAACAATTTTTCAGAGCTTTGTCACACAGCAAATCAGAAAAATGCTTCATGACAAATCTTTACTGTCGCGAAACTATTAGTTAATCGCGTTACTCACCTATAGGTGTAACTTTTATTTTTCTCGAGTTTGTACCTTGTTTACAAAAGGCTAAAGTACAAACCATCGATACGCAATTAAAATAATATCACAAACTTAAAAAATTACAAATTTAAAAAACAATTTGATCGATGTCGAATATTTTAAGACTACTATAACCATTTCGCTATTATATAGTAATTAATTAAATTAATATGTGGCACTTGAAGCCCCAAGGGCTCTTTGGCCAAGCTTCTCTTTCATTACTGTTTTGCGTGTTAAATTTTGGACAGTATTAGAAGGGACATACTTATTTTAGCCAGTTCCGAATGGCAGAATCTTTGTGACATCACTTTTTTTGAGCTTTGTCACAGAGTTCTTATAGAAGCTTTTTCATGGTAAGTTGTTATTGTTGGAAGAATTGCCAATTGCTTGCACACAGGTGGGTACTGTTCGAAAGAAAACTCTTTTCGATATTAAAATTGTTATGCATCAGCCGGGGATTGAACCACAGATACAGATCAGAAGGCCAACACACTAACCACTGAGCTACGGCACCCACCGATTCCGCCATTTACTGTTGACTATAGTGCGAAAATGTTGAGTGACAAGATGCTTGCATGTTGTAAGCGGAATTCCTCCTTGATGAGATGGATAGATCTCTTGCAACCTAGTGCTCGATCTCGCGAATTCATCTGCCTCACAGTTCCCTTGAATATCTCTATGCCCCGGTACCCATACAATGTGTACATTGTAGTTCTCCGCTAGCTCGTTATGAGCTGAGCGGAATTTAGGGGCAAGTGCAGATTTGGCGAACGTTCCTGCGAGAGATTTAATGGCGGCTTGACTGTCGGTGTAGATATAAATATCTTTGAAAGATATTGTATTACAGCGAAGCCATATTGCCGCCTCCTTTATAGCCATAATCTCGCCATGAAAAACGCTGCAAAAGTCGGGTAATCGAAACTTAAGTTTCACGCGTAAGGAATCAGAAAATACCCAACCTCCAACCCTTCCCTCTAATTTGAAGCCGTCTGTGTACAATTGTACCGATTGAACTCCGGTTTCGTTGACCATATCCCTATTCCATTCTTCCCTTGAGGGTATATGGGCTGAGAATCTATTGTCAAATCATGGTATGGGAATGGTGTAGTCGATGGCATCCGGAATTGTAGTATACTCCCCCAGGTTCTTTGAATGCCCGTATCCTGGTTGAGGCAAGCGTGAAGCAATCGTAAAAAGTATGAAATAGACCCGTAAAAGTGTTATATTTTCCAATTGAGTATTGTGTAGTTTAGAAATGATTATCGCAGAAAACAAAATACTGTCCAAAATTTAACACGCACAACAGTAATGGAAGAGAAGCTATGCCAGTGAGCCCTTCCGGGCTTTAAGTGCCACATATTAATTTTTATTTTTTAAATGGCGGGATGAGAGCTCTGGTGTTACCACTAGGAAAATCTGGCCAACTCTTGACAATAGAAGAACTCGTTCAATGTGTAGGAAAGCTATCAGTAATATAGTTGGCATACTCACGGGCCACCGGCCAACGATTTTTGTCATAGCTGCCAAGACGAGAAAGAGAAGGGAACTGTTTACCACTTCCTCTGCAGATGCCACGCCTTGGCACGCAGAAGGTACACCCTATTGGGGAGTGCCTTTTTTACAGATACCGCTGAGCTATCACCCATGGATGTCAGGGACATTGTTCTATTCATTAGAAAATCCCAATGGTTCCGTTTAACAGGGGGAGCTGGATAGACAAGATGCACGGCAACACAATGGGCTGCTTCTAGACCTAAGTACGCCCCCCTTTGGAGGCGGCCACATAACCTAACCTAACCTACGAGTCTATTTATGAACATTTGGTTGTCCAAAAGTACCATTTTGAAAAAGTCGCTAAAGACGAACTATTTTCAATATCAAGATAATATGATAATGGCAAATGTAGTCACAGAAACTAAATTTTTAAAAGTTTTCTGAAAATCATTTGAAATCACTATAAAATTAAATAAATGTAAATTCATAGGTGGGAACCGCAGTAATATATTTTTTTTTTTTTGTATTGGGCGTAATGCGCCTAATTATACATACAAATATTTGCCTTCCTACGACATACCGTCATCATAGTATCAGTCGTAAATGTCCATTAATTTCGAAATCAAAACCTACTTTATGGCATACCAAATTAACACGTTCATAAAATTTCGCATTTTTACGCAACATTATGTTTACAACATAAAAGATACCATCATTGATGGCATGCATACGAATACAAATAGCAATAGAGACCAAATACATATGTATATTATAGATGAGTGGAATTAAGGACACGAGTGAGAACGAAAGAGAAATTAAATGATGCTTGATAGAGATGTTTGTTAGAGTATTCTACAAGTAAAAACAGTGCTGTCAACACATAAGAAATGTGACTTTTTGATATTTCCTTCTTCTACATTTCACCGATAATTTCGAATTGGTAAATTTCACACATTTTGATGAATTTTATTTTTTTTAATAACTTCTTACTGTGCTTTTTTAATAGCTTATGTGGAAGTATCAATTAAGATGGTTCAAATTATATGGAACAACACATTGACTTGTCTCAGCGAAGAACATTCAATTCGAAACATTTTAAGCATTACAAAGAAAAGAATTTCCAAACTTTGACCCGACTTTTACAGCCATTGTCAATTTTGTTGGAATGCGACCTTAGGAGTTGGAGATAAGGGTAATAACTTAAATCTTTGAAATGTAAGAATTATACTTTCAGCTGGAAATGAAATAAAAATATTTTTGAAATCGATGTCTTTTAGAAAATAGTTTTGAAATTGTTTTACAAATTCCATATATTATAATTTTTCCGGACACATCTAATATATGTATATCAATCGAAACGAAATTGGAAGTCACAACGACTAGGCTAAGAAGAAGAAAAAGTGAATCTAAAGCAACAACAAATAAGAGACACTAAGGGACTATTAGAATGCCTAAGTGTACGACAATGTACAGCAAATAAATAAAATACCTTTTTATTAGTATTCATCACAATGAATGTTAAATTTATGACAACATTAGCACCGCTCTCACTACTATGTACGATATGTATTCGCTTACTTACTTGCTTACTTATCCACCATTTTTATCACTACATATTTAGCATTCGAATAACATTTAAATTGGCTCACCGGCTCGCTAAAATACATACATACAATTTATCTATTTTCCCAATCTCCTATGTTTGTATGTACTACTATACATATTTCCGTACTGACTTATTTGTGGGTATTTGAGCGATAGCAATAATATTGTACCTACCTAGTATAAATAGCATTAAATTAAGCAACATAAGCACATATATCAGCTCATCAAATATGCAATTAAATCAGTTTCCGTTTAATTAAACCAATGTAAAGCTTAGATGGTACGAGTAGCTATGAACTGAGAGTTATATGAAATTAGTAAAATCGTGCAATTGATTTTCTTCGACGTATTTGTCCGATCTGTATGGCACACATAATTATATTTTTAATAGCTTTAATATAATGCAATTGTTGCGAGAGAGTTCAAAGACAAGAAATTATCAAAGTATTTATTGCAAATTTCTTTCAAAAACGAAACTATCCCCGGAAAAAAACCTCAACCAATAATAAAAATAAACCCAACACTATAAAGTACTGAAAAATTATTTAAATTTCATTGTATATTTTAAGGGTTAGTTTGAGACGTTCTTAGTCATATAGTTAAAGAGCTCATCTAAATCAGTGTTTTATATTGTTTGACCTCAATCAATAATTGATGGCTGTTCCACGTTTATTGACGTTTGAAATTTTAAAAGAGCTTCTTAGAAATATATGATTTGGCAACTTTTAGATAATCGAAAAATCCGACAATCGTTTTATCAAAAATTCCAATTAGAATCCAATATAACGCTCTCTTTGTATTTTCAACTGAGGTGACGCTTAGTTAGCCATGGTGGAAACAAAAATCAGGCGAAAAACATTTCTTTGTGATTTCACACTGCTCACCAAAATGACGAGCGACACCCGGAGGTGTTCGGCTCAGTTAGTTTAGAAGAGACTACTCCCAATTTATTATTTACTTTCAACTATCTCTTCTAGCCACTAACTCATTGGGGCACTTTGCTATCATAGAAAAGTTTCCATTCATCCCCAGGACCACTGACTTTTGTAGTTCGGCGGAACTGCAGGTAGAAAAACCATTCACCACGATCTTCCCTTCAAGAGAAGACTGGGATGGCAAAGTAGATTGTATCGGTAAGGTTGTCATATATACAGATGGATCTGAACTACAGAGGCAAGTGTAAGGGGGTGTCTACTCCAAGGAGCTAGGCACCTATTCCTTCCGTTTGCCAGACCATTGTAGTGTATCTCAGGCTGAAATCTTAGAAGCTCTTTTAATCGTCAAGAAATATGTTCTGACCACAAAAGAATTAATTATCTACTCTGACAGTCAGTCTGCTCTGAGATCACTGCAATCAGAAAGACATACATCCAAGACAGTGATTGAATGTCATGAACTATTAACTGAGCCTTCGGAATACTTTAACATAATTCAGTCTTGGGTACCCGACCATAGCAATATTGAGGGTAACTGCAAGGCTGTTGAATTGGAAAAGCAAGGAACGACAATGCCACGCCACCAGCACAAGGCGTTGGTCCCAATGCCACTGATAACTTGCAAGTTGCTAATAGATAGATTTACCATCGATGTCATCAACATACATTGGGGAGAAACCCCTAACTGTTTAACTAGTAGGCTAACGTGGCCGGAATGGAGCTTAAGTCGAACTAAGCTACTTTTGAAATGTAAAAGGCTGGACACCAGGAGAACAATTGGAGTTCTAACTGGCCATTGTCTTATCGGTAGGCACACAAATATACTAGGGGTACCATTTTACGACTATTGTAGAAGCTGTCAGGATGTTGAAGAGGAAGAAGCCGTAGAACAGCTTCTGTGCGGGTGCATGGCTCGGAATCGACTCTCTTGACAGCATCACGGAAGTTGCAAATATAAAACTAACCAAGATTATTAAACCATTAAATCCACAGGATGATTTAGAGAGGACTCAGTGGGATAAGGATAACCTTCAGCGGTATCACAATGGGCCTTCAAATGGGCTAAGTGCGTCGCATGACAGCCATCCTACCTGCCTACCTACTTTCAATTTTATTTTATAGTAAAGAAGAATACAATGAAATTTAGCATATATGTTTAATAATGTATGGAAGGCACAGAGGTTGCCTGTTAGTTTAAGCAGATGGCTTGCCGATGTTTTGACAATAGTCAATGTACTTGGCATTTAAGGTTTCTGGGATGCATTGGTTACCTGCGTCATATGCAGTGTTGCCGTTTTAGCCAATTGGTGGCTAGATTTAGTCACCGCTTTCTTTTTTTGGCTACCAAAATATATTTTTGTCACTAGCCACTTTTTAGCCACTTCTGAATTTAAATGTTAAAGTGAATAAGTTTTACCATGATCAAAATTACTCAAATTATTATTAATGGCAGCTGGATGTACCGTGGGAAATTAGATGGTCTAACTGACCGCTAGCAGAATGAAGGGTTTGCAGTGGACTACCCTGAGGTTGCAGAAAAGCTTACAACTTCAGAGCAGGAACCTTCAGGGAAATGTTACCGAAATACACAAAAGGCACTCAACTGACATTAATTTAATTAATTACTACTACTACTATTATTATGTTTTAACTACATAATAAAAAATACGCAATACATACGCAATTCTTTTCATTTTACTTTTATATATTAATACCTAATTAAGATTTCAAGCAAAACAATAAATACAAGTAAATCAACTTAAAATTTCATTGTAATGTCTACTGACTAAAATTCAGCTTAAAAAAATTATCTAATACTACGAATAATATAATATATAGATACTCGTTTGATTGCAAGTACTCGTACGATATAAGTATGTATATAGTAAAACTTATAATTTATAATTAACAATAAATATATGTATGTGTGTGTGTACTTACTTATTCTTAGTAAATTTTTGACAAGTACAATATGAATATGCCATCAACTTAATCCTGTACGCACTTGCATGTGTAACTAGTAAGGACCTGCAAGCAATTCACTTCAAGTTAATTAGTATGTACATATCGTATATTGTATGTTAGTATAAAAGTATGTATTTGTTTCGAGAGAAAAAAAAACAACAACAAACTCAAAACAAAATAGAAATAAAATTCAGACTCTTTGAGAAACGTTTTCACATCAAATCATCTCATCATCAACATCATGCATGTAGTGAATACGTAGGTTCCTAGGTGTACGAGTATGTCTAAAGCCAATGTTGTATTCTCTGTTTCAATTACTAATGCTTCTACACTATTCTACTCAATTTTGTAACAATTCAACTTTAGCTACTGTAGATAGAAGTAATTTTCAAATTTACAAGAATGCCTGTTTCCACTGGCACATTTCATTTACCAACTGTCGTTAGTATTACATACTACGTATGAATATTACATCCCAATAAACCAAACATTTAAAAAAATTATGCTAAGCTTACATAAACATGTCTTAGGCTTGTAAAAAGCTTGCAGAAAGCTTTCAAAATAATTTTAAAATACACAAAAGTGAATCTTTGGACAAATACTCCTTACGGTAAAAGTTTCGTAGGCAATTGCTTATTAATGGAAAGATACACTTACAAATAGCTTACAATAGTTCCTGATAATATTTCTCTTTGAGTAACAAGAGCTCTCTTTTCTACTTGAATCAAATAATAGCACCAAATAATAACAAAATACGAAATTACATGTAAAATTCTTAAATTTTTTAACATTTTGTAAGCGTACCTAAAATGCTTTCACATTTCAATTGTATATGTATGCTTAATCGATTGTTTATTGGGATACTAAGATCCATCATCATCGTCATAATCATCATTTTCTTTTTATTCCCTAATTACCCTAAAAAAGTTTTTTGTACAGCACCTCCAGTCATGTTTCTCATTTTCGATGTTCATTTGTGTTATTGCAGTTTTGTTGTTCTTGTTGTTATTATTGCACTTATTCTCTTTTCACTTCTTCACCATTGCAGCCTGTATCTTCTTTAAGATAGAATTTTGTTTGTTCATCAATTTACAATGTAAGTTGTTCTTTCGTTTTTTTTTTTTTTTTTGTTTTTTGTCTTGTTGCTCGACTTGCATTCACTATTCATATAAGAAATTTTTGCACTTAGTACACTGGCAAAAAAGGCGAGACAAAACGATATTAGTTCATTGTGATGCTACAATTAGACCTCTCCAGTCTAATTCTCTCCAAACCGTCCAAACGAAATCGTCCTAGTATATACCACGAAAAGAACTGTTTTTGAAGAAATAACTGGGTATGGGTACATCAACTTCAAAGACTGGTGTGTCTATCTCTAACCGCGGCCGTGAAATCTTTTCCCACGGCTGCACTAGAAGCTCTGGTAGGACTCTGGTAGATAGCCAAGTTGCCATCAAATCTCGCTCCTCATGGGAGTTCTCCTCAAAACTAGTCACCGAATGCTTCCTTATTCTACAAAAACTCTCTATGCGAAATAAGGTCACATTATGTTGTGTACCGGGGCACAACGGAATTGAGGGCAATGAAGTGTCGGACGAACTAGCGAGAGCTGGCTCGTCTTCTCCACTGACGGGCCCAGAACCTTTCTGCGGTGTAAGCTAGGCATTGGCCAAAGCTATGATGGAAAACCATTACCACGACAAATACCTGCTACAATGGACAAATTCGACAGGTCTGGGCCAAGCGAAAACTCTCATCAGCTTCGATGCAGCTTTTGACAGAATAAGTCTTAGCAGATCAAACCTACGCCTAATAACCGGCTATCTCTCAGGACATAACTGGTTAAAATACCACCTCCACAAAATGGAAAAATCCTCTGACACGGAGCGTAGACTATGTTTGGAGGAGGATGAAACATCGATCCACATACTTTGCGAATGTCCGGCCTTGGCCAGACTTCGTTTCAAACACTTTCAGCTGAGTTTTCCAACACCAGCTTCAATCATCAAAAGTCCGACATAACCAATTCTATCCTTCATTAAAAAAGTGGAGGAGATTCTAGTGTCGTAGACGGGATTGGGTACAAAAGATCTCGTTTGATCGCAATGCCCGTACACTTGTGGTTGGCCCCCAGAGATATCAGTTATAGGGCTCATATCCTCTAACAGACCTTGGTCTGGTTTCGCGTGGTCCACTTGATGAACAAGGATTACGTTCCAACATCACACTCTCTTTTGATTGATCTGGGTATGAGTGGCGAAAATTTACATAGAATATGTCAGATCTCTCTCTCTCTCTCTCACTCCCTCTCTTCCTCTTCCTTTGGCATCGTCGACCTTCACTCGATATGACCGAGCCAGCGCAGCCGCTAGATTTTAATTCAGTTAACTATATGGATATATAAAAACAGCTCATATACTCGTAGCTTGTGATTATTCCTTCCTTATTCAGTACTCGCCCCAAACGCAAATAAATCGAAAGTTATTCGAAAACTTTAAGCAGCCCGTTTTACTGTCTGTACATTTCCAAACATGCGAGACATTCAAGTGAAGATATTTTTTTCTATTTGAAAACACTATGACTCGAATAATAGAAAACCAATGTGCTAACCACTGTTATAAGGCACTCACTATAGCTATTAAGTATTAAAAGTGTTTAAAAAAAAGGAGTTAGTCTTGAAATCGGTTATATAAAATTTTAAGAGTGTAATTAGCTCATTTAATTTCGTTTGGAAACAATATTGTTTGTTTATATTTTTTTTTATACTCGTGTCTGATTTTAAAATATACTTTTCTTTTACTCTACTTTTGGCCTTCAATATAAATATAAAAGAAACAAAACTACACAAAGAGATAAATAACAAATATACGCTATCTATCATCATCTGTATAAAAAGAAAGAGAGAGGGAGAGAGAGAGAGAAAACGATGCACATACAATACAATACATGCATATGTATATAAGCTAATTGCAAAACAATTTATTTTGTTCAAATTGTTGAAATTGCCATGAAGTCTAATTAATCAAACCAACTTAATCACTCTTCGACATAACTGTATGGCAATAGAAGACGATATATTGTTTAGTAGTAGGGCAATGTACAATGCTAAAGTTCATTCTCTTGATTTTCTTTGACAACTAATGACTGGTCTGGGTAAAAACAAAAGAAGTAGATAACTAAAAAGCATACACATTTAGAAAAAATAGCAATGAATAATAACAATCCAATCGATTTATAAATATTCCAATCCGCATGTATGTATTGTATATATTGTAGATAGGTATATAAATATCATTAGGAATCAGAGCAGTCATCTCCTGAGATTTTCTCTTTCTCGTTTGATTGATAATAATTTTGATTAAAAATTTTATATGCCCCGACGCTTGTTGTCATCATAATGATGATTATGATGCTGTAGTTACACCATAAATGCTCTGGGAATAACTAAATGCAGACTACGCAGGTACATTGACATTGACTACAAAGACAATAATAGTTGCGATATTGCGATTTGTGCAAAATTATTATTATTGAAGTGGATTTTTCCCTCTTGTGCCATGATGTCGACACATCATTGACATTGCTGCAGAGCAGAGGATTTTATTAAATGTTATTGACACTCGATTTATTCAATATCTAGATATACTCATGGATTTAAATAGATTTCAGTAACCTTGCAACAATAGAAAAGTCCTTTAACAGATTCTCCTTGACAAATCTTTGAATAATTTTATAAATCAATTGCTATTGTTACTTAATTTGAACATTTTATTCGTCTTTAAAATAGAAGCATATTTAGTATTTAAGCATGAATGTTTTGTTTAACCTCAAATTTGTTTACTATACTCTTTGTGATACGAAAATGTGCTTTTCTTATACGCTCTAGTCTAAATATGACTGTTCGCTTTACTTTCTACGTGCAACTTTATTGGGGCATAATTGAAGCATACAAATGACTCCAATTCTGTTTATATTAAAATCACTATGGCTTAGTACAATACCGTATTCATTGTTTAGCATATTGTACATAATAATTCGGCAAATCCTATAACATATAATTTTACTTGATTCAAATATTGACAATCAAACATTGACAACTCATTACTAACAATTTCCAAAAAAAAACTGTTTAAAAAGTGCAATGTATGTGGCCTGAAATTTGCATTTTTTTATGTATATAATTCAATTTCAGAATAATTGTCAGTTCTATTGTACGGCTATATTGAATTTGATCATAAATAACCCCATTTCTGCCGTAATTCTGTAGCTGCATTTTCTTAAAACTGTCCCACTGCTTTTCTCGTTTACGAAAAATATTGATATTGACTAGAATCATCGGAGTATTACGCTGTCGTCATACAACCAAATAATCAAATCCAAATTAATCCCTCCATTCGATAAACCCTAGCAAAACGACGCTGGTACCCTTCACGGAGAGAAGGAAGTTGAATTTAGGGACCTTGAACTAACATTCTCTGAGGAGATGAAATATTTGGGAGTAATCCTGGATAAAACTCTTACTTGGAACAACCATTTATCATACATCACGAACAAAGCCCTGAGCGCTACCTTCGCTTGCCAAAGGCTATATGGTAAAACATGAGGACTATGACCTAAAATGATGGCGTGGTCTTACAAAACTGTAATAGTATCAATGATCACTTATGCCTCTCTGGCATGGTGGCCCAAGGTAAATCAAATTAGGACTCAGACGATCCTTAACAGGATTCATCGAATAGCATGTTTGAGCGTAACGGTAGAGATGAGAAATAGCCTCACAGCAGGTTCAGGAATAATCACAGGTCTCAATCCTCTACACCTTGTGGTCAAGAGGACAGCAGCCAGTGCAGCCATAAGGCTGCCGAGGGCACATTAAGATTCTAGACTTAGTCTGGAATTCATCGGGCCTCACGGTCTTTGACAGGATGGATAAAAAACTTATATTCTCCAAACTCTCTGAAGTGATCATTCAAACAACGAAATATTTCTAAAACAGGGTTCACAGCTATGATACACTGATGGGTCCAAAATGGAAAATGGTAGTACTGAGAGGGAATTGTAGGGCCAAATTTCCGAAAGGCAATTGGAATGGGAAAAATAGCATCCATTTTTCAGGCGGAGGTCCACGCCTTAGAGCTATCTGTCAGAGAATGTCTACGTAGGGGCACTCGAGAAACCAACATATGCATTGTTTCAGACAGTGAGGTAGCTCTAAAATCACTAATGAATTCCGCGTACCAATCTAAGTTGGTCTGGGAATGCTTCGAACTTCTCAATACCTTAGCAAAGAGGAACTCTGTGACTCTAATTTGGGTACCGGGAGACGAGGAGCATGCAGGCAATGTAATGGCAGATTCTCTGGTTATAAAGGGCGCAGAGGAAAAAAGTAGTCTAACTGATTACTGGAGAGCCCAAACAACCATGCGGCAGTCGAAAAGATTCATTGACCCTGAACTCATTAAGGTAGATGCTATCTTGAACCTCAGCATAGAAGACATCAAACTCTATATTGAACTATTAACAGGTCATTGTAAACTTAACTATCACATGATGAAAATGGGTGTGGTTAATAACGATCTCTGTCGACTCTGTCTTGAAGAGCAGGAAACTGCAGAACACGTTCTTTGCAATTGCTCAGCTGTGGGTAGACACAGACTAAACTACCTAGGCAATAGATTCATAGTTCCCAGGGACCTAGTTAAAATTAATCCCACAGCAGAGAAAAGATTTATAAATAGTCTTGAGATCTGCTAGTCAGGTAATAAGGCTGCACAAAAGATCTTCTGGTCACGGTGCTTCATGGCCTTAATTAATAATAATAATAATCCCTCCATTACGCCAGGCTTTTGAGATATTCTAACCTAAATACGTGAACAAATCCATTTTTAGAAATATTTGATCATCTATAAAATCTAAAGAAAATGTTGTGGTTTTAATTTATTTTAAAATTAGTTTAGCATATCAGGGTATTAAAGCCACGTAATTTTTATAACTTGTATTTATATTCATGATAATATTTTGACAGTTGTAATTCAACTTTATGTTACTCAACAAAATTGCAAATATTTTGTAAATCCCCGAACATGATCCTTCAACATATGTACTTAGTATAAACTACATTGCTGGCTACTCTGACGAAATTCTAATAACAATGACAACATCGAAAAACAACCTAAAACCTTTCAATAACACCAACATAATCATTATTTATTATGTAGGTAAGTAAGTATAATCAATAAAATATATTCAAAATGGTCATAATGCAGCGCACAAAGATTACATTATGAATACAATAAACAGCTTTATAATTTTACAACTGAACAGATATGTATATACATTCTAACAAATATCTATTATACTCATAGATATATATTCATGAGTATTAGCACTATAAGTTAAATATATGTATACAACAGATACAATATAAAGCCTGCTTACAACTCGTATAACAACAATCATAAATCGCATGAAAAAAGCTCGTAAATATTTCCAGTTTATTTTACTATACTCTCAACATTATGTACACATTTAAGTATGTCTAATATGTAGATATCAGGACTGGCAGTACATAGCACACAAACAGCCCCATTACGATTTCGTACAATTCTAAGGATATTTAATAGGATTCTCAAGCTAATACTTATTCTCGTGCTTATACTTTGTGCAATTTATTTACGAACTCTTGCAAAATGAAAAAAAAAAATTAACACCCCTGCATCCCTATGTATCTTGCGAAGTATGTATGCGAAGTAGTAAATACCTGTACACTTCATTTGACAGAATGTAATGGAGAGGTGGAATGCATGTGGAATATCGTTGAACTGGAGGTCGGTTGTCAGTACATCGTAAAAATTTCAATTATCTAAAATGATTAACTTCTCTTTATTACCAAGCAAGACGCCACACACACACACACACACATACACAGTCGTTCAACAGTTTATGACTTGATTCTTATGATTCTAGATCGCTTTTTAGCCCTCACCCTCTCATATTGCCTTACTCTTATTGTGTCTCACTCAAATATTCTCGAACAGCAATTTCAATTATAATTATGTGCAAATCATAAAAATTCTTAGATAAAAGTCACTTTTTACAAGCGGCTCTACGCTTTTGCTTGCCAAAAAACAACAGCAGCTACACCAAACATTACAATGCTATAGTACATTTGATAAAAAGTAATGGATGTAGTGGGTATGGAGGATTTAGGAAATTGTTAATAAATGAAGCGGAAATATTGTTGTATTTGTTGTTGTAATTCTCATTATTAAGCAAACTTTTTGCCATTTTTATTATTTTCACATTTATTGTGCGTAAGTATTTATACATATGCACTTTTGCTAATACACGTACATAGGCCAAGCACTTAATATGGACTATGAGAAAAAATATGGTCTACGTCTTATTTGCCGTGCAACTTTGATAAAAATCTCAAGGTCTACAATTATTATGAAAACGTTTCCAAACTACCCTTAGAATACTTGAAAATAGCTACTAGAAAACCGTTTCGGAAGATTAAAGGGCAATAAGAGAGAGAGAAAGAGAGAGAGAGAGAAAAGAATAAGAGAATAACAAAAAAATATGTGATTGGATAAAATGACCAAAAAAATATTTATATTTTACTCTGACATTACTGAATTAAATTTTTTGAAATCAATTTTTTAAATTTCATCTCGAAATTCGCTTCTTCAACCAAGAATATAAGTCGCTTTTTTAATATAATCATAAGTCCAAGTTTAAATTATTTGAGGAATCGCGCAAATAGTTACACAGGTACACAAAATAAAGGTTTTGTCCACCAGACGAGATGAACTTTACTATGCGAATTTTGGTTGATTTGACTCGATCAGATCACATTTGGTTTGTAACCTCAAAACGTTGCAGGAAACGGATAATATAAGTAGGTCCCTTCTAATACTGTCCAAATTTAACACGCACAACAGTATTGGAAGAGAAGCTAGGTGGTATCATAATAGGCATTTCTGGCCTAAGTGTGTCCTCTCAGAGAGAGGGCAGCCACATAACCTAACCTAACCTCAAACGATTTGTAGATGTTCAACCGTTCAGAACTCGCCTTCAGTGAATTCAAGCATAACGGCAAACTCGATTAATATTTCTATTAATATTTGTACCCGAGCATAGTTACTCCTACTTTCATCTCTTAATGGAGCTCTCTGGATTCCCATGCGAAGATGAAATATATTACCGATCTCCTTTAATTTTTCCACACCAACATTTTTCCTAAACGTATTTACTTCCTACCTTTGCTCCTTAGGACGTTTCCCCAACAAAGAAAAGAACATAAATTAATGGCTCATTAATTCCATTATTTCCTGCAACTTAACTTGAGCTCTATTTTCACGGCTCTAATTTTACTGGGACAACAGAATGTTGGTCAGTAATATAAGGATTGAAGATAGGAATTACAAAATGACGATCGGAAAAACTAGTTAAGATTTTTCTTTTTTCGTGTGTCTGTGTTATTTGAAATTATTGAGATTACGACATCACAGAAATTATTCAAAAAATGTTTCGATTTAAAAAAAAATGATAGTAGAAGAACTTTGAGCTGTTGTGAAACTTTCTTATGCTTTCTGTTTGAATGACTCGTGTTGCCTCAACAAAAATTCATCAAATTGTTCAGAATTCAAGCAAATTATTTAATATTACATAAAAACAGCAAAGAATGATGCTCAACGATGTTGAAATTTTTAGAAGAAATATAAACTGCGGCATACGTAATAATATCGTCGATGTAAAAAGTGGCGCAAACATTTTTTTATTTGAATCTTGGAAATGTTACAAAATTTTGGACTTTTTTTTTTGAATTTCGAAATGAATAATATTTTCAGACGCGGTCTTTCTGTAGACAATACGGGTAAGTATGTATGTAGTATTTATTTTTTGTAGTTAATGGTTTTTTAATTTTAGTGTCAAATTTATGGTAGAAATCATTTAATGTAATTAATGTGTTGTTGTTGTTCTTGGTTTTTCTGTGTTACATATTACATACATAAGCGCGCGTGTGTGAAAATAAGTGCGTATCATCGAAAATGTTTTAATGGTTATTAGCAAATTAATGAATAGGCGATAATATCCACACAAATATGAATTTATTGAATTTCACGATAAAGTGAATATATATAGATATGTACTTAAGAAAAAATTCGTATTTCCTTTCGCATCGTAGGCTCACATGGACTAAGCATAGTGTACCTATTTGTCTATTTTTCAAAATCGTTGAGAAGTCTTTGTACATTTCATTACTAATGCATTTTTGTAATTTCTACCAAATGCTTAACTGATGTAAACAGATGTAGCAGAATAGAGAGTATATTGGCCAACATAAGCATCACATGCAAAACAAAAGTTCACATTTATTTTTAAAGAAAATTTAAATACGATTGAAAATGCCCACTATTTCCCTTTCTAATGTCTTCGAGATTAGGCACCATTCAATATTTTATTCAACTCTCATTTCAATGGTAAATACACTTAATCCACTATCACCGGTCTTACTATGAATAAGAATGCTTTAAAATAGCAGTAAAGCGCATAACTCTCCCTTCAAATATCGTTGAATTTAGTATTGGCTTGTCATTACGATTAGACGCTTCTTTCTCGCTTTTCTCAATGCATTTTGGATGCGCTTCCTTTTATGCGCTTTGATGTGCTTTACTGCGCTCTCACTGATTTGAAGTGATGCATATTGCCTACTCTAAGCGCAACAAAAAAGCGCATTAATATCAGTAGATACTTTAGATACTTATAAATATTTCGGGATCTGGCAACACTAATGTCAATAGTTGAAATTTGGCAACATCATAATAAATTTTGACATTTTTTAGCAGAAATGTGCTTACAACGTTTTGATGTACAAGTGCTATTTGTTAAAAAAATCAATTTGGCCAAAAAATTGAAATTTCAAAAGGAGGTTTTCGTTGGGTAATTTTTCACAACTTTCGACGTGAATTTTCTCAGCAATAATGTGTCGATGAACTCAGTTCTTTGTATGGCGATAAAGCACCATCAAAAACCACAGTACAGCGCTGGTATTGTGAATTTGGTTGTGGTCGTAGTTCGGTCACCGACGAATTCCGTGAAGGTTGTCCAAGATCTGTGGTTGTACCACAAAGTGCATGAGCTGATAATGCAAGATCATCATGTGACATATCGTGAGATAGAGGCATCCTTGCACTTCCACTTCAATACATTCGATTTTGCATAAACAGTTAGTTGTAAAAAACATATGCAGTCGTTAGATACCCCATATATCGCTCAAAAAAGGCTCGCGTCGATTGGTGTAAGGAAATGCTTAAAAAGTTCGACCGTGGTGCTTTAAATGACGTGTATAAAATCGTGACAAGTGATGAATCATGGATATATGCGTATGAAGCGGAAACAAAACAGCAATCGACTGTGTGGCTGTTCCAAGACAAACCAAATCCAACAAAAGTTTTTCGAGCCCGCAACGCATCGAAGCAAATGGTTGCCTGTTTCTTCGGCCGAATGGATCATGTGGCAACTGTTCCGATTGAGCAACGTAGGACGGTCAATTCTGAGTGGTACACGACCATTTGTTTGCGAGAAGTCTTTAGAGAAATTCGCAAAACCAACCGCCAAAGACGAATCATTCTCCATCATGACAATGCGAGCTCTCACACATCTCGTCAAACAGGTGAATTTTTGAGCAGTCAAAACATGGAATTGATGGCTCATACTCCGTATAGTCCTGATTTGGCACCCAATGACTTCTTCTTGTTCCCGAATATCAAAGGTAAACTGCGTGGTCAACAGTCGAAGTGTTCAAAAACCATGTTTTGGAAGTGTCTCAAGAGGAATAGAAAACTGCTATGACAAATGGTTTGAACGAATGCAAAAGTGTATTGACCATCATGGTGAATATTTTGAAAATAAATTATTTTGAAAAAATAATTCCCTAAATACAATAGTGCTTCCCATTCATATATTCTAATTTTTAATTTACTTTTCGAGTTGCTCACATTTATCAGCATAATGTTAAAATGTTTTAAGTAAATTAATTTTATAAATCGGCTCAAAAAATCTATGGCGCCGCAGAAGTATTAAGACACATTGATTGCCAAATAATTCATACGAAAAAATAAAGAAACAAATTATCTTTTACTTTAAGAATAAATATCATGTTACTTTACGTTTGTTTAGTCTAGTAATCTTCGATCTGATTATTAAGGAAGTAATAAGAGGTGCTAATCAAAAGAGCTGAGCTGCCAAAAACAGTGTTACCAAAAAGAAAGTTGCTAAAAAATCACCCTGTATTTGTAGCAAAATATTTTCATATCTAATCTAATTCCATAAAAACTCAAATTCGAATTGCATCGACTTGACCTTGTTTTTACTTGTCACATATCGCAAAAAGATCCAAAAATTCATATAAAATGCCTGAATATTTTTGTGGAGTAATGTGGTCCAACATAGACATTCTTATATACGTAAGTATACCCAATATACCAATAAGAACATAATAGTATTATCATTAGAACAGTTTCTTGGTCTTTATTTCTTTCTTTCATCTTACATACATACTTGAATTAAATATTAAATTTTACAATACCACCAACAATGCCATCATATCGCTCAATACAAAAAACGGAAATAACAACAACAAAAAAACATTCAACCAAAATACTCATATAGACAATGGCAGGTGTGGAAAATGAAGGGCTCTCACATATCTCTCACATACAGGCAAATACATATGAGTAATTTAATACACAGAAGTAGGTACAAATACATATTTTACATGCAGCAATATCAGTATAGCAACATATGTGTGTTTCCGAGGGTATATAACACATAAACATATATACATGAATATATGTACTTATGTACTTATGTAAAAAACGTATATTCAGATGAAATAGTAAATATACATAATACAATAGGATAGACTTTTACACAATGCAAAACAAAAAAAAAAAAAAAAGTCAAGAGATACTCCAGTCGAGAATATCAAACCACTAAAACAATTTAACCGCAACCAACAACAATAACAACGGTAGAAATCCCCAAAGCTCGACCCATCATTATGGTGTCTAACACGTTTAGCACATAATTCTTACCAAATTGACAATATTCTAAAATGTTAACGGAAATAACGCGCACTCACACGCAAAACACACCCGCACAACATATGTGTTCAAGAACGAATTATGTGTTGGAGTAAATCTACTACTCTACCCAGTAGACAATTCTAGAAGCCGATACATACTTGTGTAGTAATGAGCCTTAAATGGTAAATGCTAGTAAATGGCATGCAAATTGTGCATTTGTTCATCCAAATTCACATTTTTCCATCCAACGTTTCTTCCTTGGTAAAAGTAAACAAGCAATATCAACACACTTTACAGTTTGATTACCTTTCAATTTAATTTTAATTAAATTTCAATCAAAATTTTATAACAATTGCATCCTCTAAACAACACATAACAAGCTCCTCATGCTAATAGTAAATATTACGTGACTACATAAAATAATAAATAAATAAAAATATCATATTTTTCAAAAAGTTTTTAAAACGTGTGTGAACTATTCATCGTATATACGCAATAAAGAAAAATCTTGGGGAATTTTTAGTACCCGAACATATTTTGAAATCCAATAAGATAGGATCTATGTTAAACTTCCTTATGGATATTGAACTTAGAGACATACTCTAGGTCCAAGATGGGGTGCACAATAGATCTAGTGTCACAGTGCAACATAATTCCCTTCAATAATAATTCATCATATGATATGTAAAAATAGATTATTATATCACTACCAAAATTTGACATTAATTAATGCTATATAGGCAATTAAAACAAATATGTTTTTGTTTTCTTATCACAGGAAAAACTGAAGGTGGAGTAATGATTAAACATTGCTTTGAATGAAGAAATTAAAGTAAAACAAGCGAATGCTTGGACCTATTTGCGTTGGTGGCGAACATCGAATAAGGTACAACCATAAGCTGTACGAGCTGTATGCCGATAGCGACATAGTAAAACGCATCAAATTCCAGCGGCTGCGCTGGCTAGATCATGTCGGGCGAATGGAAGAACACGCTCCAGCTAAGAACCTTATTATCGAAATCCTATTATTCTGATGGCATTAAACATATTGAAAGTAGCTGCAAAATGAGTATTGAGCAGGAAGACATATATCACGTGTAGTAAAAAGAAATCCATTATTTTTCCATTAAATGGCTTTAGTAATCTGTATCTCGCGTTGTATAAGTGCGATCGGGTTACGCTAGATGGCGTTACAAAGAAGGGTTTTATACTAAATAAACTTTTCAGGCAGTTTTGTGATTGCTTGACTCAGTGTTGTTTGATCAGTAGTCAAAGATGGACACCAGTAAAGAGAAAATACGCCATATTTTACAGTGCACATGGCCGAATCCCGGTGAGCCGGCGCAAACGGTGGCCAAGCCAGGATTGACGGTCAGGAAGATTTTGCTATGTATTTGGTGGAATTGGCAGGGAATCATCTATTGTGAGCTGCTCCCCTATGGCCAAACTCTTAATTCGGACCTGTACTGTCAACAATGAAGGAAGCACTCGCCCAGAAGCGGCCAGCTTTGGCCAATGGGAGAGGAATTGTGTTCCATCAGGACAACGTCAGGCCACACAAATCGATAGTGACTCGCCAGAAGCTCCGGGAACTTGGTTGGGAAGTTCTTATGCATCCACCTTATAGTCCGGACCTAGCACAAAGTGATTACTACTTGTTCCTGTCTATGGCAAATGATTTTGCTGGTGAAAAATTAACCTCAAGAGAAGCTTGTGAAAATCGACTGTCCCAGTTTTTTGCTAATAGGGACGAGGGTTTCTATGAGAGTGGCTTATGAAACTACCTTCAAAATGGCAACAAGTTATCGAACAAAACGGTGCATATTTGACTTAAATCGGATCATTTGAACTATGCTAAATAAAACCTTCAATTTAATGCAAAAATAATGGATTTTTATTTTTACTAGACCTTATATATTGAATAATAAAAATGAATGTTGCCAAAAAAAAATTGCACTGTCTTTAGATCTAGATCTAAGACTTATCACCCCATGTAGTATATTATATTAAACATATGACATATTTTTCTATAAACATAAATTCACTTCCATAGAGGTGTTCAAAACATGCATGATATTTCCAAATTGCATATTTATTTATTCCAAATGATAACGAATTCTAAATCTGCCCAAATTTTAGAAATTTAAGATTAATCCATCCATTCGTAAAATATTATGGTTGAAAAATCCAATAAATTTCATCATTACAAAGACACTGGCACATGGTACGTGCCTTTGATGTAGTTCTTCATGATTGAAGAACTACTTCTAATGGTGTCAACAATATTTTCCTCTGCGTAAAATAAATTTGTATATATTATACTTGCGTATGTATGCAATAAAGAGTGCAACAGCAGCTAGCAGTAGCAAAACACACTGGTACATTTACTTACTGAATAGTCGATGGAAATTGAGGTTATGCCTGTTTGTTCCGATATAAATGTGGTGCTACCAATGAAATGCAGATACGTACATACATGGTTAGTATTCTGATATGCTGATATATACTACTTACTATATTTGTCAATGGCAATGAGAATACTACTACTCATCACCACATACTTTATACATACTTACATAGTATGTAAATGGTGAACGATGAACGAGAAACAACGATAATAAATACTCGCGTCTATTGAAAATGATTTCAATATGGATAAAAAGAGAGAAGGAAGTGCTGCAGAAAAAACCTCCAAACATACAGGCATAACAACAATCCATTGGCATGTCGACAAAGTGTGGCAATTTCAGTCATGTCACTTCACATGTCACGTCATGTGCCTCTAAACACACAACCTACATATATTTATTATATATACATATATACAAATATTTTCATTTCACATCTCTTTCATGTAGAGATAGATGATTTTTTGTTTGTTTTTGCTATTTTACTGCTTTTACAACAAATTACAAAAATTCCAATAAACTTTCAATATTACATTTTTCATTTGTTTCTTTTTGCTTCTGCTCATTTTTGGCATACCGATCAACTGAATATATGGGCAAAAGTATGAATATATGCATACATATATCCTATATATTTACCTATATATGAAAAGTTTACCACTTTTCATTTACATTAACAGACATCATTATAAGCATATATATATGATAGTTGTTTTAGGGTTAGTTGTGGTAAGTGTTGTAATGGTTGCAGTGCTGGTTATAGTGATGGCAACATCAGCACCAAAAGGAATAATGATCACGAACAGATGTAGCGACAGTATTACTATTATAATTAAATAAAAACCAAATCGAAATATAATAATGATTTTCTAATTTTGGTTTCTTCGCTGAAAACAATGTTTAAATTTTATTTTAATATTCTAATCTCTTGGAGAGATTATATTCTTTTTTGTCAGATATTTGTAGCCACACCACTTAAATGAAAAAATCGCAGATGGAGCAATGTACAGGTTGATTAAAGAGTATTGAAATAAAAAATGAAAAAACGTGAATTTTTAAATGAAAATATTTTTTTTTTTTTTTTTTGTTCAATATCTACTTCCATTTTAAATTACTTATTCAGGCTATTCAATGCACTGCGACCTAAAAGACCTTTTGTGCGCGTATTTCGCAACTAAAATAATTCTAGACTGTTCTTATAATTGCTGTGGGCTTAATTTTACCTATGTGATTTGGAGTCAAGATTCTATTACCTACGTAACCAAGTCTACGTCTTGCCACCGCTGGGCAATTGCATAGAATATGTTCCAATGTTTCCTGCTCCTCATGACAGAGTCGACAGGTCTCGATTTCTACCACATCTATTTTCTCCATATGCTAGTTGAGTCTACAGTGCCCAGTGAGCAGCTCTGTGTAGAGTTTTATGCCATTTCTGCTGAAATTAATAACAGCGTCCACCCTAACATGTGCGGGATCCATAAGTCCCTTCGATTGCCGCATGCCTGTTTGGGCTCTCCAGTAGTCGAGTATATCTCGTTTCTCCCTTTCACATATCAAGTTGTTTATGAAATTGTTTGTAATCGCGCAGAAGGGCTCTGGTGCAATGAAAGGAGTACTTGCGCCCTTCTTTGCAAGGCACCCACATGAGGGTGACAGGATTCTTTGCTGCCAGAGCATTGAGAAGTTTAAAACATTCCCAAATTAGCCTCGATTGAAATGAGAATTTTGTCAGGGGCTTTAGAGCCGCTTGGCTGTCAGACAGGATGCATAATTTGGTACCACAGGTACGCCTACGTATGAATTCTCTCGCACATACCTCTAAGGTATGGACCTTCGCCTTAAAGATGGAAGCTGTTTTCCCCATTGCGATTGCTTTCCAAAATATTGATCCAACATTTCCCGCCCCCGCACTGCCATCTTCCATCTTAGACCCATCAGTGTACCACAACTGTGAGTACCATTTGGGGGACCATTTGGGGGACCATATGGCTCCTCCAAGCCGAACGGTCGTTGATAACTACTTCAAAGTGCTTGAAGAAGACTAGCTTTCTATTCATTTCCCCCAAAGATCCTCCAATAATTTTTTACCTAGAGATGGTAATGATTTTCCGCAAGCTTTGCAAAATGCTGTTCCACGGTTCCAATAGATTCTTCATTTGACGAAAAACAGATTCCACGAAGGAATTGTTTCAAGTTTCTGAAGATGTAGTAGCCACTGGAAGCCAAATCTGGTGAATACGGTGTATGGATGTTCAAGCAATTCGTAATTTAATACATTAAATTTAGTCATTTTCGAAACAATCGTATGTACACGTGCATTGTCTTTTTAAAAAATGATTTCTTTCTTCTGTAAACCAGATCTTTTTTAACGAATTTTTTCATTCAGCTGATCCAAAAGATTGCAATAATAGTTCAAAGTTAATTGCTTTACCTTTTTCAAGGTAATCAATCCAAAAAGCACTTTTCCATCCCAAAAAACTTATGCTATAACCTTTTTTTGCCAATCGTTCTGAATTCACCTGTTTTGGAATTAAAGAGCCAGTTCCAGCCCACGGAAAACGTTCTTGTTTCATTAATGTTTTAGAAATTAAAATTTTTTTTTTTTTTGCAAATAGAAAACTCAAACGTCATAGAGCTTTGTGTACACTATTTCGTATTAAAGCTACACAAATCTAGTGTTTTATTATTCAAATAAAAATTTTTTAATTGCTAATTACAAAAAAAACCGTTTTTCACCTTTACTGATTGGGCAATCTGACGAAAAGATGTCAAATTAATTAATTACTTGTAAGCTTACATAACATGACTAGGCCTGAACCAGATGATGAACAATTTTCTTGATTTGCCAACAATTATGATAAATATGTCTATCACGTTTTGTAAAATTACTATGCACAAACAAATTTAGCACAGTAAGACATAATTTCTAAGCGAGGTCATGTCCAAGTATCAGAATCATCATCATCATTAACATTATTGATATTGTTATACACCACATTGTTCGTTTTGCACTCTCTGCGTATGAGCAACATATTTTTGGTTTTCTATATTGTTTTCATATATTTAGCACAACCCAACATTTACCGCTTTTTGGAAAAACAAAAAAAAATATATATACAAACAAAAACTTGATGTTTTTTATTGTTATCACTTACAAATGTACAAATGCCATATGTAAGTGTGTCGTAAGCAATGTGACATTCAAGCCTAGACACACACACACACACACACACATAACCACCCATATTCGTATAAAACCCCTTACAATTTGTATTCGAAAAGGGTGAGAGTGCGTCAACAGAATCAATTTTTATTCGTTATCACAATAAAATATGGGCACAATTTTTTATTACATGAAAATTTGCATAAAATATTAACGAAATGGTACCCAAGAGAATATATTAGTTACGAAACAACACAATATACACATATGTACATAATACGCATAATGTGTATACATAGTATAACTACAATCAATACATTTAGCCTGTACTGTCTCTTTTTTCTATACTTACACATATCTATGGATGTGTATTACCGATACAATATTGTTGATATTGATGTGTCCAAAAGAAAGCAAACTGGCAAATTATATACATTTGGTCTACTATCCACTGACTGTACGATGGTTGTATGATATATACACAGCCTTAGCAAAATATTGCCCATGAACTGAGTTTCGACAAAACATTTTGTTATCGATTAGCACTTGATATTTGTACCGAAGACTATGACATTCTCACCTTCGACGCCATCATCGGATAACGAACAAAATACTTTCTTTGCTGGTGTAATTTGTTTTAACTATTCCGCTGGATTTTAATGGTGTTAATTACATCAATATCAATGGAAAACTGATACCCGCCGCCAACGTAAATAAGGCCGGTCCCAGAACTACACGACCTCACATATAGATGGCGGCAATAGTTTGAAAAAAATTACTTTGGTGAAAAATGGCAACCTTATAAAACATATGTTTTCAGTTTCAAGGTGCCACATTGTTTAGTATTTTTTTTTCTTTTGAACCATCGAAAATTAACGACCTCAGTGTATTTGTAAACATGGTCACCGTTATGTAATTCAATACTTTCATTTGAATGGTCTCAGTCCAACGAATATTAAAGCCGAACTAGATTCTACTCTGGGGGAGTCTGCACCTTCGTTTACGACCATAAAATATTGGTGGCAGATTTTTAACGAGGTCATACGAGCTGCCAAGACAAACACCGTAGACAAACACCGTGGTCGACCAATTGAGGTGCCCACGCCAGAAACGGTTAAGAAAATCCACAAAATGGTATTGGATGATCGCCGGCTGAAGGTAAGTGAGCTAGGTGATATTACAGACATTTCAAAAAGTACTATACATCGTATATTGACCGAAAATTTGGAGATGAAAAAGCTGTGTGCAAGATGGTTACCGCATTTGCTCACAACAGAACAAAAACAACGTCGTGAAGATGTTTCTATAGAGTGTTTGGCAATGTTTCACAGTAACGAAGCCGAGTGTTTGCGTCGATTCGTAATCATGGATGAGACATGGGCCCACCACTTCACACCTAAGGCAAAGGAGCAGTCAAAACAGTGAACTGAAAGGGGAGAACCATGTCTAAAGAAGGGGAAGACAGTTCCATCTGCAGGCAAGGTCTGTTTTTTGGGCTGCACGTGGCATAATTTTTATTGATTATCTTCAAAAAGGAAAAACAATCAACGGCGAGTATTATGCGAGTATTTGTTGCAGCGTTTAAGTGATGAAATTAAAGAAAGAACGCCGCATTTGGCGAAAAAGAAAGTGTTGTTTCATCAAGACAATGCACCAGTTTACACATCCGCTATTGCGATGGCCAAAATCAATGACTTAAAAACATGCTGGTCCCTCTGGAATGTAAATGCGTTTAAATCTAAATTGCCCTCAAATGAAGAAATGTCTTCTTCTACTTTTACATTAATTTGTGATCTTATGGTATGAAAATAAAATAAAATGGTCAAATTTCGATATTAGATCCATGACTTCATGAATAAATTTACTGAGAATTACCGGTAGTTTTTTATTTTTCTGAATCGTCCTAATATTTGTATATATGTACAATGTACATTTTTATTTGTCCTTCACCTATGACTGTTCTAGTTCCTAGTATGCCCTTAACCAACCAACTAATATATGCGTTTGACTATAAACGTACATGTGTTGATATTATACTTATGTTATGTATGCGTTTACTTTACACACAGAAATATGTCAAGACACATATGGGAAATCGACCCTGCAAAACATGCGATTTGTCCCGGATGTGTCCGGGATCAGTCGCAAAGAAATATGCGACTAATACCACTTTTTATCCCATTCTATGAATTCCCTTTTGTTCGAGCTTGTCCTATGAAGAGACCAATTGTACCCTGTTATCAGGTCAGTCCATAAATTCGTGCGTTTCTCTTAGGTGGTTTTAAAATAAATAAAAAAGAAATTTTCAATATTTATTAATCAATAATATATTTTCCTGCATTATTTACAATGTCTTCCCAACGTTTAGGCAAATTTTTAATTCCCTGCTCAAAAAATTGTTTGTCGTTGGAGCCAAAATACGCGTCGATATCCCTTTTTATAGCTTCCTTTGAGGTGTAGCTCTTATTACTTAAATGGGACTCAAGTCAGTGGAAAAGATAATAATCGAAATCCGGAGAGTATGGTGGATGTGGCATTAGCTCCCATCCGAGCTCGTTCAGCTTGCCTAAGGTCTGTCTTGCGGTATGCGGACTTGCGTTGTCGTGGTGAAACAAAACTTTGCGTCTATTGACTAAAGACGGTCGATCTTTATCTAACCACTGACGTTTGCGAACAGGATTATGGTAAAGGATCCATTTTTTGTCCCCAGTAACAATACGATTCAAAAAACTTTCATTTTCAAGCTGGGAACACACATTCACTCTCTGCTGAAGGTTTGCCACGGAAAGTTTATGCGGAATCCATTTTCCCAGCTTTGGATCCTTGCTCAATTGAATTAGGTGCCTGTAAACTGTTTCATGTGATGAATTTAACCTTCCAGCCATCATATCGACTGTCAAACTTGGCTTCCACGAGTTCCAGCAAGGCGTTAGAGTTAAAGACCTTAGGACAACTAGAGCGTAGGGCATCCTCAACGTCACAATCATCAATTCGGAATTTGGAACACCACTTTTGCACAGTCCTTACACTCACGGTATTCTCCCCATAAGTTGCGTTTATTTCTGCAACAGCAGTTGTTGCATTTTATCCACTTTTATAGGAAAAAAAAAATACAAAATATGCTTCTTATACTCGTTCGAAGATTCCATTTTCCATTTTTTGAACAACGCGTACTTCTACCCCGCGATTAAAATCACTTGGTGAATACACAATACATCAGAGAAAATGGAAATAGTTTCTTTATCTTCCACGAATCATTTTTTGTATGTAAAAAGCGCCTACTGTGAAACTATTGAAAAAATAACGCACGAACTTATGGACTGACCTGAGATATCCGAACGGGCACAAAAACGGACTAGCCGCCTATACATGTACTACGGAAATTAACAAAGTGAGTTGCCAAAAATTGCTCTTTACAAGCAAATATATGTTTATGATTGCAAAAGATAGCTAAATGCTTATAAATATATTTATTATTTAAAAATTTATCGGCAACTCAACCCTCCCCGCACCTCAACCCCAACAGATCGATCAGCAACGAATTATTCTCCGATTGATATCTAAAGAGATTATTCCCGGATTAGTCTCTTTAGGGGTTAGTAGCACAATCTTTTGCAGGGTAAGAAAACGACATATACACGTGCACACAAAAACACATTCGCAATCAAATATTTGCATCACCAAAACATACATACCTACAATCGTTATAATCGTGCTAGCCAAATAGTACTGTGCATAGTAAGATCTTGAGTGTGCATGTAGTAAAACAGTTGTATTGCGAAAAAAACTAAAAACCCAAAAAACTAAAAGAAGAGAAAAAAGAAAAGAAATAAAACAATAACAAAAACAATAAATACAAAAGAATAAGATAAAAGTTTATGTTGTAAAATGACAAAATGGCATAAAATCTAAATGCAAACATGGGGCCATGGAATAGTTATGTACATACATATGTATTATATTATACTCGTACTTATGTCTGTACGTGCTATATATGATAGTATATGAACGCAGTATATACAATACATATTGAGCAAGTTACATGCATATATAATTTAAGTACGTACATATGTATATTATAAGATCAAAAATAAATATATTACATACAAGGTGCGACAATTATGTATTAAGACACGAACCATATCTCAGCAACCAAGCGCGCCATCTATATTTTGAAACTACAACCTTCCTCTACTAACTGTCAAAATTTCATGACATTTGGTTGATATTTAATGTTTATTGACATTCATTTTACAAAACACGTGTTCGTTTGATGTTGAAATTTTAACATGAAATTTAACATGAAGTTTAACACACAGCACTCATTGTTCGTCAATTTTTGGCTCGGAGTCAGGTCTGTGTGTTGAATCACCCGCCGTATTTACCTGATTTGGCACCGTGCGACTTCTTCTTGTTCCCAAAACTGAAATTGAAGTTGAAAGGATACTTTTTTGATGACATTCAGACCATACAACGGGCTTCGACGAGACCACTGGAAGCAATTCCGAAAAATAAGCTGAAACACGCGTTTGAATCACTATTAAATTGATGTAACGAGTGTATTGAATCAGGAGGAGAATATTTCGAATAAATAAATATACCGAAAAATTAGCAGATATCGTGTTTTAATTGTGTTCTAGGCAGTCTTAATACATAATTGTCGCACCTTGTATGTAGGTAGGTGTATACATGCAATGCAGGGTAAGCCTGTTATGATTGTGAATCGATAAACTTGCAAAAATTTAAACGTGTAGATTAGCATTATTCAAAATATTGAGAAGGCAGTCAAATAAGAGAAAATCCTTAACAGCAAAACATTGAAAGTGTAATAATCATAATACATTTTATTTTGATCATCGTAACGAACATCTCTAATACTACAAATAAGCTCCACATATAGAAAGTTCATTTCATTTTTCATCATGACGATCTCTATTTCCATTTGTAAAAGGTTCACCCTGTATATATGATTTATATATAGCTAAATTTGTGAATGTACAAAAAAAAAGGCATAAAATGAATAAAACGCCAACATATGGCGTTAAAGATGTGAACGTGTTAAGAATCCTTGAACTTTCTGGCTTAATGGTCGTCTTTTCTCATTCTCCATCTCTCTGTCTCTCTTCCCCTTTCGTTTTATTTCCTATCTTCTGTTAAAGACATGTAGGTATGTAGGTACATATATTTGTATAGATTTATACTGGGTTGTCCATTCGATGGCTCCAAAAAAAAAAAAAAAAAAATATGTGGCACTTAAAGCCCCAAAGGGCTCATTGGCCGAGCTTCTCTTCCATTACTGTTGTGCGTCTTAAATTTGGACAGTATAAGAAGGGACCTACTTATTTTAGCCGGTTCCGAACGGCAGAACACTTGTGACATCACTTTTTAGAAGCTTTTTCATGGCAAGTTGTTACTGCCGGAAGAATTGCCAATTGCTTGCCGACAGGTGGGTACCATTCGCAAGAAAAATCTTATCGATATTAAATTTGTTATGCATCAGCCGGGGATTGAACCACGACCTACAGATCAGAAGGCGAACACACTAACCACTGAGCTACGGCACCCACTGCTGGCTCCGAAAGTAAACATAAATAAAACACATGTCTGTTTAGAATTTCTAACAATTTTTTATATCAATATAATGTTTGGACCATGCCATTATGTGTGAAATACAAATATCCCCTACGGGATGGGGTGCTTGAACAACAGCGTGTGAATGATGATTTTTCGTATCGAATTTTCTTCAGCGATGAGGCTCATTTCTCGCATCGGCGATATGAATTGACCACCAAGATCGTGGGATTTATCACCGTTGGACTTTTCGTGCTTATACTAATAATCCTCAAACTCTTTACGCTTTGAAAACAAACATCCCTCAAGTTGTGGCCGAAATATTGTCCAATATGTGCCGGAGAGTCATCGAAATTACTTCACAAGGATCAAGTGAAGTAAGAGGTCCCGTGGAGGACATTTGAATGATGCTGTATTTCACATTGACAAGGTCCAAACATTATACTGAAATAAAAATTTGTTCGAAATTCTAAATAGAAGTGTGTTTTATTTACATTTACTTTCCGAACCACAAAATGGATAACCCTATATATGTATATGCATGCGTCATATTAATTTAGTTTAGTTAGCTTAGTAAGAATATATGCGTGAGTATAGTACAACCATGTGACAATAAAATAATAATGCACATAGGAGAAGCAGAAACATATATATTTAATTTTTAAAAAAATTGTTTAGAGAAATGTATGAAATCTTTGAGTCGATAGAACGATCAATATAATTCAATTTTTAAGGATGATATCATGTAAATGTTGACCACGGCTGCGCCTCAAAAGATTCATACGCTGGGTCCAATTTTGGCATACTCTCTCCAACATATCACCCGGTATGTCACGAATAAATTATTCAATATTGGCTTCCAGTGCGTCTCCCACGCGTCAACGTTACGGGCTTGTCGCTATAGACATGAGCCTTGACATAGCCCCACAAAATATAGTCTAAAGGCTTTAAATCGCATGATCTAGGCGGCCAATTGACAGCCCCAAACGTGAAATAAACTGTTCACGAACTCGCCTCTCATTTGGGCCATTGTTTCGCGTGCTGTGTCGCATGTGGCATGTGTCTTGTTGAAACCACATGTCAGCCAAGTCCAGCTCTTCCATTTTGGACAAAAAAAAAGTTTGTAATCATCGCACGGTAGCGCCCGCCATTCACAGTAACATTCCTGCCTTCGTCGTCTTTGAAAAAGTACGGTCCAATGATGCCACCAGCCCATAATTCACACCAAACAGTGCATTTTTCGGGATGCATTGGCATTTCTTGCAATGCTTCTGACTGCTCTTCACACCAAATACGGCAATTTTGATTGTTCACGTATCCATTCAACCAGAAATGAGTTTAAAAGGTTTTATACCCAAATCCTTCCGCAAAATTTTCCACATAGTGGAGTAACAGAGGCCCAATTGCTGCAAACAGCGCCGAATCGATAATTCACGGTCATCGACAACACTAACGGATACAGCTGCGATATTTTCATCTGTCCGCACTCTACGTTTGCGTGTTAGTAGTTTAATGTTTAAATTCAATAATCTGCAGGCGTTGTTCGTTTGTAAGTCGATTCATGGTTAAAATATAGACCAAACTGAACATGTTTGACAGTAACATGTTACACGAAAACAGCTGAGCTGAACAAAAATTATTTCCCTACATCAAATTTCTAGCAAAGAATTTGTATGGGGGCTACATAAAATAGTTGGCCAAATTACGTTGAAATACCTTAACATTTGTTCAAGTTATTATAAATCGATTATTTCGGCGAGGCTTATCAAAAATACACAATATATACTTTTCTCTGCCTCTAGAGCTTCCTTCAAATGGAATATAACCCAGTATTCTTGCAGGGTGTAACTAATTTCTTAAAAATCAGCATGTTCTACATACACTGTTGAACATAAAAAACCTTACTGATTGCATGCAAAAATGTTTATTTAAAAAGAGAATTTCGTTTCCCTTTTAAAATGTTTATTTATTAATTTTGTTATTTGATCTATCTTCTGCTCAAAAATAAAAGATATTTCTTATTTGGTTTAGAATCTTGTAGATACAGAACAGTCGCCAAAAAAAGGAAGCTGCTTTTATTGCACGGAGTATGATCATCAGGTTTTAATAAAAGCCGATGTCATTTCTAGGCCTTAATTTCCTTAAAATGGTTAAAAAAATCTTACCAAGGAACCTACATTTGAAATAATTGCAACTTAATTGTGAATAATAAATACTAGTTCAGTGGATTTAATCTCCTGTTGAAGCACCACTTTAATATCGAATGATATTTCTGTCGTACGGTACCCACCTGTCGGCAAGCAATTGACAATTTTTCCGGTAGTAACAATTTGCCATGAAAACGGTTCGAAAAGAACTCTGTCATCTCACAAGGGGTTCTGCCGTTCGGAATCGGCTAATATAAGTAGGTCCCTTCCAATACTGTCGAAAATTTTACACGTACAACAGTATTGGATGAGAAACTCCGACAAAGGACTTTTCCGGGCCTATAATTGCCACATATTAATTTTTTTTTTATATAAATAGAATCAATTTAGCAATCCTTATGTAGCCATTTAAAATATTCAGGGATCAGATTTAAATAAGAAACAAGTAAAATTGAAATATATACAATAGAAATCGTTAAACCATACCGGTTGTATTGCTTAAAAATAATCTAAAATCATTTTAATTTGCGAGAATAATAATGGAAAAGAAATGAGATTATATACATACATTTGCTAGGGCTGTGCGATTGTTTATTCAAATTTGATTAATTAACATGCTGATTAATAAATTATTCGATGAATCGTAAAACAAATTATTAATTAAACAGTAGTTTGATTATTGAAAAAAAAGCCCATAGATTTTCTTGGTTTTAGGAATAAAAAATTTCAAAAGCCCTATTTTTAACTTTGAAAAACTACCTGTCTACTTTGTGTTGATAAAATATCATACATATTTTGAACATTTTTTTAGAATTTCCATTTTTGATTAATCAATTTTAAACAAAAATTGAATTAGTCGAATGGATTAATCATAATTTTGACATGTATCTTCATTTCCAGATCATCCGTTAAAAATAACTTATACGCATTGTGATTGCACGTAAATAATTTATATTGTTGCTTTTATTTTTGCTATTCTTATTCGCCCATCACATATGCACTTACGTAACATATGTACAAAACGTACCAAATGTAGCCAACATTTGAGATTTACAAACATACATACATCGTTTTTTTATGATTATTAAAAATGAAAACTAAAAGAAAACAAACCTCCGCATAATCGCAACATTTTACAACATGGCCAAGGCGACTGCCATAATAAATGTAGCGCCGACCATTGCATAACCAGTTGAATAAACTTCTTTAATTTTTAAGAAAACACCAGTGTCCCAAAGTAAATGACGAACACCATTACATGTGTGATAGGCCATGGGGAAGGCAAGTATAAACTTTGCCGCTAGTAATACACCGGAGCTAAGCTGAAGTCCGTCGATCATGGTAATGTAGTGTGAAACATCGTGTGAAGACATCAAAGCACCAAAACCCAATGCCCAAGCATATACGCTTAAAGCCATGCCGGTACCACGATGTGTAATCGAAAGCATCGAGGTCAATTGTGGTTTGTAAATGGTCAAATGAGGCGACATCTCACGTCCCAGGCGTATATTCTTATCATCGTAAGATTCTAGTTTGTCGCCTGTAGGATGAACAACTCGCATTGTGATTTGTCTGATTGCTGATGGAGCTTGCATTTTTTGAATGCCCTGGCGCAGAGCAGGCGAACGGATTAGAGAACGTGTTAAGGCATACCTGAAATATTCAGAATTTTCAGCAAGTTTTTACATAAATATATCCCAATTCTTACATTTTGTTCAACTAGATTTCGTTTCGTCTATCCTTCAAATATTTTCAGCTGTTTGACAATTGTGTAAAAATTTATATACAAACTTCCAACTATTAGTTAATATTGGCAACGCCAACCTATCATTTTCAATACAATCTATTACATTCTAAATCGAAATGCAATGTTCATACTGGTATTCATAATTACAAATACTGGTTGTATGTCATCGAAGTAGGTACTCATTTTTTTTAGAACTGTCAAATTAAGTTATTAGCGAAATCTATTACAATTTCAGTTCATCAAATAACTGTAGTCGCCATCTCACTTTTCTTTCTTTTTCGCTGTTGAAGTTGAGCGCGTGGCATACGTACTCGGTCCCGCATTGTGCGTTTCGGTGTGACTAATTTTAGATCAAGAAAAATAGTCTTTAATTTATTTTAAACTTCGTCAAAGAACTACAAAAACACATACGCAAACATGAAGATCTACAAGGATATCATTACTGGTGATGAAATGTTCGCCGACACCTATAAAATGAAGCTGATTGATGATGTAATTTACGAAGTATACGGTAAACTTGTCTCGCGTTCTGATGGTGAGATTAGGATCGAAGGCTTCAATCCATCTGCCGAGGAAGCTGACGAAGGCACCGAATCCAACGTCGAGACTGGCGTAGATGTCATCCTTAACCATCGTTTAGCAGAATGCTTCGCCTTTGGAGATAAAAAATCATACACACTCTACCTGAAAGACTATATGAAGAAAGTATTGGCCAAACTAGAGGAAAACTCGCCCGATCAGGTTGATGTGTTCAAAACCAACATGAATAAGGTAATGAAAGAAATTCTCGGCCGATTCAAGGATTTACAATTCTTCACCGGTGAATCAATGGATTGCGATGGTATGGTAGCTATGTGCGAATACCGTGACATCGATGGGACCAGCACGCCCGTGGTCATGTTCTTCAAACATGGACTCGAGGAAGAGAAGTGCTAAAACTGACAACAAATATAAACAGTTTTTTTTTCTCAACATACATAATTCTTTTAGTTTGAATTTTTTAATATTAATAACCATATTTCCATATAAAGAATACGTTGACGGAAATTTCACGAAATTTCTCAGACATTAATTCTTTTTTTTTTTTTGTTTTTTTCCCTCATTTTTACAAAATTATACCTGCTATACATATGCTCACATATATTTACTTATATATTTTTGAACTTTGTATATTGTATATCATAGAAGAGCAATTTATTGTAACTAAAATCATTTATTATGTATTTTAATTATTTGTACGGAAATTTAGTAGCTACTCTTCTCAAAAACAGCATATTGTAGTTGCATGTACAATATTGAAGCATATATTAACATCAAAAGAACAAGTCAAAACAGTTGCTAATAATTTGTTATATGTAATTACAATAAAAGTCGAGTAAATTTAATTTTTATACAATTTTTGGTTCATTCAATTGATTTGATTAAGATGAAAAAAAGATATTGTAAAAAACCAAAAAGAATATTTAAAAATCTTTGCGGACAAATTAAAAGAAACCATACGAAAAACAAGACGACATTGTTTTATTTTTATCATAAACAATATGGCAATAATACAATTGCAATTTTTATTTAGTAAATAGTTGAGTCATGAAAGTGCAGCAGAAGAGACAAAGCGCAGAAAAAAAGGCGTTCAATTTAATTTGTGGAGTGCCTTGAACTTTGCTTTCTCACATAGCTGCGACATTCATCCACATATTTCTAGGGTAGTTTCTGACATGTCTGCCCTATTTTTGATGTATTTTTCTTTGTCAACATCGTTTCATTACGAACTCAACTCGTCCGCAAATATGAATTCTAACCTCAAATGTTGGAACTGGCGTCAATGAAATGCTATATTTTTGCACATTTATGTGTACGAGTATGTATGAATGTATTTGTTCTTCTATGTGGAGCATATTATAGTTATTGTTGCTTTTGTAAACAAACTAGTGAATACTAGATTCTGTGAAAGGAATTACAAAATTTTTGGCGAAAATACTTGTTGCAAATGGATTTCACTTAAATCATACACACCACCCCATGTAGCTGAAACGAGAAATACATGCGCAGCATCACACACTCATACGTACAATTTGTGAAAGTAGAACAAAAAAATGCAATGACTAATGCGCGTAAATGCAATAAATTTCTATTGAAAATTTTCATAGGTACTATAGTTAACAAAGAATAGTTGGTATTTTTTGGACAAAGAAAGAACAAATTTACTATGAAAAAAAATAAGGATAATTTTATGGGTACTATAGGTAAACAATTCACAGTTTGTGAAAGTAGAACAAAAATGTGCAACGACTGATGCGCGGAAATGCAGTAGATTTTTATGGGTCAACTTCCTAGGTACTATAGTTGACAAAGAATAATTGGTATTTATTTAATAAAGAATACAAATTTTCTACGAAGAAATTTGTGCATTCTTCTAAGAAGTACATATGTATGTATGTATTCTTTGAATGGTGTACTTTTCCAAAACATTAAATTAATGGTGCGATTAAACAAAACGTATCGGTGGATAAGGAACAACTGTTCCGATATATTTCCTACGAAAGCTATACCTGCGATTTGGCATAACGTTTTGGTAGGTAACGTAACATTGGAATCTGTAGAAATTCGATTTTCATGGAGCAAAATGAATATTTTTGGCCCATAGTTATAGTTAGAATCGGCTTTTTGAGAGATTTTTGTATGAAAAATATATCAAACAAGACGATTCTAAATTTAATATGGTTCTGGTTGTGCTTACTTTATAGTGCGATTAGTCAACACGTATCGGTAGGAAACGGATCAGCTGTTCCGATATATTTCATACAAAAGCCATAAGAGAATCGAAACGGATTGGTAGGTAACGTAACATTGGAATCTGAAGAAATTTTCTCTATCATATTTCTATTTTATACTAAACCTAGCTATCTCTTTCCTACTTATATAGCGTATGGACTGAGCTATTCGTGTTGACTAATCGCACTCCGGTTTTCACATTAGTTTACTTTACTTTCTGTTACATTACTTGTTGACTACCTGTTTAATGAGTTTTGTGTGTAACCGATTACTCAACGCCGTGCAGGACATAGAAAACTGTTGATTTTTGATTTCTGTGCTATATACATTACGATTTACATTTGGAAAAACGAAAAGAATAATTAATTATTTTATAAAATAGATATTTTTGAATGGTAAATTGTTTTTATATTATTTTAGAATGATTGATGATAACAAAAAAAGTCTGTACACTTTGCAGAGGATAATCACTCCCCTATTTCATATACGCTGCCTGTCTATCCCCTGCACTGCTAAGAAATAAAGGCTAAAGAAATAAATAAAGAAAATTTATTTGTGATACCGATTGAGGGAGTGAGGTTTAGGAAATCTGATTTACAATATTTCTTCCTACGGTCAAGGACCACCCTAATGTAGATAATAAAATATCACATTCAAATGCATAAAACGTGTACTATGGAGGTGCTATATCTGTTCGCACGAAAATACATATAAAGGGAGAGCGCAATCACCACACGCGGACATTATAGAGTTCCACTTTAAGCATAACCAGCGCTTAACTTTGACTATAATTACGGGCCTTTTCTTTATATTTTATTTTAAACCTAACTATATTTAGTTCTTATCCCTATCTATCTCTATTATTCCTAGCTATCCCTATTATCCCTATCTATCCGTGTTGACTAACCGCACCCGGCAAATCGGTATTTTGTATTGTTACCAGTAATAAGCTGATTCTGATTAATCGAATAATTTCAATTTTCAAATATTCAAAATCATTATTATTCGAATAATTTCATATTTGATTAATTGAAAATGTTGATTAATCAAAATTTTTGAAATTCCAATTCCATTGTAGTATATCAATTCAAATAAAACCGGCGCAATTGCACTAGTTAACACGACGCTCGTGCATGTATTTTGGTGTTTTTGTATTGACGGACCTCAACCCAAACTTATGAACGATTATTTAAAGTATATACCGATCCTTCACCATCACAGAACACATCGTTTATTCTAGGACTGATAAATTTAAACGTGGCCGTACAAGTATTAAAGATGGCTATTAAAGACTGCTAGAACAAGAGAAGTCGTTCAATAAGTCCATGATAATGTATTAGATGATCGGCAGTGACAGTTGTTGTTGTTGTAGTAGCACAAATATGGAAATGCTTTGTTTTGTTCCCGTACAAAGCATTTCCGCATTCTGATGAGGTGAATGGACCTTGGTCGACCACGACTGGGATGTAGTTGGCGCGAACGAGAATAGAACATATTTTGCGTGAAGAATTGACGATGAAAAGGTATTTTGCAAGATGGTTGCAGAATTTTCTAACAATTGTACAAAAATGTCTTCAAATGCGCATTTCTCAAGATTGTTTGTGGCGTTTTATGCAGAATAGAATAAATTTCAAGCGTCGATTTATAACTGCTGGTGAAACCTGAATGCATCCAACAAAGACGACAGAGGACAGGAATGATTACGCCAACAGTCTTTTGGGACTACAAAGGTGTTTTGTTGGTCAATTATTGTCAGAAAGGTAAAACGATAAACTCAGAGTATTGCTCAAGCATTCCCAATCAATAGGATGTTCAAATTCATGAAAAAAAAAATAATTTAGCTAAGACAAAAATCATTTTTCATGAATACAATTTTGACTATAGCTAAATCAACGAATTAACGTACAAGATTTGGCTTCCAGCGACTATTATTTCAATAAAGGTATTAAATTGTTGGGTCTACTTTGGTACAGGTGTATTGAAGCAATGGGAAATTATATTGAAAAATAAAACATTTATCGAACCAAAATTAATTGTCTTTCATTGCTAAGAATACCCCCTAGTTTAGCCATCATCAATAGAATTTACAACAGCATACTTTCAATTAGTTGCCTAGTTCTTAGAAAAAATATTAAATAAATGTTTTAGTATTTTACATAAGACTATTTGGTATTTCGTTTATTATTTACAGTTAATTGTAATTCTACTTTATTTTATTTATATTTGTTTCGCGATTGCTCGATAAATATGTGTATCATCAAATTTGAAATTTTCGTTTCAGTCGAAAATGTATGCGATGCTACATTTTATTTTATTTTGTTCTATTAATTCGATGTAAATCGAAATTATTTATAATTTGTAATAATCACTATGTTGTATATGCTAATCTGGAATGGTTGTAACTATTTTTTTTTTCTTGCTTTTTTTTTAAGTTATGTAAATTAATATAAATTCATTAAGTGTAATAAAGAAAATAAAAATAAATATCTAATGATAACATTGCATATATACATAGCAGCTTGTACATATAGTTCTTAGAGTACAATTAATATGGTTCTGGTTGGTGTGGCAGAGTTTTACTACATATGCATAGGTATAACATTTTTTTTTTATTTAAACGGATAGTCAACTAATTACATCTGGTTCCTGTTATTGCAGCTTTTAGGTAACAATGTAATGTAGTGCATTGTGAGTTTTTCTAAAAAACAATGTTCCTTGTGGCGATCACTTTCTATCACACATAATCAAGTTGAATATAGATTTGCTTTACACCCACTGACTCAAATATCATACGAGCATGTGTCACCACATATTTGGGATCGACATTCTTTGAGACCTCCAGCTTGATAGCACCCACATAAATATCAGAACAAAGTGTCCAAAAGTGTGGCTCCTGCACTGCGTACACACCTGCCAAGCCGGTCACCTTCTGATAACATTGTGCCAGTGAACGATCAAGCGATGATGGCTGCCGTTGCATTAATATCAATATAGATTCCTTAATTAAACCCAAAACACTTAGTGCAATCAATAATGCAATGAATATAGAGCATATTGGATCGGCAATCATCCAACCGAACATTTGCATTAGCACCGCCGATACGATGACACCCACAGAACCCAGCGTGTCGGCTAAAATATGCAGGAAGACACCGCGCATAATTTGTGAATTATTACTGGAGATATCAATATTTGAGCTTCCATGTGAATGATTATGATCGTGTGAATGTCCGTGGCCTTAGTAAATATATATTCTAATTTAGAAAAAAAAATTATCAAGAGATGTGATCTGGCAAAAAATACCTCCGTCCAATAACAACGTTGTTTCATGATTATGATTATTCATATCAATGTGATTAGTTGTATGTGAATGAGAATGACCATGACCACCACCACCACTGGGACCATGTGAATGACCATGTCCGCCGCCACCACCATGCGAATGACCGTGTCCATGTTGAAATGCATAGATGCCCACCAAATTAACCAGCAGCCCCAGCACCGAAACAATAAATAGGCGCTCGTGCTTTACCTCTGGCGGTTCAATTAGTCTCTCCACGCCCTCGGACAATATAAAGAATGCAATAAAGAGCAGGAAGAGACTATTTACAAAACCCGCCAGAACCTCTGCACGTACATAACCATATGAGAACTTATCGTTCGCCTTCCATTTCGTAATTACTGAGGCTGCCAGACCAGCCAATAGACCGGTACAATCGAAGAACATATGGAAAGAGTCTGAGATCAAACCTAAAAAAGAGAACAACATAAATTATCATATCTACGAATATAAAACACTTATCAGCTAAAAACACAATGATGTGTTAATCTTAATGATATATGAAGCTTACCTAAACTATTCGTCAGAATGCCATAAAAAAGCTCCACGAAAGCAAAACTCAAATTCAACAAGAGAAATAGGAATAAATTACGCGAATTACGGTCCGAGAATATAAGGCGCTTCCAACCATTAAATTTCTCCTTCAGGCGATAAGCTATACTGCTACGGTCCTTATGAGTCAGAGGTAACATTGTGATTATGGCGGACGATATATGAGTGTTCCTGAAATAAAAATCATTTCAATATTTGCATACGTGGAATTATCAACACTTGTGTTTACCTGACCTGCCGATTAATCCCTTCAATCTTGTGCAAATACAAAAGCTACCTATCAATATGCCGATTGATTCATTCGCAACCTCGTTAGATTGATTCAATTGGTTTCTTGACTCCTTGATCAACAAGTCTCCTAGTTTTCGGTGCTTTTCCGCCTTCTATTAACCTACGATCTATTGAAATTCTTTTAATTTAAACACATTTCATTCAGATTTACTTAAAAAATACTCCATATTTTTGCTACAAGAACAGTAAAAAGTCACTTCCAATCTGACGTTTATTTTGATGACAACACACATAAGCAAAAACCCTTTGACAGTTCCAGCTGTGAGAAAGTAACAAAAATACAGTGATGGCACATGCAATTTTTTTTCATATTTGTGTTCAATTAATGTCTGAATTGAACACAACATATGCATTTATTTATGTATTTACATTTTAAAAAAAACTATTTGTAATTGAATAGTAATTCTTAGCATATATTCAATTGAATTTGTTAGGTTGAAGTAAGAATTGTAACATATTTCTACGAAGTGTTGCTTCGAAAAAGCCATAATTATTCTATAATATTATTATAAGTATTAGACACAAACCGGAAACAGCTTGACTATTGTTCAATGTAAAATGTCAAAATTACGAGGATAAGCTGTCAGAATTTTACTTTCAAATTGTGGTAGTATTGATAATTTCCTACCTCCATCTTTTCGCGTTGAAGTTTTCGAGATGGTAAGTCGTGTGGTGTAAATTTTATGTGAAAATTATTTGTTTTATCATAAAAGATTTTTCAAGAATTTGTTGCGATTGATTAACTAATATGTGAATTGTGTGCATATGCATAATAGCAAACAAATTGCTCATTTAAAGTGTTCAGTGCGTTGCACATGGTTGACAGGCTGCATTTTTATATATGAAGATCAATCAACAAAGTGCTATTTATACCATAACCTCAACTAATATATTGGATCATTAATTCTATAATTCTATTGTTATTATGCTTGTAGCCGCCAAAGAAGGACGCAAAATCATCGGCTAAACAGCCGCAAAAAACTCAAAAAAAGAAGGAAGGAAGCGGCGGCGGTAAGGCCAAGAAGAAGAAGTGGTCCAAAGGCAAAGTCAGGGACAAGTTGAACAATCAAATTCTCTTCGATAAGGCTACGTATGAGAAGTTGTACAAGGAAGTACCACAATACAAATTGATCACACCATCTGTGGTGTCTGAACGTTTGAAGATACGTGGATCTCTTGCTAAGAGGGCTCTAGTAGAATTACGTGATAAAGGTAGGTCTATAAGCATATGACCGATTTCCATACGAAATATTTTATTCCAAACTTAGTCGGATAAAAACAACCAGTACGATAAAGATTACTTCTTCCGCTCGTTTATATTTTCTATCTTTAATTTCGACTTTGAAATGAAAATGTTCCGTATGGAAATTACAGAAATAGTAACTAATTATAAATGGATTGGAAAATTTTATAATTATATTTTTTGTTTTCCAGGTTTGATTAAGCAAGTAGTGCAACACCATTCCCAGGTCATATACACAAGAGCAACAAAGGGTGATGATGCGTAAACATCTTGCCTTTGAGACTTTTTACAATTATAACTTCTTATTGTATATTAAAATGATTTAGGGGATGAAATAAAACATCTTTTTTAAATATATTGTATTATTAAATTATTTAAAAAGTAGATTTTTGAGAGTTTCCCATCAATGGAAACAAACACACGAGTTGAAACTAAAGGGAACAGTTTCTGTCATAAGGTGCAGTAAAGAGAAGTCGGAATTAAAATAGGCTTTTTGACAGATTTTGTATGGAAAATATTTATTTATTTATTTTTAATTCTTACAGCTTAATACTAAGCCTAGATTTAAGACTAAAACAAATAACATTTAACTTAACGAATCGGAGCCGTAAGTGTATGCGCATATAGTTTTCTTTTAAATATTTCAATTTGAGTACAGTTTTTTATATCATTAGGAAGCTCATTAAAACATTTAAGACCTTTATAAATTAGACTGTTTTGATCAGCTGCTGCTCTAAAAAAAGGAAGTCTAAAATCATTTCTATTTCTAGTATTGATCATACGAACTTCTCTATTATACACCAAGACTTCTGTTAGATATTCAGGCAGACTACCTAATTTCATATTAAAAATAAAAATCATAACAAAATAATAAATTTTCTGCTTCACACTTAGCCATCCTAACGCGTTTAACATTAGTGATGTTGGAGTATCTCTTCTCTTTTTTAAGATAAATCTCATCGCTCTGTTCTGCATTTTTTGAAGATTATTTAATAATTGATCTGATATCACAAAAAGAATACTTGGATAATATATGAAATACGGTTCAATTATAGATTTATATACTAATACTTTATACTCTGTTGACAAAAATTTACATGTTCTTTGTAAAAAACGGATTTGTTTCGCAATTTTGTTTCTTGTGATGTGTATGTGATCAGAAAGCTTTAACTTATTGTCTACTAAAACTCCTAGATACTTTATTTTATCTACCTCTTCAATTCTTTCATTCTTAATTTTTAATTCAGATGAGTTTATTAAATTTTTCCTACTAATGACCATATATTTAGTTTTATCTATGTTAATTTTAAGTTTATAATGACATAACCATAAATAGAGATTGTCTAAATCTTCTTGCATTTTTTGAAAAGCAACAATTTCATCTTTTCCACTAATCATCAATAACGCGTCGTTGGCAAACAGTTTAATCTCACAATGTTGCAATACTGTGGCTATATCATTAATGTATATAAGGAATAACACTGGCGCCAAGACCGATCCTTGTGGAAGCCCTATATTAACTGCTAGTTCATTGGATATTGTAGAATTTATTAATGTTCTTTGTCGTCGATTTGTTAAATAACTTTTAAACCATCTCAATTCAAGATTTTTGACACCAATCATATCTAGTTTGTCCAGCAGCAATAGACGGTCAATTGTTTCAAAGGCTCTTTTCAGGTCTAGAAACACTGCTATTATCGAGTTTTTTTTATTAAGTTCATTTTTCCACTCATTAATTATCACATTTAGGGCTGTTTCACATGAATGTTTCTTCCGGAATCCGGATTGTTGGGGTATAATTACTTTATTAGCTTCTAAATATTGCACAAGTTGTTCTTTTATCACAGTCTCAATAATTTTTTCGTCGATTGGCAAAGTGTTTATCGGTCTCAATTCATAGGCTTTTATGGTATTTTTAACTTTTTGAATGGGTATAATTGTAGATAGCTTCCATATATCTGGTACAACACCATTTCTGATGCTTTCATTTATGATGTTTTTATAAAAACAGCCGATATAGTCAATTGCATCTTTTATTACACCTTCCGATATTAGTTTTTTACCGCCAATTTTGTTTCGGAATTTTTTTTTACTATATTAACTACAATTTCTGCCGATGTTTCGGTAAACTTTAATGCAGTATTTAATGTGTTATAAGAGTTATTAGAACTATATTGCACCATTTCTATATTATCACGGATCTCGGTTATACTTTCGACAAAAAACTTGTTAAGGCCGTTAGCAATTTCACGTTCATTTTTTAGAAGCACGTTATTTATTTCTATGTTTATGATCGGTTTGTTGTCTTTTTTTAAATAAATCGAGTCTTTTAAACATTTCCACATTTTTTTGCTATTATTTTTATTTATATTTATTTATAAATATATAATGGCAGAATGGCATATAATGGAAGAAGGCATCGATTGATTCTCCAGTCTGCTGCCGACGGTCAACCAGATTTCGCATGACGTCAAAATGGGACCAATTAGTACGATATCTTCGTAATAGAGCTTGGCGCAGTGTCGGCCAGTCACGAACTTCCTCGGTTCTAACGTACAGCCAGTAACACTCCTTAGCCTCGCCGGTCAGCAGCTGGTGGATTTCTCTGATGACCTGATCCCACTCGCAATCATACCGAGCCTGCAAATACTCTACTCTGAACACGAAGTCTTCAACCGAGAGCCTCTCCTTGTTGCCGTCAAATAGTATACACCATTTATCCAACGGTAAGTATCTGGATGTGTACTCACTCTCACGGTCTCTACTTCTTCTTATTTGCCTTTCAGCCCCTCCGAATATGTGCTGGCCAGCGGTTGCATCATGTGGTGGCGGTCCATTGGCGTTAGTGGAATTCTCAGCCTGAGCAAATCTATTTTCGTTGGTTTGTTGTCGCGGTATCAGTCGTTCATCCAGCTGTCTAAATCCAACATCAATGCTCTCTTGCAACCGTTGATTTTGTTGTACCTGTATTGACAGCACTTTTAGTAGCTGCGACAACTCATTAGTCGGAGGCGCTGCTGAACCTGATTGAACTGGAGTCGTTCTTGGTATGGCTGCTCTACTTTCATTTTGAGCATTTTGTGGCACGATGATGGACCCGACATATCAATGAAATTTTGTTGTTCCATCTCCTCTCTGGATCTCGAGGGCGATCGTTCTACAGGCATTTCGGTGGCTAACTGATCTTCCAATCGTCGACGAGCGTCTGAATCAATACTCCGTCGCCTTCGTCTGTGTTCACGCCGCTTAGCCGCGCTGCTCATCCAATATATCGACAAAAAAAATGGTAAATGTACACGTATGTCGTGTCGTATTACAAAAGCAAATTTCAATTTAAATAACTTTTGTAAACCGTAAGGCGCTTCTTCAGACACACAATAACCCAAACAAAACGACTTCCAATCTATAATATTTTCCTTAATTACTAATATGTACTTATATCTAAAAGATTTACAATGGTTTTAATGTATTTTATTTATTATTCTTAAACTAAATGAAAACATAAAACGTACACGATTAAATTTTAACTTATATATTGCTTAACTAATATCAAATTTAAATTGTATATATTATTTGTATATTTCGTATATATCTATTATATTATTTATTTTAATTCAATTTGTATATTTTATTTTATTTTCAATTGTATCCTTTGTTCTTATGTTATTTCAATTATATATTCACTTCTAATTTTTTTTAACATATATGTATATACTTCAACTCTCTAAATATTATGATTTTATATTTACTAATTTAAATTTGATTTTAATTGTTTTTCTTTCTTATTATAATTTTAGGGGGATTCATGGAAATGGAACGTAACTTGTGGCCTCACTCTCGACGTTCACAACTGATCAACACACAATATAATTCATGATGAGCATATGTGACTTTAAGGTAACTACATCCCACAACCACACAAAAAAAAACAACATATACTAATTCGTGCTCTATTCCAAGCAGATTCATCATCATCGACCTTCAGATGAACGCCTCAGAACACCACCCCCATACTACAAATGTGTCTCAAACCGACAACACTTGGACATTGTTACTGGGTGCACCTATGGCATGGTGACTAATCCATCCGACCATCACCACCCAACAACACACGAGCCACGAATCACTACGATATCTATATGTAGACATTGCTGACCGGTGCAATCAGGATTCAGCTTATACTGCTGTCCAGGCCAACCAGCATCAACAATGCCCCACATATACACATACGATTTATAATTCCCTACAATCAACTCCACAACTAAATCACGTGTTTTCTTCCAGGTATATTTCACAGCCACATTTTTTATTTATTATATTTCACAGCCACTTTGATGTCAGTGCATCTCACTACGGTGCGCGATGGTGTCTGGATTCGATTCATATCCGACCGATACAATTGGCCTCTTGACTCCATCGCCATGCCAAGACATCTGCCGCCGGATATGCCCCTCATCCATGACCACCCATTCGCTATGACCCGAATGCCCCTGACCTTCAGACTGTATGCACCCATGAACCTCCAGACTGTATGCATCCCTGAACCTTCAAAACTATGTATGTCCCTCCATAGGTACACCATAAACAAAAACGAAACATAAAACAAAAACTCGTATCTCGTGGTTTATGCCCCACGTTGGGCGCCATTATAATAAATATAAGATAAAACATTTTAACGGTAGAATGCGTTCTAAAATTAACACTTTACTAAGCCTTAATCAACTTAAAATACAATTTTAACCTTCCAGCATTAAGCGGCTTCTCTCTCGGGGAAGTTACGCTATCAATGCTTTGCTTTTTTTTTTTTTTGTTTTGGTTATTGTTTATTATTATTATAAATGAAAATAAAAGTTTATTATTTATGTTTTAAAAGAATGTCGAGCGAATTGTTGTAAATTTAACCTTTAATGTAGCCCCAAAGAAAGTAGTCTAATGGTCTAATGGTCTAGGTCACTTGACCTAGAAGGTGGTTCAACGGTACCATTATTTTAAATAAGGCGATCTGGCAATTTTTAAACCAAATGTTCTGAATATTAGTATTATTCAGTTCATTACATTACATAAATTAACCAACAAATTTACCCCCATCGCATTACTTTTACAGGCATTGTATAGAAGCGCTTAAAAAAGGAATTGTATGAAAAAGGAGGGATAATTCTTTCTTAATCATTTAGACAATATATATCCTCGGTTGGGTTGTTACTACTTATCGGTTTTTCTCATGTGTAGTTCGTTCAAGTTCATGTAATTCATTTTATACTTTTTTTAGTTCGTCCTTAGACTGATGGAGTCTCGTCGATGATTGAGAATTGTGAAAAGCATATATTGAATTTATTAAGAAGAGAAATTTGTCACTGGTTTACAATTTCAAAATTATTTTTTTCGGACGAAATTCAAAGAAAATAATACACTCTTTCAATGTCACTAAAACGTTTTGCATTTTGTAAAGTAATCTGTTTAACTTCAAATAATAGAAATTTGCAAAATGTAGTGTTTATAATGAAAATGTTTATAAATATCTACTGCAAAATGTCAAAACTTCGAAGAAACGTCAAGCGCGAAAGTTGTGGAGTTTATCGCCTGAAAAGCCTGTAAAGCCTGAACTACTTTGAAAACCGCAACGCCTGAAAAACCTTGTATGGAGCTTCAGCTTACGGCCTACAAGACGCAAAAAGACCTTTTTTTATGCCTTTTCATGTGGTTTTTCTACTACTTATATCCAAGTAGTAGATAAAGATAGTAAACTCATGATCCAATTAGAGATCATATTGTAAGAAGAAACAGCCATATTGTAAGAACAAACAGCTGATTACTTTATATACAGATGACGTTTCTTGTGTGTAGAAAAATGTAAACAAACTTTTTATACACGGAACGATACGTCATCTGTGTATAAAGTCATCAGTTTTTCATCATTATTTTTTTCTCGCACGTGAATTGTCATAACCTTATCTCTTTGAATAATGACATAAACGTAATTATACAGTTCTCGCTTCTCCTAAATGCATTAACAAGATTATGAAAAATTGAATTATCATGAAGTATCACGCGAACTTTACCCAAAATTTCAACGCTAAATTCAAATTAAAAGGAGCTGAGAGTGAAATACTGGAACTAGAAAAATTGAAATTTATATTATATGTACTTGTTTAATTTAAAAAATATTGGATTATTAATTAATTCATGAGTTTTACCTTAAATTTAATTATTCAAGTGTGTATGTCGGGCTTTGTGTACATGATGAAAAGAAAGTTTTTTATAGTTAAACTAATATACGGTAGGGGGCAGTGCAAGCAATTGCTGTCATGTGATGAGCAAATTTTTCACATCAGTCACCTGTCATACCTAAGTATTTTCAGAATTTGTGAGTGTTTCTTTGCTAATAATTTATGGAGTTTGAGCTCTATATTCACAAAACAATCACAATTCGATAACGATAAATATTTTACATAAATTACAGACCTGTGGAAAATCAAAAATGGCCACATCGATACGTAGTGTAGTTGGTCAAACCTTCGGGGGGCTTTTTCTGATCACTGCTGTTATACTTATCTTACAACAAGTGCTAACAGGCAAGGGTGAGCGGGTCAGTGTTGGCTGGTTCCTCGCCACAACGTCACCATACATGTGGGCATGTCTTGGCATTGGATTAGCTGTATCATTATCTGTTGTTGGAGCTGCCCTTGGTATACATACTACGGGCACGAGCATTGTTGGTGGTGGTGTTAAAGCGCCTCGCATCAAGACGAAAAATTTGATTTCAGTAATTTTTTGCGAAGCTGTCGCCATTTATGGTTTAATCACTGCCATTGTCTTATCTGGCTTGCTGGAACAATTCAAAATGGAGACGGCACTCAGTAATCAGCAAATAATGAATAATAATTGGACTGCAGGTTACGTCATGTTTGGTGCTGGTCTGGCCGTCGGTTTGGTCAATCTGTTTTGCGGCATTGCAGTCGGTATTGTGGGGTCAGGTGCTGCATTGGCGGATGCCGCTAATTCTGCACTTTTTGTGAAGATTCTAATTGTAGAGATTTTCGGATCAGCTATTGGTCTCTTCGGATTGATCGTTGGAATCTACATGACATCTAAAGTGAAGATGGGTGACAAGGAGTAAATAGCAACATGGGCTAACGCACCAATTAATTCATCTGAAGTAAGCAACTGCTGTATTTCTCTGTTCCTTTATTCAATCTTTTTTACAACCGTCCCCATACACTGGGATGTTGATATTTTCATATATAAATTTAATAATTATTAAGCATCAGTATATGTATATGCCCAATCATTCCATATAATGTATGCCTAATTTTGATGTTTACATTTTCTATAATTTTCGGAAATGCTGCTGCAAAAAGTTTTCAAATTTAAAATGTAATGAAGAGCAGAGAATCAATCAAGTCCTTCTTACAACTAAAATGGTTATAGAAATTACAATACATTAAAAACACACAACGGTTCAGATATAACAGTTTCTCCAAAAAATTTTCGAACTTGTGCAGTAAACTGATAATTGTTTCTTCTTCAAGTCATTGTATGTATGTTGGCCTACACGATAATATGACTTAGTTACAGTGTTAATTTGAATAAAGTCCTATGTTTTCTTAATTTATGTGATAAATTTCCTTAGCACACATTTAACTTCAAACTCAGCATCTAATAACATCCAACCAATTACAATAAAATGTGTGCTCGATGAAATTTTTATACATATAGTTATAATTTTAACATTTTGTTTTTGCATATGTATGATTATTCATATTCATACATAGATGTATGTACCTTTATATTCATAAATTAGTATTATAGTGACATATGTATATTCATAATCGATTGTAATAAATTGTTTATTTCGAAACTATAAATTTATGATAAAATGAAAACCCAAAAATAAAATAAATATACTGTTTGTTCTCACACCTAAAATTTTCAATATCAAAATCAGATTTTTTGAAGGTCGTCACAACTATATTGTTAAAAACTTGTAAATACTTTCCAAACGTGCTGCAAATTTCGATATCTGGTGGGAGGGAGCACAAATGCAAAGAACTAAATGCACTTAGTTCATAAAGTTTTTTTTTTAAGAATATTTAAAATCGAATGGAACGTGAGACAAAGGGGTTAATAATGGAACGAATGTATCAGCACTTCTTGCAAAAGCATTCTATTACAATACTTCCAGCATATTACTGTCATATTATAGCAAGTACGCTGTCATCTGTGATATAGCATCCAAGACAACTGTTTACATGGAATAGAAGAAAACATAAATATCAGCAAGTGCATTTTTAAAATGATAAAGAATACTGAAAATGAGTCTAAAGATTGTCTAACTTGTCGATTGGTTAGTGGTTTTGGTGTTATTGGCATCGCTTGCTACATTTATATTCAAGCAAAAAATCGTCAAAAACTGGAAATGTATTCAATGAGAGCCATATCCGCAGGTATAGAGTTGACAAAACAGCGCCATCAATTTCTACAATAATAGCTTTAAATTAAAATTACAGGTGCATTTGGTATCGGTATTGCAAGACTATTAAATTTGAAATTTCTGAAAGCAAATAAAGACAGTTGATTTTTGAGGAATTATTTATATTTATTATAACTATTAGAAAAAGACGGAATAAAGTTAAAATATTATTCGGCTTCGACATCATCACTGCTGTCATCATTCTCTGAATTGTTACTAGCACTTTGATTATCATCATCATCCTCATCCCAGTGCTTAATTTTTTTATTTGTCATAAAATCATCCCTCAGCACACTCCACTCTGATTTACGTTTCCGGCCACCTTCTGTTTCTTCTTCACTACTACTTCCTTCATCGTTGCGCTCTTCCTTCTTAACGGGATTATCTACTCCCTCGGATTTTGCACGACTTCCACTCATCAGTACATCTAAGAATTTACGCTTATTTATATTTTTCAGTACAGCTTCCTTTCGACTATCTAATGGTCCTGCCTCTTCCAGCTGATACTGTAAATCTTTTTGTTGTATTCGGACAGCATTGAACAGCTGTACAACGCCTTTTGTTGCAATTTTCCGCAATGCACGTTCTCGTTCCATATCCTTCCATGATGGTTTCACACGCAGGGCTAATGAAATATTTTTACGTTGTTTTAATTTTTCATCCAATTCTTTTGTGTCAGGTTTTTCCTCCTTGATTTCACCCTCTACTTCGAAGCCGCAATCTTCCGGTTTAGTCTTTTCGCTACCCGGTTTAGTTTTCTTCGCTCGTGACAACACCAAGGTCTTTTTTGCTTTCGGTTTACTCGTGTTGAGCACTTTTGCTATGGAGTCTGCCCATCCAGCATTTCCTTCAGTTTGTGTGTCGCTTTCCTCACATTCACTCCCACTAGCGTTCGAGTCATCTGATTCTGTATATAAAATTAGTGCTTTAAATTTCATTTGTAATAATTATGCACTCTCATATAACATACCTTTAACTTGATTTAATTTCTTTATTGAAGAAACTGCCATATTTACCAACGTATTTCAATAATAATAACAGCGGACAACAAATTATATTTCTCACGTGTGCTTCGTTCAAGTATTGTTCACAATATGCCATTAATAAAATCTATTACAATTGATTTTGACATCTTTGATATGTTCCGTCAGTCAGTTTGCAATTTGCGAAAATCACACCGGGCGTCATATATACTAATTTTGTTGTTGAAAAAAGGAATAAATTAATTTATTTAAAATGCTGAAAATGAAATTAGAAGCCTTGGAGCATCCAACTCCGGACAAAATAAATATTAATGGTAAGTTTTTAATAATATTTCACCACACATATTTGTATAAAATACCTGTATTTGTAGACCGCAAAGTATTTGCTAGCACAATTCTCTGGCTGGAGGATCAGAAAATTCGCCTGTATAAAATTGAAGATCGTGAGCATCTTCGTAAAGTAGATAAACTGCAAGTGTGGGAGGAAGCGTATACTCAATATAAATCAGATGTGTGTATGCCGCATTTCAGAACTCCCTTGGAAGAACTGTCGTGGTTGCTGGGCTATGCGGTACGTCTGGAATTTTTGGATGTACCAGAAAATTTTAAAGCAATTAATTCTCAAGAAATTAATAAGCTAAACAGCAAATCCATAGCTCCCAGCATAAAAGCAGAAAATTTTTTCGATAATATGGACTGTATGTATTATTGGTTTTTTCCATAGTTCACATTAAAAAATTATATTTTTTCCGTAACAGTCCATCACAAAGACTTTATTGCTGGTGTTCGTTCTTTGGCAAATAAACTAAAAGTTCCACATCACCCAAATCATCTCATTCAATTAGAGGCCATCGCTCGAATTGTCCATGAACGTCTTTCACCTGCCGCTAAAAATCGTCAACCCATTATTGGCACTCCGTTTCCATTTGAAAAGGGCGAAGATGTTGTATCTCGTGACGATCCAGCTTTAGATTATGCCGTGCGAATTTTACGCTTACTACAGATACAGAGTCTACGTGAATTGCAAACACGCATTAATGAATCCATAGTAGCTGTGCAAAACTTAACTGCAAACCCAAAAACAGATACGAAACTGGGCAAAGTTGGACGATAAGTGCTCGAGCGGTATTAAGATACAATATGAGATTTTCATATCAAACAGAGAACTAACTCTTCGATGAGAAATAAATGAAAAAACTAAAATTAATAAATGCACGTAACTTTTCGCTTGTTTATTGTTAACTTTTTCCGTTATTAATTGATATGTAATTATAAATTGAACGAGTTTTTCTTTGCAGAATTCACTTAATAAGCAAACTATACGTTTGGCCAGGTGAGTAAATTTGTAAAGGGTTGGCCGCATAGACTGTGATTGGTAAATTCCAAACCATGGTTTCAACTGGGATTTCGGCAGGTGCTTTTATTTCTCCCACCTCTGGGTTAGGCACACCAAAATCCATCATAGTACTTGTGACGAACTCAAAGTGCAAACGCCACCTCACATCGACCAGGTCCGTACGAAATGTGGGTGTTACATGCAATGGAATGGGCACTGTTATATGTGTTTGCAGCATGGCATAACAAACTTGATGATTCGTTGAATACGTAGTCATTTGACCGGTTGGTTCTTCTTTTTCTTTATCCTTTGCTGATGCTGATGTCGCAGATTTGTGTAAGTTATCCACGGTGGTGCCACTAGCAACACTAGCTAAATCTAAAGAATTTACTGAGGATGTGTCATTTATATCATTTGGTTGACTCGTATTATTTCGCAATGAAATCTCTTGTGCTTGCAATTTTATCGAAAACTGAACACAGCGAACATTGGTATTTGTAAAATCCAAGGTTCCAACAATGTCCTCTCCCAGTTTGTAAGATGGTTTAAATAAACAAAATCGACCAACAAATCCACGTTTATTAGATATCCTATAATATTTTGGAGCACGTCTTGCTGTAATGTTCTATGGGAATATAATTAATACAATACAGTTAGGCGTACCACATGTAGTAGCAATTAATAGAATATCAAACCTTAATATTTTGCCAAGATAATTCTAATTCGGTGATTTCTCGTTTCTCCAAGAATGGATTTGTAGGTGCTAATTCGTCATTCGTTTCCTCTGTACAAGGTAATTCATCTGGACGAGTTAGAATTGGTATTGGAAGTACACGTATGGGTACAGTAAGCATTTGAACTTTCGATTTAACGCGTTGTGTAGCGATTGTTATCCTATAGAAATATCTAATATCATATCCACGGTATGTAGGTGGTCCATCACGTGGAATGAATTCATTAAAAAAGTCTGAAATTGTGTCAACCTTATTAGAATTGTCATAATTAACAAATGTTATAGTTATATCCTTACAGATTTTCGTTTCACCTGGTTTTAATTTTAAGTCACAAAATAAAATTTTCGGTTTGGTGGCAATTAAAACTTCGCCTGGCGCTTGCGTCACTGCATCCAGTGCAGTTTTTCCAATGAGCTCTGCAAGTTCGGTTGCCTTATCGTGTGCTGGAATGTTGTAACTCGTTTTGCGGTAACAATGAAGTTGTACTGAAGCCCAAGCCAAATTCTCTAAACGATTTCTGCAACAATAATTTGAAATCCATTTATGTAAACCGTTTTATGTACGTAAATATTACTTTAGAAGGTTGCTTACGTCGCCTCATTATCATTGGCATTTATATCTGCATCCTCAAGTGTTCGGTTTGTAAACTCGATAAGACATTCAACGCGTTCTCCTGTTGCAAATATTGCTGAATCGGCACGCACTAATTTTGCTTTAATTTGTAGCATTTTTTGAGAGAATTTAATTACAATCTCATATTGAAGGCAAACATTTTTCGCTATTAAAACATTTACTATATAAACAAAATGCAATAATGAGTATAATTAAATGTCACAATTTCGGTTGTTGTATTCGCTAGAAATCACATTACAGTGTTGTAAATTCTTTTCCTTTAAAATGTATGTAAACCTGTAATTACGGAGGCACCTAGTTTGATCTAACAGTATGACCGTATAACTTATCAGACCCTTGTGACCTATTAGACTAATTATTAGACTGATGGATTCTCCCAGTATAGTTGTCTATCTGTTTCTTCTTTCTTATTTGTAAGTAAATATAATGCTTCCTACAAAAAGTGTTGTAGCGCCTTTCCTGGCGAGCTTATTTCCCAAAATAATTTCCTCTAATTCCGTATCTGAATGTTTTGACTTAGTTTATTTAGCTTGTCAAGGCAGCCCAATACTAGTTTTGATTCATTCGGTAAGATTTGAGTACACTGATAGTAGTCTAGCTGTTTGACAGTATTACTATCTTATGATTCCAGAGTAACAGGTGAGATTGACATGTCTACCAGTCGTGTATATTTCCTCTTGAAAGAGAGTGATGTTACTTTCTAAGGACTCCAAGTATTTTAACCCTGGGCCAACAACTCCTGCTCCGGCAACGAGTCCTTCAACATTGCGCTCTTATGATGCTGTCTTGTTATATGGTCAAGCGTTACGCCCAGGAATTTCCCTCCTTTTTGATAATTCAATCTCTATTCTGTCCAAAAGAATAGGCTTTTGATTTCTAAGATGGTTCTTTCTTGTGAATGGAGTAACGAATTGTGATTTTGCTGAGATAATGCTCAGCGCTACTTTGCCGCATCATTTCTATGTTAGATCCAGACCTAGAGTTTTCTGGAACTCTCCTCTAGTTTTCTAGGCCTGAAAGTAGCTCATCTACTCCGGAGTTGCAGAATGAAAAAAAAAGATATTTACGTAAACAAAACCAAACGAAACTTACGCTCAAAAATGGAGCAGATCTTTTAGAAGAATAATAGAGTTTTTTGCTGCGTTAATCCAGAGTGTTAACCTAATCTTTGTGAATTCATTGTATAAATAGAAGCCCAAATAATGTTTTCTCTTTAACGCCACGACGTAATGAAATCAATATTTACAATAATATTGATCGATTATGTTTAATTTCAGTAGAATACTGGTAATCTCAACAAAGCATATCCAGACACATTTTGAAATTTGGTTGTTTGCCATGTTTATGAGGATGAATCGTTAAAAATCAATTTAAATTCGTTAAAAATATCGATGAATAATTGTACAACTTGTACTTTTGATATTTTTAGATCGTTTGGAAAACCATAATAAGTAATTTTGGACTAGCAAAAAATAAAGTGAATTAAAAAGATAAAGCAACACCAACATTACCTTAATTGTACCATCGATGCAAGTTGTCAAGACATGCTAAAAACTAGGTGATATCTAATCTTATAATTATAAATTATTTAAAAACTTTATTAAACAATTTAATACTTAAATTTAGCAATATTATTCGTAGTTAGATAATGAGATTTTATATCATAAATACATGTTTTTGAATTTTTATGTATTTCATTTTAATGTGATTGTATTTGACACATTTAATAGGTGGTCTTTTCCAATCGGACATATAAGTTTAGGTTAAATACAACACTGATGCTGTCGTTGCTTCGTTCTAGTCGGGCAATTTTTTTTGAGTGAAGCAGATCGAAGGAGAACTTTTGCTCGAAAAATAGGAGATAATTGTATACTTTTTTTTTTAATTGAAATTATAAAGTGAAAAATTGATCGTTTAAAATAATAGTGGAACATATAGTGTAAGTTGCAATTAAATATTATTTCAGTTAATTTATAAGAAGTTTGGTGTGGAGAGCGATGTAAATTTTGTAGAAAAAGTTTTTTTTTCATCGTAGCCGACGATTTTGTTGCTAACAATGGCGGTGTGGTGGTGTATGTAGTTGATTGGATAGTCAAAAGAAAAAAGAATAAGTTTTAAAGTAATAAAGAAAAAAAAAAATACTGGTTGCTTACGTTGCAATTGGTTTGCTTGTAATTAGAGTATTTTTTCTCTTTCAATATCAAAATTTGGTTTTCATAATTAATGTCCTTTGTTTTCCTTCAATATCTTGCTACATACAAACCACGTATGCACGTCGTGTCATCCTCGTTGCTTTCTCTCTTTCCTCTTCGATTTACATACATATGTAGATCTGTTATCCTGCGTTTTCTATTAGCACCACCCAAATTCACTTAAAAATTGGATTGATCCATAATATGTACTTGAATGTAAAATTCCAAATTTGAGGAATTCCTAACTTTTTTTCTTATTTACGTACTGAACGTTATATTCAATAATAATATATTAAATAAATTGTCCATATTTTTATTATAGCTATGGACAATATGCTTGTTGAATTTTTATTATTTTATAATCTTTATTGTCTTGGCATCGCAAATTAAGCACTTCATTAGCATTTTAAACAAATTGCAGGCATCACATCGAAGGCGCATATCATTGCAGCGGTGAGCTGCGTTGCAAAAAAAAAAAAATTTATTTGCCAAATATTTCAGTCTGCCACGTCTGGGTTCGGTGGCAGATTTTATCATTCCCAAAAATACAAAATATCAACAAATGAATACATTTTTTAATTTAATTGCTGCAGGCTACAATTTTTACCTTGGATTACGAATACATATAGTTATGTATGTATATTCAATTATTTTGATGTCAATGTAGCCAGCAGTGGTAAGAAAATCACAGTCGAAAAGTAACAACAGAACTACATATATGAACTGCAACAGCTCTAAACATAGGTGTTGTTAATTTGCAAAAATTATGTATTTCATTTTATAATATTCAAATAAATAATTTCGTAGAAATGATGATATTATGATTTCCATGAAACATACACTTGATTGTGTGGTGTGTCTGCTCATTCTTGCATATGGACGTGTGTAAATGTATTCATACATATTGTATACGTCAGCAATCAATATTTGATAATAATATTCAATAAGTCAAGTCAATTTTCTTTTATTAATGAATCATTTAAAAGCAATTTCATTTTAAACTTTATATGAAATCATGCACAGACGATATGATGTTATTGTAGAATTGTGTTAAATAAAAAAATATAATATTCATCTGATGTCATACAACAGCAAGTGTATTTGTAACGTCAAAAAAGAAATAGATGAGAAAACGCTGACTTGAGACTAATTTTTTTATTTAGCACTACTCAATTGCTTTATATATATATATATATATATATATACTCTCAAAATCGCATCTATAAGATATTGTAAAACTATGAATGAATGAATGAATGATTGTATAAATGAACTTGTATTCTGATGATAATGCTGCGGTTACCGGTGAAAAACGTACACATCCGAATCCTAAATACTCGTATAATACATACATATTTGTATGTGTATACATTAGAGCGTGTCAAATTTATAACAAAGTAAAATCGTAAAAATCAGTTGTTTACATCAGAGCAGTATTCTATGAAAATATTACACACAACAAATTACATATGTACAAATATAATATTTAGCTAGGAAATAAAGCATATTTATCGAACTGTATCATATGAAATTATAGAAATGCACTTTAAACTTGAACATTTTAACAGCAAAATATTGAGTAGAATTTTATTTTCCCCATTTACAAACAATTTTCAAGGTACGTACGAGGATATGTTTAATTTTCACTTATACGCCTTTACTTAAAGGGAAGCTGAACAGAACATATGATTGAAGAATTAAAGGAGGATGTATATGTGGTAATGATTGCTTGCTTATGTACCAGCATCACAACCTTTAGTATGGTGTACATGTATGAATATATGTAATATACGAATACTTATAATTCTATAACGCATTGTCAGACGAGGCACTTACAATACGCCGCCACTGTCGATTTTCATATAGGTACATATACATAGAATCAACGAACATTTTTACAATAGCAATAATAATAATTCAGCAATTGAAATTAATAAGCACAAGCAAGCGTCAAACGACACTATGAAATATAGGCCAAATATGCAGTTGCATTGCCATGTTACTCATGTACTACTCATATGTCATGGTACTCATTAATAATATACACATTTTTTTGTTTTTTTTTTTAGTATGTTTGTGAGCTTTATTCTGTGTTTTGTTATTTTCATTTAACAGTTTCTTCACTCGTCTGTTTTGCTTATATATATATATATATATATATATATATATATATATATATATATATATATATATATATGTATATATATATATGTATATATATATGTATATATAAATATATATATATATATACATATATATATATGTATATATATATATATATATATGTATATGTATATATATATGTATATGTGTATATATATATATATATATATATATATGTATATATATGTATATATATATATGTATATGTATATATATGTATATGTGTATATATATATGTATGTATATATGTATATATATGTTTATATTTATATATACATACATATATATATATATATATATATATATATATATATTTATAAATATATATATATATATATATATATATTTATAAATAAATAAATATATACATATATATATATATATATATATATATATATATATATATATATATATATGTATACTATATATATATTTTTTTTTTATGTACATAATTTATTGTTTTCTATGTTGGCCGGTTTATTTTACATTTCATGGTGACTGCAGATTTTTTTTGGCTTGTTGCCTTTTCAAACGTGGCATTTACACAATACAATTTAAGGCACACTATTTGCTTTTTATTAAATTATGTTTTTTGCAAAGCTATTTACCTGTCATCTTTACTTTTTCTTGAATATATTTTGGTTTTCTTTCTACTGTACTCGGTAACGAAATAGTATGTACGTATATTAAGGTGATCATTATTTAGAAAAGCTTTTTTATTTGATAAAAAACGAATAAAACCGAATAGTTAAGTTTTCAATCCCGCTTATGGGCTCTTAAGTTGGAAAAATTGTTATTTTATTATTCTCTTATTAAACTATAATCTCTCGCCTCTAGGAAAAATTAATGGGAGAGTGTCAAACATTTTACCCATTCAGAGACGATATATAGAAAATTATATATAATTATTAGTATTATATAATTATATAAAATTATATATATTTATATATAAATTATATATAATTATATATAAATTATATAAAAAACAAATTTTTCCAAATTTAGCGTGAGCCTGTTCGAAAATTTCATCTACCGCGATGATGTTTTCCATCTTGTAGTTTCTTTAAGTCTAATATTTTTATCCTATAAAATTAGAATTTATTTGCAAAATTGCTCTTTCTCGTACATTTGGTGTCCACCCTATTGTACTTACATATATTCTATACATATGCACATGAAATTACCTTGGCATCGGTAGATATTGACTTTAAAAAGCATACTTTTCTCACCACATATTTCTAGCATTATTCAATTCATATTAGTTGTATTTACAATGCACAGCCGAGTAGGGGAACGATTTGTAAATTGGGAACGATGTAACATAATTGTCGATTAAGAAAGTTTTATTTAGAAAGCATAAGTAAATTTTTTTGAACGTTCAGCAGAAGTGGTGAAGTTTATTTAGGCTTCTATTAATTTCGACTTTTGACCTTGACTAACTTTAGCCTTTCCAGGCTATTGCTTGTCGAAATAAAGCCAGTGGCTGTTTACGGGTTAATTAGTTATACTATTTAATGGTACGTAGGTCTTTTCCAAAACTGTCAGCAGTGCCAGTTTTCTTGAATATTTGTGTATCGTTGAAAAAAAAAGAATGCTCATTGTAGAACGTACTAAAAAAGCTTCGGTTGTCTTATATTCGTTCAAATAAGCAAGAGGAAAAAAATTGGGAATGAGAACCAATGTCCTATACTGGCTCTGGCTGTACACTGCGGTGATGAGAACAATATTAATGTATGTGATTGTCGTCTGATGGACGGATGGATGATGGTCGATAGGTTATACACAGAAATTCCGTGGAGAAACTCCAGGGACACAAAGTACGAGCTTCACCAAATTACTGAATACCTTGTTCCTTTGCAATGTTGACGTTCGACAATAACTTTCACTCACGCATTTCGGATATGGGAACACCGTTTTCAATGGAGCAATCCATTGCTTCACCGGCGGCTCCAAACTTAACGGACGAATGGGAGCAGGCGTATTTTGCGAATCCCTTGAAGTTAGAATAGCTTTCAGATCGTCAGACCATTGCAGGGGTTTTCAAGCAGATATATTGGCTATTCATGAAGTAATGAAGTGGCTTCAGTGTAACTATACCTTACATGTGGATATAGAGATTTTCACTGAACGGCATGCAGCAATAACGAGATGTCCGCGCAGCTCAACATTATATGCATCCCATGTCATAGTGACATGCCGGGAAACAAACTCGCGGACGAACTAGCAAAGAAGGGCACAACATTGCAAACTCTTTCTGATAAGGTTAACATTGGCATACCAATGGTGACGTGTAAGCTTCTCCTAGTCTCGGACGCACTACAGGAAACGAATGACAGATGGGAGTTTCGACACTCGTGTGCAACTACCCGATAAATATGGCCAGTGCTGAATATGAAACCAACAAAAGACATATTAGCGCTTAATAGAGAGGTGGTTAGTTAGTATGCTGGTAGTAATTATTAAGGAATATTGTCTGATTCATTCTGAGGCATTTAATTAAAAAAAAAAATATGTGGTACTTAAAACCCCGAAGGGCACTTTGCCTGAGCTTCTCTGCCATTACCGTTGCGTGTGTTAAATTTTGGACAGTATTAGAAGAAACTTACTTGCGACATCACTTTTTCTGAGTTATGTCACATAGTTCTTTTAGAAGCTTGTCCATGGCAAATTGTTGCTGCCGGAAGAATTGTCAATTGCTTGCCGGCAGGTGGGTACCGTTCGAAAGGAAACTCTTTTCGATATCAAATTTGTTATGCTTCAGCCGGGGATTGAACCCACAACCTATAGACCAGAAGGCCAACATGCTAACCACTGAGCACCGGCACGGCATTCAATTAAGCTAGGCATAACATCATCTAACTTCTGCCGGAAATGTGGCAATGAGAACGAACCGGAGTTCGTAACTCATCTCCTATGTGAGTGCCAGCATTCGCTCTCCGCAGATTGACTCATCTGGACAATTACTACTTACACGACCTCACCGAGTTGGCTCACTGTCAGTTGGATTATATTTTATGCTTCACTCCTAGCTCGATTTGTTCCCAAGGTAAATGCGGTAGCCCTTAAGTGAGTTCGCACAAGCGAACAGCAGCCTCAGCCTGAACCTAACCATTATGTTTATGCTCCCAAAATAAAACCGATTCCAAACCAAGACCATTTCCCCTAAATATACCTGTATAATATATAGATTTGTACATTTGTTCATCAGAGCCCTTACAAATTCTAGTCTATTGCTACTACTACTACTACTATCTATATGAATATTTATCTATTTGTATTCATCTTCAAAAAAAGACAATATTTAATATAATATTTGAGAGAAAGGAAAAATAAAATGAACTATATTTTGTTGTTGTTTTTATAGTCGTTGCCTCACCTTCTATATATACATATACATGCAAGAGTCTACTCTCATTCTTGCCACTATTGATGTTGGTTGTGCAAACTTGATTTAGGTATACTCTTGCATAGTATAGGTACCTACATCCGTAGTTGGGTACATGCATATAATTACATGCTATACAATATGCATGAGCATAAGTTGAAACTCGCTTTTGTTAGATATTTGTGTCCATTCACAGTTATAACGTATACATATATATATATATATATAATGTAAAATTCTTATTATTCTTCACTCTTATGGCAAGTCATGTCCATTAATTCTTCAAACTTTACACATTCCTTTTCCGATATACATATATATTTATATATGTGCTCATATAGGTATATATTGTATATTGTATATTGTGTGCTTATGTGTAGAAATTCCAAAAAATTTGCATTATTTATAAATTTTATTACAGATTCATCCATGTAGGTGGTGTAGGCAATCCTCTATGGCCTATTGTCTATTTGATTCGAGATTCAGTTAAAACATTTCCATGATTCGAGTTTATTTGATTTTCATTTTTGACTTTCTTTTTTTTTCTCTCTCTCTCTATCTCTCTGTATACCTTTGTCCGTTCACTGTCTATTCGATGTCTTCCGGTTGATGACCTATACCGGCATTTTAATCTATCGCTCGCTGGTTGCGTATGTAATTATATTATATACGTATGTGTGTATGGTATATGAGTTTGTATGTGTGTGTGTGTTTGTGATTTTTTTTTCGTTGTCATAGCTTGAGCTTTCCATAAAGCAATATCTGTCGATCACTTGTCCCGCATACTTACTTAGCCGCATAGTGTTAATCGGCATTTTCGTTTTCAATACCGGATCTCTCTCTCTCTCTCGCTATTTGCATTGAGTCATTCTTTACGGTTTAATACATTTTCTTTTTCTTTTCTTTGGATAAAAACACATTAAATTATATATAAAATATACAAGTGAGTTATAATTTATATACCGATATGGGATGCTATAGTGCGTAATAGTAGTAGTAGTGGCAGTAAGCAGTACATAGGCTACTACTACATACATACATTGTCGGTCAGTTAGTAATATTGCAAAAATAGATATTTAATTATCACTTCTAAATGTGTAAATGCTTATTTCAAACATGTTAATTGCATTTCATTTAAATAATTCATTTGTCGATATAGAGTTTACTGTAGCAGTGAATAAAATGAACATAGTGAAGTTATATTTAGTTACTTACGGTTATCAAGCTATTAATTTATTGCAATTGCGACATTGTGATGATAAGGAAAATTAAGTTATTTGATATTATTCGATTGCAGAAAAAGTATCGGATCATTTTCACAACTGATGGCTGTACTAAATATAGCAAAATATAATTTATAAAAAAAAGTTTGTGAATTTACTACATTTTACAGTTTACTCACTTTTACTCACTATCGACTGGGCAATTTAAGTGATTCTTGACATTAATTGAAAAAAAAAAAGCAAAACAAATATGTGGCACTTATAGTCCCCGAAGGCCCTTTTGACTGAGCTTCTCTTCCAGTACAACTTCTGAAACGAGTGCTCACTAACGATCGAATTTTATTGAAGAGGCGATGGATGGATGGATGGGTCAGCAACAATCGCAAAGCCAGAATTGATTATTGACTAGCATGCTCTAGCCTGGTAAAAAGATTGATTCGGAATTGTAATGTGAATTGAGCGAAGTAATCAAGAAAAAGCGATCAAAATTGACGAAATTGCGACGTGATTGTCTTTCGGCGGAACAACGCGAGACTTCACACATTTTGGGTGATCCGGGGAAAACTGAAGGGGCTTGGTTGGGAAGTTTTGCTTCATCCACCATACAGCTCTGACATTGCTCCAGCCTCGTAAACAGATCTATTCGGAACTATAGTGTGAATTGAGCTAAGGAATCAAGGAAAAGTGATCAGAATTGATGAAATTGCGACGTGATTGTCTTTCGGCGGAACAACGCGCGACCTCACGCGTTGGTGACCCCCCGAGTGACCAGTATTTGGATTAATTCTGTTTATCGGCTGTTTATCGAAAGTAATATTGTACAAATATTACTTCTTATTCAACTGACATCTGAAATCGAGTTAAGAAAGAATTTAGTTAAAGACATCATCGAGACAGCCATAAAAAAAAATAAATATGTGGCACTTAAAGTCCCAACGGGCGCTTTGGTCGAGCTTCTCTTCTATTACTGTTGTGCGTGTTAAATTTTGGGCGGTATTAGATGGGACCTACTTATTTTAACCGGTTCCGAATGGCAGAACTTTTTGCGTCATCATTTTTTCTGAACTTTTTAGAAGCTTTTCCATGGCAAATTGTTACTGACGGAAGAATTGCCAATTGTTTGCCGACAGATGGGTGCCGTTCGAAAGAAAAATCTTTTCGATATTAAATTTGTTATACTTCAGTCGGGGATTGAACCCACAACCTATAGATCAGAAGGCCTACGCCCACTGAGCTACGGCACCCATATTTGATTACATATTGCGTCAAATCGGGAAAAACCCTTAGCCAATTTGATTGATGACTAATATCTTCAAAATTTGGAAATTTGACCAACTGATTGAGTTTGTATTTATGATTTGTCGTTTTTGCTCAGAAATTTTAAAACGCTCTCCTATATAAATCTTTAAAGAGACTTGGGCATTTTCTGCTTTTTGTCACAGATTTGCGCGTATATAATGACGAAGCATAATTAATTTTTTAATAATTAACTACAAATATCACTCATCGCCCTTATATATACAATAATTGACAACAAAAGTAATAAAAAACTATGAAATGCAAAAAAAAAAAAAATTAAATTAAAGAATTTTAGAATTATAGTCGTAGTATTTCTGAATTCATTTGAATTTGAATAAATATCCGAAAGGCTCGTGTACAAAATGCAAGTCGAAGCTAATTACGATTGATAACAATAATTTTAATAAAAGCAATATTTGCAAAAACAAAATGCGATGTTCATGTGGAGTCAGTCAATAGCCTTGACTTGAGCAACAATTGTATAGATAAACATCGCATTATTTATATAGTATTATATAGTAAACTCTCGTATAACATGGCACTTGCATATATTGTTATTTGCGAAAAGTAAAACATAGAACTCTAGAACTTAATGATGAGAAAAATCCAGAGAATGAGGATGTCTTGTCGGAATGATGTATTTGGTGAAAATTGCTTTGATAAATATGCTCTTATAATTTTTTAATGAATGTAACTCTAATGTATGAGAGTCATCTGTATGTGCGTTATTTTTAACATGGTTAATTTTCAACTTGTCGACGTCGTCGTCGTCATTATTTTTATGAGCAAAGATCAAAGGCCATTTAATCTATGTACTATATAAGTATATTGATATGCAAAGAATGCTTTCATTTTATAAATTTATTGTATTTTATTATCGAAAAGATGCGATTTATCAGCAATCAAAAGTCACACAAATCAGTACATAGTACTCAGTAATCAGTATGAGCTTCCTTTAAAATTAGATTGTGTGCCGAATATCAAAATTTGCACATGCATAATTTACGATTTACAATTTAATGGCAGTAATTTTGCAATTTCATATCATATCATTTCAATCACATATCTACATCGGTTAGTTTATACATATATATTTAGTAAATAAAATACTCATATGTGAGAATTGTAATGTTGTCTTCCACGTTGTCACCAATCTTTTTTTTTTTTATATACGTACGGGTATGGTTAATACCATCGCCAGCCGCGTCTTATTAATTTACGTGTGGGACTTGTTTTTGATGTGTTTGTTGATGAAGTTCCATGCGCTTCTGGCCTTAATTTGTTTTCTTGTTTCACTATATTATGCTGTCTCATTTGCTCTCATAGTAGTTCATTATTGCTATACCTCTGTGTGTTACCTTGTAATGGAATTTATTGCAAAAACAAGAAAATCAAGAGAAGTCACGAAAGAAGAAAACGTAAAAGACATTGCGATAAAACAAAAATATAGAGAAATGTGAAAATGAAAAATGAAATGTGAGCGAGAGTAGATTTCTGGTTGCAGTAAAATAAACTTCTGAATCAGATGTATGTATATTGGCCTGCCAAACCAAGCCAGGCAGTTACAAAAAACCAGTTGAATATAGATAAACATGTTCAAATGTAATACAGCGAATTAAAGATATGTAGGTACCCAGTAGGAAAAATATTGTGCAATGTGCTTAAAAAATAATGCATAATAATTTCGTGCAATTTTTAGTAATGAAATGATGAAGTATGCCCTTAGTGATCTATTGATAAGCTTCGTCCAACTTTGTCTCCAATTTTTTTTTATGCTCTGCAAATAATACGTAGGTGCCGTAGCTCAGTGGTTAGTGTGTTGGCCTTCTGATCTGTAGGTTGTGGGTTCAATCTCCTTCTGAAGCATAACGGTACTCACCTGTCGGCAAGCAGTTATCAATTCTTCCAGCAGTAACAATTTGCCATGAAAAAGCTTCTAAAAGAACATTGTGACAAAGCTCAGAAAAGCTTTAAGTGCCACATATTAAGTTTTTTTTTTTTTTTTTTACAAATAATACGATTTATCCAAATCATAAAAAGAGGCCTTTCCCCAAATTTCTTATGCGCTCCAAAATAATACGATCTTTCCAGCTTATCAAAATAGGCGTTTGGTTTATCGATGACCTGTTTATTCGACACAAATCTCTTATTGCGAAGCCATTTCTTCATGTTTGGAGATAGAAAATAGTCGCAGGGTGCCAAGAATTGCGAATGTGCCGGATGAGGTAAGGAATGCGTAACCTAATTCATGCAATTTTGCCATTGCTACTGTAGACTTTTGCGGCAATCCGTTGTGCCGATGGAAGAGAGATTTTCTTTTTGCTAAACATAGTCCTTTTTAGCTTCATATCGGCGTCGAATCAATTCAACAGTTCATTTTTTTTTTGTCGGACGTCGGACGAAGCAAGCACAGCGTTCAGGTCAATAAGTCCATTTTACTGCGCTGCTGCTTTAAATTTTATGGAGCCAAGGAGCCAAGATAGTTGCTCCTTAGCACATCGCAACCAAAGATCTGAAACTTGATTTGGGAGAAAGCAGCTCCGGTAATTGTTTTATCCTTTTTAACGTAATTGATGTGAATGACATCTCGCACATTCCAAAGATTTGTCGTCATGGCGTTTTCAACATTACGTTGTTGACTTACAAAGACACCTTGCCTGCTTTAGTTTTCGAAAGCTCCAGGGTCTGGACTGCTCCTTGGTCTCTGGTGTATTGTGATGAATCCATAATTCGGCCACGCTTACGAAACAGCTGCTCGAATTGCGATTGAATATCGTCAAACACTTCTTTGATATTGTTAAGCGATTGCGTTTTTTGTCAATTGTGAACAAATTCGGCACCAATCTTGCGGATAGCTTTTTTATATTCAAATATTTATGGAAAACTAAAATCATCGATAAATATGGTGAGCCTGATGAGACCCTTCAAGTGTGCGCAACTTCTTTTACCGATCGTCTAATATATTGTGGATTTTTTTAACCATTTCTGGTGTGATGACCTGAATTGGGCGACCAGAATGTTCGACGTCACTTTTGCTTCCACGGCCTCACCAAAATTTTATAAACCAGTGGTGGATGGTTCTAATCGAAGGTGGTGAAGATTCTATAATACTTTTCAAAGCTTTCTTTCGTTTTTTTTTTCACGCAATAAATGGAAATTAACTCATTTTTTCATTTTTTACTCGCATGTTTCTATTTCAAATGGCTGTCACAACAAAACTATTTGACATATTTGAATTTCGGGGCGTTCTTTTGAGAGGTGCTTCTTGAAATGTATTTTTGCCGAATAGGGTATTTCCATTTTCAGTGAAACTTTATTGACCCACCATTTGAATAATTCGAATATATTTGATTGATTTCAAAAAATTTCAATTTTTTCAAAAAATTGTAATTAAAATAGAAAAACAAATGACTGAGGATTTGGTTTTCTTAATATAATAAAATAAAATATAATTATCTGTCGGTTGGCTGTGTGTCGGTATTGTATTAAAATTCGATAATGAGTTTTCCCAAAACAAAAGAAATTGTAATTTTCCGCAGGCAATTTTATTATTCACTTTTGAATAAAGTGGGTAAATCTTCTTGTCTTACAAGTTAAAAAATTCCTTATTTTGTTCATTTTATGCGAAAGTTGAGTTGTTGAGAGAGCGGCTCTACTTGTAGCTAAAAATAAACAATTGAGGCTATTGCCTTTGATTATATTAACATGCGAGTGTATGTGTGTGTGAGTGCGAGGGAGGTTTGGGGTATAATGGTTTTTCTATATCAAAGGCGTCGAACGAGTACATATTCCGGTATTGTATATGTACATTTATAGATAAATGGTTACCATAAATTGTTGTGAATTGGATGTTGCTTTATCTTGTATTTCATATTCCATATATGTGTGCATATTTATTTGTTTATTTGTTGTTAATACATTTAATCTCCACTCTATTAATGGTTTATTATCTCAATACCGATTAAAAACAACAATATTTATGCAAATATTATTTAAAATTTTCGGTATTATTTGTGTTAGATATTCAACATATTAGTCAGTCAGTAAATGATGACTGCATCTTTAGAGAATTTCGTTTATTCAAAAGTTATACATATGTATATATGCAAATATTGCATACAAACACGTTCAAAATTAAAAAAAAAAAAATTTAATATAAGCAAAATTAATGTAGGCATTTCTATCTTCGTTTGCTTATATCGACTAAAGAAAAAAAAAATATATATATATATATATAAATAAATTAATAAATTCCTTATTATATAGATATCACATGCCGGCTCTCGTCAAAATGTGGGTATTTTATATGAAAGTAATTTTTTGACAAACAATTTTTCAAATATATTCGTTTATCGAAGATTTGCAAGGGTTGCTCACGAAGATTTTGCCCTAACAAAGGTACAAGGCATTTCTATACCCTGCATGAGTGCATGAGTATATTCATTTCGGTCAAAGGTGTGCAAGATCTTTTAAGAAGCTTCGAAGATATAAAAACGTACATACAAAAGTACATATTTTTGATTAGCCTCGCCCAAATAGACGATTTAACGAAGTTCTTCCATCCATCTATCTGTCACCTGGCTGGTTCGTATAATAACTTGAACAAATATTGAGGTATTTAGACAAAATGAGACATGAGTGACTTATGGCCAAGGGTAAGGATGGGAATAATAATGGGTATGATCGGATTTCTATCAAAATTAAACTTTAGCGGCCTTCTTAATGTGGCTCCATCAAAAAGTTGCGGAATTAAAAGAAATAGCCACGCCTCCTATTCCGCCTATTCCGCCTCCTCCTCCGATACAAAGTCGCAGAATTATCTGAAATTTTAAAACCCCCATTTCTGAAGAAATACTTCGCCTAAGATAACCATATTTTGGTCGTATATTACTATTAAAGACAGAGATAATACCGCAAAAAATTAGTTAGCCACGCCCACTACTTAATATAGCTTCCATACAAAGTCGTGCAGTTTTTAAAAACTTTAAACTACTACAGCCGTATTTTATTCGACCACTCGCTATCTTTGTACCAATTAAACGACATAGATCCTAAGTTTTCTGTACACGTAAAATAAAGCCCACTATTTTACAAATTCAACCAAAATAGTTTTACCCACGTTTTAAATGTTTAAGACAATGACCTAAAATTCCTTAGCTGTGCAAGAGATGGACATGGCGAGCCCATTTTTTATATACAATATATCTACGTAAGGTAAAGGTGAGGTAAAAATCAGTTGATTTTTTTTTCTTCATATTTATTTTTTATGTAGTCTTCTTGTAAGTCTACACACTTTTCACAGCGATGCTTCCATTTATTTAAGCCGATCAAATAGTAATCGGTCTTCTCAATATCCGTCCTCGGAGCACAAATTTTACCTTAGGTTTAGGTTATTGTGGCTGCTCTCTCTCTCTCTCTCTCTCTGAGATGACACACTTAGGCCAGAAAGGCCCATTGTGATACCACCGAGCCTCTCTTCCAATATTGTTAAATTTGAACAGCATTAGAAATTTTAGCCGGCTCCGAACGGCAGAACCCTAGTGACATCACTTTAACTTAGTTTTGTCACAGAGCTCTTTTAAGAAGCATTTTTGACAAATTTGCCAATTACTTGTCGACAGGTGGGTACGTACCGTTCGAAAGAAACATCTTTTCGACATTTAATTTTTGTTATGCTTCAGCCGTGGATTGAACCCGCGAAATCAGAAGGCTAACGCACAATTTTAGCTAAGGTAAGAAGAACAAGTGTCGCTTGGTACTAAATTTTGGCGAGTAAGAATTGCGATTAAACCGTAATTCATGGATTCTCACTATAAAAAGTGCTGCAAATACAAAATATTTTTTTCTTGGCAAATGTTTTCGTTTTTTAAGAGAATCTATTAAGCTAACTCCATGACTATCCCAAAGGCTGTCTCCATCATTTTCTTGAAGTAACAGCTTTCTTTTCTGAAGCGGATTTCCCCTTCACAGTCCACTGTTTTGACTGTTGTTTTGTTTCATGAACTACAATTAATCGGCGCCAACAGATCGTTGGACAGCTTTCTCCTGTTTAATTCTTGATTCGGTATGTGAGAAACAGTTACTCAAATATTCACGGTGGCTAATGATGATGTACGACGGTACCCAATTTGTTTTTGATTTGCGTGGGACGACTTATTGCCTTTAAAAAGCAAATCCTTGGTACTAGAGGCGTTGAGGTAGGAAACTCTTTTGGACCATTTAAACGATGTTTTGAAGAAAAAACATAAACTCTGCTAACGAAAAGTTGTAACATCAATCAGTAAGAAAATGGCAATTTTACACTCCATGTATATATCATATAGCCCTCATACATACATCCATATGCAAATATGTACGTGCAAATATCGTATTTTGATATGGTTATATAATTTTTTGCTATTTTTATTTCTTTATTTATATATAAATTCATATGGCGCTGTAATACAATCATTTATAAATATTGACATCATAATGCAATATTTATTATTTCATTGGAAATTGTTAACAATTAATTCACATTTGCATGATGATGATGATAATTTATAGGTACTACTCCTCGTACATGCCGGCATGACTAAGATAATTGGTTTTTTTCTATAAAGCATGTGAGTTTTTAATAGCAAATTGTCAATTCTACTGATTGAAAAAAAAATGCTTTTTTAAGAACTCAGTGATAAGATTTTGAACACGTGATAGTGATAAATATAGACAATTTCAGATGAAAGCATTAATTCGTGGGGGAAATAGTCTTTTTTTAAACGTTTTTTTAATTATCGAATCAAAAAGTGGAAAGTATTAATGGTCACAAGATATTGTAGAATTTGAGGCTTTAAAAAATAATATTTTTGAGCCCGTTGTATTGAAGAGGCGATTCAATAAAATTGTATTAATCTATAAAAAAAAATACTTGTGTGAAATCTTTTGCTATTCTCGTTGACTGATGTTCTGTAGTCTTTGTTGTTGGGTCTGTGTTATCACAGAGCCCCCCAATGTGTGTGTGCGCGTGTAAGAAGAAAAAAAAAGCTGTTCTTATCTTTAAATGTTGACGCATATATTGGCTTGATAACCAATGCTGAGTGGCAAAATTTTTCACACAAAGACGCATACAAATCAACCAACTAACTAATTTTTGATTTATTTCTTTTACTTCTACAGAACTCTTTTCAAAATGATGGACCAGTTACCGATGGATCTTCACATATTAATTGTTATTGCTTGTGTAGTTGTAGCTACACTCTTGTCGATGCATTTTCTGAATAAACTGGGTCGCAATCGAACCTTTGAGGAGATTGCTGCCGAAAAGAGGGCAATAGCCGAAAAGATTAACGCTCAGGCAAGGGCAATAGCAAAAAAACCGAAAAAAATGCAGCAAATGAAAAAAGAGCTGAAACGAGAAAAGAAACAACGACAAAAGGAGCAACAACGTTCCGATAATACAACTGAACAGGACGATTCAGATGGACAGTCCGATCAGGCATCGGCTGAGGAGGAACTACCACCCGGTTTATCAAAGACGCATGTCGAATTTAATCCAGATCCAGAAGTCCTGAGCAAAAATATTGTTTCGAACGATGCCAAGCCATTGAAGAGTAGCGGTGCGGACAAGGAGAATCTCGGTGCGAAGTCAAAATTGAAAAAGTCCGAGAAAAAGGGTGGAAAATCAACGGGTGGCATATTGATTAATAAAAATGAACCGGTTGCCATTAAAACCGATCAGGTTGTCACCGATGAGCCGGTCAATAATTTCGAAATTAATCCACCAAAAGATGTGATTGAATTGAAGAAATTTGAAAAAGAGAAGGAAAAGGACAAGAAGGACGATAAGCAACAGAAAAAGGAGAAAACCAGCAATAAAAAGGATAAACATGTGGTTATCGATAACAAAGCGACTGCTGCAACGGTTGCCACATCAACTGCACCAGCTACAGTCGCAGCTGTTGAACAGCCAATTGAAATTGTACATGTAGCCAAGGATTTGAAACAAGCACAGCTCGATGATAAACCACGTCATGTCTCGCCGAAGCATCAGCAAAATGGCCACACTAATAATGTGGGCAATAAAGGTAAACAACAAAATAAGAAACAAAACAAAGAGACATCCGCTACAAAAGAGCTCATTGTGGCATTGGATAAATTATCGGAGAATGACACCATTAGCGTATCGTTGCTAATGAATCTCTTTCGTCGTGCCGAATTAAATCGTTCCGAAATACAAATACTTATCGATTATCTGTTGAACAAACAACAAGATATGCCATCGTCACATTCGGAATGGTCCGATGACATCTGCCAAAAGCTAAAGCGTCAATTGGAGGAAAAGGAACGTCAATTGGCCGAAGAGCAGGAGTCCTCGATTGGTATACAAGCCAAGTTGCGTGATCTACGCACTGAAATTAACAGTGAACGTGCCCAAATGAATGCCACCATTAAAGCGTACGTTGAGAAGATCCAGTCCAAAGAGCAGGAGGTGACGGCACTGAATCAAGAGTTGCAGGCCCTTAACGAAAAACTAACCGTGGAACGTCAACAATTCCAAACGAAATTAATACGCGAAAAACAGGCCGGTTCACAAGATTTGCTCGCACAGTTGCAAATCATGCAAAACGAATTGGCCCACAAGGATAAATGCATTGGCGAATTGACATGCATGGTGAATGCATCGCGACAAGCAGTCGAAGAGTCGCAGCAAAAGAACGAAATCATACAATCGCAGGTGCAACAGATTCACGCACTCGAACAGCAACGCGACGAATTGGAGCAAATATCCAATAATCGTATATTCGAATTGGAAAAGGCCAAAACACTGGAAACCGAGAATGCCGAATATAAAGTCGAGGTACGCAATATGCAGAATGCTTTGGAATCGTTGAAGGCCGATTTGACGCAGGCGCATGCAGATTTAGAAACGGCCAAAGCAGCCCTCACCCATACACTTAATATGGAATTGGGAGAGAAACAAAAGGAAATGCACACGCTTCGAGCTAAAAATGAGGAACTCGTAAAACAGCTTGCCGGCATTAGTAGCAAATCGGAGGAACAGAATAAGGAACGAACCGAATTTATGGACATTATGACAGCACAAATCGGCGAAAGAGAGACACGTTTGGATGAATTCAAGCAGAAATACTCAGCACTGTTGAAACAGCTCGATCAATCGGAAGCGAAGGCACAGCAACAGACAGAACAACAGTTAGAATTGCATAAATTGGTGGATACATTGAAAGCCGATATGGCAAGTAAACAGAAGCAGTTGCAAGAGGTCGAACAGATTGCTGAAAAACTCAAGAGCAATGAGAAGGAGCTGTTGCAGCAATTGCACGAACAAAAAGAGAAGAACAATGTAAGTGAAATATATATTTGATTGTGTGTAGTAGAAATTATTAAATTCTCGTGATCGATGTTACATACATGCATTTAACAATTCATTAGTAGGTAATTTGAGCAATGAACTTCCAGTTTTCATATATATTTTTTTTGTTCACAAACACACAATTCATACAAGCACCTCTCGCTACACCTAAAACATATTAAAATTACATTTGAATAAGTTACAATTCGATGCATGTGGTTTTGCAAAAGAGTAAATGCAAAATATGACGTCTGACAACACCTGATGCAAAATGTAAATCAAATTGATTCATCCTAGAGTAGTGTTGTACCCCAAATTAAAACAAAAAAATGCTAGCAATTAGAAGTATTTTTTATGTTGCAATTTTACAAGACCACACGCTTAAGATAGTGAGCATCTACCTAATGCCCGTCTTTTTTCTGTTTTTTAGACTTCATATAGAGATTTTCCACCCAAATTGTTGCATTCATACTGAGAAAAAATATTCAATTTTAATTTTTTTACACTTCAAATCAATCAACTCTCAATTTTCCTTAATTATTGAGCAGCTTGATTCAGCGGAAAATAAAATTTAGATAATTTCAAGCATGTCTTCCTAAAGACAAATAAAGAAAATCCTGATTTTGGGTCCGCTTACTTTTTATATTTAACAGCCACTGTAAAAGCATTAATTTGGTAGAGAAGCCCTAGTAAGAAGTATATTCAGAGGAAATTATTGATATTTTATCGAACTTGAGGGGATTCCTGGGAAGCTTGTCGATTTACAGGCTTTTTCAGTCATTTTGTAAGGCAGTCCCTTTAATGGCTAGAGATAGAGATTAAGTATGTTCGCGACAAATGTAAAGAACGAAATATTATTGGGGGGTCGATCATATATTTCATCGCAGCTATTTTCGATTTTAGTGGTTTTTCAGTCATTTTGTATGGGAGTCCCCTTAATGAGCGAAAAAGGGGGTAAGTATGTTTGGAGGAAATGGTAAGAAGGAAGTCGGTCATATAGTTTACACCTCTAAAGGCAATTTCTGCCCCTAGTTATTTGTGGATTTTCAGTTGTTTTTTGTGCAGTTTCTCCCATATTTCGCATCTAGAATGGTCAAACGTATAACCGTTTTAAACGATCGATTAAATTTTTCCTTCCCAATATTTCCTGCAATCATACTTGTCACCTACCTCTACTCCTTAAGGGCACTCCCATACAAAATGAAGCTTCCCAACAATGGACGGATCTACGTCCCGGAAACACTCGGTCAGCACATGGTCGACCATGGTCCATTCAATTCAGCGGAATACGAAAGTGCTTTGCACGGGAACAAAAGAAAGCATGCCCGTATTCTTGCTTCTACAACAACAACAAAATGGACATAAAATCGCATGAAAATTGACAAGTAACTCCATAGCTGCTCAGGTCTCGTTTCTGAAATGGTGAAATTACTAATCCTTATTAAATTTTACTCCAAAACTGTTTCTCTGTACATACTTCCCCTATCTCAAGCCCTTAGGAGGACTCTCATACAATATTGATAATAATAATAAATAACTGAACAAGTTATTGTGAAGAAATGCTTGAAATAATCCAAATTTTATATTTTTTGGTTTGCAAAAAGATACGAGCACTATGAATACTGCTTAATTCCAACACGGACTTTATTTTAGGAAAAGCTGGAATGTAGTAAAAGAGGGGTGGAAATCGTGTCGCCTACTCAATCATTGAAATTTACATATGAAATTTCAATATTTTTGGGGGAAAAAAATTTAACAGTCATTCTGATGCTGTCATCTTATTAATATGCCTTTTTCCATAGAGTAAAATAACCAAAGATTATGTTTAAATTGTAAATACTTCATGTTTGCAAGTAGAAGCACATTTTCTCATATTACTTACATTCCAGTTTTCTCTTCATGTAGTCTTTTATTATTTCTTGTTACTGTAGGACAGTGTTTAGGATATAGTTTCTTCTTCTAATTGTTTAGTGTAAAAATGCATTTCACTTGCAATATATTGTAATCAATACTAATTGTCGTTTATTTTGTCGTAGGATTTGCGTATGAAAAACTGGAAGTTGATTGAAGCTTTGCAAAATGCTGAAACAACACTTAATAAACGAAATAAAATGCTTTTAAGTGAAAATGCAAATTTAGGTGTAAGTGCATGTTTTACATACATACAGTTTAAATATTGTAATTTATAAAATGTAATTTTCTTTTATTAATGAAATGCTAATAATGATCATTTTCTACATTTTTTTCGTTGGCGAATTTACAGCAACAAGAGCAGCTGTTGACAGCTACACAAAACTCTTCCGCCAGCAAGGATACCTCATCGAAGGATCAAAAACAAATACGTGAATTATTCCAGCGTTTATATCCGGAAGCTGTAAAAGCTTGTGCCGGCACCGCACTCTCAGTATCATTCGATCAATGGATCGAACAAGTTTTAGCCACACATATTAAGCAATCGCTGAGTAAAAGTGTGGCTGCAGCCAGTAGTAGTCACAAATCTACACAATCAAACAGTACCGTCGTTGATGGTGGCGGTAGTAATAGCAATTATAATCGCACCGCCGCCGTCACCTCTTCCACAAATAATAATTTATCAAATAGTGACAAAACAACAAGTAATAATAATAATAATAATAGTAATAGTAGAATTAGTGGCAATGCCACTAGCGGCGACAGCAGCAGTTCCAGTAATAACAAAAGTAGTAGTAATAACAATAGCAGCGATGCCGCCGAAATGCAAAAGCTGCAAATTCATAATGCTCAATTACGAGTTAAAATCGATGAATTGACAAAACTGGTTACAAAAACGGTAATATATCTATATGAATATTTAATTTTTATAATTGATTTATATTAGGTGACTTCACACTGAGATTTTTATGTACCTGTTCGGAAATATGGTAATTTTGATGATGTTGTGAAATCGCCTATAATAAATTTGTTGTATTTTTTTTTTCTTTCTTTTTCATGTATTCTAATATATTATCTCTCTTTTTATATCTAAAAGAGTAACACATTATCGGACCTTGAAGGTCGCGCAAGAGAACAGGATGAACATTGGCGCAGTGTTGTACGTTCGAAGGATGACCAAATTTATATGCTACAACATTTAAATGGAGAACAGGTAATGTAGGCAGATAGCGCTTTTATACATACAATAGTTATTTCTCTACTCACGAGATAATAATAATAACAGCCCTACCACAGTCGACGTCTTGATCGTCCGCCGATTTAACACTATTCGTAATAAATCATTACACACGTAAATTGTCGGCTCAAAAGTAAAGTAAAAGAAACAACACTTGCTATGCAGATCTTGATGGTGATTATTATCAATTGTTTGCTAGTATTTTGGTCATGAATAAAATGCACACCGGATAGTCATTTTTACATGATATATTGGTTGCTTTTCACTTTGCCAGTTACGACTCTCTTATAGCCTAGACAGACTGCAGTGTTAATCCGGATTAACAAGTTAATTCGAATTAACTCGGGCATTAACTGCAGCTAATCCGCATTAGCTCTAGAGTTAATTCTCAAAATTAAAGAGCATTAGGGCAATTTTCGATGGCAATACTGGCTGAAAATTAACAGCTGTCTTCTATTGTGAATTTTTTCTCGATGCAACTTACAATATAATGCGTTCGCTAACAAAAAAACTTTCAACAATTGTTAACAATTTTCGATAGGAAAAGCGTTGGCTAAAAAATAAATCCAGCTGTCAATTTCGTACTCTGAGTGTTAATTTACAAGTTTCTGATAGTTTTTAGTTCGCGTACTTCTTGGATATTTGCTCATATCGAGAGTGACTTACTTACTTACTCTACTTACTCTCTCTCTATCTCCTACTGACTTATTATCTCTCCGACTTATTATCTCTCTGTCCGAATTTCTCTAGCTCAGTCCGAAATTATCTGCCTGTCCGAATTTTTGTCTCCGTTCGTCGATTCTCTGTCTCCGAAATTTTATATCGGACCATTTCCTCTCCCCGTCAATTTCCCCCCTCTCTCTGACCATTTTCCTTCTCTTTCTCTGCCCATTTCCTCTCTGTTTCTTCCTCCTCTTCTCTTTTACTGTCCGACTTCTCCTCTCTCTCTCTCTCTGCTTTATTATTCCTTGTGAGTAGAGATTTATTCATTTATAGCTAATTATAGCATTTGAGATATTCACTCGAACAAAGGTCTATTGAGATTATTGCTTATGATAAAATATATATTTTATATAATCAAATTAATAACGAATATTTCTACTTTACAGGATATTTAATGTCGCGACGCGATTACCAAGTAATAAGTACTAAAGTAAAAAGAGATGTTATGCCTTCCAAAAAAATAAAATAAAAAGCAAAATATAATAATAATAATAATAAATACGATTATTAAGAGAAAAGTTAGACAGCGATTCAAGTTAAAAACAACAGCAACATATATCGTAAGCAACAAATAAAAAATGAAATAAAATAAGATATAAAAAAAAAAAACTAAAAAACAGATCATGAACAGAAAACTAAAACGATTAATAAAAGGGAGATGTATATAATATATATATACATGTTTACATATTATGCATATGTATGCATACTTTTTTGTGCAATGTTTGAATGAATGTTTGAATTAAATTTCGAATGATGAAACCCTTTGCCTTTTTCGTCCCCCACACACACAGATCCCTTCATTATTTAAAGCAAATTGTTTGATTGTGCTGCTGTTTCACAAATGTTTTTTGCATTTATTCCTATTCGCACACACACACATAATTTTGTTCAAGTAGAATAAAACTGACATGCATATAAAAATGAAAGCGACGCCAACAAACAATAATAGATGAAACTAGATGATGATCAAACACACACGTTGTTATGATGGTCACACTGATGATTATTGCCATCTTCTTTTCATACAATCTTTTTATTGTACAATGATAATGATGATGATGATGACGATGACAAGATAATGAGGATAGCAATATCAATTATGTGTTCCTTTATTATGATAATTTCTTTTTTCTGTTTTCTTTTTTGTTTTGTTTTTATAATCTTCTATCACTCGAACTAATATGAAGAATATAGAACTAACTAAAAATGCAAATTTTTTGTGTATTGCCTATTTTTGAGTATTGAGGAGTATGTATTGAAAATTTGTATGTATTCTTTTAACTATCTTATAACAACTCACATACTACATACCTACTTAATTAGAAAGAATGGAAAAACTTGTTAATTTTAGTTGAAAGGAAAAACGAGAAGAAAGAAAGAAAAAAATGTGTTTATATATCAATCAATATTAAGTCATTTGTTTGCTTGTTTGTTAATGATAAAGATAATTATGATTATGGTGATGTGTATGTAGCAACAAGAGCAACAATAGTATTCTTTAGATAATTCTTATTATTATTATTATTAATTATAAACAATGTAACACTGTTTTCTTTTCGTTTATATTTTATTGAACTACAAAGTAACGTCATAAATTATATGAAAAGAACATGCATGCAAAAATTGTCAAAAGAATGAGCATACCTAGCATTAAATGATTGAACAAATTGTATCCTTAGAAACAACAACAGAAACAACCACAACAACAGCAACAGCAACATTTACTTAAACATATAATTATAATAATTATCATAATAATAATAATAATATAAATCTATTTTTATATAATATACATATATGATAATATGCGACATTATAGTACATGTAAGGTTATATCCATACATACACATTTATATACATCTTGCATGTATGCATTAAATAAAAGAAACACATACAAGAGATTGTGTATAAAACTACAAAGTACTTTTATGTACACGTGTGATATTGTCATGTCAATGCAACTTTAAGACCGATGTTATACAGACAAACGGTGATGATGAGTAGAATGGAGACGAGGAGAAAAAACTAATGATTGAATACCTTTTCGATGACTGCTAGATTCTTCAGAGAAGACGAATAAAATCAATTGAAATGGCATTCAATTGATTTTAACGAATTTGATTAATTTGCAGAGCTGAGACTAAGTGATACTGTAAACCTCCCCAAAAGCACTTCACATATCCCAACCTACATACGAGGGTAGTAAGAGAATGAAAAAGCATGATTAAAATTTTTTAATGTACGTTCATTTTTCAATATACCTACGCTTTTTTATATCACATCATTAAAGTTTGGTTCCAGAAGGTCTACGTTTGATTGTCATTCGATGTGGGGAAAATGTTTTCCAGAACGAAATTTTTGTCAGGATTGAAAACAAATAACAGTCGCTGGGAGTCAAATTTGATAAATTCGATGGGTGTTCAAGTATTTCGCACTAATTTGCTGAATTAGTACGTACATAGTCTTAATGAAGCATTCATTTTTTCTCCAACAAACCACGTATTTTTTTTACAATTTTTTGCATCCAACCAATTCTGTGTTGATTGTTTTACCTTTCTGAAGATTAATCGATCAATAAAATACCGTTGTAATCCCCAAAAAAATTGCAAAAGAAATGGTCGCCAATATCAAAAAATTCTGTTATTTATACCAAAATGTTTATAACATTTCTCTGTTAAATGTACATACAATTCAAAATACTCTGTAAAGATGTAAAGGGAAAAAAACAGATGTCAGTTACAGTCTTTGTACTATATTGCTTTCTTTTCTCCATAAAAAGTAAAGAGAAAAGTAATATCATTTCTCTTCCGTCATAATATAGTCAGTACTTTTTCTTCAAGTAAAAATGTATGTAATGTGTCAATTTATCAGCCATTTTTTATCTTGTGAAAAGAAATTTCTGTTTTTTTTCACTTGATCAAAAATTTCTCTGAGAATGATGGGAGAACAATTGTATTATTTGATTTTACATAATGTCTTTGACATGACAATGTTATGCGTGTACTAAAATTACATTAATATGACGACGAATGTAAGCAAGGCTTCAACTTTAGACTTTCCTTTTATTCATGGACTGCTGTTATGCGCATGATAAAAAAAAGCAACAGCAATAACAACAACAACAACAACTCTATACATATTTAAATAAGAATAAAATTCAAAACGACTACAAACAATTATTACATACGTTGAGGATGATTTACTATAATTTTAAGCATAAAAGAAAAGTAAAAAACAAACAAAACAAAAAAAAAAAAGAAAAAACAATTATCAAACATAAAATAGTGAGAGATATGAGATATTTATAAATACCAGAACGAATAATTATACAACATTAACATACATACATACACACACACAAGTCACAAAATGGTATTAGTGTTGCTGCAATATAACATTCGACATTACAGGTGATCAAGCGCAAGTAAGGTATTGACGAAGAAATATGATGAAAAATGAAATTATTTAATGATAATATGATTAACGAAAATAAAACATATAAAATTAAACTCAAAATATTATTGAATTTGTGCATTTTTTTTATTTTATTTTAGTGTATATTGTTGTTTTATTTGCTTTAACATGATATATTTGCAAAATTGTATTGTCAAATCGACATGCTTGGTATTTAATAAGTACTTCTTTTTCTTCATTTTATTACTGCTGACTTTGTGACGGTATTGTTAAGTTATGTATTGGAATGATCATATTGAAAGGATACTGCAAGAGCTCAGCACAGGAGGGACGTTTTTTGGGATCATGTTGTAAACAATTCTTTACCATCTGAAATGATATGTATAATTAATTACGCTACATCTTCAACCATACTCAAGGTACTCACATGCATAAGCATAATTGGATAATAAGTGGGTATAGCTGGATATTCAATAGATGGTTTTGGATTTGAAATTGCACTTATTTTCGCATAAATATTTTTGATATGACTAAATGGTGTCTTCTTATACAATAGCAAATATAAAATGCAACCAAGTGACCAAACATCGGATTTTGTCGAAATCTGGATCAGTGAGACGAATATAAAATGTATGTGCAAAATATAATACTGAATGCGAGTCATACCTTTATTTTGGGTTGTTGATTATTGCGCATTGGACTAGTGCCAGTTGATGTGTCTGTTAGCGCTTCAGGACTGATATAATTAAACGTACCAGCTTGTGAGTATTTGATGATACTGGTCGAATCCAATGCAATATTACTTGCTATACCAAAATCAATTAGTTTCAATCGACCATTTACCATTAAGAAATTTGCCGGCTTCAAATCCGAATGGATGACACCTTAAACAATGAATAGAATTACACATTCGAATTCGAATATATACGATTGACGTGTGTATTACCATTTTGATGTATATAATTGACAGCTTGTAACATTTGATATAGGAAATTCATGAGTACATATAGTGGTAAGTTCGTAGTATAACCTTGTAGTATTTTATGCAGATCAGAATCACCCTTCTCCATTACCACATATAATTTGGATTCTTTTTGCAACAGCTCACTGAGAAAAAAAAAAACAAACCATGAACGATGAAATGAATACATTTTTGACTAATTCAATAATAAAATAACATGATAGAAATAAATAAAAATATTAATTGTTAATTTTTTTTTTTTTCTTAAAAAAATTTATTATTTTTATCGCTTAAGAATTTTGATACTTTTTTAGATTACTCAAATTAACATAATAAATTTCTTTATATTTTATTTGAATTTTTGAATTGAAATTTTACTTTTAAAAATAAAACTGAAATATAATTTTTATTCCTCAGCAAGATATTATATTGCCAAAACAAAAAAAAACTATTTTTATTTTATATTATTAATTGTTCTAAGCTACTCACTATTCATATAATGCGACAACGCAAACATTTCCTTGCAATTTTGCAAGTAATTTGGTTTCATTCAAATATCCTTCCACAACAGCAGGATCACCACGTAAATCAACGACCTACGATGAATTCAATATGAAATTTTGAAGTGGTCAAAGTACATACATACACATACATATATCCTTATGCAAGTGTACGCATACAAATTAAATATACCTAAACTACCTTTAAAGCACATTCTTTGCCATTATCCTTACGTTGTGCTAAGTAAACTGAACTAGAACCACCACAGCCTAATTTCTTAATTATTTCATACTCCATATTGTTGATGCGTAACAAAGCCGCTTTGCTATCGCTGGTTGGTTTGGATTTGGAGTTACCAGCACTAGCTTGACTAAAAGCACCCTCCAGAGATTTCTTTGATTTTATTTTCGATGAATCTTGATTTGTTTCTGATTTCACAGGAGGAGATTTCTCTGTTGTACTTGGAGTAGCACCACCACCATCAATTTCGTTGATGGTATCACATAGGGAAAGTCCTATGCTATCATTCGAAAGGCAAGCAACGGGCGGCGCACGCGTCATGGCCATTGGTGTTTGGAAGAGTACCTTTTGTGTGCGAAACTCATTCACAATGGCAGTTCGTGTTTTTTGTGATTGTGTAGAGCAGAGATCTCGTGGACGTCGTTGTACTGAAAATGGCCGTACTTGTGGTGTGACAAATTGAGCTTCAGCAACGACACTGCTTGTCGTTGTGGTCGCTGTCATCGTCGTCGTTGTTGGAGCATTTGTAGTGACACCCTTGAATGGTGTTTCAAATTCAGTACATTTATTCTCCTCGATACTTTGGAGCGCAGATATAGAATGTAATTTTGAATTGGATCTTTGTACTGTGGATACGTGCTGTAATCTATCTTCTGATTTGAGCTTATTCTCTACAGCCTGCTCTGCATCCTTATCGACGTTAAGTTGCATTTTATCAAAACATGTTACAAATGAAAGAACCTCCTCATTTGTGTTACCATGCTTTCGTGTTTGATATTTTTTTTGGGGTCCAGGTGTTTCTTCGGCATCACTCTTTGCTGGGCTCATGATGAACGAATCATTTAGTATAGCACAATTTAAATTGTCATCTTCCTCTGAATCTGATTCTAATGACGGTAACTCTGCTCTGCGTTTTGGGCTACAGTAACAAAAATATAGTGAATACATATATGTATGGGGAAAAGCCAAAGGTAGCTGAAATGTTCCACTTACTACATGCGCATATTGTGAGTGCTACTACTGCTTTTTGTATCGGATTGCGTAGCATTATTGGATTTTTCAGCCTCATTCTCTTTATTTGCATTCCTACTGTAATGTTATTGGTATTAAGATGTACAATAATCAAACAACGTCACACTTTCTTTGTTTACAAAATTGCTTACATTTCGTTTTGCTCCTTTTTATTATTAATTGACTGTTTTTGTGGCGTATTATATTCATCATCTGAATCAGGATCTAATGCGGGCAAATCTTTTACTCTACGCGGATAGTGAAAGGTCATTTAACTTTATTGGTCTTTGGCAAATAAATTCTAATTATGCAAACGTAGCGCGAATAAATTAATAAAACAGAAAAAAACGGCGATTATTAAAAACAAAATCAAAACATTCTTCGCATCAATGCAGTGAAGTCGGTTGTGGTTCTCATTACATGTAGCTCAACAGGGTTGCATTTTTATATTGTACTAAAACCATAACTACACAAATAAACAAAATAAATGTAAGTAGGTATTTTGATTTTAATTTAAACGTTTTTATCTATTCAACATTCCGATGTGGTTGCTACACTCCATTACTATTGATTTATTTACATTGTTGTTGTTGGTGTAGTTTAATATTTCAATTTCAGTACCTTGTATAAGGATGTCAAATTAAACATTTCGATACGTATATATTTTGTTATTATAAAATAATCGTATAGGTAATTCATAAATATTCATTTGAGAAACAAAAAGAAAATATGGAGGATATTGAAGTTAATACAGTAGGTCATTTTCAAACGCTTGTCCGTTACAATAATCCCATATTGGTGGTAAAACATCCTGACAAAAAAACCATTTTAACGGAAATAGTAAGTGTATTATGTAAAATATTCAATAAAATATAATTTATCCATATATTCCTAATTTTAGGAACTTAAACGTCCACAAACGGCTGGTGCTTTATTGGATAGTAAGAAGGAGACTGAGGAAATTTTAAATTCAATTTTACCACCACGTTGTTGGGAGGAAGATGGTCAATTGTGGCAACAAACCGTACGTTCGCTCGCATGAAATAAAATTTCAAAAGTTCATATGTTTTCTATTAGGTTTCCAGTACACCGGCTACAAGGCAAGATGTTATCAATTTGCAAGAAATGTTAGATACACGACTTCAGCAAACTCAAGCACGTGAAACGGGCATATGTCCTATACGTCGAGAGCTCTATTCACAATGCTTTGGTAAGAAATGAAAGTCCACAAGGCACCTCACATAGTGATCTTTATCTTTCTATATTTCCAGATGAAATCATTCGTCAAGTTACCATCAATTGTTCAGAACGTGGATTACTTCTATTGCGTATACGCGATGAGATAGCCATGTCCATGGAGGCATATGAGACACTCTATTGCAGTTCTGTAGCATTTGGTATGCGAAAAGCATTGCAGGCTCACGAGGAGAAAGAAATGTTGCGTGATCGTGTCAAATCTCTTGAGGTCGACAAAGAAACATTGGAGGAGATAATTAACGATATGAAAATTAAGAATGAACAATCCGAGCGTAGAAATGCTGAATTACGCGTATCGGAGGAAAAGAAATATGCAGAGGAAGTTGCATTCCTCAAGAAAACGAATACACAATTGAAGGCCCAGCTGGAAGGCATAACAGCACCGAAGAAATAATTAATATGATACCGACCAATTGCGATAATTAAATTTTGATTCTTATGTGATATGTACTGGAATTATTCTTTTTTATAAATCTATGGATAATCCGGAAATGTTTTATGATTTCTATCAGCCACTTCTATAACCATGCTATCTTATAGGGTTTGCTTGAGTTTTCGAGTGCAGTGCTATGGCAGCTTTTTTTTTCAGATTTGGTGATTTGAATTCGTGACATTGCCTTTAATGTCGGCAGGTGGATGTGGACTATAGTTTGCTTGCTTGTAAACCCTTGTGCAGGTGGCAGAGTTGAGTGTTAATCAGAGCAACTGGTTAAATTTTTCGATTGCTTAATCTACTTCGTCGCCATTTCTAATAGAGTACTTAGAGGAAGATGGGAATTGATATATTTTTAGGAATTTCCACCAGTTTATTTTATTTCTTAAGCAATTATCCCTATATGCGGGGCTTGGAAATTTTATAGATATTACTGTGCGTGAGTGATTAGGTGATAGTTCATAATTGCACTCTGTGGAGATATTTTGCATCAGTAAACCAAAGTCTATGAGATCGGTTATCTTCCTCTTGTTCACATGCCGCTTGACCACATGAAGTTTATTTGATGAATCTAACAGTCTATATTTTATTTTGCTCTAAAACACAGAAGAGACTTCATAAACAAACAATATAAACCTACAACTAAATGTATGCAAAATTATTTTCAATTATTCTGCAACTGCTTCATCGACTTGTGCGGTGTCATCATCTTTACCATCGTTTTCTTTTTCATTGCTCATCTCTTGATCAAAATCAACATTTATTTCGTTAATGATCGGTGTTGGCTTGAATTCCTTTACCGCCGTATTGTCTTTTTCCTTACGTTCCTTTGCTTTACGCTTTGCCGGTGGTTCGGATAGATTTGCAGCAGTGTGTGTTGTTGCTGAATCTACTTCCTCAGATGAGCCAGTCTCCTGTGGTAAATCTGTATAAATATTTACTTCAGCCTCTGGCGGTAGATTATCTTTCATTTCCTCCAGTTTCTTCATGTACAATTCATATACATATTCAGCCATATGCGACATGCCATCTATATGTTTACTGCGGCCATCAGTCGAATCTTCAGTTAAACGTTCCGTTGGATATGTTTCAATTTCATTGATTAATTGTAAATGCTGTGGACGTTTGGTTAACTGAAATTTAAGAAACGATTATAGAAAATGGGATAAAATATTCGCTCATCAATTAAAACTTACCAATTTAAATGTTTGCTGCAACTCGAAGCAATTTTTAAACAGACCAACGCGCCCAAATATATATAAACCAAGGCGGGCTCGACTCATGGCCACCACTAAACGTCGAACATCACGTATATGACCCACAGCTTTTGTTCGTACTAACGAAATCAGTATATAGTCATTCTGTTGACCTTGATACTTGTCGACTGTCGTGATTTTATGTGGCCACCCAATGAGTGGATTATTGCCACAGCGCATATTAATTACGTCGCGTATTAAATGTTTCTGCCCATTATATGTGGTTAGAATGGATATCTTCTCTGCCGGATACCCAAGCAAACGCATATACATATAAACAGCAGCAATGTATTCAGCTTCAGCAAGATTCTGTGTAAAAATATTGAATTCATATCAGATTTCAAAATCGATCAAATTAAATTGTCACATTGGAAGTACTATTACCTGATAAAAGAATGGATTTGGTTCAGACTCGCCGACACCATTGTAATCTTCTACATTAATCAATTGATAATCATATACGAAACCGGCATTAGCTCTCTTATATTCTTCGCGCTCAATAATGTGTTGCAAATCTTCCAATTTCTTATAACGCCATTTGTATAGAGCACAAATGCTAAATATACGAGAAAAGAAACATTTTTTTAAATGCTGCAGTCTTTTATTGATTGCATTGAAGACTTAACTCACCTTGATCGTGCACGACCCTGACCATCCAAGTCCACCGTGGGTACACCCAAACGTACCAGACGTGTAAACAAACTTTGCTCCATATTCGAGTATTTCTGAAAGGACATATTTTTTATGACTGGAGGCAATTGATGATGATCACCAATCATTATCCAACGTTTCAATCGATTAAAACCGTCAATGGGATTTTGCAATAGAAGCGGAATGAATGTTTCGATTTCGAGAATTTGTGCTGCCTCCTCCATTAGAATGTTATCATATCTGAAGCCCAAATTGACCAGTTCCTTGCGCTTTAGAGCGGCATGTGTACAGGTCATGGCAATGATTTTCGCTTCCTTCACTAGCAGATATTTAGAACGATCCAAACCGGTGCGTAACAATTCGAATGCACGAAATTCTTCAAGCTCCGTAAATAAATGCGATATATAACGAAAGCATGATTGAGCAATTTCCTGGTATTCATCGAAAGTTTCGGCCTTAAATAGGGGCTGTGGGGCGTCAGCGAAAAATTTGGCAAATGGAAATTCATTTTCAAAAACTGAACGCCATTTCGACTCATCATCCGGATGATTTCGAATCACCGCATTCACTTGTGTCTGAAATTTTTCCCAACGTGCCACCACATTGTAGAGATAAAAATAGCCAGCCGTCTCGCAGGTGTATGCATTATCACCACGTACATTCAGAGATTCTTGCAATTTTTGAACTTTATTCAACAATTCAATACGCTGCGCTAATACATAATTAACACGGCCATATCGACTGAAATCTTTTTCTGTTTCCAACGCCTCCTCGCCATGACCCAAGCGAAGTAAATGTCTCTCATCGATATCCAATGCCATAATCTTTTCGAATAGTTGATTCAAAGCCTGATTCGAATGTGTCACGATCAGAGTACGTTGATTTGGATGATTGTGGTATAAATTTGATATGATCTGTACAGCTACATCAGTTTTACCAGTACCCGGTGGACCAACGACCAATGTTAGACCAGGCTGCATACCAGCACGTATCGCTTCGATTTGTGTTGGTGTGAATCGAACGATATTTCTATATCGGAGAGGATGATATTACATTTACATATATTCTAATACTCTAACGGGTATATTCTGTAAATCGGCAACATTGATTTCGAAAGTGAAAAGTAAAGGAGATCGATTTAGTCAATTCTTCAACCGCATTCGACAACATCAATTTTATACACAATTTTATTTGCGATTAAAAAATGGATTAAATTCGTTACTTTGGCAATATGTGAAACGCCAGTTTTAGCATGCTAGTCGTTGTAGCAGTGAATTAAAGCCTTTTATAGGTTTGGTTAGGTTATGTGCCAGAAAGGCCCATTGTGATACCACCAAGTTTCTCTACCAATACTGTTGTGCGTGTTAAATTCGGACAGCATTAGAAGGGACCTACTTATATTAGCCGGTTCCGAACGGCAGAACCCTTGTGACATCACTTTAACTTAGTTTTGTCACAGAGCTCTTTTAAGAAGCATTTTTGGCAAATGGTTACTGCCGGAAAAATTGCCAATTCTTACCGCCAGGTGGGTACCGTTCGAAAGAAAAATCTTTTCGAAATTAAATTTCGATATGCTATAACGCTCTTTAAAAATTGTGTCACAGTATCGATTTATCAGTTTGTCACACAAAGACGAAAACTTATATCTGGCAATACTTCCGAAAAGAGCACTTTTATTCAAAACATGCCAATTCCACGTTCAAAATTACAAAGTAAATTTCGAAACTACGATGTAAAGGATTCAAAAATGAAATTCAGAATATACCCGCATATACGATATATGAATTTTCTTGGACTACTTACCGTTTGGGTGTATTAGTGGCATATGGTCCACGCTTTTCAAGTGCATATGGTTCGACAAGAATGGATTTCGGAAGTTCAGTTGCTGGATTGTCCCCTTCTTTTTTCCCTTCATTACCATCATCATCATCATCATCAACATCATCGTCATCACGTTTCTCGGCAACATTTTCAAATATTAAACGGAATGGTGGTAAGCATGATTTTTGTTTTGTTCGATCATATTTGATCTCATAATTCGGAAAACTTTGACTAAGATGCTCAAAATCTAAGAATGTATCGTTGAAATTGATAGCACGTGCCTGATTTGGCATATGTGAGTAGTGTGCCGCACTTGGATCTCCATAACCTAAGAGTATATCGTGCAACCATGGTGGCACAACACATTCCGTATTCATTAAATGTCTTATTGTCTCCAATACTGCTTTGAAATTATTCTCTTTCGGTTTGCGACGCATAATTATATTGAAGCTTTCGTATACATCTTCCACACCCTGTAAATAATAAATATATGAACGATATGTAGTGTAAAACTGTAAAGAATACTTTAGTATATAGGTGGATTTGAGGGCTATGCGATTAATCGTTTAATCAAAGAGTCTGCTGAGTACAATTTATTCATTTAATCCGACTCTTGCCTTCACTTTTAGTTCCCCTTTCTTTTTCGAAGTAATCATTTCAAATGTAATATTATTATTTTGTAATCAAAATTCAGATTATTCGAATAATTTGTCCCTTGATTAATAAAATTAATCAATTAATCGATTAATCATTCTGTTTGATTACTATTGACAATTAATCGTATAGCAATAATTTTGAACATGCTGATTGCTGAATAAATACAATTTTTATCATCAAATAATATACGATTAAAAATGTTAGTTAATCAAATTGTTTGCAGACAAAACGACTATTCACACAGCGCTTATTCATATGCATAAAAGTTTCAACAAACATCTTCAAGTGAGTCCATATCCATACGGTATTGATTGCAATCCAACCAAACCCGATAAGTACGTTGCTCTCCGTGTAACATTGGACGTGGCTCTGGACCATCTTCTATAACATGACCATTCGCATCAAGCATACCCTCGACTTCACACCCACGAACGCTCACCAACCCTACTTGTGGTATGAATGGTTCACGCTGATTATATTTAGTGCCTATGTACGATGATAATGACATTTTATTAAGTTATTATGCTCAAAATATAAAAAAATACCAACTCTTACCATAGGGTTGCGTCGGATTAACGGTAATTAAAAAGCATACATCATGCTTCCTTAAATTCTCCCATTCTTCCTTGACCTCTTTGCGTACAGATAAAGTTACAGAGATGTCGGCTCGTACACGTGATGGCTTCCTTTCGCCAATGTGTGGCTTCAGTACTTCGATCACAGCAAACGACGCTATCGGCAAAGCCATACGTGCCCAGCCACCGAAAACAACATCACCATCTTCAGATTTCCATGGCAACATACGACTAACTGCATCTTCAATATCTTGCCGTATTTCATATGTCGATTCGAGACGAAATAGATTAAAATTACGCAACAGATAATCGTGCAAAGTTAGAAATTGTAAATTTAATTTTGGCAGCGCTAAACAACCGTCACCCGAATAATATTCTGTCGGTACGATATTCTCATCCCAGATTATAGCCTCCGTTGGATAAAGTGGCATCTCATTGAGGGCTTCCAACTGGGAACAATGTCTTTCATGACGTGTTATTAGCAACTCTTTCAGAAATTCCCCATCTAGACGATACCAATCGAATGGTGCATCCAATGAATCGGGTACTAAATTTAGAAATGCCGCAATCTCCTTTAAAGCTTCAGCATCCAATGCACCAAAATGACGTTCCAAGGCATCGCGTGTATCCACAGAAGCCACATTGGAGAGGGCGAACAGTCGTAGATTGGGAAATTTGGCGAAAGCGGCTCTCTGTAGAGATGTAATTTTCTTATAATGCAATTGTGTCATATCATGATCCGTTAGCGAATCGCCAGTAATATCGTTTATCTCAAAACGTATATAAAATTTGAGCATATCAAGAAGCTGCAAGAAAGAAAGAAAGAAATTGCAGAAAACCAATAAATAAAAAGAATATGAACGCTTTTTGTTAAAATTAATTTTTATTCCTCAGCATAAATTAATTTTAACTCAATACACTTAGTCTAATGTTCTTGTAAATTTTTGGTGCTTTTAGAAAAATGCAATTTGTTGAACTCCACAAAAATTGCATTTGTTTCGTCCAATTTTTTTTTTCAACAAGAGCGTTTTGCTGGACCGAAACAAATAGTAGTTAGACGGCGTATAGTCTGGGCTTTAAGGTGGGCGCATCAAAACTTTCCAGTCAATTTTGGCCTAACATTGTCATGATGGAACACAACACCTTTCTGTTGGCCAATTCTGATTGCTTGATCGGTCGAGTTGTAAGCAGTAGAGGTCAGAATTAATCGTTTCACCAGCTCGTAATAGCCAATTCCCTTCGAATCCCACCATACAGTCAGCATCAACTTCTTTGCCGTCAATCCAGGTTTCATTATCGTTTATGGTAGGCCACCTGCCTTTGGCCAAGTTTTTTTTTCATTTAATATTGTCGTATTCAATCTATTCTACACTGCCCGTGCTGATTCGCTTTGGAAATTGTTCGATTTATGATTCCAAACTATTATGTGGTTGATGTTTAGTGCCCCTGCTATGTTCTAGTAGGTTGTATGGCAGTCTAGCTTCATTAGTTGAAAAATTTCATCGACTTTTCCAATAACTGACCGGATTGTTGTTACGGAAATGCTTTGTTTTGTTCCCGAGTCTAGCATGCTTCGCCAGCCAACTCATTCTTTCGATAGTTGGCGTCAGTTATAGATTCCAAGCGATGACAAGTTCTCCAGTAATTAGTCTTTCCACCGGAGGTTAGGTCTCATCGCCTCATCTGCGTCGTCCAACACCGGGTTCCGAATATAGCATCTTCTTAGCTGGAGCGTGTTCTTCCATTCGATCGACATGACCTAGCCAGCGCAGCCGTTGTATTGGTATCGGTATTCAGCTCATACAGCTCATGGTTTTACCTTATTCGAAACTCGCTACCAACGCAAATAGATCCAAAGATATTGGTTGTTGTTGTTGTAACAGACAACGATTTCGAAATCACGAATATGTATGTAAGTCAGTTAATTGAGTTGCTGATATTCATATCGATCAGCTCCAGGAAGACGGCAGCCTCCAGGGGGTGCGTTCACAGAGCAGGGGGGGCCAAACTGGTTGGCCTTCTGGGGCAGGCAAAAATATGACGGGTGTCGTGCGGGCTCTGTTGGCACCGCTCCATCCAGATCTTAGCTGCGCTAAAGTGGCACGAGCGGATTTAGGGAGCTGTTGTTCGCAGTCTGCAATTGGCGGTGGGCGAAACCCCAGCACGATATTATGAGCATGACCCTCGATGGCCGCTTCCGCAAGTTGATGCAGTGAATTCAAAGCCGCCCTATGCGTGTTAGAGCTTAAAACATCGAGCAGGTGACGCACATGCCCATCAAATGAACGTAAGCCACCACCGATGCTACGCGGGGGTGGGGCAAGCTGCGTTAAACGTTTATTGGGGTGTGATGGAAGGTGGCAGGAAAGAAGAAATTGCTGCGAAAGCATTACGTTGTGCTCACGCACTTTTAGCATTCGCGTTTCCTGATGTAGGTGATCCTCTTGCGCCATCTTATGGCAGCCCATGATGATGCGTAGAGCAGTGTTCTGCGGGGTTTGCAGAAGCCGCCATTGCGTGTCGCTTATAATTGGCGTCCAAATCGGTGCCGCGTAGTTGATGATCAACCTGCCGATGGCCTTATCGGTGATGAGCAGCGTCTACTTGTCTTTCCCCCAGACAGTGCCTTAAGGACATTATTTCTGCTATGCAACCTTTGGATGGTGTAATCAATATGCGCAGCAAAGGTCATGAGACTGTCAAACGAAACTCCGAGGATTTTAGGTTTATTCACGGTTGGAATAGTTCGGCCATCGACAGCCACCGAGAGCACGGCTCCGAGCTCCTTAGTCCAATGTGGTAGAACGACGAGATGATTAGCTACATTTTTTCTGCAAATAACCATCTTTTTCTTTGGTGCTATGTGAAATATTTATCTATTAATTTGAAAAGTTCATTACGGCCTGAAAAATGTTCCATCGGCATCGGTGTCAATAACTCGTGTAGGCACAAAAGCTCAATAGTATTTTTATTAGAAAGAAATGCATCGATTTTAATGGAAAACCCTCTACTTGTAATATTTCTTTTTTCTCAAATCTCTGCAGCGCCACTGTGTTTTTGTGTCGTAATTCATTCATTGGATCATTTATCGCCCAACATACGTAGCATAGTGTGCAGTCGCTTGAAATACAATCATTATGGCGACACGGCAACTTATTAAATGACACCAACAAGTAAACAGCTTGTCTTTTGTGCTATGTGCATAAGTACATACGTCATCATAACAATTTAATACTCCAACATAACTTCGCTCAAATTTAACGGCCAAGTATTATTTTACAGAGGCCATGGACTGAGTGTTCTACAGAGGAGGTCATATATTGTCGAAAATGACCCCTACTATGTAGATATATAGAGAAAAGTTTTTATATCATGTAAACCTTATATACTAGTAGGTAGATATGTACATGTGTTCAAGCTTAAATATAATGTAAATCAAATACCTACACAAAAAAAAAGAAGATACCATCTAAGCAAATATGTAAATGCATATACAGTGGCTCCCAGCTTATTTCGTACAGTGACAGTTTAAAAATTGCTGCAGTCGTAATTCCTAATATAGCAAAAATTTGAACAAAATATAAATGCCATTTTTGAAAGGAAGGTTTGTTTTTTATTTTCCAAAATTTACTTTTTCAAAATTTTAGTGTTTGACACTATAAAAAAATAAAATAAGAAAAAAATAGGAAAATTCATGTCACAGCTTATTTCGTACAGTCTCTTTAAGTTCAAACTAAAAACAAAGTAAGTTGATTTTAATATTTAGTATGACATCCCTTAGCGTTAATGACAGCCTGGAGTCTATTTGGCATTGAATCCACCAATTTTTGAGTGATGTCTGGTGAGATTTTTTTCCATTCCTCCATTAGTACCTTCTTTAGGTCTTGCTTATTAGAAATCTTGTGTGTTCTTATTTTATTGTCCAAAATAGACCAAAGATTTTCAATCACATTCATGTCAGGTGACTGTGGTGGTGGAGACATCAAGTGTGGGCAGTTCCAAATAAGCCAAGATTGCACAATCCCAGATTTATGTTTTGGGTCATTATCTTGGTAGTACCGAAATTCTTCCCGCAAACCCAGTTTGTCTGCACTTTGAAGTAAATTGTTTTTCAGAATCTCGAGGTACTTCATTTTGTCCATTGTTCCCTCAATAAAAACCAATTCACCTACTCCGGCTGCTGACATACAGGCCCAAACCATCACGCTACCGCCACCATGCTTCACTGTGGGCTTAAGGTTCTCCTTGTTTAGCTCGGTATTCGCTTTACGCCAAACATATGACATTCCTTCCGAGCCAAAAATATTAAACTTAGACTCATCCGCGAAAATAACGGTATTCCAGAACGCAGGAGTATTAATAATATGCTCTTTGGCGAAGTCAAGTCGGCGTTGTATATTCATTTTCGAAATGAATGGTTTCTTTCGGGCTACTCGACCGTTCAAGTCATGATTGCGCAGCACACGTCGGACAGTTTCAGCACTGGATGATTTTCCTATTTCACGCTGAACCTCTGCAGCCAACTTCGGAGTGGATAACTTTGGATTTTTCTTAATTTTTCGTACAATATAACGCTCGTCTGATGCGTTGAAAATCTTATTAGATGCTTCTCTGCCCTTGTTCTCCAACCGATTTTCGCGAATGAAGCGTTGAATGATGTATTGGACAGTTGAGGCACTTAAATTTGTCATTTCAGCAATTTTTCGCACACTCTGACCTTTCCTAAAATGGTTAATTACCAGTTTACGCTGTTCCATCGTTGTACGACGACCCATAACGCTAAATGTTTAATTTACAGCACTTTAACTATTTAAAATAAGAATAATAAAAATTGTTATAATAGTTAAAAAGGTCCAAAAACTCATACAATTCAAAAAAACTTTGTAACTGCGCGGCAGAATGAAACTTACTTACATTGAAGTTTGTGTACGAAATAAGATGTGAGCTGAAAATCAGCTGATCAATAGTTTTTCTCTCTTGCATGACAAAAAGAACAATTTTTGGGGTTCCCCGTTTTCTTATTAGGTTTACTAAACACATACACAGACATCTACATTCAAAACTTATCGATAAGTTTTTTAGTTTCGATGTTACAGCCATTTACATAAAAATATATACACTGTACGAAATAAGCTGTGAGCCACTGTACCTAGATATACTTCGGTAGAAAATGATATGTACAAGTGAAACGAAAATTCTCTTGATATTTCATGTCTTTCATATTACAATGCATTGTCGAAAGAAATCAAGTTTTAAAAATCGAAATTTCCATATGAGAAAGTCCTTGCATTGAAGTATGGCATAGCATAACATGTATGTACCTTTATGATGGGTGAGAAAAGGTGTAAAGCACACGAAGGTAAGTTACGAATAACTCCTTAGCTACAAAATTTAATAGTATATACGAGTACATAGATGGCATTCCATCTACATGCACATGTATAATGCAGCAAGAAGAAACTAACTTACTTATATGTAGGTTTTATTAATACAGAAACAGCAACAGGATGAAGAGGATGAGCGGAAGAACACAGCTACTTGCCGACATGTGACACAAAAAAACTGAACCGGAGCAACATAAGCACGAATGAATTTTGCCGTAGTTGGCACAACTTGAAGTCAATAAAGCTATTGAATGATGAGCAATATACGATAGGTTTATCTAGTACTTTCAAAAGTTTTGGCACAGGAATAAAATCAACATGCCAAAAGATTTTGAATATATTTTTTATTAACAAGGTTCTCGGTTTTTCTAGTAATGTTGTTGTTGTTGTTGTAGCAGCAAAAAATACGGAAGTGCTTTGTTTTGTTCCCGTACAAAGCATTTCCGTATTGGTCGACCACGTGGTCGAATGCTTCCGGGACGTAGACCCGTCCATTCTTGGAAAGCATTTTTCTAGTAATATTAACTTTTAGTGACTTTTCACCCACTTTAAATGTAGTTTTCTTAAATCTAAATACATCTGACTGCTAACATGCACCTTATTAAGCCATCCTATCCGCGAATAAGAATAAAATTGGTCTATCGAAAGAGATGATCTCACACCTTACATGAATCTTACACTTAATACATGAAACTGACCATGGATGATGAAAAATTTAGACTGTTCACCCTATTTAACTCATCTTGAGAGTATCTAGGCACTAAGCATATCTCGATAAGTACTACATTTCCATAGTCAGGTGTCATTGAGCTCCGATTAGGTTTGTGGACTCAGCAACTCAGGGTTATAATTTGGACTATACCATTAATGTGAGACCTAAACTAGTAAGTAAATGCAAAAAGGGTTGCGGATGAAACATCATTTCCCGGACGATTTACAAATATTATACAGTGGCCGACAAAAATCTACGTATGACTTCCGTTTATCCTATTTGACAAATCCAAAGCTTTTTAAAAAGTACGTAATGTTGTAGTTTGAAAGTCGTTAAATAAGTTTCGAATGTCCATTGAGAGTATCTCGGCGTCATCAAATATTGTATATCGTTAAAAATATGTATCTTCATTAGAAATACATTCGCTCTTCAGGTTAACCTCCAAGGTTCGATTCGGTTTATGAACTCCATAGCGAAAAGGTTACCGATAAGATATTATTTCCCCATTACCCATGAAGCTATTGTGGGTGCCGTAGCTCAGTGGTTAGTGCATTGGCCTTCTGATCTGTAGATTGTGGGTTCAATCCCGGCTGAAGGACAACTTTAATATCGAAAAGATTTTTCTTTTGAACAGTACCCATCTGTCGGCAAGCAATTGGCAGTAACAATTTGCCATTGAAAATCTTTTAAAAGAAATCTATGACAAAGCTCAGAAAAAGTGATGTCACAAGGGTTCCACCATTCGGAACTGGCTAAAATAAGTAGGTCGCTTCTAATACTGTCTGAAATTTAATACGCACAACAGTACTGGAAGATTAGCTCGGCCAAACTCCCCAAGAATGAACAGGTCTTCGTTCTGGAAGCGGAATACGGAAATGCTCTGTACGGGAACAAAACAAAGCACTTATAAGCCCTTCAGGCTTATAAGTGCCACATATTCATTCATTCATTCACTTATGAAGCCATTAAGTAACGCAGCTAGTTCGCAGCTAATTGCTAAGTTTTTTGGATAAGCACAAAAAAACTTATGTCAGAAAAAATGTCAATTTGTTTTGACTATTGCTGCTGTGTTGTTTCAACAACTAACGCAAACAAGTACATTTAATCGTGTACCAGAACTTTTGAAAGTAGGTAGGTACCATAAATATGCATGTGTATGTGTGTGAGTTTTTAAATTTTCACAATTTAATAGAGAGCAACAATGAAGTTATGTTAAACATAAATATGTAATACAATGAAATTGTTGTTGTTGTTTTTTTTTTTTTTTTAATAATCATTTCTTCAAATCGCAAGTGCATTCATATTCACTTTGTATTATTACTTATTTCCGCTGTGAATTAATTGTATTTGCTTTCAAAATATATTTAAGCTCAGCTCAGAAAGAGACACAGAGAGAGAGAGAGAGAGAGAGAGAGAGAAGGAAACCATCGATTGTGAGAGAGCACAATAAGGGAAAAAAACTATTTCAACGGCAATTTTCCATTTAAAATCAACAAGCAAAGTATTTCTAGTATGTAGATATACATACATATATGCCGGTTCCATTGACAATGATGATGCATATACTACCATATAATAAGTGGGATGCGTGAATGAGAGCGAAAAAGCAGTAAAGAAAGACAGAGTGAGAGAGAGAGAGAGAGAGAGTGTGAAATGAAGTGATTGTGAGAAACTATATAAAATTACATACATATGTATTGCAGCAAAACAAGCTGTTGTTGAAGCGGCGATATGCAGAACCCTGTACTACACAGTATCAGCCAGTTAGTCAATCGGTTGTGTTGTTCATGTCGGAGTGTGTGGAACAACTATCATTTATTATTATTATTATTATTGTATAATAGACGATACATAAACAATAAGTAGTGTGGAAGTACCACTATCAATAGAAATTGTTTTTGTGAAAAATGATGCCGTTATGAATTTTGTTATTCCATATTGAATAAGAGGCGCGAAAGTTATATGTACGAAATAGGGATATAGTGCTATAACAAAGATAGATAGAGAGAGAGCACAGGGAGTGTATGTGTAAGAAAAATAGAGGACGACGTAACGCAAGGCAACGACCCAAATATATAGTATATGCGTGACAGTGAAAAACCAAAACTAAACAAAATAAAGAAAGAAAAGAAAAAAGAAACTGTTTTTTTTTTTTGGGATTGGAGAAAAATGTATGAATTCATAAATATTCGCATGCGAGTATGACTTGAAAAGTGTACCACATTACAAAATGATGTAGAAATATATAGAAGTATAGCGAAATAAATATGTACAAATATGAAATAGCAAATACGTAAGAAAGCAGAAAATTCAAGTGAAGCAAAATAACAACAACAACAACAAATTTGTTGCGGTGATCGATTGTATACACGATCCAGGTGAAAAACGAATTAAAGCGAAATACAATTACAAACAAAAAAAAAAAAGAAGAAGAGAACAAGAAAAAAAAAACAAAACGCAAGCGCTAATGATTATTCCATATACTAAACCGGCTTTTCATACACGAGCAACAACGACAACTACCACAATGACGCAGTGACATACACATACCGCACATAAACATTCCGCCGATACGACAAGCGTACAACATACAAAGTTGACAATAATTACAACAACAACAAGGCAAAATGATCATTAATGACGAGGCCAGCAATAAGACAACAGTAGCTACAAGTACAACATTGAAAATGGCTAAAATAGCCAACAGCCAACGACAACAACAACAACAAGAGCGAAGACGGCGACGACAACGACAAGTTTATCGATGGCTTACGGGCTTAAACATACAATTTCTTTGTCCTGCAAATGTCTGGTGCAATTTCAACTATGTGTTCTCCTTGTCCTTCTTTTCCTCCAGTCTAATTTTATTACTGCTATGGTGTCAGTGTCTTTTATGTTTTAGTATCACACCAAGCGAGGCATCAATAAATAATACAAACGATGCCAAATATTCACAACAAGTGCATCATGTACCGCCGCCATCACATCAATTGGAACGTCGACATGCTTCCACAGTGGCAAGAGATGAAAATTTAGTGCTGGTAAATAAATGCTGTGAAAAATTTGAAATACATGTCGATTCAGTGTGTATGCAAGTCAATGAAAGTGGTAAGTGACATCGCATGAGAGTAGGGTGAGAGGGGTAGCGAAAGAGAAAGAGAGAGAGAGAGAGAGAGTGTGTGAGTGAGAGAAGTAATAATTGAAGTGGTTTATCGAATAAGGTCAACATTATATTATTCAGTATTGTTCGATGATGAACACCCAGCAACGTTTTCCTAATACTTTGTAATTTCGAAATTTTCTTTTAAGCAGAGCTGGGTGGTAATGATTATTATATTTGTATTCCAACAACATATAAAGTGTCATTACTTGTAATCAAACTGTCATTTTAGTTCAATGTCAAGTGCATTGACTTCAAGGTCGGTTCTGTATTTGGTTGAAGCAAAACAACGGCTTTGTTTTTATTCAGAAATACCAAAAAAAAAAAAATGTGTCCAACCAGTGTCAAAATTTATTAACTAAATTTTTTCGAAAAATTCTCCAAATAGATTTACGTCAAATTGTTGACGTAAATCTAATCATTTATTAATCAATTATTCGATTAATCAAAATACAAATTATTTCATTAATCAGAATTTTGATTAATCAATAAATTTTTAAATTTTAGATTTGATTTGTTTTTGAAATTTTCTGTTGAAATGAAAATTTCAAATGCGCTCTTGTCTATTTTGTATTGGAAAAATTATAAACATTTTGAATATTTTATTCGAATAATTTTCTTATGATTAAATAAAATTCAGGTTAATCGAATAAGTGCAATTGTTGCTTAATCCAAATTATGATTATTCGAATAAGTTGTTTAAAGTTGATTGAAGAAGTTTGACTAAACTATTAATTGCACAACTCTAGTTGAAACTTTAAAGTTGTTGTTGTTGTTGTTGTAGCAGCAAAAATACGGAAATGCTTTGTCTTGCTTCCGGGACGTAGACCCGTGCATTCTTGGGAAGCGAAACTTTTGAAACTTTAAAGTCGACTTTACTTATTCTAAGTACTGTAAGACTGAAAATGTTGACCTAATAAATCAAATTGCTTAAAAAATTTCGCTTTTAATATAAAATATTTTAATTAAATCCAAACTGCATTTTAAAATAAATTGTAATTAATTTGTATGTTACATATGACCCAATTTTTACGTCATGCCCCACAAAAATCTGACTGATATATGTATATGAAAGATGTGACTAGTCTGACGTCATATTTGATTTGAGTAGAAAAGAGACAACTATATACGTATAAATCGTTACCTTAATGTAGTGGCGTAGCCAGGGGAGGGGATCAGGGGAATAATCCCACCTTGGCCGATGGACTTGGTAAAATAGATATATAATAATAAATAGATATTTAAAAATCATTCATTTAAAATTTCTTCTCATACATCTATTTCATCTATATCGGATATACTGCTTTTGGGTATGACATATCTTGTCAGCTGACATGTCAAACGAAGTTAATTTTAGAGTAACTGACGTTTAACTCTGATTAAGAGTTATTTTTTCCGGAGCTCACTCCTTTTATTTCGTCACTACTCATTGCATACTCGTCTGATTACTTTTCAATTGATTTATTGATATTCTTCGTATGTACAAAACTTGGCTATTTCAAAGAATTGAACATTTTGTTGGGTAGTGATTGTGCGTTTTTACTGTTAGTAGTAAAGTATGTATATATGTACATAAATAAGTATTTGCATATATTTTCATACAATCTTAATTTATTTATTGTTGTTGTTGTTGTTGGTGTTTTTGTTGTAAATCAATTTAATTGCCTATATAATGAAAATGGTATTCGTGCCAAGTCTGCAATTTTTTTTTCCTTTTTTTAGCACGTGCTAGTGTGACTTTCATTTTGATGATATTTGGAAGAAACTGGCTATAACTTTTTATGATACCCAATATATATAGACATGCACATAAATATACATATATATACATATTTATACAATCAACATTAAAACAAATATTTATAGCATCAAATTATAGATAAAAATTCATTTTGAATATTATACGAGTAATTATATACTATTTATTTAATCGTTCCACTTGTACATACTTAAATGTTTGTGTAAAAAATTTGATCTTAATTACGGCGATTACAGACGGCATCGTATTGGTATGCATAGGTAGCATTTCCACTATTAAGTCATATTTAGAGGGTATTACTCTAAAATTTCACAATGCCAACAACATTGGGTGTATACATACTCAAAATTAAGTTCCAACTTAAATTTAGTATAGACTTGTTTACAGAAAAAATATGGGAAATTTGTCAATATTATTAATCAAATATAAACATTTTCTTTCCATAATTTAATTTGAATTTTGTACATAAAAATATGAATATAAGCACATTAAATCACCTCACTCTTATAGCTTAGACAGACGGCAGCGTTAATCCGCATTAACGAGTTAATATGAATTAACTAGGGCATTAACTGCAGCTAATCCGCATTAGCTCTAGAGATAATTCTCAAAATTATAGAGGATTAGGGCAATTATCGATGACAACACTGCTGAAAATTAACAGCTGTTTTCTACTGTGAATTTTTTCTCGATACAACTTACAAAATAATAGGTGTGTTCGCTAACAAAAAAAACTTTCAACAATTGTTAACAATTTTCGATAGGAAATCGTTGGCGAACAAATAAAACCAGCTGTCATTTGCGTACTCTGAAGTTACAAGTTTCGGATAGTTTTTAATTCGCGTACTTCTTGTATATTTTCTCATATCGAGAGTGATAGATGACAGAAATTGTAATATAAGTAGGTAATAGTAAATAGGATTGTTCTCGTATGCAATAGTTTGTCATAATTGTTACAAACTATCACGTTTTGGCGTTCTCGTTCCAAAAAACTTGCAAAGAAGGGGAAACTGAAAGAGCGAAATGACATTTCATTTTGAGAGGAAGTTGCAAATTGTTACTGGACAAATTTATGCCAGTAAAGACATGCAAGTAGGAAAAACAGCTGATCATAAGCAAAAGAAAGTAACAAGCAAACGAACAATTGCAATTTTCTTAGTGGAATATCAGCTGTTCCTGAAACTTGCAGGTTTTTGCTGGTTTTGCGTTCTTGTACTCTATGACATATTTTTTTCTTTGAGAGCGAATACTGTCAAATTCTCAGAAATTTGTTTACTGGATAATTGTTACTGGAAAAGTACGAAAACACACCTAATGTAAGTGAGCAAACCTATTAACACAGCATTCAGCTGTTTACTTAATCCGCAATATTTCCGTCTGTCACGTTAGTATTTTATTTGGATTAAGTGTGCCGTTAATCCGGATTAGAGCTGTCGTTTGTCTAGAATATTAGTAAAATTATGGTTTTGCACTACATTTCAAAAAGAAAATTAATTTATTTTTTATAATTCTGATTTTTGTAAAGCTAAGTTGATTAAATCGTAACCATAATCATGAAATTAACCAAGATTCATTTTAAGGAAGAGTAGTACATTTTTTTCGTAAAGCCATCTAATGTACCTACATCTATAGATCAGTAAATAAAGTTAAAACGAGCACGAGTATAAGTATGATGTCTATGATTTGATTTAAAAAGAAATAAATGATCATAATTGGATTAGTCATTCAAAAAAATTCTGTGATTTACTCTCATTTGTATTAATCATATATGAATTAATATATATTATATATATGTGAATATACATTTGTATGCGTAATGGTGATGCCATTCCCAGTATCCCGTGTTTCGAAATTTACTTTATTAGATTTAGTTTGAATTTTTCAATATTACTATTAGAATTTTGAGTCATCCTATTAGTAAAAAATATGTAAACATAAAAAAACAGGTGTACCTGTTGTTAATGTCGAAAAATATTTGCATTAGATTCGATTGGTTTTTTATTTTCTTGTATGGGGAGGTACAGAAATAATTCCATTAAATTCATTCCTAACCTGAGTGAAACATTATTGCCAAAAAAATGCATTTTGACAATAAAAATTTCATTATTAATTCATTTAGTCATATATATATATATATATATGCATATATATATTTGCTCCATATACACATATCTAATCGTAATGATCATAAATAAATTTACAACAATGAATTGAAATCAATTTGTAGTTTTGTAATTAGTTTTTCTATTAAGTGCAAATATATGCATATGCATGTGCGTGCAAATATTTATATGAATTACAATTTATAAAATCATTTTGTATTCGATATTCGAGCAGTGTACGCATTTGTTGAATAATATTTGCCAGCAGTTAGCAATAAAAGAAATAATATAATTGATGGTATGCAACAAGTGCATACACCAAGCAAAAAATAAAGAAAAAACCAATTACAAGCAATTTATATATTGCAAAAAAAGAAAACATTGATACAACAGAAACAACATAAAAATTGAGAAAAGAAGATACATACATAGAGTTGAATTGTTCATGCCACTGCGTTATTCAAAGTACGTTTATTTTCGCATATATGATCGAATACATATTTGCTATTGTTAGTTTCGCTGTTGATGATACATTGAACTGGCAATAAATATATTTATGTAGAAGAGTAATTTTAAACTTTTTATAGAACAATGGATGATATTTTAATTGCAATTTTCATTTCGTTTACAGAATATTTTCAACCAATGTTTACAAATTACCAAGGTGATCATAATATGCCGGTGAAATATAAATTTGTAATTGGTATACCAGCATGTGGATCAATGCAAACATGGCCAATATATCATTATCAAGGTGTAAGTGTGATGATGATCCAAATTGAGAAAGTCTGTAAACTCATCACTATTAATTATTCTTGTCTTGCCTTACAGAGTTCTGATAAACTAATATTATTGGATAATGGTAAATTGCGTCATTATACAAAATCAGATGAAGATCAATACGAACATACCGATTATAATGATAATCAAGATGATGATGATTTGGATAATAGAAAAATGCCCTTGTATTATGATTATGCTCAGGGACAATATTGCATCGATAAGGCAATTTCGACAACAGATGAGCATCGACAAATATTATTCGCCAATATATGCTTAGCTAAGAAGGAGATCAAATGGACGGATACAAATTTTCTTTTACGTAAAATATTAAATCCAATATTTCATGGTATATCGTTGATTATATTGCTTATAATTGCAATTGTATATTTTATATTGCCAACGTTAAGGTATGTGTGTGTGTGTGTAACACTGAATACAAATGAATTGAATTAATTAAATTTTCAGAGATCTTGTTGGCAATATTATCACTACAATCGCTGTTTGTTTAATGTGCAGTCAAGCAGCAGATCTTGTACGAATCTTTACAGAATTTACAAATCATGTTAGTTTTATAATAGCAGGTATATATAATTCATACAAGACATATACATACATATTTGATGTGTTGGATTTTATCTCATTTTCTTGCTCTTATTTTTCAGATATTATTTTGTATTTTAGTCTATTGGGTGCATTCTTTTGGCTCAACAGTTTCGGTTATTATATTTGGAAAACGTTTCGTTCGCGAAATGTTTTTCTACGTGTTACCGATGGCCGTAAATACTGTTATTATTCTGTTTATGCCTGGGGTACAACAGCATTTATGGCCGGTTTGGCTGTTTTTGCACATTTCTTTCTCGATGCCGACTCGTATAAGAAACAAAATCTTATCGGCGAGCAGGAAACAATCGGTTGGCTTGGCATAGTCATCTTTTTTGCACCTATTGCCTGTACGATTATTATTGATCTATTCTTTTATGTGACTACATTGAAGCTAATCAATCGTCGTAATGTTTATGGACGCATACAGCACAAGTTGAAAGCAAAGTTAGTCTATTAGTGCCACTGTTGTTGTTTTATCTTGAATCTTGATGTATGCTATCATAATTTATGCTTTTGTATATATATTTCATTTTTCATTTCAGTTTCATCATGTTTTCCTTAATGCTTTTGATCATGTCCATTGCATGGCTATTTCTAATATTATCCTGGCTGCAGTTTGATGGTTTGCTGTACGCACATATTATTGTTAATGCAATACAATCACCATTATTGCTTTATGTTTGTGTTTTAAGACAGAAACATGTGACATTCCTATTGAAAAAGTCATGCTGTTATAATGAGCCACCATCGGCAAACGATTGGGGTGACGAAATGCATTACATGAATTGTAATGATTATTAAAAAACAAAAACATGCACTGACAACGAGTACTTGCTCAATTCGTAAATTTGACATTCACTCACTCATTAGTCATTAAGTTTATAAGTTGAATCATAAACATAAGATAAACACTATTATTACTATTACATACAACTACCATTAATACTGCAAATGTTTAACATTTACATAATTTAAGTGTACTTAATACATCTGTATTTAAATCAAATCAATATTTATGAAGTACTTTAGATTAGGCATTTAATAAATTCTTTTCTTTTGCATATGCAATATGAATTTTTGACTTTTGTATTTTAGTTATTAATAAAAAAGAAATATAAACAACTTACTTGGCCAAAGAGTTTTCCTTCTTCACGCTGTACCAAATTACATATTTGTGAGCGTACCAACAAGTGAGTATCATCCAACATAGTGTTGAAAAAACGACGTGTAGGTAATAAAGCTTCTATATCGATAATGAATTCCAAAAAGCGTTCACAATAATTCACAATATTCATATTGACAGGACCATCCAATTTAATTGATTCCAATATACTGAGAAAATTTATTATTAAATTCTAAAAGCAGAAGGAAAAGAAGAATGATTAAACTTATTTATTCTAAATTATTCGAATTGACAAGCTCTAATTATTAAACTAATTAATAAACGTTTTCAATGTACCTGCATAAAATGACGTTCCCATTCAACATCAGGTGTCGGCTTTTCTTTTTGCTCTTTCTTTTGTAATTTCCTCCAATATTTTTTCCATTGTGGTGTTTCGCGTAATTCTTGTTCCAGACGCTCTGCAATTAAAGTAAGTTATACAACTGCTTAGAAACTAGCAATGATATTATTTGAATATCCACATACTTGGTTGCAAACAAATCCACATGGAAAGCGAAATTAAACGTTGTACCTGCTTACGGCACAATTCAATCTCCATACTATTAAAGCTATGATTAAGAAATACAATTAGAGCAGTCTGTTCACGCATGCTGGCTCTTTTGTGATGCTTCTCACTTGTATCTGGCAGACACGTCTCAAGTATATGTCTAAAGAAAGCACCATATTCTTCAGAATTCTCTTCAAATATTGGCCATACAGATACACGTTCACGAAATTTCTCATTAACCATAAATACGATAGACATCAGATGAGCATGTGTGGCTGTTTCCCGCTTATAATTTGGCCATAAATATCTCTCAAGATATTGACTAAATTCTAGCATCATAATGCGGCGTGTAGCAGATTTGCTTGCAATTTCATTTGTATAAATATCATCAATTATAGCAGCATCAAACGGAAGATGATCTGATTGTGTTTCTGGTGACCAATATTTTGAGGCGAGCTAATTTAGGATGAAATAAATATACAATAATAAACGAATATACGCACAAATGTTTGCAGTGCATGCAAACGTTTGAACACATCACAATATTCACCTGCCATATTACATCTGAATTCATTTGTGTAATAGTCATGGTTGGTTTCTGCTTTGATTGCTGCGTATCTTCCTGTGGGTTTTTTTTATGCTTTTGCTTCATTTTGGATTGCAATTTTAATTTGTTAAACTACCAAAATAATTGAAATGTTTGTATTTCGACACAATTTGCGGTGATTGTAAATGGAAACTGTCACAATTGACAGCCGGCAAATGTATAGTAATAGATTGTTTTGGTGGTGTCAGTATTAGCTAAGACATCAACCTACACATTGGGATCAATAACTCCGCTGTTGCAGCAGCGCGCAGCAGCATCAAATGGATGTTCTGCGTGTGAAATACTACATTTATAGCGAAATTTTTTATTTCAAACAATTTTATTTCAAAATGAACTGAAAATGTATTTTTATAAAACATTTTATTTTGATATCAATCCTATTTCATTCGATTCATTTGAATGTGTGAAATAAAATTTTCTCAAATGCTTATTTTTTATAATCTTTCAAATACAAAATCCATAGGCAGGTATATTACGCAGAAATTAAACTCTCAATTTCATGTCCACTCGGAGGGTATAGAATGTTTATATAAGTCAAAAAATTATGTTTCGCTAAGCCACGAGTCGTAATAAATACACAATTTTAAAGTTCTGTCTTTTTGTTAAAATGAAAAATGAAAAGAAAACCGGACAATTTAATATTTCACATGTGTTTTTTAAAACATTTTTATACCCTGCATAATGCAATATGCATGGTATATTCATTTCGGTCAGATGTTTGTGTCCACTTGAAGGAATCTCCGGAGATATAGACATGGATATATATTCGTGATCAGCGTCGATTAAATTTTCGATTTAACGATGTCCGTCCGTCCGTCCGTCCGTCCGTCCGTCCGTCCGTCCGTCCGTCCGTCCGTCCGTCTGTCTGTCACCTGGCTGGTTCGCACGATAACTTGAGTAAATATTGAGCTATTTCGATGAAATTTGGCATAAGTAATCTATGATCCAAGGGTACGGAGGGGATTGATATTGGGCATGATCGGTCAATAACCACGCCCACACCAAGCATTCAAAGCGACTAACCTCGAAATTTTCAAAATCTTTAATTTGCTATAACTCACACAATATATCACTTGGGACAACAATATTTTGCACATAGAGTTATATTATACTACTATATAACCTCACCAAAAGTGGATGAGCCACGCCTACTTTCTAGCGTAGCTCCCATACAAAGTGTCTGTACTTCTTTTAAATTGAAACTGCTGTAACTTCTACAATCTTCTGTCTAGAATAACCATAATTGACACTTAGATTAACACGGTAGTCGGAAATAATATGGCAGAAAATCAATGTGCCACGCCCACTCCTTTTTGGGTCTCCCATACAAAGTTGCGGAAATTAAAAAAAATGTTACCGGTTATAACTTGCAAACTATTCAGCGTAGAATAACGAGATTTAAGGTGTGGATTAGTATTGTACGAGCAACTAGGCTCACAGAAAATGGGCGCACCAGGCCCAGTGTTTATCGTAGCCCCCATACAAATTTTAAATTAAAACAGCTGTAACTTCGGCAATCTTCTGTCTAGAATAACCATAATTGACACTTAGATTAACACGGTAGTCGGAAATAATATGGCAGAAAATCAGTGTGCCACGCCCACTCCTTCATGGGTCTCCCATACAAAGTCGAGTGAATTAAACTAAAATTTTAAGCTCCATAGCTTACAAACCATTTAGCCCAGGACAACGAGACTTAGGGTATGGATTAGTATTGTACGAGCAACTAGGCTCACAGAAAATGGGCGCACCACGCCCAGTGTTTATCGTAGCCCCCATACAAATTTTAAATTGAAACAGCTGTAACTTAGGCAATCTTATGTCTACAATAACCATAATTGACACTTAAATTAATATCATAGTCGGAAATAATCTGGCGAAAAATCAGCGTACCACGCCCACTTCTTATTGGGGCTCCCATACAAAGTTGAGGAAATTAAACATAAATGTTAACCACCATAACTTAGAAACTATTCAACTTAGGACACCAAATTTAAGGTGTGGATTAACATTGAAAAATTAATTGGATTTACTAGAAAGTGGTAAGCCACGCCCACTTTTTATATAGCTCCCATACTAAGCCTCGGAATTATCTTAAAATCCTTTTACTTCGTCAAAGTCAACCATATTTCGGGTGTAAATTAGTAGAATATGCAAAAATTGTTTCTCGAAAAGTGGAAATAAAAGAAAAGTTGGATATTCGAGTAAACTTTTTATATATAAATCTACATATGCAGGGTATAGTTTGGTCGGCCCCAGCCGACTGTAAGGAGATTTTTTTTATATTTCTGTTGTTGACAGAAAAATTTGTATTAAAGGTATCAATTTGATTTTAAGACAGACGTAAGGTCAGCCTGTAAGGACAACATGTTATACAGCAAGAAAAAAAAATCGAACAATTGAAACAGAAATTTCGTAATCGAATAATTTCGTTGTTAAGATATCCCGTAGCAATGTGGATAGTGTGTTGGCTTTCTCATTTGTAGGTCGGGGGTTCAATCACCGGCTGAAGCAGCACTTTAACATAAACAAAGTTTATGTTAAATCGAAAAATGATTACCATCTCTTTGTCCATCTTTAAACTTTACTCCGCCCACCTAACAGCATAGAAACAAGAAAACAATTTAAATAAATATTTTTTTATTTGCAAAATTTTCTTCAAATATTAGTATGTATATTGCAATTTTAGTCCTTAGAATAAATTAATCAATCAAATTTTTTACTTATTGTAATCCTTGATTTAACTAAGCCAATTAAACACATAAAATGAGCAAGTTTGGGCTAATATCTAAGCTAATAATATAAGTTTTGTATATTATTGTCTAAAGAAAGAAAACAAAAAGAGAATAAAATTAAATAAAAATACATGTACATTCGAGATATTTTACAAGAATATATTGGAAGCAAATTAGTTAGTCTTATTTATAATATTTCTTTTGAGATATTTATGAAAATCACTATTAAATATAATCTAAGACAAATGAAAACAAAAAAAAAAAAATATTTATATTGTAGTAACTTTTGAGCATATATGATTTAATAATACACATTAAAAACTTAAAAATATTTATACATATATCGAATATTTGTTCACAGATAAAAGGAAGAATTTAAACTGTGTTTGTGGCGTTTCATATTACAAATTTTTCGAAATACATAATTACGTTTTATATTAATTATACAATAGTCAATATTATTATTGTCATTATATTCTCATTTCGTAAATACTTTCTTATGTATAGGGTATGTTGTGTTTGTTTTTGTAATTGTTCTTCTTGTTGTTGTTGTTCTTTTTAATTAACTTCTTACGCTACTTATCTGTTATGTTACATATTAAGTAAGTAGTACATATAAGTAATATTCGATCTCTTTTTCTAATTCCATTGTATTCCATTGTTTGTGTGAATGTGTATGTTAGAGAGTAATTCTTATATACTTTAATCATCAAAAGTATAGCACATGTTGTCAGAATATTTACTATATAAATATACGCAAGTATATATCTGTATATGTGTATATAACGTAACTTTATATATAAATATCATATTCGTTTAAGTTCAATACTTTCTTCGGATATAAAATGCATCTCAATCTTCAGATATTGGCGGAAAAATGTACAATGTAGATTTTATATATTTGTATACGTACGTACATATACGAGTATGTACATATATGTATGTATTGGGTGGACACTATATAGAAAATACTTATAAAAGTTCTGCAACTGCATCATCACCATCCCGAATGGGCGCTTGAAATGTTGAACCAGTGAATTCATACATCTGTTAGTTATTAAGAAAATATTATGATTATATACAATCTCTAATTATACTAAATAAATTAAGAATGTTGAATCAGCATACCGATGGTGATCTATTATTGCGCAAGGTTGCATAATCAGCAAACTCATTTATGTGTGGATCTCCTCGTGTCATACCACCAACGACACCACCCCCACCGCCTCCTCCAGCACTACTTAAACCATGATTCGCAATACGTGGCTGAATTGTGGCATACGTATTATCTATAGTATGTGGCGGATGATCTATTGAAGTGCGAAGATCAATTTGTACCTATGGATTGCATGTAAAAATGTCAAAATGTAAAATACGCGTACATTTTTTGGCAAAAAAAAAGATAAATTCTTGACTTCGAGATCCCCTATGTTCAATTATGAGTACGGTAATATATCAAATCATGTTTACTCAATTAACTCGATTTACGTTACTGACTTTCTCAATTTAAGTCATCACAATTTTTCCAAAATACATGATAATATCATATCTCATCGTGAAGTAAATTATTAAACACAAGACTACATAGTTTCATGACGTATTAAATAAAATATTGTGAATATATTCAATACAGATATGCAAAATTGGTTGACTAGTTAGTTTCTGTCACCCTGTAAAATTAAATGTTTTGAACACTAACCGGTGTATCCAAATTTGAAATATGATCAGGCTCCGAAAAGACTTGCATCGTCAATTCTTGTTCTTCATACAGTTTGAGCTTTCTGTAATATACCAATATAAATTATGTTACAATGTATATCTTTAAAAAGCATCTTAAACAGGAATATTTTGAATTTCATCTTCGATTAAAATCATTTTAAACATTTGAAAAAAAAAAGTAAAATGCAGTTTCAATAATTCTTCGCTTTCCAGAAGTGCAGAATCCAGAAATAAGTTTAATGATTTAACTTAACAATTTCGAATTTCGAATTTTGTCGACAAATCTGCCAAACATTGATTTCAATTGAAAGTGAAATTCAGAATATTTCAGAAAAACGAAATTTTCAATCAAACATACTGTTCTATCCATAGTGGATTTTCGGTTGTATTTAAATCTTCAATAATTTGCTTTTTGATTAGAGCCTCCTTACGTCGATTTTCCACTGGGACAGAAAGATTCCTAAAGCAACATAACAAAAATGTCAATATTAGTAAAAATGTTTAATTTTATAATAAACATTTCAACATACCAATGCTTCAAACAGCAACATAATACAATAAAACTAATTACGCCCACAAAGAGTACAATAATTAATGCTACCAAACCAGCAACTGCTAAATCGAATTCATCTTCAACGATCGTTATGTATGCGGGTACAACATTTTCAATGGCAAAACCAGCATAGTAATCCTAATATAAATTAAATAAATGATTGAACGAATTATTATACTCGTACGCTTAACACATTCACACTTCTTACTCTTAGATAATCGTAATTGGCATCAATCACTTTAAGAATCTCATCGACAGCAGCAATCTGTTGTGTATGAGGATCAACAGCATGAAAGAATAAATCACACCAGTCCATACGTATACGTCCCATTGCATCAACGTGGAAGCGTATCTCATCGACAATTATACGATGTTGTGTAGCATTACGCAATTCAGCAACAATTTCATCCTGTTCCTGGTATACTTCTTCCGGTGGTCGAGATAATATTACACGCACCAATTGTGATGAATCAAAAACCCAAATCTGTAACAAATAATAAATTAATAAAGAAATAAAATAAACAAAATTAACTGTAGGTATAGTCATGTTCTGAATTTCACTTTCGATCGATATTGGTATATTGAAATATCCACTCTTAAAGTTCACATCGATGTTAAATCGACGTTGATCAAAAGTGAAACTCAGAAAATCCCGTACAGTCTTACATTGACTTTTGTTCGTGTTGACTCTTGAGGTGGTTCGAGCTCCTTTGCCACAACTTCCAATTCAAAACGATCCTGATTGTATTCAGCCATAAAAGCAGCTGTTGTAATACGTCCATCCGATGAGATAGCTATATTGATGAATAAATATTAGATTACTAGGTACTAAAAACTAAGCGATTTCCTTGACTCTTACTAAATGGGCTTGGTACTATTGAGCCTGTCGATTTAGTTGCTCCAAATTTATATAAATTCGATGCAACAATCATGTACTCGATTTTAGCATTTTTACCAGCATCTGCATCGCTAGCATTCACTATTATTATCAAACTGTTTACAGCCGATTTAGCATTTACACCAGCATAGTAGGTCTATAAGCGAGAGTATGTGAGAGTCGAATTAGTAATACGTCATATTTATAATTTTTACACAACATTAACTAACTTCCTTCTCGAATACGGGCGCATTATCATTCACATCGAGCACGGTTATCCAAACCTTGGCGACGGTATTATCACGTTCTAAAGTTTTGATCGAAAATGATGCACGTTCTTCCTCAGATATATGTAAATCAGGTTTGATACTCGCCAAAATGTATAAGGTGTAGAAATCAGTGATTTCTCTGCGGTGAGAAATATGAATTATAATGCAAAAAGTTAAATTCAGAATATTCTAATGCAATATATTATTGTTCTCATGAAATTACCTATCTAAAGATTTATTTGTAAATATATCACCACTATCTTTATCGATATAGAATGCACCATCTTCATTGCCCAGCAGCATGTAGTAGAAAACATCCTTATTATGTTTGCTACGTGCTGTTGCCTGAATGCGTCCCACTTTCACATTGCGACTACTATTCTCATTGATGGATATTTTATATGGATTCAGAGCATCTGGAAATTCTGGACGATTCTCATTTGCATCCACAATACTTATACTAAGGAAGCGTAATGTCTCAAACGGTGTAGGATTGCCAGCATCACGAGCAATCAGTATGATATCATAACTGAAATAGTATTATAGTATTGTGTAGAGTAAAATAAATATTTTGCAGAATTTTCAGGCATTTGTGAATTTCACTATCGATCGAAATTGCTTTAAAATGTAAAAAAAATATACAATTAAAACTAAAATTCGTTTTTACACATTTCAACAATTAAACTACACAACTTCTTTCCCAAAGATTTTAATCGAAAGTGACAATACACAAGAAACTTCTCTTACTTAGCACGATCTTTGCGATTTAGCTCCTTTTTCGTACGTAATTCACCGGTAGTTGGCTCTATTGTAAATTCATTTGTCTCTTGCAAGTTTTGATTATTCACCTAATAGTGGATTGATAATATCAGAAATAAAGAAAAAAAAAAAATCTCACAGCAATACTCACTTGCAAATGGTAAGAGATTTGTCCATTTTCATCAGTGTCATTATCAGTAGCTTTCACAGTCAGCAATAAATAATCTGGTTGAACAATATCCTATATCAAAAATAAAATCCAATTAAATATACGGATATTTGTATTAAAATTAGTTAATAATTCATACGCCTGGAATTTCGATAGTTGCATTCGAAAGTGCTGGTATCACAAATACAGGACGATGCTGATTCACACCCATTACTGTAATGCGAACTTTGGCAGAACTTTCCATAGTACCAGAACCCTGTGTATCACGTGCTGAGACAGTTAATTCATAGACTCCTTTGCGACCATTCAAATTTTGTGCTGGATAAATGATGCCCGACTGAGAGTCCAATATGAAAAGACCCTCCTCATTGCCAGCGGTAATAATGTAACGTACTTCACCAAATATACCCTCATCCAAATCTTCAGCTTTAACTTGCAACAGTGCTGCAGGTGGATTTAAAGCGGCATTTTCAGCCACTGTCGATGTGTATTCTTGCTGAGTGAAAATCGGAATATTATCATTTACATCGAGTATATTAATATTAATCTGAAATTGTACATATAAAATTCAATTATGTATTTGCTTTAAATGCTTTAAATGTGTATCAGCTAACCGCAGCCGTAGCTGATTTCTGCACAGTTGCTGGTGCCTTATCTTGTGCCACTGCTGTCAGAGTAATCTTATTTATTTTTTCACGATCCAATATTGACGAATCGGCTACCATAATACTGCCTGTATACGAATCGATTGTAAAGTATTTATTATTTTCACCTATTAGTGAATAAGTGATTTCGCCAAATGAACCCAAATCGCCATCAAATGCCTCCACTTTGCCAGCGACTGTGCCACGTGGTGAATTTTCGGTTATATTGAAATTGTACACCGACTGACTGAAGTGCGGCTCATTGTCATTGAGATTAATTATGTCGACAATTACATCGGCACTGGTAGTTAAGGGTGGCACACCAGTATCGGTGACATTGGCAGTAAATTTAACCTCTTTCAATGTTTCATAATCGATGCGTGCCGTAGATGTGATCACTCCTGTCGTTTTATTCACTTCAAAATATGGATTTGCTGAAATATTGTATTCGCCAATTGTGGAATCTTCATCGTATGCTTGCAATGTGGTTAGAATTGTACCGATTGGCTGTTCTTCGATCATTTGTAATTTAATCACAGGATTTTCTACTGTCCACGGTGGATTGAATTTCTAATATGAAAATTAAAAATGTCAAAATGAAATTTATTAATTATTTTGTTACGCAATTAGTTTTATTTCAATTCTTTATTTGCATATGTATTTTCTTTGTAAAAATTTTCTGTGAATGGATTTGGATCTGCCATACGAAAAATTCAAAATTTTATTTATTAACATTTTCTCTATTTTGTACAAAGCTGCAACATTGAATTTGTACAAATTGCAATTGGACTTGAAAGATGTACGTACATATATGATATGCATAATCTATATAATGCTCATATGTATGTATTTCATTTTGAAAACTTTTGCAGATTAATAATGCTTTAAAGAATGTCTGTAATGGGGCGTCTTTGCTGCCGCATCTGCTTATTCTACTCATATCACTGCTGTTGATGTCAAAATTTCTTTTCGGATACATAAGTCTGGCCGCAAATGTTGTTGCAATGTAGTATATCTAATACGTGGTTTCTTAAAACAACAACATCTAGTATAACGACTTTTGTTTTTTTTGTAGATTTCCCATCTTAACCGATGATCAACCAGATTTATTATTGCCTACTATAGTTTCACAAGCAATTGAAAATATTCTACTAAGTTTTGTGGAATTATTATTAGGCTATGTGACCGTTAGATATTATATGCCTGGTCGAATTTCAATATTTGTAATATTTCTAACGAAAATGATCATTAAAATGTCACTGAGTGTTTCAACGGTGTACGTATACTCGTCAGAAGTATAAAATTTACATGACAAATGAATCATAGTTTACAATTGCAGTTGTTTAATAATATGTTTGAATGTATATTTGGCTCGAAAATGCAAACCGTAGTTAGAAGTCATATTTTTTTAAAGTTATGAACATGAATTTCATACGAAGACACTTGTAGTCAACTGAAATCAATTGGGATCACTTGAATATATTTTACTTCAAATTTTAAACGACTCCAAGTGGCTCCAAGTATATTCAAGTGACACCAATTGTCATCCTGTGACATCACTCGACAACATTTGCATCTAAGTCATGACTTTTGTTGATTATGTTATTCAACAACTGCAAACACAAATTATTAATTGTGACTTTAATGCTTTAAAGACATTTTGTTAATGTTCTTCTTTTTTACAGCAACATGTATTCGGATCTATATAATAAGCTCAAGTTTCCAACATTCTTGGATGATAACTCTCTGATGGGGAATGAAGAATCGAAAGAAACACTATTGAAAAAACAGTCTTTAGGCTAAAATCGTTATATAAATACAATAAAATATGGTACATTAAGGTGCATCAACCTCAACAGGTGTTTACTCTTACTACTACTACTACTACTACTACTACTACTACTACTACTAATACTTACCGGTGGAATTTCATTAACATCAATTATTTGTATGATCAATAATCCACGACCCTGTTGAACTGTCGGTGCTGTGCTATCAGTGACCAAGACATTAATACGTATTACAGCAAATAGGTCACGATTAAGTTTCTTATTGACAATTACTTTGCCATTGCGATTAATTGAAAAGTACTCTTTGAACTCTTCGCTATTTTGCACTTCTTTGCCATCTTTATCAATTGCGGTGACATCGGTGCCAGCAAATTCAAGTGCAGTATGTGATGCGACATCAGGATCTAAGGCGACAAGTGAATACACTATTGTGCCAACTGGTGCATCTTCACGAACCTAGAAATATACAGATACAAATTGTATGAAATATAATATTCTATATATGGGGGATGCATATCAAAAACAAACCTCAGCATGTTGAGTGGCTGGTGTAAAGTAGGGGTCTTTATCGTTACTATTCATCACTGTGATAGTTAATGTAGCCGTACCCGAAAGACTGGGCGTACCCAAATCTGATGCTAATATCTCCAATTGATACGTATTTCTACGATCAAAGTCCAATTTGCGTGATACAAACACTTCACCTGTGTGATCGTCAATGCGAAAATCATCAAAACTACCCTGTTGTATACGATATCTGTTCGAAAGACAATCGAAAAGAATGAGCAAAATTAAATTTAAATTGTTTATACCCATGAAGCGAAAATTTCCAATAAAATAAAGTCATAATCTCTTATTTTTTACGAATTCTTGCATTTTCTCTGAATAAGGCACTATACTTTTTCCCAATATATGCTTACCTTAATTCAGCATTTATGCCTGAATCCAAATCTGTTGCTTCCAATTTTTCTACACTTGTACCAATTTCTGAGTTCTCCTCCACAATTGCCGAGTATTTTTCAGCAAGAAAATGTGGTGCATGATTATTGACATCACGCACAGTAATATTAATGGCACAATTAGTGGCAAAAAGTCCATCGGTTGCCTCAACGGTGAAAATTAAATTATCCGACTTTAAATGTGTTACATCAAGTGTTGCATTCGGTCGTATTGTTATTTGTCCTGAACGTTTATCGATGTCAAAGATATCCTCAATTTGTTGATTGCCTTTAATACTGAAAAGAGCACAGTATGAAGTGAGTCACATTGCAATTAATAAACCCACACACACACACACATACACACATTCGAAAATAATACAAAAAGAATCAAAAACTTATTCACATCAGTACCTGTATGTTATATCCGAAACGGTGTCCGCATCGCGTGCCTTCACCATCAGTGGTGAATCAAACACATGTGAACCCTCATCAACAGAAGCACGATATAGAGGACTTTCACAGACAGGTGGTGAATCGTTAGCATCCGTAACTGAAATGCGTAATGATACCACAGAAGTTTGCCCTTGACCGCTATCATCCGTTGCCTACAAGTGTACGAATACAACAATTATGTATATATTATGTATATGTTCGTATATACTCACGCAATAGTAAAGTGCAAAAACTTACTTTGTATGACAAAAAGTACGTGGTTTCCGTTTCGTAGTCCAAGCACGTACGCATCGCCTCGCCGGCAAGTAGCTCATTAGTGACGTCATTAGTGTTTGGCGCTTGTGTGATAACCGTATATTCAACAGTGGGCTCTGTACTAATTTCCACAGTGCTCGTCGAGTCAGTGTTTTGTTGTACTTCTGTCGTATAGTTGTCATTGTTATTTATTGCTACTGCCGTTAGTGCTCCCATTGGTACAAACTCCTCCACATCACGTTTGCTACGTGCTGCTGTTGCATTATGCTCTAAATTGCCTTTTCCGTCATCCATTGTTTCCATTTGACGATGGCAATCGGCTAATGTTATAACACCCGTCACTTCGTTCACATGAAACATTTCGGAACCAGTACCGGATATACTATAACGTATGCCTGCATCACCATAATTTCCGGAGTCAATATCTTTTGCTGTAATCGTTGTAATGTATTGTCCTGGTAATGCAGACTCTGAGATGGTAGCTGAATATGATTCTTCTTCGAATATTGGTTTATTGTCGTTTGCGTCCACAACCGTTATTGTTATGGTTGCAGTCGATGATAACTTCGGATTGGTATCGGTTTCTTCGGCAATAACCAATATGATAAATTTACGTTGATTTGGATTCTCATAGTCTAATGTACCGTTACCAACACGTATGTTCACCTGTGAGAAGCCAGTGACAAATTTTGGCTCCACTTCGAATACCCCCGAAACATCATCTAAGCGTAGTGAAAATTTCGAATTAATTCCAACATCATGATCAGTGACATTCATATCCAATGCTAATGGCGTGCCTGGTGCTGTATTTTCAGAGAGTGATACTTCATATTCTTTTCTATTAAACATTGGTGGTGAATCGTTGACATCACGTATAGTAACTGTGGCTTGAGCAGTCGTACTAGTCAGTGGATCATTACTTGGTGTACCATTAACAAGTTCACGAGCCTAAATTGGATGAGGCAAATCATTTTGGCAATTATAATAAAAATATGGAAGTTCTATTTTAAGACGACCAACTTACTCTTATAATCAATGTTAGTAAACCAGTACTATCTGGTAGTGACTCACGATCCAAAGGTTTTGCAGTTTTAAGTTCACCAGAATATTCATCCAGTAAAAAATATTCCATGGGATCTATGTATACAAAAATAGAGCATATTCATATCAGAGAGTTTAGAGTGTACATGCACCAAAAAAATGTTTTATTAAATTTTTTATTTTGAAGATTTCACAATTTTTGGCACTCACGTGCCATACTCTTTAGACCTTCAAAACAACTTACTTGTGAGCAAGTCGTAAACAATTTTACGTGGTTCACCAGTATCACCATCACGTGCTTGTACTTTTAATACTAATGTATCAATAGGACTATTTTCATCGATGACTGTCGATAAGGAACCTTGAAAAACGGGTGGTTTATCTTGGACATCTTTTACACGTATTTCAAAATTAGTTTCTGATTGATGTATACCATCCTAAGTGATATTAAAATGGGAGAATATACCGAAAGAAGAGCAAGTAGAGTATGCAATAGCTTACCGTTGCTTCGATTGCAAAATGATAAATCACACGCTGATTATAATTCAGTGTATCATTGATCACTAATGCGGCAGTTAGTATAGTGGGCTCTCTTGAAAGTACAACTAAACGAAATCTAAAGAATAACAAGAAATATATATGTTGTGATTCTATGCGTATTTATTTGTTTTAATAGTAAGGAAAAACTTCGAAGATTGAAACGATTTGTAGGTAGAGCTCAATTGATTAGTGGGTTGGTCTTCTGTGAATGAATCCATACGAGTTTTAAAAACAAGAAAATTCAAAATTAACATTTTTTGGATTAATCAAAATTCATCATCGAATCAGAATTTTGATTAATCAGTTTAATCAAAGATGAAAACTTTCCTTTGTCATACAATTTTAGTGCCTTTAAACTGATTTTTTGGATTCTCGCAATTCAAATTTAAACTTTAGAATGTCTACATTATTTACTTTAGTTTGGAGTTTAGTTTCGAGTATTAGTTTCCAATAATCAATTTCCTTTATCGTGCATATCATTCAGTACAATGCTGTTCCCCAAGTATACAAACCAATCTTAATGTATTACTCACTTTTTGCAAGCCTCTGGACTCTGCTCTTTTGGTACACATTTTACATCCAAACTTTCACCGACGCTATCACGATCTGTAACTAGAATTTTCTCATATATTGTTGTACCAATGGGCGTATCCTCATACACATCAACTTCATAGGGTGTCTGCAAAAAGCATTAAAATATATGTAAGGTATATTCGTATTTCAATGACACACATGCATTTATTATAGATTCGCATTACACGTACATTTTGAAATTCTGGTGGATTATCATTCTCGTCCAAGACGATTGATGTAATTGGCACTTGAACAATATTATCTTGATCCGATTCACTGCCATCTGGATTAACATGATCTCGTATGGTCACCAAAAAAGAGAGACTCTCCTTCTCTTCACGATCCAATGGCTTGACAAGTGTAATATTACCCGATACGGGGTCGATATCTAAATGATCCGAACCAATGGCTCCAAATGTAACATTACTACCCTCCGGATCATAACCTTCGAGTTTATAAACCACCGAACCGACAGGTAAGTTTTCGGACAATACTAAATTGTTCATAACCTGCGTGAAGACAGGTGGTAGATTTGTCTCACCTAAATATAAAGAGTTATAAGAATGAGAAAGTGTCCATATTGAAGTCAATTTTCAATTGACTTACATTTTACCACTGATATTGTGGTGCTGTATATCCAAAATAGGAGTATATTGTGAATTAAGAGTGATTTCATCATTTTACTCTTGCTGTAATAATAGTAAAGAAGAAAAACGAAAAGAAAAATAATCAAATAAAATATGCAACAAGTAACATGAATGATTAACAACAACAACAACGTCAAAAATTAAGTGCTATAATGAAAGAATGTCCGCAGCCATTTCACTTTGTACATTTAGTATGAAGCAATAATTTTCACACAAACATTCGACATATGTACATACATACATACATACTCGCAGCAGAGCTTCGCAACAAATGTGATTGCAGAATTGTATTAGAGCGAAATGCTTCGTGTTAATTACTGCAATTTGTAAGTTCTTTACCACATTTCTATGCAAAAAAGAAAAGAAAGAAGTAAAACAAAAAAGCCACAATTCTAAAGAAAGAAAAAAAAAACATTGTTTTTTTCCTATTTGTCCCCTTCGTCATTTGCGTTGTTGTTTTTTTTCTCAATTTCTTTTGTTTGTGGGTTAGCGCAAAGCACATATAAAAAGTGAATTAACAAAAAAAAAAAAAATATATTGTAAAAAACAAAATAACAAAGAAAAATAACAACAAATAGGTACAAGTCAAAGCGGGAAATGGAGCATCTGTTACGTATGTAACTGCCTGCCACCCTTTCACCAATCACAGCACCATGATTACCACTGCATGAGTATATGCTTAGCAAGTGCACAAACCGGATGGAATGTGCTGCTGCTGTTGTTGCTGACATTGCTGTTACAGTAATACATATGTCTTAGCGCGAAATAAATACATAAAGGGTGTTTTTAATAGCCACTATCTGTCTTGTCGCGCTGTTTAGGTCGCTGTGGCTTTGAATTGAAATCAATACTACAAAAATATCTTAATTTTGACTTTATTCAATAGTTCGTCAATTTATATTGTATCATTTAGTATTTGTTTATAAATTCGGTCAAAACGCTGCGTACGAGATTTTATAAGTCGCGAAAAAATTTTATATCAATAAAAATCTGTTTTCCAAAATTCTTTAGCCTAATATTTAGCCACTTTCTGCTGGGTAGAAAAGTGAACAATACTTCGGATTTTCGAATACTGCGGTTCGTCTGATGGATGATGGATGGTAGGTAATGATTATTATGCCTTTAACACGAACATTATATGAAGTCCTATGGTTCCACGGAGGAACAAAGGGTCCCAACAAGTTTCCTCCATTCGTTTCTGTCAAGCGCCAACATCTTGATTTCGTTCCAGGTTTTCTTAGTTTTTATTATGTCTGCCTCCAGGTTTCTCCTCCAGATCTGCGCCGGTCTGCCTCTTCGCCGGCTTCCTTGCGGGTTCCAGTCGATTGCGCAACGGGTGATGTCGTTTGATGCTCTCCACTTCCTTTTTATTATTTCCACTCGCATTGGTATTTGATTGGTTCTGGCACATAGGTTGATGTTTGGTATGAAATCAGGCCAGAAGATGCGAAGGATTGTGCGGACACTAACATTAACTAACTAATATTGATTAACTAATTATTATTTTTAAACGATATATTTGCAGTCCGCAGTCATGTCAACATGCATGCGTACGCTGATGATCGTCAATTGTACTTGTCAAGTCCTGTTGGTCTTGTTGAGGATATATGTCTGAGAGTTAATGAGGATCTTTGTTCCAATTGGCGAGTGGACGTCTAAAAACATGCTGAAGTTGAACCCCTTGTGATCCAAGGTTCTTCCTATTTCGAATACGTCTTATTTCCATGCTATTTCACCTATTTTTCACTTATCCTCAACGGGACCAATCTTGAATTTGTTAGTAAGTTTAGAATATATGGTTTTATTACTAACTCTTCCCTTTCTAGTGGAAAAAATTTCATATTCTTATCATACACTTTCAGAGTTTAGTGTACTTGTATGAAAAGTTTCCACGCTGTTAGTCAAGTAGAGGCAGAAATCTTCTGATTCCTAGTTTTAATTTCAAAAATTCTCTTAGATAATCCTTTGTAACGCTGTTAAATTGTTGAATACGCTACCCATTCATATAAAAACTGCTGTTACCGTGGCATACAAGCGTATGATTCTTCAACATTTCTCTAATAAACTTTAGCTATTTTTCACACTAATGTCCTTTTCTCAACTACGCTATTTAGTTTTAACTTTTTACTTGTATTTTTAAGTAATTTGTTAATAATTTTTATATGAAAAGTTGTTATTTTATCTTGCGCATGTAGAAGAGTTAAATCTTAGATGTAAACTGAAATAAAATTAATTAAAAAAAAAAATATATGGCACTCAAAAAATACCCTTTACAAATAAACACATACTCGTATATGTGTATGTAAGTACATAATAAAAACATGTTCACTGACGCAATTAAATCAAAACATCAACAAAACATTTGTGATTGTTAAAAGAAAAAACGAAAAATGAAAAAGCGGCAAAAAACAGAGAGAACAGAGAGAAGAAAAATTAATCATCTGGGAGTTTTGTTGATAAAGATGTGTGTGTATTATGTGTGTGTTGTATTGGCTAGTCGTCGCTTGTTTGGGCGGGTGTTTGACAGCTGGATGAGATAGCATAAATATGAATGTGTGAATGTTTAATGATGGCAGTTATTTTGTTTGCAAATATTTTTGTTTTTATTCTTTCTGTTAATGTGTTATATTTAAGTTTTAGAACGTGTGTGGGTGCACAGAATAGAATGAAATTTTTATCGACACGACATGTCTGAATTTCGAAAATTGGCTTTGTGCAATACAAGTAAGAGGAACGCGGAAATAAACAAGCAACAACAATTAAATTAAATTTTCTTGTTGCTGAAAATTCAATTAGTTGTCAACAACAACGAAGGTGCACACAATCTACTCCAATGGCAACGATATTCAACAACACAATGACAGCAACACGGTACATATGATAAGAGTAGTATAGCGTTTAAAGATGATAGTAACAATTTGATTCAAACACACACATACACACACCAACGCATATATACACATGCATGCACCATATGCTAAACGTACCTATGTACATATAAAATTTTATATGCTAAACGTTTAGGTGGCCATGTTATGGCATCACGATGGTGGTGACGAACAAAAGTCGAGTTGTGACTGGTAATAGCGATGCATATATTAAATACAACAATACTACATAATGATGATAAGTGAATGAGTGTGAGTTGATAATGATGATGATGATGATGATGATGATGATTATGATAAATACATAAGCGATGTTGATGATGGTACACAACAAAGAATAAAATTGAAATTATGAAAATACATATAGGTGTGTACATATCTAAATACTTGGATTCAGTTTGCAACTTGCGTTCCAATACCTTCAAAATTTTATTTGCATATGTACAAGTTTACATTAGATCTATTCAAGATATTTCAAAAATGATCTATTTAGAACATAATTTTTTTTAGGGCTAAGAGGGCTAAATTTTGGGACACAAACAAAGAAAAGTTTTGTAAAACGTTTTTCTGAACCAGACTGAAGCAGTCTGGAGCATTCTTTTGTAAAGGTGACAGGGGCGTGCTTTTCATCCGACTCAATCCATTTTCGATTATGTCTATTAATTAGCATTAAATATAATTAGTTTTAGTTTTTTTTGGTTAATAACAAGTTTTAGCTTGATACAGAAGTGTATACTTTTATGAGAGTTGAGTTTGATTTTTTTTCCGACTCCACCAATTCTACAGTATTTCGAATAATTAGTAAATACAAGGTTAGGATAGGTTATTGTAACTGTCCTCTCTCTGAGAGAGGACACTTACGCCAGAAAGGCTCATTGTGATACCACCGAGCTCTTCTCTTTCAGTACTGTTGTGCGTATTAAATGTGGACTGTATTAGAAGGGACCTAGTTATATTAGCCAGTGCCGAACGGCAGAACCCTTATGACATAACTTTTTTTTAGCTCTATCACAGAGCTCTTTAAGAAGCATTTTTTATGACAAATTGTTACTGTCCAAAAAATGAGCAACTACTTGCCGACAGGTAGGCACCGTTTGAAAGAAAAATATTAAAGTTGATTCAGTCGGGGTTTGAACCCACGACCTACGGATCAGAAGTAAATACAATCATAAAGGTTCAGTTTTAGTTTTATATCTTCATATTTTCTTGCGTCAAATGTGAAAAAAGATATTCAATAACATACTTTTGTATGAAAGATAGGCGTGCTTGAGCCTATTTTCTAATATGTCAATTTTGTGATCAAAGCATCTTTATATACCACGTTTTAGTTCGATAGCTTTATATTTTCGTGCATAAAATGTGAAAACATCATCAACATACTTTTGTATAAGAAGCAGGAGTGTTTTTCAGCCATTAAGGCCCATTTCAAGACAAGTCTGTCCATTCTGTGCTCGGAGTAACTTTATGCATCAAGTTTTAGTGCAATAGCTTCATATTTTCGCGCGTAAAGTGTGAAAAAACACATTCAAGAACATACTTTCGTATTGGAGGTAGACGCGGTTTTCATTCAATATAGACCATTTACGACCTCATACGTTCATTGGCGAAAATAATCATATGTATCAATTTTAAGCTCCCTAGCTCTGTAATTATGGCAGTTATCGGTCAAACATATGGACAGGCAGAGATACATGGCTAAATCGTCATGGAAAATTTCAGAAAAATTTTGATAAATACTATATATACTTTTTTCTTATCTGTCACCTCTATTTATGGGCATTACAAACAGTAGAACGAACTCAATATAGTCTTGAACCTTTAAGTGTCCTTTGAGTTGAGTATACAAATTGTTTCAATTCTTTCATTACCATCAAAAAAAGAGAAATATCCCTGCTCTCACTCATTGAAGCTTTGAGTGAAGAGTATACAAATTGTTTCGAGTCTCTCATTACCATAAAAAAAGAGAAATCTTACTTACGTAGACGTCACCTAAAACAGATGCTAAATTACGAAAAATGCTAAAAAATTGAACAAAAGTGCCATCCTTTATCAACTATTTCCAAGAGCGGCAGATAACCTATGCGAGTTACTCCTGAATTCTTGGCCCTGGAAAATTAAAGATGGTATAAAAAAAGGTCCCTAACAAAAGTTACAGAAATGGTTTCAATTCCTTTTTTACACTCAGCACTCAGTACATGAAAGTTTACAATTTTACCTGTAGCCATTAGCAGAATAAGTTTGGAGAAACAAAAAGCGTTCAATAGAATCTTTGAAGCATAAAAAAATCATATTCACATAATTTTTTTTTGTATAGATCTAACGTATACCTATATAATATTTGTAATGAAATATTTATTTATTTGCTTGTTTGTTTGCTTACTTGGTGGTTATTGCAAGTACTAAATTGGGCAGTAAAGGTGTTTGTTGATTATCTCTTGTGGTTTTACGAACTCACACACACACACACACACACACACACACACACACACACACACACACACACAGAGACAGACACGCACATAAAGTTAATGATATAAAGAAAAGGTACTGTATGTTCGATTCTATATTCTGTTCCCATGTGACCCTGTTGAATAATTGAAATTTATGTTCAATATGTTGCGTGAGTGTGTTTGTGTGGTTTTATGTATGTTTTTGCGGTTGTGTCTCTGTGTGTGTATGCGGGTATATGCCAAAGAAAGTAGCAAATCATTTTTGGTTACACTGAAATACACAAAAAAATCATACCTTAGATAGATAGAAATATAAAAAGAGGGAGGACAACTAAAGTAGAAGAAGAAGAACGAAGAAAGAAGTAATATAACACTTTCAATTTTGTGCCTTTCTAAACAAAAATGTATAAAATCAAGTACCCATGAATAAAATCAAGTACCCCTGAGCAAAGAAAATATATTCATAAAAACAATCTTTCCAAAATGTAAGCAGCTTAAATCTTCTTTTCAATGTAGAGCAATTAAATTGAAGGTTATGATGATAATGTGAACAAAAAGAGAAGTGAAGTAGGAATGTATCTACTACTAAGTATGTCAGCTTTATGTATGTTACGGTACGAGTACTCGTATAGGGCGGTGATGCTGATGGCAACCTTTTTGCCTTTAGTATGTTCGTTCAACTAGTTATGTATGTTCATTTCATCCTCAATAAAATCGGCATAGTGTACTTATATATGTAAGTGTGTCGAAAAATACAGGTAAATTAAAATTATTATGGTATCCGTTAAAGGAATTCCATCAATTCAGCAAATTTCCACATGTCTGCACAGAGTAGTCGTGCGTGAGTGCGTTGAGTTTGCAAATAAGTACTCTTTATTTTGTGGATACCTTCACTATGTATGTATGTAGGTAGGTACGCAAGAGGTACTATAACTAACTAGTGTATGTCTACCAATATATGGTAAAGGTGGAGCATTGGTGTCGGCGTGAAATGATATTATGAATATATGGAATGCACAATAATGATTAGGATAACGATGTACACGTAAACACATACTATGTATAGTCGTATAATTTGTATACTCATATCATACCATGTACTCTTATGTACTTCATATCGATCTTTTATGTTCAAATACAGTACTGGAAAGTATTATAAAGTCAAAGTCATTTTTATGAGGAAACTGTTTGAGTGCTTAGTAATTTTCAAACTGGCATTAGTAGTTGGATATTGGATTTTCCTGGGTCTTTAGATATATTAAAATTCAATTTTTGCTTTATTTTGCAACTAGACTAGGTTATGGGAAAAAGTTACACACTTTTCAACATAACACGCATAGATTAGGTCATTGTGGCTGCTCTCTCTCTCTCTCTCTGAGAGGACACACTTAGGCCAGAAAGCCCCATTTTGATACCACTAAGCTTCTCTTCCTACCTACAAATCAAATTAGGTAGATTTTGTGTAGAAGAAAATATATTGCCCACAATAATTGTATGTATTTAAAAAAAAAAAAATAATAATCAAAGAAAAAAGAACACGAAAATGGGGTTTTTGCAATAAAAGAAAGCTGTATGCAATTGTTACGATTTAGAGGTAAGTGGCTACAATTCCTTCAGTAGAAAACATGACCCGGACACCTGAATCATGGATATTGAAACTGATACTTTATTTTTTTTTCTTTCCTTATTTCTCATTTCTGTAACAGAAAAAAAATAATAATAAAATAAGCCACAAAAACTCAAATACAGTATATTTCAACATAACTCAAAGCAACAACAAAATCATGTTAAAAACATAGAAAAATGCCACAGAATCAATTATACATTATACCTGCAAAATTGTTCATCTCATAATTATGGAATGGTTTTTTCCAATATATTGGCACGTACTAAAATCTGTGTGGCGCACTTAGCTTCTAAAATTTTGAGAGGATATCAATGCACATATATTGTTTACGCTTCTGATGCTTGTTACACTTCTGACTAAAATTCGATCAATGTGATTCAAGATTACTAACAATTTTTTCTTCATTATGTTCTTGACTATATACAGTTTGAGAGCTTCGTACTGACCGACTAACATTAATTCAGAATTTTAACGACAATAATTCCATTAATTATATTTTTCTTATATTCACAAGGGTTAATTTCATGATTCTGTCCTATACCTATTGTAAAAGGGCCTTTAGAAAAACACGGAAAATACTGTCCAATATATTTGTCAAATCTATTTAAAGGGTTAATGAGCATTTTTCACTTTCTCAATGGTGCTACTTTATGAATCCTAAAAACGAGTCAAAAAAAAAAACAAATAATAATAATATTGTGGAATCGAATTAAAAAAATGTTTGATTTTATAAGAATTTCCACTATTGTAAGCACATAACTCGTATATGCAAACAATTTTATTACACTTGATAGTACACAAATTCATTGCTTCAAAATATTTAAGTGATAGGCGTTAGCAATAATAATAATAATAATAACAGCAACAACTCCCATATATGTACATACGTCATCGAGACCATATACCTAGTTGTTTGTGCATAAATATTGTTAAGAGCGCACCTGATAGGTTGGGTATATTAAACTGAAAACACACTGAAAACACACAAATGAATACATGTTATGGCTGCTGTACATCACATCATTATAACAAGATTTGCATATTTGTGTCTGTGTGTGTTAACCGCATACTCTTACTAAATGCATGCTGATGCTGATGGCGTTGACTGCTTCATTGACTGCAGGCCGTCATCGTTGTCGTCGTAATATCGCATCACACTTTATTGAATCTGCTTGCTCTATACTTGTGCTCTAATACTAATACTTTTACTCTACATACATATCTCACATGATGATATAACGATGTATCCACTCAAATATCACAATATTTATATATAAAGTGTGATATTTACAAATACATACATGTTTATATGCAAACACATACCATATAATCATAAAGAACTACCGCAACAACAGCAACATTTAACATTTGCTGCATAGACACTTGTATGCGTAAGTTGTTGCACGTAAAGTACATTTATTTTCATGTACGTAAGTATGTGTGTGTGTGTGTGTGTGTGTCTATAAGGCATTAGATACACGTTAGATGTAATATATTGCTGTTCCATTATAATTTAATTGCTACGGGTGGCGTATAAGTGTTTTAGAGCAAGTATACATTCAAATACGTATAAATAGGTATGTGCGTATATAAGTAGTTGGGGTGGCAATTGTTGCAATCAACAAACACTAAAATAGAACATAGTATTAAGGCTTGTTTTGGTTGCAAATATGTATCAGGATATGAGTACATACTATATACAATATATATGCAATATGAATACAAGTACTTATAAGACTGAAACTGAATTTACATATGATGCATGTAATTTCGAATTGAACATAGTTGTTTTCATGTGATGATAGTGATATTGTACATATATATTGTGTAATAATAGGAAGATATGATGACAATACATTAAACAGATTGTATAAAAAGGATTGATATGAAATGAAGTTACATTGATATAAACATATCTGATACGTACATGCAGGCAGGCATGTATGCATATATAATTGTACAAGTGTTGTTATTGAAATACATATCACTGTGTTGTGTTTTTTTCTTATAATTAATATAAATAATACGATATAAAGTATTAATATACCATGGGTCAACACATATCTACATCAAGAGTTACACTCAATAAGTAGATAGTTGGTACTTATCGTGTAGAGCATATGTAATTAGATGTAGATGTGTCTGTGTCAATAAAATATTATTATGTAGGTGTAATAAAAATTAATATTAATATTAATCGAATATTAAAATTGCCAATGATGTTTTTTAACCCTATCGTGCATCATACTTAAATTGTGTGTGTTTTTTTCTTTAATCTAAATTAACTCTTAGCTACAAGAACAAGCAACGATATAAATCTGAACGAAATCGGTTGGTAAACAACGTAGATATGAGCAGTTGAACTTGTGTTGAATATATAAAACCAATAAGATAATAGTTAATTTTGCTGAGCTGAAATTTTGTGTTAGGTTTTGCAAGAATAAGCAACAATATAAATCGGAAATATTATTATTTTTTTTATTATTTAATATATAATTGTATTCTATCTATAATTAAAAGATAATTTACACATTTTTAATAATAAAAATATTTATATAACAAGAAAGTCGTGCTGCGTGAGTTACCTTTGAAACATGGCTAGATAATTCTCATTCCAATTTCAAGGTGTGTAAAGGTCAGTGGCGTTTTTCTTTTCAGTGGTCGTGATACAAGATTTGAAGCTAAATAGTTGAAATGAGATTTTATCCGTTCAATGTTTTTAGCAGCGATGCTTTTGGCTTCCTCCTTAACTAATGGTATGTTAAGGTCCTGGTGAATTTGTGAATTTGAAATGTACCACGGAGCGTTTGCTATCATTTGTAGGGTCCTGGATTGCAATCATTGCAATTTTTCTATATTCGAATTTGAAGTTGTTCCCCACAGTTGGATGCCATATGACCAAATCGGTTTCAGAACACATTTGTAAAGAATAATTTTATTTTCCAGAGAAATGTGGGAATGTTGGAAATATGAGCATTTGAATTTGTGCCATATATATGGAAAGACAAGAAAACGATAAATAGCACACTGCATCACTTTACGGTCGAAAAATATGCCACAAAATGACAACTTCTACAAATGTGGTTCAATGTATGGACAGGCTATCTGACAATGCACCCAATATTTAGATTAATCACTTTCACAATGCATATAGTGTGTGTATAGTTAAAAATATTACTGGCCAATATATTGACAATAGTGTTAAAAATCGCCCATAACAAGGAAAAAAAAGGAGTCATCTTTAGACTAAACTAGTAAAGCATTCGCTTGGATAATACCAAAACTTAAATATCCCACATCATGAAAGAAATTAGCGCGTGATATGATTGAATAAAAAATTTATTAACCCACGTTCGAGTATATTTGTACGTTGTAAGGGCTTGAATATACGATTAAGTCCAGTATCAAATGTATATTTTTGTTAGTAATAGCAATGTTATGTGCAAAATACAGTTCGATAACTTCATATTTACATAGGTAAAATGTGAAAAAATTTATTCGAAAGCCTACGTCTGTACCTATTATCGAATCGTTTTAGATTTCAAGTTTCAGCTCTATGGTTTTACTATACCCTGCATAATGTAATACGCAAGGTATATTCATTTCGGTCAGATATTTGTAACCACTTGAAGAAATCTCCGGAGATATAGAAAATTATATATATTTGTGATCAGCGTCGCTTAAATTTTCGATACCGATGCGTTTTAGATTTTTATGCTGCAGAAAATTCTATAGAAGACACACAATCCCATATGTACCACATATTTATCGGCTACGAAGTCCCTTTTGATAAGATAATATTACTAATAAATTTGAAGTTGGTATTCATGATTAATAAATTTAATTTTTGTGACGAAAATCTATGAAATAATTTACGAATACTTTCAAATGTAATTGTTGGCGTTGAGGTAATCTTTCTTAGTTTTGGATCCAATCGACACTTGAATGTCTTCGAATTAATAAACGAATCGAATTATTGAATGAACCCAATTAATATTAATAGGAATTAAAACTGTTTATTATTTGATTTTATGGATAAACTAAGTTTGCAAAAATTAGAATTAAGGTCGGATCAAGTATTCAGAGGTTGCACTTGCCTTAAACCATATTTCTGTGTTATTGAATGCAAGAATTTGTAAAATAATTATGATTTTAAAATTGAAGATTTAAACAATTAATAAATTTAAAATAATGATTTTACTTATTGGATTATTGGATTAAAAAATTTATCATAAAGTACAGCATTTCTTCCTATCGTTGAATATGTGCTCAATTCACAAAAGCACTTTGGCATTCACTGCCAAAGAAATAAAAAAATAAAAAAGAATGAACAAAGAACAAAATGCACACAATAAATCAACAAGCTGATAATGAATATGAGTAGCATATGTCTCCAATGAGCTTCTGTAAACACTTTAAGAAGCTTCTAAAGGATAAAGACATATACATATGTACTATATGTATAATTTCATTTATCATTTTATAAATTGAAACATACATGGCTACTGTTGATGTAATAAGACATTATTAAGTGTGGTATTTTATTTTCAACTACTCTTCATTTTTCAATCTGCTTAGATGTAGAGACGGAACATTAATGAACTACGATATGTCACATAGTTAAAATGGGAGAGACAACAATGATGTATACTACTAAAAGAAAAACAAGCAATATAACGACAGCAGCAATATTTTCATCTTCTACTGACCCATAAGCAAAAGTTGTGAGTTAAAGAACTAGAAATAGTAAATAGTAAAATTCTTTATATAAATTTTATTTTATCTTTACATTTGAGTGTAAGTGGTGACTCGCACATAAAACACGAAAAAAAAATTATTTTGATCTAAATGAAGAAATTTCATATAAAATCATTTGCAGTAATAGTGTAGTAAAGTGCAACATCTAAAAGCGCAAAATCCTTTCATGTCATTTATATGCATGTATTTATATATTTAATAAGACCTCAGAGCACAGAGCTCATATAAATTTTAATAAATTTTTATTTTATATTTTTTTATTTTCTATTGTTAATTTTTGTGGCACACTCAGTTTGCATTTATACCAATTTAATTTTGCCAGTTAGCAAAAAGAAAAAAATATATATATAAATAAAAATATAATGAAATTATACAATCTGCCACCCTAAATGAAATATTTTATGTTGGCAGTTCCATTTTCCAGCATTTTGTTATCGTTTCTCATTTGCTTCCATTTAGTTATTACGAGTACACCTAACAAATGTATGTAATTTTCAATGAAACTTTTTATTAAGAAATAAATGATCATATTCATAATTACTACAGGTTGTTTGTAACAATAAAAACACTTCACCTTACCTACTCTTATAGCTCTCCATTAAATGCCATCAATATCAAAGTCTACCAAACGTTCACAAAAAAGTCCAACACACACACACACACACACACACACACACACATTTATATGCATATAATACAATTTCAAATCTCAAAAGCACAATTCAAAGTTTCAACTTAAGTATTATGATGCTTAAGCTAGTAAAGCGTAAAGTAAGTTAAGTTTGGAGTTGAAAATGTTTTGAAAAAGAAAAATTATATTACTTAGTCTTCATCAACGATAGTGAAGAGGCAGATGAATGAATAAGTAGAAGAAGCAGTAGTAGCAACAGCAACAACGCTATCACTTGGAGGAATAAAATATATGAAAAAAAATGAATAAAGTCCATCACTGCTCTACAGATTATCAATGTACGTAAGTATGCATGTGTGTGGGAGTATGGCCAAAAATGATGGATGCATTTATGTAGCTATGAAGATACGTAGGTTGTTCGATATGTATTGCGTAGAGACTCGAGGTGCAAGTTGACATTTGAGACGTCACATGAACTCCATTTGATTTCTGGTGATTGAAATTACATTTATATTTCATCCATGAACAATTTGAATTTGAAACTTATGCGGACTTATTGATTTATTGACAAAATGCGACAATTTTCGAAATTATAGGTGCCGTAGCTCAGTGCTTTGGCCTCAACATTACGTTTCAAGTTCAAATAGAAAGTTCATATAATGTGATGTAAATTTATTAGCACAACAAGCTCGACCACAGTACTTCGAATTTTGGAATTTTTCAACACAGACACGCGATAAAAATATATTGTCCATCAAACCATGTTTTCCCCTCAAAGTTATTTCTATATGTAATTGCAATCGTTGAATTGGATTTCGGAGTCGGTTTGACTCGGCTAGCTCGCATTTTGTTTCTAACCTCAAAAAATATCATGCCGACCCACGTTCATTTTGTTTTCGCAACATTTTCCCCAAATACAGTTACCTTACCTATACCGCTTATGGGACACCACTACGAAATTGATGTTTTTATAAAATTCGCTCTCAACGGTAAACTGTATGACCCACCACCATTCATTTTTGTTGTAAAAGATTTTTCCTGAAAACACTTAAACACATAAAAATTTACAAATAACCCCAAAGACTACAAAATGAGCTTTAACACAACTGAAAATTCATTAATTGCACAGAAATCGCTCGCTGAGTGACACCCAAGAAGTCTTCTGCCCAATATTCCGCTAAATATACTTAGACCCTATACACATAGCTTAGAGGGGCTCCCCAACAACAATTATTTGTTTTTTTCAACTATAATTTATGTTATTATTCCTGTCCTAACATATGGCGCAGAGGCCTGGATCATTTCCACCATGGATGAGAGGATGCTTGGAGTTTTCAAGAGAAAAGAGTTAAGCGGAACTATTGCGGAACTATTTGCGTTGATGGCGAGTGTCGAATAAGGTACAACGATGAGCTGTATGAGCTGTACGCTGACATTGACATAGTCAGGCGAATCAAAATCGAGTGGCTGCGCTGGTTAGGGCATATCGAGCGAATGGAAGAAGACGCTCCAGCGAAGAGGGTATTTAATTCGGCACCCGCTGGAGGACGCAGAAGAAGAGGCAGACCAAACCTCCGTTGGAAGGACCAAGTGTTGGGTAACATGGCAGCGCTTGGAATATCCAATTGGCGCCAGCAAACGAAGAACAGAGAAGACTGGCACCGCATTATATGTTCGTCCTAAATCGATAATCGGTTGTTATGGTCACATAAGAAGAAGAAGAAGAAGAATTCATGTTATTGTGATCTAAGTGCCTTGATACACAGACCGGCATTAAAATGGCACAATCATTTCGTGAGTGTTTGCGAGAATATTGTACCCTCCATTAAGCACATCAAACTTTTCATTTTGTATTAAAAGTAGCAACAATTTGTGACTGCGACTGCATGTACTTATAGCATCGGCCCTACAAGCGAACGAAGTCAAAACGATTACTGTCTCACGTAGACATAGTCTTTGGATTAATATTTTACTGATCCCATTTTATTGTGTTACTTCGTTGCAATACATATCGAGCAACATTCATACATATATACTAATCTGAATATATGAAAATGATGAAATGAAGAGACAAACTTTAAAAAAAAATTAAGCAAAGCTCATAAAACAAAAATATTTAACATAATCTTGACAAAAAGAACACACACACACACACACACACATACACACCTTCATGTATGCATATATGGCTATGTACGTATTTAGTAGCTTTGCCGCCACAGCACCAAATTGCGTGTGTACAAAACCAGTAGCAATCAGAAGGAGCAACAGTAACACTTGAGTAATCAGAATCACAGACAACGAATGGTAGATACGAATAGAGAGTATGTGAGTAAATGGAACAGAGAGCGAATTATCATCGTCGTCGTCGTCGTCATCATCAGAATAAACGTAGTTAAGTGCAATTTAAATTTCAAATTTGTTAAACTGTCACAAACGTTTTGAATACGAAATGAGCAAAAATAATTTTTTTTTTCAAAAGAAAGGAACAGACACACAAATGAAAACAAAGCGACAACAACTACAAGAATAATAACACCAACAGCAGTCGTCGTCGTCGTCGACGTTGTTGTCGTCGCCGTCGTTACTATCGCATCAGCAGCAACAACTAACCACAACAGAAGATGAGAAAACCAACACACGGGCCTAAATATGTATGTAAGTAGGAAGAGAAGAGTGAAAAACAATAACAAAAGTAAAAACAAAAAAAGACAGAAAGAAAAAATAATGCACATAATTATATAAAACCAAAATAAGTACTTTGCAATGTAGTGAATGACAAGTGGATGAGTGAGTGGAGTAAATGAGCGCGAGTAAATAGTAGTACCAGGTATATGAGCAGCTTGGTATGTCAGTAGGTTGGTAGGTATGTTGGTGTATGCAAAGGTAAAAGACACCATCGTCGTCGTCGACGTCATCGTCATTGTCGATGAGTTAAAGAGGCGTAGAAGGCAAATGAGATGATTGTGGCAAATGTGCAACCGCTGCTGGGAGAGGGAGTGAAGGATGTAGTGATATTGCTGCTAAGGTTATTATTGCTGAGAGCATATTAAAAGTGATGATGGCGGACGTTAGATGGAGAAATCATGGCAAATATCATGTGCTGTAATGAAACACACTACATACATATGTACATACACACGTACAGACATTACTACTTGTTGTAACAACAATACATAATAACAATAGAGGTACCTTTGCATGGTCGGGATATTGTTAAAGTAGACAGGCAACAGTTAGATAGGCCTATGAAGAGGGTTCATTTCGGGTTTTGCTGTAAAAACCATTACACATACGGACGCACTTAAATTTGCAGATAAATTAGTGGCGTAAATGTGTATACATATGTATGTATACTCACGCTCAAGTGTACCATATATGAATAATGTGATGCTATAGCATCACGAACGAGTTCACTGTTAAGTGGCGCAAATGTGCTATACCATTACAACATGAAGAATGAGCTACAACGGTTCCAGCTTATGAATATATTAAAGAATGGAGGGAGAAAACAGGGAGAGAAATAAAAATAACAAAAAAAAAAACATCATCGTTAAGACAACAGTAGCAGAAGTGACTGCAATAAATGAGAAAAAAAATATATATATAGGTACTTGTATATATATTTCCAAAATAGTAAGAAATTAGTTACGGTAATATTGATCATGCAAATACCCTACATCATGAAAGGAATTAAATCATCATAGGAATATGGTATTTATATGTATACAAAGTCTGAAGAGCTTTATATTCGACAGCTTACATTCGACAGTATACATAATTTTGCACTGTGGCATCTAACGAACGAGGAGCCTGTACTGAATCAGATTAAGCGTAAGAAGTGGCGCAGATAGAAAGCATCACGACAATGTCGCTTGAATGGAACCAGCAAGGGAGCAGAAGTCGCGGATGGCCAAAAAACACTTGGAGAAGGTCAACCCTGCGGGAACTAGCTTATGTCAACATCACATAGGATGGCACTAGAACAACACCCCAGAGTCGTGTGCGATGGAGATGCCTTGTGGAGGCCCTATGCCGAATTAGGAGTGATAAAGGAGAACAAAAAAAAAATCAAAGCTGCATATTTTCATGCAAAATGTCTGAAAATATATTTCAATATGCATTTACGCATAAAAGCTATGCATGGGCCTCGCCTGTAGTTACTTGAACTGTGTAGTTACTTGAAGTGTGTTGGCCTTCTGAACCTGTAGGTCATGGGTTCAAACCTCGGCTGTGGCATAAAAAAATTTTATATCGAAAAGATTTTTCTTTTGAATTTGATATTTTTGATATTTTTCCGGCTTTCTAAAAGAGCTCTAAGAGAGCTAAGTTAAAGTGATGTCCCATGGGTTCTGCCGTTCGGAATCCAATAATATATATTAGGTCCCTTCTAATGCTGTCCAAATTTAACACGCATAACAGTATTGGATGAGAAACTCGGTGGTATCACAATGGGCCTTTCTGGCCTAACTGTGTCTTCTCAGATAGAGAGGTAACACAGTAACACAGAGGCCACAGTAACCTTACTTGAACTGTTCACTTTATTGGTAAAAGAAAAATGTTTATGCCTTATATGGGTAGAAAAATAGTTACCTGCCTGAAATCATATGTTCGAAAGCATACTTTTATATGGGTAGTAGATTCAGATTTTCATCTCATTTCGCCCATTCTCATAATCATATATTTGTTGATAAAAAACATAATGCCTATTGTTGAATATATTTGATCGTTCATTAAAATAATTATATCTAACAAGCTTTAAGTTTAGGAATTTACTTTCGTATGGAAGGTAGGCGCGTTTTTAACTGCTTACAGAAATATGAGTGCACATCCACATGAACATGCACATGGTTAAACAGATTTTGATCATAATCTATACAAAATATATATACATTTTCGTATCTGCCATACCTTCTTTTTACGCAGATGTTACAAATGAAAGCACAAAGTCAATATTCTCTTAACCCTTTGGGTGTAGAGTATTAAAAAAAAAAAAAAACAAAAGGTAATAAAATGAAATAAATAAAACATGCTATACGAATGGTAGGAAATGGCAAGAATGAAGATAATATTATTTAAATATACAAGTATGTATATAAAATGGAAATATTAGTGCAAATGCAACAAGGTGTGCGAGCAACAATCAAAACAACAACAACAACAACAATTTAAGAATAACCAGCAGCGGTAGCAACCGTACCAGAACATTAACTTACACTGATACATATATATATACACCTATATGTACGTATGTATACTCAAATCACATACGTTCACATGTATACTTTTATCGCAATTTCTTTTTTTTTTACATCTTTTTACCGTACTTAACAAAAATACGAATAGCACTTGAGTCCATAACAGCGATATAGCCAGCCAGCCAGCCAGCCACTTCGTTATGATGGAGCTATTTGAAGGGTTGCATTTCATTAGAAACATTTTCAACAATTTCAAATTCAAATTCAAATTCAAATTCAAATTCGAATGAATGAAGTATGCGAAAATTTCAATTTTTCTAAAATATTCTGATGGTGAATTACCACACTCCCAACTCTCTCACATAATAACCCTGATTTATGTGCTTATACGAGTATAGCAGCAGGTTCACTGGAAGAAAATTGTAAATATAGATACGAAAATAGTAAAAAAAAAAACCAAAATACAGAAAAATATGACATAGTACATACTATTGCCTTGTGTATGTACAGATCATAAAATGTAATAAAACAAAAAGAAACAAGTGGAAAAAAATATAAAAAATTTTTAATAAGATTGAGTATCAACTACAAACATATTTATTTATGAATGCGTGTATGTAGTTATGTACATATATTAATGTGGGCCAAATTTTTAAATGACCTGGCCCAGCGAATATCAAAAATCGAATAATTTCAATCGTTGTTTCGCAAGGAAGCAGAAATGAAATTTAGATTTAGAGAGGCCTACTTTTTTGAAATAGGTTTTTCTTAAACTGTGGGGGTTCAGCTTCGAAATGAACGCAAAATTGCCGGAAAATCAACAAAATAACAAATAACAAAAGTTCCCGGAATAATCACCGTGTAGCGCTCCCATCGTTCCAATTTGAGTTCTGTTTTTTTTTTTGTTTTTGTTAAGTTGGTACATCTGTTGTTCATATTCCCTCTAAATCTTAGCGTCATAGCTTGATATTTGCAAAAGTTACGTCGGCAAAAGTACATCTATCTCTTTGTGTGTTGGCGATTTTTTACAATATTCAATCAATTTCATGCAAAAAAGAGACCGTGTTGACGTCGCAAAAGACATGATTTGCGAGGCTGAATCCGATCTCACATTCATAAAAATGATCATTACTGGAGACAAGACGTGAGTTTATGAGTACGACAGAAAGAGACCAGAATTGTAGGCAGAAATCTCGTGGATTTTGCTTAGTGATAACGCACCGTCGCACAATGCCATCATTATTCGTAATTTTTTGACGAAAAATGCAACAAATACCATCCAACAGCCACTGAATTCACCTGATTTGGCTCCCTGTGACTTCTTTTTGTTCAATCGAGTTAAAAAACCATTACGGGGAACGCTTAAGTAATGGAAAAATCGCTGGAAGCACTGAGATGATGTACTCTTGGCTACGTAACTTTTGCAAATGCCAAGCATCTATAGATAGATTTGTCTCTATCGAAAACTTTGAACCATCCTAATATGTTTATTTGATCATAGGTACATATGTAAAAGCATTTATGGAGTAATAAGCGAACAAACGAGCAACTAAGCAGTATGGTGCATGGTGTAAGTAAGTACTGCAAACGGGCATACGTACATACGATTACATACATATATTTCATGACATTTTTATTTCATTTTGTACAACCTCTGGCGCATAACAAGTTCAAATTCCCATGAAATATTTGAATACACGAGTATAATACTTCTTTAGCATTTTCTCTTTTTTCACTTTGTCCTACGTATACACATATTACATAGCTACCGTAATCGTTAAGAATACTGTACGCATGCTGATATATGATACTACATACTCGTATATGTACCTACGTATGTTCTTAAGCATACAAAAGCATAGAATCTTATGTGATTTAATAAATAAAAATATTTAAATAATGCAGAAAGAGCAAAATTGCGTATAACAAACAATAAACAAGCTTTCGTTAATAATACCCAAAAAGGATATATGTTGACGATGATTGATTGATTGATTGATTGATGAACGAATAGATGACGAATATGAAAAAAATATTTGCCTGCATACGTGCTTAGTATGTACGTATGTATACTGTTAATAAGTCAATATCAATTATATTGTATGTATGTATATGTATGTTCGTATATTGAACATTGTATTTATTACAAATATATCTATAATGTATTGTGAAAATAACATTTATTAATGCCGAAAGCTACGATATTAATATACGCAGACATATCAGTTTTCAATGGGTATGATAATAGCTCTTTCAATTTTCATATCTGATTATTGTCATCACAATCATAATCAGCTAGGCTTGCTACATTATTTAACTTAATATATATGTTACTTTTTATTCATGTTTTCTGTATTACATACATATATTAAATGGTGATTCTGGTGGTGCTGGTGGTTCTATTTTTACTAAGTATTCGATTTCTACAGTAGAGCTCAGGCAGAAGTAACTTTTTTCACATCTTCGAAGAAATAACTATTAAGTTGGTGGAGTCTGGTGTCCGGTGTCTGGAAGAACTCTGTGAGAAAGCTCAGAAAAATTACGTAACAAATGATCAATTTTTGTATACTTTAAATGTTCCAAAATCAAGCATTTCAGCTTAGAATATTGACTTTGCTACTGGGGCTAATAAGTACCATATCCATCGATTAGTTGAAAGCTTGACGGGCTCTGCTGGAACCTTTTATTGGAACCTTTTATGCTTCCCTTACAAATTATTGGGGTTATTATTAGCCTTTTATCTGACGAGTAATTGTCTGTTGTAGTAATATTGCTGAAAATATAAAACAATCAACACTAGGTTTTTTCATTATGTACTCTATTTTCTATGCTTTTAAACAAAGTAATATCTTTACTCAAGCATTGATAGGGTTTGTCAAATTTAATTTGTGCTTCACTTGGATATTGCAAGTCGAAGCTTTCCATTGAGAAAAAATCGATGATTTGCTAGACATTAAGAAAACGGACACATTGTTTACAGTTTTTTACTAAAATAAACCCTTTTGAATAGATCCCAGTCTCAATTGATACAGAATAGATCAATAAATGAATGATGGTGTTGGTGCGGGTGTACTCGGTCTGAATACACTGAGATTTTTGCAATTGCAACTTTTGAGAAAACATTGTTTAACAAGGTTGAAAGCGTGCTGTGTAACCGTATAGCAGCCTTCTCGGATTGTTGAGGCTTAATGGTAGCCTCTCTGCTCTTGGAGTATTTCCGCAAAGCTTGTAATAACGTATTTTGACACACAACAGAGTCTGTTCACTTTAAACAAAGTCACAAAGCCAGAAGTGATACTGCGCTTCATTACATCGGTCTAGAACCATGCTTCCATTTTCTCACTCGTTGGGGACAGAACAAAGACTCTAGGAAATCCTACTGGAACGACATCCCTGGTCTCGGGCATTTCAAAGGTTCACATTGCCCACAGACTATTCATCAGGCGATCACACTTTGAGATAACATTTCCATAATATTGGTCTATCTGAAGAGGCAAAATGTTGCCTTTGCTTGGAAGACGACGAGACGTCCGAACATATTCTATATTACAGCGCAGCATTACCTAGCATTAGAAAGAAAATATTTTGCACAGCCTTTCTTAGTGTGTCTGACATCGAATTAGCTACAGCGAAAAATGCTCTATCTTCCATTAGGATAACAGACACTCTTTTACTTTAGTAGGTTTTTTTTGTTGTGAATATTTGTGAATAGACTACCGCTGATTTCTCTACGACAACATTCATTTACTTCATTATATTTTCTGTAAGAGTAAGAAAGAGTCCAGGTATGTTATCCTGTTACTATGCAAACTACTTTCAATCCATAAAAAAAAAACAGATGAGATAGAGAAACCACATTCAGAGCTGCGACACTAACCTTACTCCTACTAGCCCGACAGGTGAGTGTGTATATTTTTAGAAATAATCAATATTCGAGTCAACGCTCAAGTCAAATACCTAATTAGTTCTATTTAGAAACGTGTATGTTTTTTTTGTTAATTAATTCTTTATGAGAAATTCCCTCTTTCAAGTATACGCATGTGATATTTGGCATTATAGAATATATGTAAGCAATAAACTATTGTCATTACAAAAGAGATTATGTCAAAATAAATATACATAATTCTATTAATGTCACAAACCTTCCAGTTTTGCAGAAGCTTAACTTTCTGACTCGCTAACATTATTTCATACATGCATACTCGTACACAAAGGAGGAAAATGCCAGGATAATTCTTTTTCTTACTCATTTTATTTTGCCACTTCAATGAACTATAAATATATGTTATATGCTCGCCAAAATGTATGGGTATGTAGGTGTATTCGTATATACAATATATATATATATATATATATATATATATATATGTATATATATATATATATATATATATATATATATATATATATATATATATATATATATATATATATATATACCTATGTAGATTAGGTATTTATTTTAAGCGCATTCATCTTTTACAAAATTTAAATTCTATTCATAATTCAAAAACGCTACGTGATTTTCAATCTACACTGGAAAATAAAAAGAAAAATATAAAAATGATTATAATGATGATGCTGATAATGATGATAATGATGATAATGATGATTATTGTTTGTGAAAATAAGGAAGACGATGAAGCAGTATAACTGTAAAATAAGTAGTAGGTACGAATAGCAGAAGCAGCAGCAGCAGCAGCGCAACAAGTTCGAATGAAATTAATTTTTGAAATGTATGAATGTATGTATGTTAGTATATGTATATTCTTAAACATACATATATAATATATATATTTGGCAATGATGTTGTGCGCACCAGTAAAAGTTAAGCTCAAGTTGTGATGTAGGGTCATGATGGGGGTTACACTAAAAGTTCAACGTAATATATGTACAACTTAAGCTGTTTTGATTTTATAATAATTGAAATATAATAATAAAAATTGTAGTAAGTAAACGATGATGACGATGATGAGAACTGTATTTTGTTTTTGTTTTTTTTTTGTTTTCATGAAAACGAACATGCACAAGAAGTATTCATAAGATACATATATATGAAATATGTATATATATTATATGTATAAGTATTAAGTATAAGAATGAAGGCACGTCGTACAAATAGAAACTCATTTACTTGCTACATACATACTTATGCACAATATCTATAAGAATGACTTTAGAGGGACATGACAAACACGTCTGCGACAATGTACAGTGTTTCACCTCTAAACAAGAGTTGGGTCAACATAGAATAGTATCATCCGCTGTGAACCATGAAAACAATTCTTTTTAGGTATTATCAATACGAATCGAAAAATAGAAGATTTGAAAAGTCAATGATTTAATCCAAATTCATATTATCTTGATCGTAATTACTACAGAAATGTTGAACTTGTTCTAAGAAAATTTAGAAATCTACATCAAATAAGTAGTACAAGTATCATAAGGGGTAATCTGAAACATGCTGAACACAATTCAGTGAACAATATTTGTGTGGACGAAGAATTGCTGACACGCAATTCTTTCTCCAAACATTTTCGCATTTAATTATTATCTGACGGATGACGTGATCCTATTAATTCTTTGGAGAAAATCCAATTTGAGTTTGTTAAAAAACTAATAAATTTGGATAATTGTTTAGCCCTGGCAAATTAAGGTTTATTGTGAAATAAGTAGGAAAACCATTATGTAGCTAATTATGTAGCTAATAATTTTTTTCTTTAAACTTTTACGATCTATATAAAAAGGAAGACCCTAACTAGTTATTTTACTGTAATTTTTCTTTATATAAATACTTTGGAATTATTTTCTTTAAGGTAGTAGTCCGGTGTGACGACCGAAATTTCGACGTTTTTTTTATGAATTTTTTTTAACAAGAAAATAAAATGCGATCCTATTTTCAAGTATAGAACAAAAATTTTTTTAAGTTAACTTTACAGAATTATCGTCAGAGTGGAGTTCTCGAAAAAAAGATGAGTTGGTTCGGGGAAGCACAAAGCCTTCCGAAGTCATCTGAAATAAAAAATTCAAAAAGATTTTTAATGAAGTAACCTATAATATACATAAAAAAAAAAAACAAAAACAAAATGGCGGACTTGTGAAAAAAGTTCTCAAAATCTAATTTTTTTTCTTGATAAATTGTTTAAATAAAATAGTTTATTATTAAAAAATTAAATGTTTTAAAGGTTACGTATTTAGATATGTGTGTGTGTGTCTAGAAAAACGGGTAAAATTTTTAGCCAAATCTGTTAAATAGTTTTGAGTCAGTGCTTCCCCAAAATTTCGAAAACATGGTTTTGACAACAGATTCATATAACTTTAAAAATACTAAAATTTCGGTCTGAAGTTTTTAGAGTATATTTTTAAGATGTTTTTCTTTCGAAAAATGTAAAAAAAAAATCGATTTTTTGAACCCGTCACACCGGACTACTACCTTAAAGTTAAGAGTATAATTTTTTTCAATTTTAGTTCAGTTTAAAAACGCTCAATTTAAGTTTGATTGGGGTGACATAGCTCAGTTGCTAGCGCGTTCGCCATCTGATTGTGGATTCAATCCCCAGATAAATCACAATTTTAATTTCGAAAGATTTTTCCTATGAAAATGCTTCTAAAAGAGCTTGGTGACAAAGCTTAGAAATAGTAGTGTCACAAGGATTAGGAACTGGTTAATATAAGTAAGTCCCTTCTAATGCTGTCCAAAACACACAACAGTACTGGAAGAGAGGCACAACTAAAGTGCCCTTTGGGCCCTATAAATGCCACATAAATATATTTATTTCTATTGAAAAACATAGTAAAATTTGAACAGCTGCACTTTCTTAGGATGACTTTTTATCTTTAAAATGAGATCAATATTGTTAATTTTGGAGTTAATCGCTTCTTCGAATTTTTGTCAACTGATGAAGCAACTGATGCAACGACAACAATAAGTAGCGATATGTACGAGTACTATACTACTGTGGCGATTACGTGATCAAAATAACCAACACGCACATGCCCTTGTACATAAATGCATACATACATACATACTACATGCATACATACTCGATATACATATTTAATAGTCATAGTGATTTAAGCAGCAGCATTGGCAACAGTCAGTAGAAACAACATTTGCAATGAATAATTCCTACATTCACACACACACACACACAGTTATAACATACATATATAGATGTAACATCAAAATAGAATAGAATAGAACACGTACATATGTACGTATGAACGACTTTGCAATAATAACAACAGCAGTCATAAGGGAGAAGAAAAATATAAAGAAGAAGAGAAAAAAAAAATAAGACAGACAACAAAAAAAAAAAAAAGAATATCTAGTATGTACGTCTAACAAGCAAGATACAGCTTACCATTAAAAACATGGCCACAAAGTGATGCTACTTTCATTCTCTGACAATACACACGTACACGCACAATCATCGTTCTGATACAAAAAAAAAAAAAAATATGATTACTTATAGTGATGGTAATGATGGTGATGCTGATGTTGTTGGTTGTTATATTCTTATTATTATTATCGTATGTACAATAGTATTAAGTAGTAGTGATGGTAACGGTAGTGGACCAATAATAAGTGCGACATGTTGACAATGTCAACAGAAAATTAAATACGAAATCAACTAACGTTCATTCGTTCGTTCGTTCGTTCGTTCGTTAGTGAAACATCTCTTCATTCATTTTTCATATTTTGCCATTCTCCTTTCAATTCAATTCAATTGTGTAATATTATTATGGGACACCCACACACAGCAACACACACACACACATTTGCACCCACACATAGACGCATGCAAAATATAAAGAGATAAATACGATTTAGTCAAATGATTGTGCTGAACTCCATAACAATTTGACCTATTGATTTAATATTATGCTGCTACTGCTACTGCTGCTCTTTATGGTAACAATTTAGCATTGATTATTAAAATGTCAATATACCATATGTATGAATCTGCGTATTCATTCGTACTTATCACGCTTACATAAAATACATAGAATCAAGAAAATCGGATTTACTTATTTACTACATGTAATTCGTAAATCGAATAACTAAAATGAAATCTTATGAAGGGCAACATCATTATCATATTTCATACAACAATAATAGCACTAACATATTTCTTAACTGATAAATTTCAATGTAATTTGCATTATCATAATTTCATACAAAACATGTCTTTAATATACCACCATAGTAGAAGTATATTCAATGACATTTAAAGATTTTTTCTTTCAGTGTTAAAGATCTTTGATGCACTTCGTATAATTTGATTGTGTTTCATATAAATAACAACTTAACTGTCTAAGATAGGACTCTCTACGACGTTAAGCTCTCAACTGAATTCATGTAATGCTTACCGAATTATGCTCACTTATATAAGTATGCTATTTTAAAGTCTATTGAGGAAGCTATGGTCAGGAAGCAAATTCATAGACTAATCATATCATGGGTTCTCAATATGCTGAAAAATAGGATGTGTTTTATCGCCTCTCCTATGATTATTGGTCATTGACAAGCTTTTACAAACTCTCGATGATCTCGGATACGAAGTTCAGGGCTATGCAGATGACTTAATAACTATAGTCAGAGGCAAATTTGACTCTACCATAACTGAACGCATGCATCTAGCTCTTGACATCACACAAGACTGGTGTCAGGAGAAAGAATTTTCGATAAACCCAAACAAAACGACGCTGGTACCCTTCACGAAGAGTAGGAAGTTGAATTTAGGGACCTTAAAGTTAGGTGAAAGCGAACTAACACTCTCTGAGGAGATGAAATATTTGGGAGTAATCCTCGATAAAACTCTTACTTGGAACAACCATTTATCATACATCACGAACAAAGCTCTGAGGGCTACCTTCGATTGCTAAAGGCTGTATGGTAAAACATAGGGACTACGACCTAAAATGATGGCGTGGTCTTGCAAAACCGTAATAGTCCCAATGATCACTTATGCCTCTCTGGCATGGTGGCCCAAGGTAAATCAAATTAAGACTCAGACGATCCTTAACAGGATTCATGGAAATAGCCCCACAGCAGCTTTAGGAACAATCACAGGTCTCAATTCTCTACACCTTGTGGTCAAGAGGGCAGCAGTCAGTGCAGCCATAAGGCTTCTGAACTCTATTCACCTGAAAGAAGGCAACCTAAAGGGGCACATTAAGATTCTAGACGTAGTCTGGAATTCACCAGACCTCACGGTCTTTGACAGGATGGATAAAAAACTTATATTCTCCAAACCCTGTGAAGTGATCATTCACGATCGTTCAGCGTGGTGAAAAAACGAAATATTTCTAAAACATGGCTCACAGCTATGGTACACGGATGGGTCGAAAATGGAAGATGTTAGTGCTGGAGCGGGAATTGTAGGACCAAATTACCGGAAGGCAATTGCAATGGGAAAAATAGCTTCCATTTTTCAGGCGGAGGTCCATGCCTTAGAGCTATCTGTCAGAGAATGTCTATGTAGGGGCACTCGAGAAACCAACATATGCATTCTTTTAGACAGTGAGGCAGCTCTAAAATCACAAATGAATTTCTCATTCCAATCTCAGGTGGTCTGGGAATACTTCGAATTTCTCAATACCTTAGCAAAGAGGAACTCTGTGACTCTAATTAGGATACCGGGACACGAGGGGCATAAAAATAAAAAAAATAAATATGTGGCACTTAAAGCCCCAAAGGGCTCATTGGCCGAGCTTCTCTTCTATTACTGTTGTGCGTCTTAAATTTTGGACAGTATTAGAATGGACCTACTTATTTTAGCCGGTTCCGAACGGCAGAACACTTGTGACATCACTTTTTCTGAGCTTTGTCACAGAGTTCTTTTTAGAAGCTTTTTCATGGCAAGTTGTTACTGTCGGAAGAATTGCCAATTGCTTGCCGACAGGTGGGTACCATTCGAAAGAAAAATCTTTTCGATATAAAATTTGTTATGCATCAGCCGGGTATTGAACCACGACCTACAGATCAGAAGGCGAACACACTAACCACTGAGCTACGGCACCCACAACGAGGGGCATGCAGGCAATGAAATGGCAGACTCACTGGCCAAGCCAGGCTGCAGACACTCCTTTCATAGGCTTCCAGAACCCCTCTGCGGGGTAAACAGTAGCTTCATGAATAACTTAATATGTGAAGAGGAAAAAAGTAGTCTAATTGATTACTGAAGAGCCCAAGCAGACATGCGGCAGTCGAAAAGATTCATTGACCCTGTATACATTAGGTAGATGCTATCTTGAACGTCAGCAGAAAAAATATCAAACTCTACACTGACCTATTAACAGATCATTGTAAACTTAATTATCACATGATGAAAGTGGGTATGGTTAACAACGATCTCTGTCGCCTCTGTCTTGAAGAGCAGGAAACACCATAACACGTTATTTGCAATTGCCCAGCTGTGGCTAAACGCAGACTATACTACCTAGGCAACGGATTCATAGTTCCCAGGGACCTAGTTAAAATCAATCCCACAGCAATGACAAGATTTATAAATAGTCTTGAGATCTGCTAGTTAGGGAATAAGGTCGCGGTGCTTCATAGCCTTAATAATAATAATAATAATATATGTGTATTTCTGTGATTATGGTTGCGACAATCTTACGCTTAGAACTAAATCATTCGAATGCTTGATACCAGCCAATATAAAACGATACAGACGGTACAAAATTAATCCCATATTCTGTCACGTCTGTATTGCTTCGACCAGGCGTAAAAATTGCCTAAATATAATAGTCCTGCAAAACAATCAAAAGCCTTTAGTTTTTCGTCATATTTTATTGGTACAAATTTCACGTCTGTAACCTAGGAAATTCCCCAAGGTTGAGTCACTTCGCATACTCAAGAAATAAGTTTCAAATATTTACACTTTAATTGGTAAACCTCTTGGGAACATCTTGGCAATATTAAGTTTTTAAACTGCGATCTCATCTATATTGTCCTTATAAATTGTGTTTCAATATAGTGTTGGAAACTCGTCTAAGATAAAAAAAAAAGCGCAACCAAATGGCAGATATAAAAAGCTGAGAGAAGATGTGCAATGAAGTGAAAGCCTAAAAGCAAATAAATTTGTATAATGGAAAAACTTTATGCCACATCTTGTTTCTGGGACTGATGTTGATATGATGGCATATCATTGTTTAAATCCTTATCTATTTCATTTCATTTCATATATTTTATTTTAAAGTTCTTGACATGAAATGTCTTAGATTGTGTTTATGAAAAATGTCCAACTTTAGAATATACGCGAATTAAGTAGTACAATAATATCTATGAAAATTTTTTTCGTATATATATTTCGTATAAAGTTGAAAAAATGTAATAAGTATAATACGCCACCTCTTCGTATTGTGGAGCCATCCAACAATTGTTAAAAGTGTTGTTAAGTGCTTTGTAAATTGTTGAACATTTTAAGAGCATCAAATTATTTACTACGACTAAGTAAGTAGATTTTTATGAACATAAATTGAGTAAGTACATGACATTCTCTTCGTACGAGCATTCAAATTGATTTGGCTCTTAAATTCCTATTACTTACACACACATATATTTACCATAAAATAAATATCTATGTATACTATTATGCACGAGTATATGAAATTTTTTAAAGTCATCATCATTATCATCATCATCATCATCATCATCATCAACAACATCAACGGCAACAACAATGAGAGCATAATTTTAAACCAATTTTAAAATGTATACACATACACACACCACATATACATACACGACATAACATACACCCATGTGCACACTTATTTGTTCAGTTCACTTCCATTAAATGAAAATTCACAAATTTGTAACGCAAAATTCTATTCAAATTACTTGGATTTATGAGCTTACAAACTGTGGAATTGCGAGGATTTGGTGTGCTTATGTCGTGGGGATTTACGTACATACAGTATATATATGTAGTTACGTGTGTGGCTGTGTGTGTGTGGGATGTAAATGTACCTTAGTATGAGGTGGCTTGCTAGTGTGTTAGTGTTGATCTGGTTTTATTCTGCCTGATATTAGTAAAGTGAAAAGCAAATGTTGAATACTGCACTCTATCGAATACAATCACCCACCCACACATACAGAGATAGATTTTATTTTTTTTTTTTTTATTATTATATATTTTTTAAATTGATGTTTAATGTAAATTGTATGCGTATGTATGCGCGTGCCAATATTGCAACATGGTTAACTCAGTGGGTGTATTAATACAATAAATACACTATTTTGTTTGTTTCCTCTTTAGCACACTACACCAAACTACATGCATATGTTTGTGCGCGCCAAAAACTCGTTTTATTACATCGCACAGCCATAATATTGGTAGTATCTGTAGCAATACAGTGCTGAAAATATTTCAATAATCGTTGTCAGATCAGTTCAGTGTGCATACCAACTTATTCAACCAACTCAACTGCCGCCATTATTGTGGCCGCCTAACCCATGAGATATGTTACCTCGTATTTTATGTGCTTAATGTCTAGACAACATGTTGTTCATAGCTAAGAGTATCAGCACACACACACACACATACACATAATCACATATAGACACATGATATGACCGTTCTTGGTCAATGGTATTATGAAGCATATAGAAATTTACTATCAGAATCAACAAAACATTCGCACAGCTATTTTGAACATCTGTGTCTGATGTGATGTGCTTTAAAAAAAACCATTGAGTATTGAAATACTAGTAATTTTGTCAGCTTTTGCCTAAACTATGGATTTTTAGTATACATGTACCTATTAGGGATGTCCATTTTTGGGATCTGATGCTGATCCCGAAATTAGAGTCAAATTTTTAACACTTTTAAAATTGCTTTCGATACTAGAAAAAATTATATTAAAAAAATAATAGTATAGAGCTTAGTACATATGAGAAAATCCAACTGGTTCTGAAGATATGTTAAAAAAAAAAAAGTATACGTGTCATGACACGTCAGCATTTTTGTATTTAATTATCATCATCATCAAATTGAAACGCCACCTATTATTATGAAATTATTTTATTTATACAAAATTAAATTCTGTGTTCAACAATTTACCAAAATCGATGAACTAATCCCTCCGATGGCTACCCTCTCTCTGAGAGGACACACTTAGATCAGAAAAGCTCATTGTGATACCACCGAGCTTCTCTGCCAATGCTGTTGTGCGTGTTAAATTTGGACAGCATTAGAAGGGAACTACTTTTATTAGCAGGTTTTATCACAGAGCTCTTTTAAGAATCATTTTTGTCAAATTGTTACTGCCGGAAAAATATAAAATTCTTGCCGACAGGTGGGTACCGTTCGAAAGAAAAATCTTTTCGATATCAAATTTTGTTATACTTCAGCCGAGGATTGAACCCACGACCTACAGATCAGAAGGCCAACACACTAACCACTGAGCTATGGCACCCACGAACTAATCCTTATTGTACAGTATTTTCCGGACTTTAAATTCGATTTAAAAATTTAATAACGCATGGATTTGATAGGAACATTTAAAAAAAAAGTTGAAAAAACTTATCCGTAATTAAATATGAGTTTCTCATATTGAGAAAAATGATTACAACGTAATTTGACTATAAAATGAAAAAGTGAAAGTAACAACGTAAAAATTAAATATGGATGCAACATCACTTCAAAAAAGAAAAAATAAATATGTGGCACTCATAGGCCCCGAAAGGTCGAGATTCTCTTTCAGAAGGTACCTACTTATATTAGCCGATTCCGAACAGCAGAATCCTTACGACAGAACACTTTTAGAAGTTTTTCCATGGCAAATTCGTACTGCCGGAAGAATTGCCAAATGCTTACCAACAGATGGGTAAGAAAAAAAAATAATTTCGATATGAAAATTGTGCTTCAACCGAGGTTTGAACCCACGACCTATAGATCAGAAGGCCAACGCAATAATCACTGAGCAACACCACTTTTTGGAGCTTAATAAAATATAAATCATCACATATCTACGAAAATAAACTTTAAAACCAGTTAAAAAATCGGCTCAGTAGTAGATTTGTTGATTTTCTTGAATAAAAATAGATTTTAAGTGATCCACCTACATGAGATTTAATTTAATTTATGTTAAAACATTTCCTATCGAGCACCAAAAAACTTTCGACCGAACCGAATACTTCTTAGTTTTTATTGCAAAGTCGAAGAAAATTGGGAAAAAATCGGCTGCTCCAACCTAAGGACCTATTCATCTAACACGATTCATCTAACCTATTCATATACACGGAATAATATTGAATTTACAGTCAGAGTCGTTATACACTTAATATTTAATATTAAAGTTCTTTTAATAACAAAAACAATTTGTAGTTTTCTAAAATTAAAACAAATTTTGAACAATGCGTTCTTGGCTAACATTTTTAAATGATCATTTAAGGTGAAATCTAAGGTTTCCCAGGATGAGCATCCCTAATATATATATATACGCATGTATTTATTTATATATATAGATTTTAATATATTTTTATTGCCATTCACAAATGGACTAACTCATTATTATATATGTATAAAAAGTAGATACATTTAAGAGATTTGCCTGTGCCCCCTATCAGTGCTCCCCACATATTTGCATTCGTTCAATATGCTGTCAGTCTATGTATGTAAATAATGGTGAGACGTGAAAAAGTATTAAAAGCAATCTCAATGGCTATATAGTATACTAGGTATACGAGTATAACAACTAACGAACAACCAAAAGGATTATATTCCACTTCTCAACAGTATTAACGATGAAAATAAAACTCAACTCAATATCTCTCAAAAAAAAGGAGAGTAGTAAAAAAACACAAAAAAAAAAAAAAAAAAGAATATGTATTAAAAAAGTGATGAAAAGTTCGCATGTAGGTATAAAATTATTTATTCTACTCTGTTGAATGAACGTTTTGTGTTTTTATGTATGGAAAAACGAAGAAAAATTGTTATTACACAGAGTAGGCATTCAGTATAGGTACCAACCAACATATGTTTGTAGGTGGTGGTTACTGGTTAATAATAATAAAACGAGCAAATGATATGAAGAAATGACAGATTGACAGCGGACTGACTTGCTGACTGACTAAATGAAAGAGCTCTTCTTGAGCCGTTGCAACATGAGAAAGGCTGACATCAATTGAACCAACAAAACAAAAAAAGGTTTACGCTGAACGAATAGTAGTATACTAAAATATACATATGTAGAATTGATATACATATATATATGGGCTGGATACCTAACCATCTACATATGATATGTATATGGACATGTTTGTAAGGACTATGAACGAAAGAATGCTTACGCTTTCAATTGTCGTTTATTTAGGCTAAAATAAAAACAAAACTCTTTTCAATATTTCACATCTGTCTTCTAAGTCTTTCACTTTAACGACCGCTAGTAAAATTTACTAAGGTACATTTTAAGCCTTGCAATATCAAATTTAGTAGACATTTCGACATTTCTTTAAAATGTGACAAATTTGACCCACGAAAATGGAATATAAAAGTTTGTGTTGTTTCATGCAGAAATTTCTCGTAAAATTTTACCTAGTCAATGTTGTCAAAAACTAGGAAAACTATTAGAAATGTAGTTGCCATACTCACGGGCCACTGGCTTGTGGGTAGGCATGCTACCAGGCTTGGTTTACCGGCCAACGATTTTTGTTGCGGTTGCAAAGACGATGAAGAAAAGGAAACTGTTTACCACTTTCTTTGTAGATGCACCGCCTTGGCACGCAGAAGGCATACCCTATTAGGGAGTGCTTTTTTTACAGATACCACTGAGCTAGCGCCCATGGATGTCAGGGATATTACTCTATTTATTAGGAAATCCCAATGGTTCAGTTTAACAGAGGGAACAGGATAGAGAGCATCATTGATGCACAGTAACACAAGGTGTCAGTTTTTTGCCTAAGTGCGCCGCCCTTTGTAGGGCGGCCACATAACCTAACCTAATTTTACCTAGTCATTCAAACATAAAATTTACTTCAGAGGTATATTTACACGATTTTTCCGTCTTCTTGAAATTTTCCGTATAAAAATTTCTAGCCTTTTTTATCTGTTTTTAACACTAAACTAGCCTTAGCAAATGCTAGCAAAATGGGCCTTAGGCTTTCACATTTAATGGACAGAATTTCAAGGCACTAAGCAACGAGCTCCGATAAAATTTGTGTATAATTTTTTTTTTGTGCATACTCCTTATGTGTACGAAGACTAGTTGATAAGTCAGTGCATGTGTTGAAAATTGTTGAAAATGATAGCTGACATGGTAAATATCTCAATGTTGATGTTCCACCCTGACAATGTGCCATAGATTACTGTCGCATCCAATTTACCCTTCAGATTTAGTTCATTGTGACATTTTTCTATTTCCAAACATGAAGTGGGACGGAAGGAAGGGTGGGAGCAGGTGTGTATTCCGAGTCATTCAACCGAAATATTTCTTTCTGCCTGCCTGACTACTGTAGTGTGTTTCAGGCAGAAGTTAGAGCGATTCATACTGCACTTACTTGGATCAAACAGAGCATTGTCTCCCGCAGAGACATTTGCGATCTTGAGATCTTGAGATCTTGAGCGATAGCCAAGCTGCAATCAAGGCGCTGGACTCATTTCTCGTGAAATCGAAAACCATTCTTGACTGCCGCAAATCTCTTAACGAGATGGCTGAGCAGCACAATATTCTCCTGTACTGGGTGGTCGGGCATAGGGGTATACGAGGAAACTGCATAGACGATGAGCTTGCAAGACAGGGTACAAAAAGAGTCTCTAACACAGGAGAATTCTCGGTTAGGCATCCAGCATAGCCACGTGTAAGCATAATTTGGAGGTTATCACCACCAACGTGTTCCAGAACAGATGGACGGATACACCCATTTGTAGGACAACGAAACTGCGGTGGACCCTACTCAGCAAGAAACGTTCACACAAACTTGCCGATCTTAATAGGGTAGACATCTTGACTTATGTGTGACTGGTCACTGGTCACTGCCTCAGAAGTCTTCACGCTGTGAGATTAGGTTTGGGCAACCTCGCTCATGGGAGGGTGCAGTGGCTCAGTGGTTAGTGTGTTGACCTTCTGATCTGTAGGTTGAGGTTCAATCCCCGGCTGATGCATAACAAATTTAATATCAAAACGATTTTTCTTCCGACAGTAACAACTTAACTTGCCATGAAAAAAGCCTCTAAATGAATTCTGTGACAAAGCCCAGGAAAAGTGATGTCACAAGGGTTCTGACGTTCGGAACCGGCTAAAATAAGTAGGTCCCTTCTAATGCTGTCCAAAATTTAACACGCACAACAGTAATGGAAGAGAAGCTCGGCCAATGAGCCCTTCGGGGATTTTAGTGCCACATATATATATAACCGCTCTAACCTAACCTAATCTAAACATGAAAAATGGCTCGAAGGTAAAATATTTGAGTCATACGAAGTGAAAAAGGAGACCTATTTTGCGCAGTTCTGCGTTACGTATTATTAAAAAAGGCTTAAAAAAGTTATAACATATATGGATGAAGTATTTTGAGTTAAGAGAAGACCGCATTGAAAAATTCATTCAGTTTTATTGAATAAATTAATTCTGTTAATAATTTATGACGGACTTTTCAGCCTCATATACATGTATGCATAAATAAAACCGGCATGTGAATGGATCAGATGAAGCAAATACAAAAAAAAATCGAACTCACTTGTCAAAATAGCATCACTTTTGCCTTCCTGACTTCAACCAGCAACCGCATACGTATGCATGTGCGATTTCCCCTTACCAATTGGTAAATATGTATGTATGAAGTGTATATCTATAGTTCCAACGTATGTAAATGACATTCATATTCGATATTGAACAACATCATGTTTGTCAATTCATCAAAATTACGATATTCGAGAGTAATGACTAGTGAATACTTGTAGCTAACTGAATTGTAATATTTACGTATATTTCAGTCACAAAATGTACAAAAACAGATTGAGGCGAAATGAAAATCATATAAATCAGTACCTATTATATTATGTATAAAATATTTGTATAAATTTAACATATTTACAGACTAAATATACATCGTATAAGCCTTTAGGATATATGGAATACATCAAGTTGTCGATTATTGTTGCAATTTACAATAAGATAAAACTTAAGTGTTTGCCATTCTTCACAAACACACATTTGTATTTAGTTAGCAAAAAAAAAAAAAGTTTTTTTTTATTTTATTTTGAATTCCTTAAGAAAAATCAGGATTTTTCTTATTGATTGCTGATGCTGGTCTACACAAACGAGTATGTGAGAAACTTTTTAACATACTTAAATATTTTGTAAAGAAAGAAAGAAAAAAAAAATTGTATAAAATTTAACAAATAAGGAAAATTAGGCTCTTGAGTATAAATTGTAAGAAGAAAAAAGCAAATGCAAACTTTCTAACTCCCCTCCCATCCGTTACGAGCAAACACTCAAACAACATTCTCCAGCACATCACACAGAGCATCAAACAGAACAAAAAGGAGAACGAACAAAAAGGACATCAATATTAGATTGACAATGTTGGTAACTAACAATGAAAAAAGGACCATTTCATTTGATGTAAGAATATGTGCACGTATTAGTGATGCCAATCCTGGGCTTGTAGTATCCCGATGCCATGTATTTTAAAATCAAGTTTATTACCAAACTGCCTTGATATAACAACACCAAGTAACTATTAGTTACTTGTTGTTATTAATAATACTATAATTTTAGAATTAATTCCAAAATTTAAGACTTTCTTTCAAAAATACCTCAAATTTCCCATTACAAGCAAGTGGTCCAGGAACTGGCATCCCTAGTACGTATGTAATCTCAAGATGTTACTGCTGCTGCTGCTGCTACTTCATGGTTGAAGTTTACAGTAAATTCATATTGTGTGTATGTGTGTGTGTGAGTGTGTGTGTGTGTGTGAATGATGGCTCCAGTACCTATCTAAGGACACAGGAATGCGCAAAGAAAAAGACGAACGAACGAACAATAACCACAAGTATTATAAACAAATAAAACTTGTGAAACTCAAGAGTCCAAGATGAAGACGACGACGACTATACGATGTGAAAAGAAAATATGAGTATCATGCAAGTGAAAAGTTTTTTATTTTATAATTTTTTTTTTTTTTATCTTTTCAGCCATCTCAAGTTCGCTTCCATATAAAATCGTGCTCCTTGTTAGTAGAAGTAGTAGTAGCAGCGGCAAAAAAAAAAAAAAAACAAACTGACACACATAAACATTCAGCTGAATGAACAATACTGTCGATATTTCTTTACAATAGCAACAATAAAAACAAAATGAGCACTGTTTTTTTTTTTTTTTTCAAACATATATTTTTTAATGCTTTTGAGTGGTTCTTTTTAATCGTTTTATTACTTTTAATGCTAACGATTTAGAAAACGCAAGTGGGGCCGCCATACCATCAACCAATAATCTAAATGGTTGGCAGTCAGAAAAATATTTAAGCATCAAAGGAGAATAAAGGAAGGCAGTAAGAAAGAAAGAAAGTAATCAAGTAAAAAAAGAAACTGTCATTTATTTAAAGCCTGTTTCAAGGACAAAATATATACATATAGGTATATCATACAATATACAAGTATAGTATGTATTACTAGGTATTACATCAGCAACAACAACAACAACTGCTTAAGAAACTCAAACTCTTTAAATTCATATTTATGTTGTGTGAAAACCCTTCCATAAAGTACTGGTTGCCAATATTGCCGCCACCAGTACTACTCATGCAATCTTATGTACATACATATGCATCTATACAGTATATGGAGAAGTATAAAATAAGCATTTGACAGATAAGATAAATTGTTTTTATTACCAATTTAAAATTACTGCCAAAATATGTTTGCAAGCTATACAAAAAAAAAAAAAAAACAGTACATAAAACGGAAGAAAGAAAGGGCACTGGCAATGGAAGCACACAACAACAGTAACGGTAATAATAAATGCCTGCGTGATTTGTATATTATACTGGGCCGGTGAGAGAGTGCATTAGAGCTATAGTTTTATAGGGGCCCAACACTTTTGACAGTTCCGTTTTTTTTTTTTGTACTCCTCATGTAGAATATAAAATAAATACAATAAGAGTAATGAATACAAAACAATAATTATTAATATTATCGCTATACTTGGGTATGAGATTGTGTGATGACGTCAAAAATATGGTTTTTCAGACGGCGCCTATCTGGCGTAAAGTAATTGGCAAAGTTTAGTTGGTTAGTGTGTTAGTATTCTGCGCAAGAATGGTATTTCGTAAAAACAATGCTATGAAAACGCTCAGAAAGTGTGATTTCACTAAGGTTTTGCCGTTTGGAATCGTTTAATATAAGTAGGCTCCTTTCAATACAGTCAATACGCACAATAGTATAAGGTGTAGTAAAAAGAAATCCTTTTATTTCCAATAGATGGCTTTAGTAATCTGTATCTCGCGTTGTATAAGTGCGATCGGGTTACGCTAGATGGCGTTAGAAAGATAGGATTTCGTACTACATAAACAGTTTTGTGATTGCTTGACTCAGTCTTGTTTGAGCACGCATCAAAGATGGACATTAGTAAAGAGAAAATACGCCATATTTTACAGTTATTCTTCGATAAAGGCGAAAACCAAGCCAGACGGCTGAAAATGTGAATTGTGTTTATGATCCTGATACTGTAACAGCCAATCATGTGCAATTTTGGTTTCGTCGATTCCGTTCCGGTAATTTTGATGTCAAAGATGCACCACGCTCTGGAAGGCCAATTGTCGAAAATATCGATAAAATAATGGAAATCGTAGAGTCTGACCGTCATGTACGGCACTGTTTCTATTGCCCAGGAGCTAAACATTGCACAAAAAACCGTTTGGAACCATTTAAATAAGGCTGGATACAAAAAGCAGCTCGATGTATGGGTGGTACACGAGTTAACGCAAAAAAACCTCATGAACCGAATTTCCATCTGCAAATCGCTGCTGAATCGCAACAAAATCGATCCATTTTTGAAGCGGATGGTTATTGGTGATGAAAAGTAGGTCACTTACGACAACGGCAAGCGAAAACAGTCGCGGTCGAATTGCAGTGAGCCGGTCAGCAAGGTTTTGCTATGTGTTTGGTGGGATTGGCAGGGAATCATCTACTATGAGCTGCTCCCCTATAACCAAACTCTTAACACGGACTTGTACTGTCAACAATTGGACTGTCTGAAGGAAGCAATCGCCCAGAAGCGGCTAGCTTTGGCCGCTGGGAGAGGAATTGCGTTCCATCAGGACAACGCTAGGCCACATACATCGATAGTGACTCGCCAGAAGCTCCGGGAGCTTGGTTGGGAGGTTCTTATGAATCCACCTTATAGTCCGGACCTGGCACCAAGTGATTACTACCTGTTCCTGTCTATGGTGAATGATTTTGATGGTGAAAAATTCACCTCAACAGAAGCTTGTGAAAATCGACTGTCCCAGTTTTATGCCGATATGGAACGAGGGTTTCTATGAGAGTAGCATTATGAAATTACCTTCAAAATGTCAACAAGTTATCGAACAAAACGGTGCATATTTGACCTAAATCGGATCATTCTAACTATGCTAAATAAAACCTTCAATTTAATGCAAAAATAATGGATTTCTTATATTAGAATAGTAGCTGCCATAGGGTTCTTTGGGGCCAACTATAATAATTATCAAATAATTGCATAGTGAATTCCCCAACTAGAATAGTGATTAATGCATCATACACTGAGAACACTGAACATTCAAATATTTATATATAATTCGCCTCATTATGCGAATGTCAAATTTTCAGTCGCCCGGCCCTGAACAAACATGGATATATAGTATTAAATGTATAAAAGCATCACGCTGTAAAGCATTTAAATCTGAAAATAAAAGAAAGAAAAAAAAGAAGAATATCATCAGAGGTAGAGAAAAACAATGAAATCAACCATACAATGAATGGTTAGAAATAATGAGTTTATTGAACCGTTTCCCCATTCTAAACGAAAAATAAATGCTACTGTTCCTGCTACTGCAGTAAGAATAGCGATTAATTTTGGGGAAAACGCTTTGTTTCACATTGTAATTTGCCGCTACCCGATTGCATGCCGTTCGTCAGCCCTTAACTAGGATAACTGGAGCCAGATAGTTGGTACATAATTATAAGGCATACATACCAGCATGTATAATACGTTCATTTCTTCTTGTTTTTTTTTTGCAGTTATTCTTCATTGGCTGTAGCCAATAAATTTATAAAGATAAATATTTTGCAGAAGACAAAGCTAAAAGACCAACAATGGGGAAGAAGAAAAACACTTACAAACACATTGTATATTGTAGATACTATGGCATAGTACTGAAAGCGGAAAACTTCCGCCACCGGTCGAAAAAGGGGCAGAGAAAAAATTGAATAGACGGATGCTTAAGGAAATATTATTATCTTCCTGATTGCCCATTTCTCATTTTGGCTTCTATATTCGTACATTGTAGTATACATGCAGCAAAGGATTTTCTTATTTTCCTAATAAGTCTTTTGTGTGAGTATATGTATATGTATTTCATTTTGCACACATTTTATTAAAAGCTAAATTCGCCTGTAAAAGTGTTTGTAGCTGACAGGAATCATTTAGTTGGAATTAATGTACATTTAACTGTCGCTTTGTGGCAAATAATAAGTATCTTGATGAGACCAAAGCAGAAAAATAGCAACAATAGCATCAACAACAACAACAACAACAACAAGAGTAAATTTAGAAGAAAACTATTTACACTGACATTTATTAAATCAACTACATGCTTATCTTGAATGAAAATTATTGTTGTATTGTACATGTGAGAGTTAGTTGCTCGATATATATATGTCGGCCAGAATCGTAATTGGCCAGGTCGTAATTGTAAAGCGATCAAGCAAAAAGTTGCCAGATAAAATAAGTTTCACCAACCACCCTTAATGGGCAAAATCGGATGGAAACCATGCGGGAGGTAGGCATGGTTTCCATCCGATATAAAGGTATATTGATTTATATGTGAGATTTCACACTTTATACATAAAAATTGAAAGCTATCGATCTAAAACTTGGTAAATAAAGTTAAACTAATCACAGAATAGATATATTCTAAAATATGTTTAATTGGATGAAAACCGCGCTTACTTCCCATACAAAAGTGTGTTGTTGAATGTGTGATTTTACACTTTGTGCATGAAAATATAAAGCCCTCGAACTATAACTTTGTATATAAAGTTACTCGTACCACAGAATGTATATATTAGAAAATAGGCAAAATCGGAAGGAAACCACGCCTACCTCCCATACAAAAGTATGGTGTGGAATATGTATACAAGTATTCATACTTCGTGCACGAAAGTATAAAGCTAACCAACTAAATAACTTAAATTATTCTGAACACAGAATTGATATATTGGAAAATGGGCGTAGTCAGATGAAAACTACCCCTAACTCCCATACAAAAGTGTATTGTTGGATATGTATTTCCACCATTTGCGCGCAAAAGTATAACATTATCAAATTGAAACTTAGTAAACATAATTGTAACCTCTAATTACAATAATAAACATATGCGATGGACTAAATCAGCTTTAAATCACACCTACCTCTCATACAAAAGTATGTTGTGGAAACTTTATTTTCAACCATTCCGCCCGAAAATAAGAATTTATCAAGCTAAAACTTTATAGAGGCGATTATATTCATTAATTAATAGATATAATTAAAAATATGCTAAATCAGATAAATATACGCCTACCTCCCATACAAAAGTATGTTGTTGAACGTTTAAATTCACCCTTTGCATGCGAAAATATGAAGTTAACCAGCTGAAACTTTGTAGACACAATTATATTCACTAATTAATAAACATAATCGAAATTTGGCTAAATGGAAACAAAACCGCGCCTGCGTCTATTCGAAAAGCATTTGATTTAAGATCATTTATTTTTAAATACAAACATAAAAAGTGTATAATTTGATAAAGAATTATATTTTATGACAATGAAAATATTTCCCACACGTACATATATCTCATCTAAAATGAGACGATAGAAATCTGCATATCGCAATACATAACGAGCAACTTATGTACATGCTATACATACATATGTGTGAAGATATGCTTCAAGTGTTTGCCACTTTACTTTTGTACAAACAACAACTTATCCCATACCCAAGTGAGATTTATTGTTACATGTCAAAAAGAAGCTTTGTTCTCTTCCTTTCTTCGTGTGTTTTGTTGTTCATGATGTGTTCTCTTTCTATTATCAAAACATTTATAATGATGCAACAGCACATCCATCACTATCACCACTACCTACAACTGTCAGTACTATCAATATTATTACCAACCATTACTCCAACACCAAGCACACCTTATCCCATTAATTCATATCCGTCGCCATCACTGTTGCCACCCACAAATAAACACATGCTTGCTTGATTTCTTCCTTGCAAAGTTTTGCTTTTTTCGTCGTATCAAAATCAACGAAATTTTTATGTTGTATGCTGAAGTGGCAGCATAACACTTACAACTATGCTCGAACAACGAGCTAACAATGTTTAAAACTTTATCCATGTACTACCCCCATAACAATCTTGCACACAATTACAACTGTTATGGCTTTTGCATAGAGTTCACTTTGTCAATCCCCGCACGTTAGGCAACCAACTTTTTGCTTCGATAATGAAAGGGTTGGTGAATGGGTATTTGGTATATGTTCATCGAAAAGTTCCTTCGCTCTCACCAAAAACATGGCAATTAGTGCGCGAGAAAACTATTTTAACAATAAACATTATTTGTTTTTTTTTTTGTATTATTTTTTTATTTACCTACAAACAACAACAACAACAAGAAAAACGTGAAGTAACATAATAAAACACTCCGAAGGGCTTCCGCAAAAATTGGGTTATGGTGATGGCGTTGCAATTTTTTTGGAGGGCAGGGGGCGAAATATGTTAAAAATGGGTATCATCTACCTAGCACAAAAGCTACAGGTACGTACATGGCGGCAAATATGTAACCATTCAAATATTATATGTATATAATAGCGGTGTTTCGAAAGTACCGCAGCAATAACAACAATAACAAAGGGAAATGAAGATGGAATGTATGACCAAGCATGTAAATTGAGGTATATGAAAGTATGAAAAAGTTTCACTTTGTAAATACTCATACTCGTACTCGTGTACTCTCGCATTCACTTCTCAGTTTGATCGTCGTCTCTACACGTTTCATATTCTAATTAATTAATAACTAAAGTTTGCGACCACGCCTCTTTTCCCCATTTGAACGAGTAAAGTATATTATACTATGCTATTTTGTATTTAATAGCAGCACAAAGTTTTCCACATCAATCAAAAGTTTTCCATCAACGTCATCAAAGTTATCAACATTGCCACAGGCATCACCATCAACATGCTTGTTGTCAACATAAATTTCAAAGGATGTTGCCATTGCCACTGCTGCCGCAATTGCTGTTGATTACAACAATGAGAATGATAATGATGATGATGATGATGATGCTGCTGAAGATGCATGAAAGCATAATGTCTACCTAGCTACGTATTTATACGTAATAAAGCAGATCGAGATACAAGCATGACGAAAGGTGAGCAAATAGGCATTTTACATATACATATGCATGTAAGTACAAGTCGTTTATTGAATTGATATGCCTCTTGCTAGGCTGTTTACATTATGAACTGTTGTTCTCTATATAGGGAATTCTTCCATTCAATCACCCAGCGATTCACCTTTTAAGATAATCGATAATCGTGCAGGTGTGGTAACTGTGCGAATGCACATAGAAACAATCAAGTTCTACTTTTACAATGGTGTCGAGGGAACATATGAAAACACTTTTAGGTTATTAAAAATGCTTCTTATGCAAACTAATAAAAAGAAAAAGAAACAAAAAAAAGAAGAATTCATAAATATGTCAAAATTACACTTTTCCCACCACATACCTACATACCAGCGACAGTGTACTCACTCGTATCGAAAGAACATAAATTCTTTTTCTTCTTTATTTTGGAATTCCACATACTTATACATCACACTCTCTTCAGACATAAGTTCATACCCCATTGTCACTTGTCATCCTCACTTGTCAACATAAAAATACCAACACATCATAATAACGTAATGTAAGTTGTATGTATATGCAAACTTTAATCAAGGATATTAATCATGTCATTTCCTAAATAATACTAGAGAAAAAAAAAAATAGTGAGCAAATAATATTTAATGAGTAATAAAATAAAATAATTTTTTTTGTTTTTTTTATATCTTAATAGTATTGGTGTTCACACCAAATTAATCACATCATTATCTGCTATTCATTAATTTCTTCTGTATATTCTGTTTTTGTCAAATTACCACGAATATTAAATTTTTTTTTTCTGATATCTGCTTAGTTATTTATTCAAATTTGAATCCAAAAACAGCTAACGCAACTATGCAGAACAATCGTCCTCAGAGTTAACAATTTCATCGAACTCTTAATCAATGAAGTATCAGAATGGAAAATAGAGCAATATCATTGTGTAATAAACAAAGTGGTAGTGCAATTGACATTTCTGTCAGACAAATCGGTCTTACAAAAGTCATTGGGAATTCTTTGTATATTTCTACAATAAAAGTAAATAATTGACATTATTTACGCAGTATATGAGGTAAATTTTTTCAATTAAAATAAATAAATACAAATTATTTGCATAATTGATCAATAGTTGACTTTTATAGATGTAGACATCAATTTCACCATCACTTTCTTATTACACTATGAGCAATATCAATTTATTTTTAATGTTTAAACAGAAAATTGTGAAATATAAAATTGTCTTTGACAGTTTTCGAGATTTATAAGAATCAGCAAATATTGTTTAAACAAAATCAATAATAAAATAATCCCATTTTAATGCACTCAATTGGAATGCGCCCCAGCCTCAACCTCTCTTCAAAATAGTGACTAGTTTACCCATTAAAATGATGCTAATAGCTTAGACAGACGGCAGCGTTAATCCGGATTACCGGCGCACTTAATCCGAATAAAATATTAACCTGACAGACGGCAGTATTGCGGATTAATTAAACGGCTGATTGCTGTTTTATTAGGTCTGCTCACTTACATTACTATAACTATCAATTTCTGTCATCTGTCACTCTCGATATGAGAAAATCTACAAGAAGTGCGTGAACTGAAAACTATCAGAAACTTGTACATTGACATTCATAGTTAATAATTGACAGCTGGATTTATTTTTTCACCAACGCTTTTCATGTAGGAAACTGTTAACAATTGTTGAAAGTTTTTTATAAGCGAACACACCTATTGTTTTGTAAGTTGGATAGAGAAAAATTCACAATAGAAAATTTTCAGGAGTGCTGCCATCGCAAATTGCCCTAATCCTCTTTTATTTTGAGAATTACCTCATAAAGTTATTGAGGATTAGCTGCAGTTAATGCCCGAGTCAGGGCTATAACAGCGTATTGATTAAATATCTGAAGTATATGTACATCCAAGCATCCAGTTTTGAGCAAATATTATTTACAGTTCCAAATAGTGGCATCCGTGCAGTATTTGGTATTTATTTACTTGACACGATCGCTAAATAAAAGTCAATAGCCTAGCTTTACTCCTACTTGGGAGAGCAGCTTTGTCAAGGTACTCCAAGATCCATTGAATACTTTGGTTTGAATATATTGAATATTTCATTTAGAGATGTCTCATAATTGTGGCTACCTTCAGAATCTTAAAATAGAGGTTAAGTTAGGTTATGCACGTAACTTGCGTAGGCATAATAAGCTAGAAAGCCTATTAGTTCATTTTGATATCTTCTATAATAAAGTAATTCTCTAGTAATAACTCTATTAAACCGAGAATATCAAAGAATCAAGCAAACTAGAAAATTGTAGTGACGAGCTTAAGAGATTTCATAGAGGCTAAACCGAATGGATCAATATTTCCATTAAATATAATGCTACTCTAATAGCAGGATACTACTCCATGTTTATACTTTGGGTTCCCTAAACAAATTCTGTCAACAGATGACTATGAGATGCCAATATTACATCACTGTTTGGATCATTTTAAGCTAAATTCAAAATAGGTTTTATCGCGAATTATTAACATCGATTCAACTTGAATCCAGCTTCGAGATAAATGCAGTCTCGTCATCTGGTCAAGGTTATGTCTATAATTTTTGGGTATTTTAACATAATAAGCTCCATGGTTTTAGATTAACAAATCATGGGCAATGCTACATTAAATTTTGGAACCTATTCGGAAATAAATTGAAAAATGTATGGTTTAATTTAGAAAAAAATCACGACAGATCGCTGATGTAGAATCGTTGCAGAAAAATGTATGGAACTTTGTTACGAATCGCAATACGAATTACTGTTATTAAGCAAATTAAACAGCTCGTAACTAGGTCTAGACGTTTTGGTATCGCTAAGGACCAGCCCCAAGCTAGCAGAAATCAATAACAAAGTTGCGGGCGAAGATGGCATATAGCCGGAACTACTTCTTGTCGACCCGCAAATTTCTGCAGAAATCCTTCTCCCCCACATCTCTGCCGCATGGGAAAACAAAAGAATGCAACCGTCGTGGACAAATGGCATCATAGTGAAGTTGCCTAAGAAAGATGACTTGCGCGACTGTGGTAACTGGCGAGGAATAACCGTACTCAACACCATCTACAAAATAATAGCCATAATCATTCAATCCAGACTTCGATGTATCGAACGTTCCCTAAGAGACGAACAAGCTGGATTTCGCCCACACCGAAGCTGTGTTGACCAAGACAACACTCTTCGTATCATAGTAGAACATTCAATGGAATGGCGCTCTCCGCTATACATGCTGTTCGTCGACTTCAAGAAGGCTTTCGACACAATCAAAAGAGACGCAATTTGGCTGGCATTAAGTAGAAAAGGAATCCCCGCCAAGTTAATTCGCCTCATCAGAGCTCTTTACGAAAATTCCGAACTGGCTGTGCTTCATGGCGGTAACAACAGCAACCCATTCTCCACCGCAGACGGCGGAGCTAATGAAGATGTCAACTGCAGATTAAACAAAGCAAGGGTGGCGTTCGGGTGAGCTCGCGAATCTCCAGGCGCACAAAACTGCGAATATTCAGCGCATGTGTGAAGTCAGTATTTTTGTACGGAAGTGAAATATGGCCTATCTCAAACACCATCACACAAAAGCTACAAACTTTCGTCAACAAATGCCTCCGTACCATCTGTAGAATATACTGGCCGAACACCATCAGAAGAATCAAAACTGTGGAGAATCAAAAACAGAAAGTGGCGATAGAATTACAAGGTACTAGACTGGAACCCGGAAGGGAGCAGAAGTCGAGGTCGCCCAAAAAATACTTGGAGTATATCGATATTGCGGGAGCTAGCCGATGTCAACACAACATGGGACGGCGCAAAAAAAAAACAGCACAGAACCGTATACGATAGAAGAGTCTTGTTGAGGACCTATGCTCCCAAGAGGAGTGAACAAGAAAAAAAAATTAACCCATATTGGGTCTATGTGTGGCCTTTTCGCGGAGGTCTGCCTAACCTAAGCTAAGCAAATTAAAGGGAAAATTACATTAGACTAGTCATGTTATTGACAATTTATTGTGACAATATGAAAATTGGTGAGAACAAATATTATTGCAACTTATCATTCACTCTTTAGCGTATGATAAATTGTTACGTCATTTGTCAGCGCTTCGCATGTAGAATAATATCAACGAAATTAAAATTGTCATATACCGCAACAATTTGTCACTGTCACGATTTGCTGAAAGTTAAAGTCTCTTCATTCCACGGGTACTTATTGGTTTATCATTTTCTTTACTATAATATGAGAATTCTCATCGGAAAAATATATACATACATATATGTATGTACTATGTACAGCTCTGAGAGGGTGCTGATATACGAGTAATGAGATATGCATCCTTTCCCCCCTTCACTTTTATATACTTTTGCTGAAAGCCACTACTCTATCTTTAGTTTGCTCACGTATGATGCTATTGAAAAACTCATTTAAATAAATATAGTATAATATTTTGCTATATTGAAAGGTGTTTTTTATTTTTTATACATTCATATCTTTTACACCATAATTTTTTCTACTTACGTTGCAAAAACACTTCTATGAGTATGTATGTATACATATATCATTAATTATTACAACTCACATGGATGGCCCCAACACCTGAAAAATGAAAGAAAACAAAAATTATATATGTAAATATGAGGACATTTAAAACATTGGCTAAAAATTTCAAGCAAGCAAGCGCTTGAAGATTTAATTATGTCAAATGGGGTAAAGTCAACAAACAACGTAAAGTGCTTCTTCATGAATGTTTGCTGCGCCTCTAACGATGTGTAGTACTTAAATGTGTAGTCGACATTATTCATAGTCGTTGGTGTTGTAGTCGTCGGCGTCGTCATCGTTATTGTTGTTGTTACAGGCTATTTTTGGTTAAACTAACTAACTATGTATCTATCAAGTATATATGTATATGAATATATATGTGCATGTGATGTATAAAATGGCAAAAAGAGTATTTAAATATTTAATCCCAGCTACTATTTCACATTTCTCGTTCGTTGCCATACAATGGCTTTAGGATATATCTATATAGTGTATTTTGCTTTTAACCATACACTCTTGCATACATCTGTATATATGTGTGTGTGTGTGTGTGTGTGTGTAGATATAACTGTATATAATGAAGTAACGGAAGGTAATTACTTTAATTTATTTCAAAATAATCGAGAACTTTTTTGCTTCTCTTCGAAGATAAAACAACAACAAAAAGAAAAAAAAAAACAGGAAAAGAAAACTCATCAACAAATAAATGAATTAATATATATTAATAGCTTTAAGCTTCGGTTTCTGTAAAAGGTGATTTCTAATGCCTAATAGATCTTTAAAATAATATACAAATGCTTCTTGTGAAATTGTCCATATCAGTGAAATGTTTGCTTTTTTTTTATCGTTTTTCTAAAATTTCGATTAAATTTTTCAGTTTGATTTTTACGAAAATTCGATTTGATGTGTAGAAAACGCTTTAGGCATGGTAGAGTTCTGAACGAATTTTTTTTTTTAATTGATATAAAGGGACGAAATTCTAAATCATTTAACGCTACTTTGAAAAATTTCGATTTGATCATGCAAAATCCGGGTATGTACACTAAATTGGTCAAAATTTGTGTATTTGGGAAAGAAAAGTTCATCGTAGGAAACGGAGCACCTTCTCAGATTTTTCCTTTTAGTATTTGTAAAATTTTCTGCAGTAACAAATACAGGGTGCTCAATGACACGTCTGTGCCCTACTGTATCCCTTTAAAATTTACAAAAATATTGTTGATTTTCTATTTAAAGTTACTTTTGCCATGACAACTGAAGCTTGTAGTATTTTTCCAACTAAATTAAATTTAGATAATTTGCTTAACCTTATGCTTATGTGCCGTAGCTCAGTGGTTAATGTGTTGGCCTTCTGATCTGTAGGTCATGGTTCAATCCCCGGCTGATGCATAACAAATTTAATATCGAAAATATTTTTCTTTCGAACGGTACCCGCGGTCAGCAAGCAATTGGCAATTCTTCCGACTCTGCGACAAAGCTCAGAAAAAGTGTTGTCACAAGGGCTCTGCCATTCGGAACCGGCTATAATAAGTAGGTCCCTTCTAATACTGTCCAAAAATTTAACACGCACAACAGTAATGGAAGAGAAGCTCGGCCAATGAGCCCTTCGAGCAAAAGGAAAAATTTTGGACGGGGCTTCGAACTCAATCTTGGAAAAAAACAAATTTTTGCACCATCTTAATGTACATATGTAACAGTTACCGCAACATTGTACTTTGAACCTTAAGTTTATTTTGTTGAACGCCATTTCCTCCAGAAATATCAAAATAATTACGTGGACTTTATGGGTGCATAAATTAGCACCCATAAGTAAATATCACTATATTCTAAAATATTCTTGCTACAAGTCGATTTTTCAACATCTTAGCTTGAAAGCCCAACTACGATTACTAGGCCTTCATTATCATGTCTTTTAAATCCATTTTTCTTTCTTATTATAAATCGATCATACTGAAAAAACACTCTTTACATATATCTAAGTACATATGTGTAGCATACGAGTACATATAATATATAGTATATTTAGTTTGCAACACGGTCAAAGTGGTGATATTAGTGTAGTTGAGTTTACTATCCACTATGCAGGTATGTACGATTTTATTATTCTCTCTCAGTGAATTGGAATGATTTCTCTAGGTATGTAAACACGCATGTTGGCATCTACATGACTTTTTGGCGTGTGTTTCATTAGTTAATTGATTGCCTCGTTTTTTGTTTTGTTTATTTACATTATTCTTTGCCAAATTGTTAAAGAGATTTCAATAATACAACATTCGTATATACGAAGCACAACTTGTACGCAATTAGAGCTTCTGTAGCCTGACAGGAAGTTATATAATTAATACATATGGGAAGCACATATGAGTATATACGTACTGGGAACTTATATCTACAAAATATAGGTGTATAATACTTATATAGATTTAACATCCTATTTTCTTTTGAATTCTTTGCAGGATCATAGTAAAATAGGAAATTGAATTTCCATCTAAGTATGTACATATTTATTTGTAGTTTCATTAAGCATATGAGTATTACTATTATCACTGAGTAATAATGGATACTCTATATACTATTTATTATTTATTTAGGTCTGAGTCTAATGACGTATTGTACACGTAAATGTATCTAACAGTCTAGAGCCCTCTGTTTAAACCCTAATGAGTTAGAATACGAAGAAGCTGAATGTTTCGTGTTTTGGATACTTTTTTTTTATCAGCCAAATCAACTGAGTCCCAAAGAACGATGTCTGATAATATAAATAAATAAATTTTTACATATTTTCTGTTAACAACAACACTTTTGACGTATCAAGGGAGATCATTTATGTGCTCAAAAATCATTTATTTTTAAGAACTCCATAAAAAACATGTCATTCAAAGTATTGTCCATCAGAAACTATGGCATTTCCCCATCTTTTTGGCAATTTATGTTTTCCATGCCAAAAGAACTTCGTCGACTTGGCGGCCAAAAACGAATCGAGCCTATTTTTGATTCCGGTGACTGAAGTGAAGCGTATTCCATTAAGGGATGTTCTGCATGGACCGGAACAAGTGGTTATCTGAAGGCACCAGGTTTGGGCTATAAGACGAGTGGGGTAAAACTTTCCATCCGCAAGATAGTTTTTGACCGAAATAGCAATGTGTGGCCGTACGTTGTCATGGTGAAAAATTACCGACTCGTATCTGGTCGCATATTCCGGCTGTTTCTCGATCATTGGTTTTTTCAACCGCATCAATTGATAGAGAATTTTCGCCATACAATTCCACAAGCAAACGATGATCTTCAGCCGTGCTTTTCTTTCCAAAACAAGTGATAGTCAGAAGCGGCCATGTCTGGTGAAGAAGCGGGATGAGGTAACACCTCCCAAATAGTGTGTCCAAGTAGTTTTGGAACAGTTTTGACGTGTGCGATGGGGCGTTGTCGTGGAGAAAAATCAGCTTCTCATGTCTTTGTTCATAAACAGGCCTTTTTTCACCCAAATCACGGCGCAATTTCACTAGTTGTTGGTGGTAGCGGTGAGCATTGACAGTCTCACCAGGTTTCAACAGCTTGTAGGCAGATGACACCCTGCTGATCCCACTAAACGCACAGCATCGTCTTGCGTCGAAAGCGATTTGGTCTTGGAGAAGAAGTTGCTGGTTTAACGGGATCGACCCACGTTTAGGATTCTCAAAGTATATCCACTTTTCATCGCAAGTCACCACAAGATGCAGGAACGACTTTCTTTTTTGTCTAGCAAGCAAGATTTCGCATATGTTTTGGCGTTGCTCTATCTGCCTATCGTTCAATTCATGGGGTACCCATTTTCCAAATTTTTGAACCTTACCCATGGCTCTAAAACGTATGGAAATGGCTTGTTGAGTAACACCTAACTGTTCGGCAAGCATTTTTTGCGATTGGGTGTCGTCCTCATCCAAAAGAGCCTGCAAATCATAGTCCTCAACTTTTCTGGGTCTATTTTCACGCTTCTTGTCACTCAAGTCAAAATGTTCTTCTTTGAACCGACGAAACCAGTCTCTGCAAGTGGTTTCCGATAGCGCACTGTCTCCACAAGCATTCGATACGACTCAGCAAAAGATTTCTTCAAATTGAAACAAAAAAGTAGAGCTTCCCGCATATGCTCTTTTCTGGCACGAAACTAGACATGATTATACGAGGAAAAATATATGTTGTTGTTGTATGAAATCACTGATGATGTTTACTAATTTATGTAAACAGATGTCGAACTCATAAAAAAAAAGAATGCACAGTCGATAATAGCTGAATATGATCACTAACGCCATCTACGAGCAAACAGTGGATTTAAGCTTGTACACCTGGTATACATATTTATTGATAGTGCCATTTCCTGCGATGATTTAAATGTGTTCGACAGAATTAGCATTTATCAGTCGATTATATTTGGCCTTAAAGTACCTATAGTCTACATTGAAGGAGAGTATTGATTGTAGACATTGTCGGTTAGCTTACCAAGCTCATTTGTAAGTAGTAATCGTAGGAGCCAATACTGTGTTTACCAGTCAAAACTTGACGTATCTTGACATTTTAATTGAGAATAATTTACCTCTTACTACTATCATTTTGTATAGCTCCAACAGAATGTCAATATCTCAGGTCTACTCAGTGAAATCGCTATATTTTACTTAGAAAATACTATGACAGTCATATTTAGTTAGCATGTAGACATTCTGTGCAGACCTGTGAAATGTATTTACTTAGTTGGACATTTGTTTGTAACATTGGATCATTTGTTGAAATAGAGTGCTCTTATGCTCTGTGGTATACTCCTATGCATATACAATATGAATTAATTATTTTAATAGCTTAAATTATGTGGTCCGAATCTCAGTACTTATTACTGAATTATTATCCAAAGATTGTTATTGAATTTATGATTATTTAATTTCATAATGCACATATATTTGCTTAATAAAATGTGTAGAGTTAAGTAAATATTAAATTGCTATGAGTAGTACTAGTAGTAAAAGTACAAACTGAAATTTATACATGTAACGTAGTAGATCCCGATACGTACTTGGTATTATTATTATTATTATTATTATTAATATATTCATTATTTCTATAGAAATAATATGTTATGCAATTGAACTTTGAAATTAAACTTTTGCATTTGTTTGCATACACATTGAAATCGTCTTATACGATTTTAAACTTATGTACACATGAATTTCTATATCTACAGACATGTATATAGCACATAGTTATGTATAAAAGCAAATGAATTTTAATAAGAGATTATTCACTTATCGTTCGTTCAATTGTATTATACGAAGATTTTGAGATTTTCTTCTTCATTGTCGTTATAACTTTTTTGGGTATAATTCTCTATTCATGCATAACGACTTGTACACACTCTTACACATATACATATTATACATAGACTCATATCTACTATATGTAAACAATATTTGCATGAAACTATTGACTTTTAATCGAATTACAACAATAAAACTCTTGAGCACACACATAGTTGCATTAGTTATTCATACTCTACTCTCATACCGTCTGCTTCTCATCATTCAATAACAACTGTGACTTTTACACATTCATCCAAAGATACTTAGTTATGAGTTTTGATATTAAATATGCCACAATAATGATTCCCAGCAACATCAGCATCAGACAGACAGACAGACATCATTCATCATCTATGTAGAATGTCTGCAACAATGAATATGACTATATGAATGCATACATCCATAAGCAAAGATATATGTAGTATATGTATGAGATGAGTATGCAAATGCAAATTGACTAAATTTCCATTATTTTGCTTGGATCTAAATCTGCATAAACTCGCACACACACACACATACACAATTGTTCATTCATACATATAAATTTCATAAACTATAAGCCACAAACCATCATATAAATGATGAGAATCATGTTTGGAACATCAAAATCATAATGTCATCGTCTCCTTCTAAATACAATACAAGAAGCAAATGAATCGAATCATAGGTAACAATACCATACCTATACGAGTATGTATAGAGATATGTACAGTGGCTCCCAGCTTATTTCGTACAGTGACAGTTTAAAAATTGCTGCAGTCGTAATTCCTAATATAGCAAAAATTTGAACAAAATATAAATGCCATTTTAGAAAGGAAGGTTTGTTTTTTATTTTCCAAAATTTACTTTTTCAAAATTTTAGTGTTTGACACTATAAAAAAATAAAATAAGAAAAAAATAGGAAAATTCATGTCACAGCTTATTTCGTACAGTCTCTTTAAGTTCAAACTAAAAACAAAGTAAGTTGATTTTAATATTTAGTTGACATCCCTTAGCGTTAATGACAGCCTGGAGTCTATTTGGCATTGAATCCACCAATTTTTGAGTGATGTCTGGTGTGATTTTTTTCCATTCTTCCATCAGTACCTTCTTTAGGTCTTGCTTATTAGAAATCTTGTGTGTTCTTATTTTATTGTCCAAAATAGACCAAAGATTTTCAATCACATTCATGTCAGGTGACTGTGGTGGTGGAGACATCAAGTGTGGGCAGTTCCAAATAAGCCAAGATTGCACAATCCCAGATTTATGTTTTGGGTCATTATCTTGGTAGTACCGAAATTCTTCCCGCAAACCCAGTTTGTCTGCACTTTGAAGTAAATTGTTTTTCAGAATCTCGAGGTACTTCATTTTGTCCATTGTTTCCTCAATAAAAACCAATTTACCTACTCCGGCTGCTGACATACAGGCCCAAACCATCACGCTACCGCCACCATGCTTCACTGTGGGCTTAAGGTTCTCCTTGTTTAGCTCGGTATTCGCTTTACGCCAAACATATGACATTCCGTCCGAGCCAAAAATATTAAACTTAGACTCATCCGCGAAAATAACGGTATTCCAGAACGCAGGAGTATTAATAATATGCTCTTTGGCGAAGTAAAGTCGGCGTTGTATATTCATTTTCGAAATGAATGGTTTCTTTCGGGCTACTCGACCGTTCAAGTCATGATTGCGCAGCACACGTCGGACAGTTTCAGCACTGGATGATTTTCCTATTTCACGCTGAACCTCTGCAGCCAACTTCGGAGCGGATAACTTTGGATTTTTCTTAATTTTTCGTACAATATAACGCTCGTCTGATGCGTTGAAAATCTTATTAGGTGCTTCTCTGCCCTTGTTCTCCAACCGATTTTCGCGAACGAAGCGTTGAATGATGTATTGGACAGTTGAGGCACTTAAATTTGTCATTTCAGCAATTTTTTGCACACTCTGACCTTTCCTAAAATGGTTAATTACCAGTTTACGCTGTTCCATCGTTGTACGATGACCCATAAAGCTAAATGTTTAATTTACAGCACTTTAACTATTTAAAATAATAATAATAAAAATTGTTATAATAGTTAAAAAGGTCCAAAAACTCATACAATTCAAAAAAACTTTGTAACTGCGCGGCAGAATGAAACTTACTTACATTGAAGTTTGTGTACGAAATAAGATGTGAGCTGAAAATCAGCTGATCAATAGTTTTTCTCTCTTGCATAACAAAAAGAAAAATTTTTGGGGTTCCCCGTTTTCTTATTAGGTTTACTAAACACATACACAGACATCTACATTCAAAACTTATCGATAAGTTTTTTAGTTTCGATGTTACAGCCATGTACATAAAAATATATACACTGTACGAAATAAGCTGTGAGCCACTGTATATTTATTTCTTTATCTATTCACCTAAATTTGTATACAAACTCGATATGTTTTTGCCATAATATCTCTATCTATTGTACTTTATTCATTATGAGGTATGTATGATATATATCTGACATCCATTAGAAAATGTTTTTGTTTTGCAAAACCAATTTAATTTGTTTTCAGCACTTGGATAAATATTTTTCAAACAGTTTCGTATCCCATACAACGCTAAGACACAATTGGTAGAACAACACTGATTTTGTTAAAATTTCATATGAGTCACTGAACTCGAAACTAAAGCCAGTTTTAATTAAAGTTGAAATTTTCATCAAGGTATTTCAAAAGCATGAACAGTTTAGTTTTCATAGCCCTTTTTTTTGGTGTTTTAATTTAATTTTGGAATATAACCTCAAAACAACATATTCAACATGATTCAAAAGAAGCCACTAGATAGATAACATATGTAAAATAATTTAATATGTGGCATTTATAGGCCCCAAAGTGCCCTTTATCTGAGATTCTCTTCCAGCACTAAAGTGCGTATTAAATTTTTGGACAGTATTAGAAGGGACCTACTTATAAAAGGTGTAGTAAAAGGAAATCCACTATTTTTCCAATAGATGGCTTTAGTAATCTGTACCTTGCGTTGTATAAGTGAGATCGGATTACGCTAGATAGCGTTAGAAAGATAGGATTTCGTACTACATAAACAGTTTTGTGATTGCTTGACTCAGTCTTGTTTGAGCACGCGTCAAAGATGGACACCAGCAAAGAGAAAAATGAACCATATTTTACAGTTTTTCTTCGATAAAGGCGAAAACGCAAGCCAGATGGCTGAAAATGTGAATAGTGTTTATTGTCCTGATACTGTAACAGCCAATCACGTGCAATTTTGGTTTCGTCGATTCCGTTCCGGTAATTTTGATATCAAAAATGCACCACGATCTGGAAGGCCAATTGTCGAAAATATCGATAAAATAATGGAAATCATCGAGTCTGACCGTCATGGAAGCACTGTTTTTATTGCCCAGGAGCTAGAGATTGCACAAAAACCATTTGGAACCATTTAAAAAAGGCTGGATATAAAAAGAAGCTCAATGTATGGGTGCCACACGAGTTAACGCAAAAGAACCTCATGCGAATCGCTGTTGAATTGCAACGAAATCGATCCATTTCTGAAGCGGATGGTTACTGGTGATGAAAAGTGGGTCACTTACGACAACGTCAAGTGAAAACGGTCGTGAGTGAGCCGGCGCAAACGCTGGGCAAGCCAGGATTGGCGGTCAGGAAGGTTTTGCTATGTGTTTGGTGGGATTGGCAGCGAATCATCTACTATGAGCTGCTCCTCTACGGCCAAACATTTAATTCGGACTTGTAATGTCAACAATGAAGGAAGCAATCGCCCAGATCCGGCGTGAAAATCGACTGTCCCAGTTTTTTGCCAATAGGGACGAGGGTTTCTATGAAAGTGGCATTATGAAATTACCTTCAAAATGGCAAGAAGTTATCGAACAAAACGGTGCATATTTGACCTAAATCGAATCATTCCAGCTATGCTAAATAAAACCTTCAATTTAATGCAAAAATAATGGATTTTTACTAGACCTGGGTGGGTACCGTTAGAAAAATTTTCTTGATATTAAAGTTGTGCTTCGGCCGGGGATTGAACCAACGATCCAACGACTACCTACAGAAGAAAATATTCGATCTTTCCAAATACAGTCGCCATCCCTTTAAGATGTTTTTGGAATGATCAAATCAGTTAGATTAATATTCCAAGAGACATTGCAAACTGTGAACTTTTTGCGGGGAATTTTCCATGGAAAATTTCAGAGGTAATTTTCCGATCAACCAAATTTTTTCCAAAAATTTATTTTGGAATGCTACTCTCAGAATATTTACTTATGACCTTAAGAAAGGAAACATCATCTAATTCTGAACAATCGTGGTCGAAATTATGATGAAATTGCTTAGGCTCTATTCAATTGAGATACACAATATCATAGTAGGCTAGGTATATATCATACAACTTACATTGTTATTATCATTGTCATTTAGAATTACGAATAGGTATTCAATATATATATATATATATATATATATATATATATATATATATATATATATATATATATATATATATATATATACATTTAATATTTAGCTATATACGAACCGACCGTACCAATACGATATGTATTGACTATAACATAATCGTAAATAGTAAATATAATAAATTTCATAATCAAGTATTTAGGATACGGATGTTGTAATATTATTACCTATTATTTGCAATTGTCAATTTATTTTTAATGATTTTACCTCTATCTAAGTAATCAAATGATTTTGATTAAAATGAATAATTTATGTATTATATATACTAATGTAGTAGGTACGGTATGGTTGAAGATTGTAATTACTTAAATTACTGACGCATATTTCTAGAATAATATTAAATAATAAATAATAATATTAAAACTACCAACACTAATATGCATTTGACAGGTGATAATTTGAAAAATAATTTGAAAAATAACTTTCTATTAAATCGGAAACTAATTTGTATGTGAAATTATTAGCAGCACTAAGAGGTGCAAATAATATTTCATTCAGAAGCACTTTTCGTCGTATTCCTTTCTAAATGGAAGATTTGACAATTATTGTAATTTTGTAAACGTTGTTATGACTTCAATCGTTTCACATTCATGTATAGAAATACCATATCGTAGAGCTAAAAATATTCCCATTGGAGTTACAATTACTATTTTGAATGTAAGGCCTTTTTGTTTAGAATCGATTAAATTTTATTATAATATTGTTATGTGCATAATTCAGTGTTGGATTATCGATTAGTAATATCGATAACAATGACTATATATATCTATTTATATATTCTTTCATTCTTGGTTTCTTCTAATATTATATTGTATACAAACATGTACATACATATATAGTATGTAAGTAAGCCTTAACAATAGCCAGACATAGTAAAGAAAATATAATCACCATGACAATGTTGACTCTTAATAAATATATAATAATGATTTTGTAAAAAGAAATTTCTCTGAAATCTATTTTCTAATATAATTGTATGTAAGTACCAACCTCCGCTTATCACTCACAGTAAAATATGTATTATATAACTAACGTAATATGTACATACAAGTACAATATAATATTATAACTCATATGATAATATGATGGAAGTGTGGTTAGTAATTTAGTAGTAATGAGTGTGGCAACTCTTATGGGGTATTTGTGTGCATCTGTGATGTTATAGTAGCATAGCTGTTCTGACATCTTGACAGGCAACAGACTATGCACAGACTTCTGTTTACCTTTTACATTTGTTATTCTTATTATGGCCATCTTTATTATATACTCTATTCTTTACTGTGCATATATATGATAGTTCTGCTTTTCTCTTAGGAATCCCAAAGCAAAAGTTTATTATAAAAACTGCAATGTGAAATCTACTATTATACATACTATGTATGTATATTAACTAAGGCGAGTCATTTTGAACAAAAAATGCCATGACACTGTAGATCTAAATCGTATGCTGAGCTCAAGAAAAGATCAGAGGAAAATATAGTATAAGAACCGGTTAATCGATTGTTCAATTTTGAATTATAAAACGAATATTAAGTGAATAATATAAGAAATCCATTATTTTTGAATTAAATTGAAGGTTTTATTTAGCATAGTTAGAATGATCCGATTTAAGTCAAATATGCACCGTTTTGTTCGATAACTTGTTGCCATTTGAAAGGTAATTTCATAATACCACTCTCATAGAAACCCTCGAAACCCTATTGGCAAAAAAGTGGGACAGTCGATTTTCACAAATTTTTCTTGAGGGTTATTTTTCACCAGTAAAATTATTCGCAATAGACAGGAACAGGTAGTAATCACTTGGTGCCAGGTCCGGACTATAAGGTGTATGCATAAGAATATCCCAACCAAGCTCCCTGAGCTTCTGGCGAGTCACTATCGATGTGTGTGGTCTGGCGTTGTCATGATGGAACACAATTCCTCTTCTTTTGGGCAAAGCTGGTCGCTTCTGGGCGATTGCTTCCTTCAGACGGTCGAATTGTTGACAGTACAAGTCCGAACTAGGAGTTTGACGGTAGGGAAGCAGCTCATAGTAGATGATTCCCTGCCAATCCCACCACATAGCACATAGCAAAACCTTCCTGACCGTCAATCCTGACTTGGCCATCGTTTGCGCCGGCTCACCGCGATTCGACTACGACTGTTTTGGCTTGACGTTCTCGTAAGAAATGAATCAATTTTGTTGCGATTCAGCAACGATTCGCAGATGGAAATTCGGTCCATGAGGTTTTTTTGCGTTAACTCGTGTGGCACCCATACATCGAGCTTCTTTTTGTATCTAACCTTATTTAAATGGTTACAAACGGTTTTTTGTGCAATATGTAGCTCCTGGGCAATAGAAGGTCAGACTCGACAATTTCCATTATTTTATCGATATTTTCAACAATTGGCCTTCCAGAGCGTGGTGCATCTTTGATATCAAAATTACCGGAACGGAATCGACTGGCTGGCGTTTTCACCTTTATCGAAGAAAAACTGTAAAACATGGAGTATTTTCTCTTTACTGGTGTCCATCTTTGATGCGTGCTTAAACAATACTGAGTCAAACAATCACAAAACGTCCTGAAAAGTTTATTTAGTACGATATCCTATCTTTCTAACGCCATCTAGTGTAACCCGATCGCACTTATACAACGCGAGATACAGATTACTAAAGTCTTCTATTGGAAAAATAATGGGTTACTTTTTACTACACCTGATAATATGAAGTTTGTCAGGTCTGATCAACAGAACAATTTCGATTACCTGAATACATCTTAAAGTCCAACTATGATTTGGCGACTTGTCAAAATGAGTGTTAAGGCTTTGATTTCAATGGCATTTTGGCACAAAATCTCACCGAGAGTTTTTATTTCGCAATACCCGCTAGTGAATAGTATATTTTCTAATACTTTTCGGTAGATAAAAGAAAGAATAGGTTATAACCTCTTAACCTCGACGAGAAAGCGAAAGGAGGGTTAAGTACTGGGAGAACTCATTGAGTGAGCGCGAACAAAAACATTAAATAATTTGATCCACCATAGTATTTATATGCATGTAGCTATATGTGTTACAGGACTGTCGAAAATTTGTTAGTATTTCTGTTTCTGTTGCTGTTTAATATCTGTAGCAGACAATAACGATGTGCCTCGTCCATGTACCTTCTCCTGAACTATCCAATTTATAATGTCCGTGATTTTTATACTCTACGTATGCCTATCTCCACGTCTTTTCTCTATCAATTTTACTTCATTTTTGTTTTTTTTTTCATATTTTTTATTTCTATTCATTCAATTTTATTCATGCTTCGTGCATTGCGCACAGCCAGCCAACATCCTAGCCTCCATTGTTTGTTTGCTAGCTGGCGTTGGTGATTCCTGATGACACCACCATCTGCCATCTTTGCATTGTTATTGGGTCGAAGCCAAAAGCTATTATATGAACATCGTGAAACAGTGCAATGCAATTTGATATTACCTTAGTATATAGTACGAGTAAGTAGTTTGTTGTACTAAGGCTTGAAATGAAGTGCATGCACGATGCGGCAGTCACTATACACAGGAGAGATAATGTATAGGATAAGGTATATATTGGTACATGGCATACGCGTAGCAGCAAAGCAGCAAAAGCAAGTAAGTTTTTAGAATGGTATGTACGTGCACAACGAGTCTGTTGCAGTTAGTATTGTAAATGGAGAGGAAATAAACAAAAAAAAAAACAAAAAAAGGAACGACAGGAATATCCTTGTAATGCAAAGGTTGTTTGATGGGTAAAAGGCACGAAAGACATGTAGCAGACGGCATAAATAATTTAGTATGTAGATATTTATGTAAGAGTATGCAACAGAAACACTAGTAATAGCATTGCACGCTTCATCACTTTAAATATTTTTGGTACTACTCATTTTCATTCTCAATTCTTCTTCATCATCATCATCATCATAATCATCATTATCATCATCATCAGCATTATCATAAACTTTTATTTCTTCTCTCTTTCTCTTACTTAATATGTATCTTCTATATTCCTTGTTACGTGAAATTTCATATTTGAGACTTAAAGTTACATTTTACGGCTTTAATTAAATTTGATGTGCGTGTTTGTGTATATGTGTGTATGTATGTGTGTGTGTGTGTGTAAGGCAAAGCAAGGCAGGCAAGCATTAAATTTTCATTAAAATTATGACAAAAACAATAACCAAAGGTTGTGTTTACAACAAACACAACTTGTTATGTTAAAACAGGACCCTAACGACATAACTACAAATTTAGAACAACAGCAACAACAACAACAACAACAAAAGCAGTCACGTATTAGTTTCGGTAATACCGAAACTTAGATACCCTACAAAAATTAGTTACTTAATTTACTGGCCATTGCAATCGATTTTGTTCAATTTTGAGTTGAAAATTTCCCTAACCTTCTCTGCTCTTCGCTCGCTGGCGTCAGTTAGAAATCCCAAATGCTGTTAGGTTCACCGATACTTGGTCTTTCCATCGAAGGTTGAGCTTTCTCCTTCGTCTGCGTCCTTCAGCGGTTGTTGGTTGTACTTTATCTGGTACTCGACACCAACGAAATAGGTCCGAAAATCTTTCAGCATCATTATGTGCCCAAATTCAGAAAACTTTCATTTGTATTTTTTGTATACCAAGCAGCTGTGCTCTTTATTCCAAGAGCCCAATTCTCGAACTCATCCATATGTTGATCAGCTGATTTCCCCCTTTTTTCAAAGAATATTTGTTCGTTGATAGAAATAATCTTGTTTAACCAGCTTTAGCTCGATAAAATATATTTTTGTATGGGAGTATGTATAGATGGGTGTGGTAGCTCAGTGGTTAGTACGTTGGCCTTCTGATCTGTGGGTCGTGGGTTCAATCCCCGGCTGAAGCATAATAAAATTTGATATCGAAAAGATTTTTTTTCAAACGGTGCCCACCTACCGGCAAGAATTGGTAATTTTTTCGGTAGTAACAATTTGCCAAAAATGCTTCTTAAAGAGAGCTCTATGGCAACTCTAAGTTAAAGTGATGTCACAAGGGTTCTGCCGTTCGGAACCGGCTAATATAAGTAGGTCCCTTCTAATGCTGTCCAAATTTAACACGCACAACAGTATTGGAAGAGAAGCTCGGTGGTACCACAATGGGCCTTTCTGGCCTAAGTGTGTGCTCTCAGAGAGAGGGCAGTCCCATAACCTAACCTAACCTATGGGAGTTGGATATGATTTTCATCCAAAAATGTCAATTTTCGAGCTCATCCGTTTGTTGATAACAAAAAATCGTATATACCCTTGATGTTTGCCATAGTTATCATCATAGCTGGATCAACTAAGGTGATGATTGCGATTAAAATTATACAAATGAATTCTTGCATATCTGACACCATCTTCTTATGAGCGTTACAAACGGTAGCATAAAACTCTAATCCCTTGGGTGTAGGGTGTATAAAAAAGTATATGTATATGAATGACATCTCCACCCTCTTCTAATATACAATATATGAGAAATTCTTCGCAGTGTTTATTAGAATTTTGGAGCTTTGTTTCTTTGTTTCTTCGTACAAGTGAAAGAGAAAAAAAGAGGAGAAAGAATAAGTGCGAAAAAGAGGTTAGATGACTTTTTCAAACGAATGTATGTATGTATTATTACTTTCATTTAAAAGAGGCACAACCAATGTGTGGACGAAGAAGGTGTCCTGAAGTGGAAAACTAAAATGGTATGTAGTAAGTACATGCACCAGGAAAATATTATGAAATTTCACAGTAAAAATGGTATTGGAGGGACAATACACATATACTATATATGGTATATACATATCGTATATATATATATATGATAGTATACGAATATGTAGCAGTCAAGTAACAAAGTGCCACACACCAGATGTGGCAGACACTTGCACTGCATGATACGTATTAATATGCTTTTTAGAGCAGGTGTTTCTTATTCTGATGATGATGATGATGATGATGATGATGACGACGACGCTGGGTGTTTGAGTCGGCACACACACACCCACTCAAACGTGTGGTTATAATGCATGTATGGACAAAACATATATACACACATACTCGTATATACAAGTTATTTCTCAATTTTCACTTGCATTGGATATGTTCGTTGTTCCAACTGTCCGTCCGTCCATACATTTGTTTTCTTGAAGTATTTTTTGGATGCATGAGGGTTTATGACATATCAGCAAAGCTATACTGTTCGAGTAATTTCACATTCATTTCATTTTCAATTTCAATTCTTTTTTTTTTCTCTCTCTCTGCTCAGCCATCCCGATTATTATTCTATTGTTGGATTGGGTTTCACATTTTGTTGTGTTGCACTAAAATAAAAATAATAACGATGATGATGATGATGATGATGATGATGATGTTGTAGATGACAAAATGCTCCATATATGCCAACTCAATGAATGAATGAGTATATAAACAAATAAGACAATAGCCTATGAACAATTTCCAACTGTGAATTCATAAGATATATGAGGTATATGTAAACTATGTATGTATGTATGTATGTTTTGGGGGTTTGATATATGTACTTGTTTGTACTTATGTATGCATGCTGCGTATGCACTAAAAACAGATCCATTAGGACAAATAATTTATATTTCTTATACTAACACACGAACACACACACACACGTTTGTGATGGACTTTTGTTACTATGTATGTAATAGGTATGATACTTATTATACATATATGCTTACATATGTATATGCCCTATGAATGTATTGCTTGATACTCAAGCTGTGAATTTTAACTTGAATATAAGCATTCCTTGCAGCAAACATTTACTTACAAGAGTATACATACTTGTATAGTGTGTAAGTATTAGTACAAAAACAAAAAAATAAAATAAAACAAAATAAAATAAAATATGCAGTAAAAATAGTTAATAGAGTTAAACTACAAGGATAATTAAGTATCCCCCCACATAGGCATGCTGCCATCAGCACTTATGCATATGTACATAGTACTTAACACGCACAGCATAGCCTCAATTCTAAGATAAACAGTTTTTCTTGTGAATATGTGTACTCATGTATACTTACGTATGTAAGTATGTGTTGAATTAAAATATGCCAAGAAAGCTTTCATAACCGCATACTCAATTGTCTGACGAGTAAAAGGGTTACATTTTGTGATTGCCCCTGAAGAAGGTATATGATATGTGGCAACGTTTAAAATGGGCACGGCAAGGCTTCGGGTTTTTTTATTTTTGACAGAATTTGGGCACTACACGTTTTACAGGGTGATTTTTTAGCAACTTTCTTTGTGGCAACACTGTTTTTGACAGGTCAGCTGTTTTCGTGTAACATGTTACTGTTAAATATGTTCTGTTTGGTCTATAATTTAACCATGAAACGACTTACAAACGAACAACGCTTGCAGATTATTAAATTTTATTATCAAAAATCATGCTCAGTTTATTCATTCATTCATTTTATGGTCAGTTTGGGCGATCTTCTGAGGCGGCTATTCGGAATCTTGTGACTAAATTACGCAACAAATTTACATTATTGGACATTAAACCACCAACACGCATACGTTGAGTACGGACAGAGGAAAATATCGCAGCTGTATCCACCAATGTTGTTGATGACCGTGAATTACCGATTCGGCGCCGTTCGGAGCAATTGGGCCTCTGTTACTTCATTATGTGGAAAATTTTGCGAAAGGATTTGGATGTAAAACCTTTTAAAATACAGCTGATGCAAGAATTGAACCCACACGACCAACAACAATGGCTAACTTTTGGTGAATGGGTGCAGGCAAAGTTGGATAAAGATCCACTTTTTCATTGTGTTCAGCGACGAAGCTCATTTCTGGTTGAATGGATACGTGAACAATTAAAATTGCCGTATTTGGTGTGAAGAGCAGCCAGAAGCTTTGCAAGAACTGTCAATGCATCCCCAAAAATGCACTGTTTGGTGTGGATTATGGGCCGGTGGCATCATTGGACCGTACTTTTTCAAAGACGACAAAGGCAGGAACGTTACTGTTAATGGCGAGCGCTACCGTGCGATGATTACAAAGTTTTTTTGCCCAAAATGAAAAAGCTGGACTTGGCTGGCATGTGGTTTCATGTGTTTCATCTTTGGTATATAAATAATTTTCTTCAATAATTTACTTCAGCTGATGAAAATATTTTTTCTGTAGCTGACGCAGATACTAGATTGTAATCTACTCCCAAACCGTTTTTACAGAGCAGTCCGGACTGCTACTGTTATCGGTCCCCGATCCATGCGATCAGACGGATGCGCCCCTCGATCGATTGGGCGGGGATCGTTCGTTCATAAACAAGACGGTGCCACATGCCACACAGCATGCGAAACAATGGCCCAATTGAGAAGCGAGTTCGGTGAACATTTTATTTCACGTTTGGGGCCAGTCAATTGGCCGCCAAGGTCGTGCGATTTAACGCATTTCGACTATTTTTTGTGGTGCTATGTTAAGGCTCATGACTTTAGCGACAAGCCCGCAACGGTAACATACTGGAAGCCAATATTGAAGAATATTTATTAGTGAGATACCGGCCGATATGTCAGAGAGCGTATGAACCATTTCAGGCGCTGCCGCGGTCAACATTTACATATGAAATCATCTTTAAACATTGAATTGTATAGATCGTTCTAGTGACTCAAATATTGTATGTGTTTTTTTTTTAATCAAATCCGAAGGCTCTTAAAAAATCACCCTGTATATTCGTTGAGTTATTAATGAAAATTGAAAACAAATTGAAAAAATTTATTGTATATGAAAGACAAATGTGCCGATGGTACAATCTTGATAATTTTTCACATGAAAGCTCCATTAAATTGAATAATTACGTGTTCCATATTTGACTGAAATCATATCACAATCGTGGGAAGGTAACTGCTGCACAGTGTTACCATTTAAGTTAAGTTAGAAAAATTTCTGTCAAATTGCTGATTTATGGCGTCTTCCAAATAGGACAAACTTTTACATCAACCCACCATAAAATTTATATCCCTTCATCGTGGGTTTTACTGTATAATTATGTACATCTCTTTTGTAGTATTCGCATTTTTGTTTTGTTTTTAATATCACATTCCATCGGATGTTGAATATATGTAGTAGGTACCTACCTAAATGATTTAGTACAGAAAAAGCCTATGAGTGTCCTTGAGTAAATTTGTCGCTTGTTTTTTTTTTCCCCCGTTTACAAGTAGAGAAGTGGAACAACAACAATAAGAATTATATTCATTATATGAGTGTGCCAACTTATAATAGGACGAGTGAGTGAGATATAACACCAAAACAAGACAAACAAACAAGCATACAATAATATTCGCACGTACGCATGGACTAACAATAGTGGCACTAAGCTTTCATTTGCTCATTGTGCTCATGTGTACATAACATACGTACATGTAACAAAGCCCAACAGACATGCATACAAGCAGTAGCATCAGCGACATCAGCAGACAGGCAGACTACAGAATTTATAACCAAGTGTAGACAAACGATTTTTTTTTTTCACAACACATCGAATACGGCTATGACGACAACAACGACGATGATGATGATGATGTTGATGATGATGATGATGAGGACGCCATCAACAACAATAACAACACCACATATGTATAATACAAAACATTCTTTTGTGTAAAAATCTAAGTGAATTAGAGTAACACGGTGACATGAGTCTAGGGTGGCAGAATGCGACAGCGGATGCATGCAACCAGCACACATATCTGAACTGAAAACTGGCAATTAGTTGGGTTATTGGTTGAGGCTATGTGTAGCTACTACTACTACTACTCCATTCTTTCTATACTTTACATGCCCATCTACTAGAATGGCATTGAATGTTGTAATATATGTAGTGCACATTAGGTCGTTCTAAATTCTATTTGAGCACAAATGCCAGCAAAGGCATAAAATTTTGGTGAACAAAGTCTAAGCTATTTCAACAGAAACTTTGATAAAATCATAAATCTGACATTCATTTTTATTAAATAAATTTCGAGTCCGATTCTTTGTAAAATATTCCAAAATAAAAAAAAAATAAGCCACAACGATACCATTTAAAATATAAGAAATTTTAGGGACATTAAGTAATATATTCTAAACAAGTTCACTTGCCCTAATGTTCCCATAAATGTATGGGTTATATGTAAGTAGCGTGCCTGATGCAAATTTAATGTTCCTTAGACCTCATGTCGTATCATCATTGGTTTGATGGGGCATCTTGTTTTGGAATGCAAAATAAGAAGTAAATGTAGTGCAGAATGAGGATGAGAATGCGGTAGATATATAGATACATACATCAATGCATATATTCGCATATTGTCCAAAAGAGTATACAGTGCAAAATCCATGCCAAAAAAAAAAAAATAATAATGTTTTTCGTATACTCATATCACTATGTAGTAGCCAACCTTCGTTGAATAGCTATGTATGCATGTACATACGATGAATATGTGGATAATAGTCGAATATTGAGAATTGAAATGGTTGATGCTTGTTGAACAATATTATCGTAAAATGAAATTAAAAAGAAAAACTATTTAAAAAAAAAAGCGAGCAAATGCATAAAATGCATGAGGACAATAGACACAGTGTCGCCAACGGCCATGAGCCAACAACCAATAACCAAAAAATATTATACATATCCATTGTATGTATGGTAGATTTTTTAAAGGATAACATTCAAGTAATGTTCAATTATATGTACCTATGTGCCAGTGCTGCATGTACATACATGATTTGTTGCTGCAATGTACGTACGAGTGAGTATTACTGCTTTAAGTACAAATCGTTGAATGTTACGTACGATGTATGTATGCATATTGTACGATAATTTGTCTGAGTAATTTTAGCGTTGTAATGTGTTGGAAATTTTTCAACAGTTCCATTAAAAAAATTTTCCTCTTTCAAACTAGTTAATATACAGATTGTACATGTTTCAATATTCATCTTGCCTCCATCCGTAATTACTAGGTGTATGATGAAATTGGTTTTTAATATGCAAGCCTACTGTTAATTAGATCAAGATTGAGTGAAACTCCGACGCAGATATGCATGTATATTTTTTTTTTCCTATATTTCAATCACTTTCGAGAAAAAGCTTCGGGAATTTTATAAAATAAATAATTAAATACGTCACAGTCTATTTTTCGGATCCACATGGGATGACTACTGTAAAGTGATCTCAAGAGAACCAAGAAACAATAAAAACATCAACGGTACTTTGATATTTTTGGAAACGAAAACCCCAATTGTGTTTCACCACAAGATTGAAGTCGAAAGAGATTTCGATTTACGATAGAAAGAAAATAATATAATTAGTGGTGTCAGAGAAGTCTTTACGCGACATTGACTTTTAGTTATGCATTCGAAAATACAGATTTTGCCAACGGAAGTTTTTGTTGCCAAATATATATATATATATATATATATATATATATATATATATATATATATATATATACATATATACATATATAGGATGCACCGCTACCCCCTTCGCGGAACTATAGTGTGTCTCTTAGGCCAATTCCCTCGATGAATTTTAGTGTTGGTCCTATTTCATGATATGATGAATGGGTATGATGAAATCTCCCAGGTATTTCCTCTGATATATATATATATATATATATATATATATATATATATATATATATATATATATATATATATATATATATATATATATATATATATATATATATATATATATACTTACTTACTTACTTACTTATGTGGCCATAACAACCGAATATCGATTTAGGCCGAAAATAACATGCTTCGCCAGCCATCTCTGTTCTTCGCTAGCTGGCGCCAGTTAGAAATTCCAAGCACCGTCAGGTTCTCCAGTACTTGGTCTTTCCACCGGAGGTTTGGTCTTCCTCTTTTGCGTCGTCCTCCAGCGGGTTCCGAATATAACACCTTCTTAGCTGGAGCGTGTTCTTCCATTCGCTCGACATGACCTAGCCAGCGCAGCCGCTGGATTTTGATGCGCTTTACTATGTCAATATCGGCATACAGCTCGTACAGCTCATGGTTGTACCTTATTCGGTACTCGCCACCAACGCAAATAGGTCCAAAGATCTTGCGTAGGACTTTTCTCTCGAAAACTCCAAGTATTCGCTCATCCGAGGTGGAAATTGTCCAGGCTTCAGCGCCATATGTTAGGACAGGCATGATGAGAGACTTGTAGAGTGTAGTTTTCGTTCTTCGAGAGAGGGCTCGACTTCTCAATTGCTTACTCAGCCCAAAGTAACACCTGTTAGCAAGAGTTATCCTAAGCATGATCTCCAAGCTGACGTCATTACTGCTGTTAATGCTGGTTCCAAGATAGACAAAGTCCCTTACTACTTCAAAAGCGTAGTTGTCAACAGTGACGTGCTGTCCAAGACGCCGGGACTCTTTGTTTGTTGACACTAGATACTTCGTCTTGCCCTCGTTCACCGTGAGACCCATCCGACGCGACTCTCTTTCCAACTCTGAGGATGCTGCACTGACAGCTCGCGTGTTCATGCCGATTATGTCAATATCGTCGGCATACGCTAACAGCATGACACTTTTGTTGAAGATAGTGCCATTATGTCGTAGATCAGCAGCTCGTATTATTTTCTCCATAATAAGATTGAAGAAGTCGCACGATAACGAATCACCTTGTCTGAAACCCCGTTCGGTATTAAACGGTGCGGAGAGGTCCTTCCCAATTTTCACTGCACAACGGGAGTTATGCAGTGTCATTCTACAAAGTCGAATGAGCTTTGCAGGAATACCGAACTCAGACATTGTTGCGTAGAGGTAATCCCTTACCGGACTGTCGAAAGCGGCTTTATAATCAACAAATAGGTGGTGTGTGTCGATCTGTTTTTCTTGGGTCTTCTCCAGGATTTGGCGCAGTGTGAAAATCTGGTCGATGGTGGATTTACCAGGTCTGAAGCCACACTGATAAGGTCCAATCAGGTTGCTGAGCATATATATATTGTACATATATATATATATGTATTGTATATATATATATATATATATATATATATATATATATATATATATATATATACATATATATGTATATATATATATATATATATATATATATATATATATATATATATATATATATATATATATATATATATATATATATATATATATATATACTTACTTACTTACTTACTTATGTGGCCATAACAACCGAATATCGATTTAGGCCGAAAATAACATGCTTCGCCAGCCATCTCTGTTCTTCGCTAGCTGGCGCCAGTTAGAAATTCCAAGCACCGTCAGGTTCTCCAGTACTTGGTCTTTCCACCGGAGGTTTGGTCTTCCTCTTTTGCGTCGTCCTCCAGCGGGTTCCGAATATAACACCTTCTTAGCTGGAGCGTGTTCTTCCATTCGCTCGACATGACCTAGCCAGCGCAGCCGCTGGATTTTGATGCGCTTTACTATGTCAATATCGGCATACAGCTCGTACAGCTCATGGTTGTACCTTATTCGGTACTCGCCACCAACGCAAATAGGTCCAAAGATCTTGCGTAGGACTTTTCTCTCGAAAACTCCAAGTATTCGCTCATCCGAGGTGGAAATTGTCCAGGCTTCAGCGCCATATGTTAGGACAGGCATGATGAGAGACTTGTAGAGTGTAGTTTTCGTTCTTCGAGAGAGGGCTCGACTTCTCAATTGCTTACTCAGCCCAAAGTAACACCTGTTAGCAAGAGTTATCCTAAGCATGATCTCCAAGCTGACGTCATTACTGCTGTTAATGCTGGTTCCAAGATAGACAAAGTCCCTTACTACTTCAAAAGCGTAGTTGTCAACAGTGACGTGCTGTCCAAGACGCCGGGACTCTTTGTTTGTTGACACTAGATACTTCGTCTTGCCCTCGTTCACCGTGAGACCCATCCGACGCGACTCTCTTTCCAACTCTGAGAATGCTGCACTGACTGCTCGCGTGTTCATGCCGATTATGTCAATATCGTCGGCATACGCTAACAGCATGACACTTTTGTTGAAGATAGTGCCATTATGTCGTAGATCAGCAGCTCGTATTATTTTCTCCATAATAAGATTGAAGAAGTCGCACGATAACGAATCACCTTGTCTGAAACCCCGTTCGGTATTAAACGGTGCGGAGAGGTCCTTCCCAATTTTCACTGCACAACGGGAGTTATGCAGTGTCATTCTACAAAGTCGAATGAGCTTTGCAGGAATACCGAACTCAGACATTGTTGCGTAGAGGTAATCCCTTACCGGACTGTCGAAAGCGGCTTTATAATCAACAAATAGGTGGTGTGTGTCGATCTGTTTTTCTTGGGTCTTCTCCAGGATTTGGCGCAGTGTGAAAATCTGGTCGATGGTGGATTTACCAGGTCTGAAGCCACACTGATAAGGTCCAATCAGGTTGCTGAGCATATATATATTGTACATATATATATATATATATGTATTGTATATATATATATATATATATATATATATATATATATATATATATATATATATATACATATATATATATATATATACATATATATATATATATATATACATATATATGTATATATATATATATATATATAGATATATATATATATACAATATATAATCAACATTGCATGAGTACTGTAACATAATTGATATCCGAGTTTGACTTAACCACTTCGTATACAGTACGCGTACAGCATGCAAGCTGAATTCAATCAAAATGATATTATGTCATGTTAAATGGATATGGAATTTTTTTGTGCCACTTCTACTTTTCTACTCTTGAATACATACGCGTACATCAATACATATATTATATGTACATACATATGTCACCAACTAGTGTCGTGGCATACAATGTAATGTAAAGTACGTTTTGAACGGCAACTTTAAAGACAACGACGACGACAACAGCATCTGACTCCAAGGTTGACACTGAGTATTCAATTCAATTTATTCTACATGTTTCCTACTGTTCCTTTACAATGGGTGCGTGTGTACATAATATAATTCACAATTCTTTTTTAACCCGGTTGGAGAATGAAGAATATGTAAATAACGAGTACTGTCCGCTTGCGTTTAAAATAAAAATATTGTACCTTTATATAAAAAAATATAATTTTTAATTTTTTCAAATAGTATACTACGCAATTGGCAATTCTTCCGGAAGTAGCAATTTACCATGGAAAAGCTTCTAAAAGAACTCTGTAACATAGCTCAGAAAAAGTGATGTCGCAAGAGTTCTGCCATTCGGAAAATAAGTAGGTCGCTTTTAATACTGTCCAAAATATGATTTTCCTCGCAAATGACAACTTAGCGATAGACTATATTGTATTCGATTCGATTCGATTCGATTTTTTGTCATTTCATAACGATTAGTATTTCCTATCTTGAAGAAGCCCAGCAAAAAGGGATTCCATTAAGGCATTTTGCTGAAGCAAAAGCTGGCAAATGTTGTTAGTTTTCAAAGAATTTGCAAAGAAATGCCAAGTGCTCAGAAAGCTTACGATTTTTTTTTTTCTACTGGGTTACGTATATGTTTGCATGTATGAATATGCTTACATATGATTACATATACATATTTTCTTATTTTATTCAGTTATTGGAATTTTGCTGTTGTTGGTTTTGTGCAAAACTTTTCCCATACGAATATTTTGAGCGTGGCTTAAGAAAATGCTACTCTGCTGTCAATGCGTGCGTGTGTAGATTATAATTCTCTCATAGAACTTATTGCTATTGTTGGCTGTTGCATTTTATGTTTTTGTGATAAGGTTGAGCGAATGCTGACATAAATATTTGTTTGCTTTTCTGTCTCCTTACATATTTGTCGCTCTCTCTCTCTCTCTCTCTCTCTGTATGTGACTTTCTTTTACCTGTGGCGGCAAATCATACGCACATCTACATATGTATATACTCGTATATGTGCAGGTAAATACAATTTATATGACTATATACTATTCCTCTGCTATATAACCACTTCTTCTTTTTTTCTATTATTATTATTTTTATTATTACATACTGTTTACATAGTTAAGTGTCGTCTTCGCGAAAGTTTGCGCTCTTACAAATGCAAATTTTATGAGAATTTCATTCAATCATACAATTCTCATACAATGCACTTGTACACCAACTTCTATATTTGAATGCAGATACGTATGATATGTACTAGCGGCAAATTGCGAATGTTGTGGATATACATATTATCCAATACAATGGAACTAGTATGCAAACTATATAGTAGTATAGAAGTAAATTAAATATATGCACCGTTTTATATACACACACCCACCACCACCACCAATTGATAATAATTGCAATGATTTTTTCGCATCCGTTGAATTATTCTTTTCTTATTGAATTATACACATTAAACCTACATACATTCATTTATGTATCGTATGTATGCAATTATACATCATCTCATTAGAATAAATAAATAAATTTATGATTTAAATACGTTAGTATGAGTTCAATTGTTCGGGAGGAAAACAAATTAACAAAGTTTATTGCAGCAAAAATTTTTACTGCTGATTCTAAGCAAAACTGCTAATAATATAATAGGTGTAGAATGAATTTAGAGCTTCCTGAAAATAGGTTTTTATTTTATAATAATAGAATCGATAAAAAAATTTGATACATCCTAATACGCATCGATATACGCGTTACGCATCAATAGCAATCATAGTAACAGCAAAGAATAAATTTTGCGTAGACTTTTCTCATGAATAATTACCATATGTTACCGGCCACAGAGTAGCAATCAATTATATATGAAATAATTAAAGGCATAAAGAAATTTGTTATTTAGTATTTAATATGATTTTCATTGTCTTCCAGGCGTATGAGTAATGTAATATACCTACTATACGATATATATCAATTTTTGTGCATTTCTTCTAACTAAATATTTTTCTCAGTAGCAAAAAGAAACTTTTCAAATTTACCAGTATGATTACTTGCTACTGATTGTGCAATGAAAATTTACACAAATTTATGCGGGCTGTGTACGAGTTAGTATATACATACATACTTGTATGTATGTATGTATGTATATGTATTTATAATTCTGCAAATGTAATTATGAGAAAAACAAGTGTTTTTGATTACATATTTTTCCTGTTTTTTTTTTAGTTTTTATTACATATACCCTATACTGAAAAAAATCAATTAAGTTTGTGCTTCCATTTGTAACACCCATAAAAAATGGTGGCAGATATAGAAACATACTTATGTATATATTATTTATCAGAATCACGTTCTAAGCCGATTTAGCCATATTTGTCAGCCGTTCGATTCCATATGGGGAATGAAAATGTACTCGAACAAGTTGCCTTACAGAAAGGTACGCACTAAAATGTGAATTTTCACAGTTTACACCTACAAAAGAACAACTGGCTACAATCCCTCTCCGGGCAAGATTCTTTAAAATCAGCTTAATCTGTGCTTACACTCCAAGAAACGAAAACAGCAATGTGATCAAAAGGAGCAGCACTTCAAAGAAGCCAAGGCGCAATTGTTGGAACATTCACATTCCGATAACGCAATGAGGCTGAACGCCATAGGAATTATTAACACCAGATTCAAAACATCTTGACCTTCAGAAATAAACGTGACTGCTTCCAGATTAATGAACGAGGAACCAAATTGATCACGGATGGTACGATTTCGATGTGATGTATGTATACGACTCCGATGACTACATTGTTGCAGCTAAGGTGCGCACACGTTTATATATCGCAAATAACAGACAAAAGCACATACAGAGAGAGCTTGACGTCAGTAAGCTGCTATCACTAGAAAAAACAAAGGCAGTTGATGATACATGCAAATTTTGTACATATATATCCTATTCCATAACTACTATTCCCGGTTATCGATTACTACAGGCCTCTGCGGAATGAGTGCTCTGATCAAGAATGCCACGATTTTACGACAGAGAAAGACGCCACCTGCAGAAAAACCCTGCATACAATTTAAACCGGCGGTTGTTGACGGTCGGTCCTCTTATGATAGAATAAACTTTGCAATTACCCCCTCTCTAGTCTAGCTTACTAGGTTTTCATGGTGGCTGAGATAGCCCAGAGAACACGTGGGTAGAGTATTCCACGTCATAAGGCGTGGGGTAATCGATGTGGTGTTGCATTTCAACCAGGGTACTGACCCCTTAGATCAGAAGAGGTTTTAGGTAGGCCTCGATCCCGACGAAGGAGGGTATTACGTCCATTCAACGTGCTCCAACTGGTACCGTAGGAACCTGGAGGTTGGCTTCCGATTTTCCAATACTACGTTGCGCTTATCAACGCTTCAATTTGATACATTACGCTTTCGGCGTCGTGAGATAAGGCCATCAGGCAGGTGCTAATGATAAACACAGCTAAATCAATGTGATAAAAATGTTCGTCCTTGACGAGTTGTAAAAACAGCAAAAATCGAGTTTTCTTCATAACTATCCTATTTATTACTCGATTCCAAATTGAAAAGTCGAGCCCTCTCCCGAAGAGCGAAGACTATACTCTACAAGACTCTCATCATGCCAGTCCTTATTTGTGGCGCTAGAACCTGGTCAATTTTCCACCTCAAATGTCAAAATGCTCGGAGTTGTCGAGGGTAAAGTTATACAGAAAGTCTTTGGACCTATTTGCGTTAGTGGCGAATACCAAATAAAGTAGAACCATGCTGTATATGCTGTATACCGATATTGACCTCGTAAATCGCATCAAAATCCAGCGGCTTCGCAAGTTAGGTCATGTCGAGTGAATAGAAGAACACACTCTAACCAAGAAGGTTTTGTTTTTTCGGAATCCGCTGGAGGACCATTGAGAAGAGGAAGACCCAACCTCCGGGGGAAAAACCGAAAGCTGGAGAACCTGTTAGCGACGGGAATTTCTAACTAGATCCAACTAATGAAGAGCCGGGAAGTTTGACGAGGCATACATATACATATAAAGATTGTTTTAACAGGGAACAAATATATCAGAAAATGTGCGTAATTGGATAAAACAAGATATAAGTCGGTGTTATATCTTTGAATGTAACTTCGCGGACTTTGAGTACAAAAATTTAATTGTATAGAACTGAAACTCCATACATAGGAATATTTTAAAAAAAAAACTACTATGACGTAATCGGATGAAAGCCACGCTTACTTCTCGTATAACAATATATTTTTCAAAGACATACCATATCTGCATGTAAGTGTAGAGCATCTAAGCTTCGTCATTACCGAATTTAAATAAAAATAAATTTTTTTTTTAAATTTTGCTTTCTATGTGTATGAGTTGCAATAACATTAAAGTTAATTAGATGCACTGTATATAATTAAATATAGGTACTAGGCAATATTTAATATATAAAAACAGCAACAAAGTAGCAGACATACACACTAAGAATGCTACTTAAGTTCAGTGTTACCAATCACTGTTTTATGTATATCGTCGTTGCATACGAAGAAAGACGTAAGCTCAAGAATTGACGGCGAAAAAAGACCCGTAAAAAACCTTCGGCGAAGAAAGACGCGTAAACATAATTGACGGTGAAGAAAAACGCGTCAACATAAATGACGAGGGCGAAAAAAGACGCATATATATAATTAACGGCGAAGAAAGACGCGCGTTAAAAAAAACGCTGCCGGAGAAAATTGAATAAAATTTTCATGAAATTTGTTTTAAAACTAAATGAAAATAAATATACACAAAGGCCTTAATAGCGTAACAGAAACTGTTTATACTTTTTTTCTATTCCTAAAAAATTTGTGAATAAAATAAAAATTAATTTTTAAAATACTAATTAATTTGCGAAACAAACATGTAGTTTTTTTGCAATTAGTCTAAAATCATTTTATTCGTAAAGGCAGGCTTTTGTGGTACTATGGGATTTTAAAGCGATCTGTAAATACTTGTGTAAGATATGGCAAAAAAAACTCAAAGATTCCATGGTTTTGTTATCTTTTTATTTATACAATTTATACCAATATTCAAGTGTGCTCAAGCTTCATTTGTAAGTTACTTATTCATTTGGAGAAAAATGTTCACCACAACCCTTTAATCAATTCATGTTTAAAGATACCATATAAAACAATTACATACACTAATTATAATTGGTAATAAATTATAAACAAAATATATACAAAAATTAAATACACTAATTGTAATTGGTAATAAATTATAAACAAAACATATACAAAAATTAAATACACTAATTGTAATTGGTAATAAATTATATTACACGTCTTTGTTCGCCGTCAACAATGATTGCGCGTCTTTCTTTGTCGTATTTTTTTTTTACGTGTCTCTATTCGTTGTTAAAACACTCGTTCGTCTTTCTTCGTATGCATCGACGATCTTTTTTTTCTATTTTACTAGAGTACAAGAACCTAACGTTGACCACAGTCATTTTATTCGCACAAAAATAGCGATTGGTGAATAAAGCACAACTAAAATTTGCAAAGCGGTCATCAAATGTCAAAGTTATGATAAAAATACTGTTTTAGGTGTTTTTTTTTTATTTGTTTCCATGATCCGAAACGCTTTCAAGGTAAATTTTATATTCTTTGTTTGAGGAGCGACCCAACCTACTACTTATACATACTGCAGCATATGGCAGTGATTACCTGTGTGTACTGTACGTGTACATACAAACATATATGCATATGTACAATGTCCTTATGTATTCAACAATAATTAATTATAATTTGCATTCACAATTCATCGCTTTTTAAAATGGCGCCATTGATGAGAAATGAATGTGCTACACTGATGTCATTTAATTACGAATGTACATGACAGTCATTATCGCATTTATTGATAAATATGGATGTGTGTGTACGTGTGCCTATATTAGGGAGGGTCATAGTATATTAGAGTTACCAAAGGTTATAGGGTAATAAAATCAATCGTTTGTCTAAAATTAATTTTGAGCCACCGAAAATTGCAAATTTTGTCAATTTTGAAATATCCGAAGGCTGGAAATTCATATTAGCTCTATTATTTCATCACAATTTCATAGCATTTGCTGATTTATGAATTTGATCGGCTCTAATATGCATATACACCTATATACCAATGCAATTACGTACATTTGTATGAAATATATAGCAATTTTATAGTTAATAGCAAATATATATAGATATTTTTAGAATAAATGCATCATTGCATTGCATACGTTCCTCCAACTTACACATTTCACCCATTGCTCAAAACAAACAATTAAATTGAATTACAAAACCAACAAGCATTAGACATTAGGTGTACAGTAACAACTGAGTATATACTATACATAACAGTTATTGAATAGCATTTCATTATGAGTATTCAACTTGACGTATTTACGATATTAGCATATATAAATATACTTATATAAATATAAAAGGGGTTTTAATGAGAAGCCATCGAATAGAGTCAATATGATTTTGTGCAACTTCAATTCTGCTGGTTCGATGATTTCGTATATAAATCATCATAATGTTGATTCAATGTTTCGCAGAAAAAACTCTGTTAAGTAGTAAAATTTATTTGAAGCAATTTTACCATAAATATATTGCCTCTTTGATGTAAAAACATTTGCGAAATGATATTAAACTGATTACTTATGATATACGATTTTTGTTTGTATCGAAGTATCGAATCCTAACAACCAGTATTTGCGTAATATGCTTACCGAATAGACTCGAAATCAATTTAACGTTGATCCAAAATTTCATTTAAAATTTAGCAATGAAGCTTCTTAGAATAAGAAAAATTCTAATCAGAACTTTTACCGAGCCTTTATTCTACAATAGTATTATTGTAATCATAGCTGCTTGTATACAATTTTATATTTTATTTTCATTTCCAATAGACCCAACACTTCTCAAAAAATCACCTTTTCTATGAGGATGCTTATTATAGTTATATGATAAATAAATTGCGGTTTGAAATTGAATTATATATACAATATATATCCAATTATATAATAATTTCATAAAATTTTTGGAAATATGAAATCATGCTTAATGTGTAAATATAATTATTATTATGATATTTTTCCGTTAAAAATGTTTATTATAAGCACTCGCTCACACGCATATTCATTACATTATAGTACATCTACATAAGTATACTACACTTTTAGTTTTGTGGTGCAGGTTAAATTCAAACAAAACAAGTTTGGGGCATATTTTTACAGGGTGATTTTTTAGCAACTGTCTTTTTGGCAACACTATTTTTGGCAGTTTAGCTGTTTTCGTTTCGAACATGTTACTGTCAAACATGTTCATTTTGATCTATAATTTAACCATGAATTGACTTACAAAGGAACAACGCTTGCTGATTGTTGAATATAAATGTCAAAATTCATGCTCGGTTCATTCATTCATTCATTTTATGGTCAATTTGTGCGACCTTCTGAGACGGCTATTCGTAATCTTGTGGCTAAATTTCGCACCAAATTTACATTACTTACTTACTGACTCATGTGGCGCCATAACAACCGAATACCGATTTAGTCCGAATATAACATGCTTCGCCAGCCATCTCTGTTCTTCGTTAGCTGGCGCAAGTTAGAAATTCCAAGCACCGTCAGCTTCTCCAGTACTTCGCCTTTCCACCGGAGGTTAGGTCTACCTCTTCTGCATCGTCTTCCAGCGGATTCCGTATATAACACCTTCATAGCTGGAGCATGTTCTTTCATTCGCTCGACATTCGCGCAGTGCTGAATTTTGATGCACTTTACTATGTCAATATCGGCATACAGCTCGTACAGCTCATGGTTGTACCTTATTCGGTACTCGCCACCAACGCAAATAGATCGCAAGATCTTGCTTAGGACTTTCTCTCGAAAACTCCAAGCATTCGCTCATCCGAGGTGGAAATTGTCCAGGCTTCAGCGCCATATGTAAGAACAGGCATGATGAGAGACTTGTAGAGTGTAGTTTTTGTTCTTCGAGAGAGGGCTCGACTTCTCAATTGCTTACTTAGCGCAAAGTAGCACCTGTTTGCAATATCTCCAGGCTGACGTCATTACTGCTGTTAATGCTGGTTCCAAAATAGACAAAGTCCCTTACTACTTCAAAGGCGTAGTTGTCAACAGTGACGTGCTGTCCAAGACGCCGGGACTCTTTGATTGTTGACACTAGATACTTCGTCTTGCCCTCGTTCACCGTAAGACCCATTCGACGCGACTCTCTTTCCAACTCTAAGAATGCTGCACTGACTGTCGCACGATACGCATCAAATTTACATTATTGGACATTAAACCACCAACACATATAAGTGCGGACAGAGGGAAATATCGTAGCTGTATCCGATAGTGTTGTTGATGACTGTGAATTATCGATTTATTCGTGAGATACCGGCCAATATATTGGAGAGAGAGTATGCCAAAATTGGACCCAGCCATATGAACCATATGAGGCGCAGCCGCGGTCAACATTTACATGAAATCATCTTTAAACATTGAATTATATAGATCGTTCGATCGACTCAAATAGAGATTTTATACATTTCTCTAAATTGTATGTGTTTTTTTTTTTAATCAAATCCGAAGGCTCTTAAAATAACCCTACATAAGTCAATTACGAATGGTTAGACCCTTTGTGCCATTCTATTTGTCATGAGGTTTTTTCTACAAAACTATTTTAATGTATTGTAAATCCAATTTAAAATCGCAAATACTTAATGTGCAAAAATGTTGGCATTTAAAAGCTATTACACTGTATACATCTATAGATACATACATACAACTATAATAAGCTGTCATCTAATAAATTCAAACTCGATGTGGTCATAAAAATTACACAAATTATTTTAAATACGATGAACATGAGCATGAAAATTGTGTGACCAACTTAAACCCATATAACAGAGTATTATTACTTTATTCCATACATACACATTTATACGATAAACATGAAGGTAGGTAAACCACAAATTAAAATTTACAAATTTCATTAAAGATTGACACCAAAAATAAAATTTTAAATTTGCTTACTACTATGTGTCTAAAGTTAAATCTACAAAATAGAAAAAACAAAAATGTTTGTTTTATTTATAAAAAAAACACAAAAAGAAAAAAAAAATCAAATAAATAAATTTCGAAACATTTTGTTTTTTTTAATCTCAGCTTCTATTGCAATTGTTTGAACACTTATATATACTGTACGATATGTTACATACCGTATGTACCCTGCATCAAAATATGTGGCAATTGTATACGATACGTGCACAAGTATGGCCGACTTCTACTAACTAAGAATTAATGAAAAATAGTTTCGAAAAACATGCGACCAACACATAGCATAATATTATATCTAAATTAGAGTTATGATTGTCACTCAAGCACGATAATGTAAATTTTGATCGATGGCATTTATGTCGGCCCATTGTGATTACAACAACACCATTTGTAGGGGCTTTATCCATGCTCTTCTAGACACTTTTAGGAACCTATAACCTAAAACGACTTGAGAAATGTATGAGTTTAAATAAGAATAATATAAAAATCATCACAAGACTATTGACAGGACACTGCAGGCTGAAATATCACCTAATGAAACTGGAAATCTTCTCGCATGAAACCTGCCGATATTGCAGGGAGGAGAATGAAACTGTGTAGAGAACGTAACCAGCACTTATGCACACGAGAAAGAAAAACTTCGATGAATTTATAATACCGGAAAATCTGCTAAAGTCCATTAGGATAGGATCTATACTAAACTTACTTATGGATGCTGGACTCTAAACCATAATGGGGTGCCGTGGCTCAGTGGTTAGTGTGTTGGCCTTCTGATCTGTAGGTCGTGGTTCAATCCCCGGCTCATGCATAACAAATTTAATATCGAAAAGATTTTTCTTTCGAACGGTACCCACCTGTCGGCAAGCAATTGGCAATTCTTCCGATAGTAACAACTTGCCATGAAAAAGTTTCTAAAAGAACTCTGTGACAAAGCTCAGAAAAAGTGATGTCGCAAGAGTTCTGCCGTTCTGCCGTTCGGAACCGGCTAAAATAAGTAGGTCCCTTCTAATACTGTCCAAAAATTTAACACTGACAACAGTAATTGAAGAGAAACTCGGCCAATGAGCCCTTCGGGGCTTTAAGTGCCACATATTTATTTATTTTTATTTTTATAATGGGGTGCACAATAGACCTAGGGTCGCAGTGCAATACAACCCTCTAATAATAATAATAATAATAATAATAATTCTTTTTACCATAGCTTAATATGCACAGTAAACGAAACTCCTGAATATAGCATGCTTGAGCACTGGAAGCTCTTGGAAATACAGATATTCGAATTGAGAAATTGTTAAATATCAATCGGAAGGAAAAATTGTAACTTCGTGCTACACTATTAAAAATTACTTTAAAAATCCAGATACTAAATGAAAAAATTACTAAGAAAAATTACAAGAAAAATTACGAATACAAAAATAGAAACCAGTAATAGAAAACCATTGAATTAATCCAGGCTAGGGAACATATAATAATTGAAGTCGAAAAAATACAAGAACTATTGTTTAAATAGACCCAGAAAATTGAATTCTTTTGTAAAACAAAAAATTCTTAGTTTCGTGAAAGAACCTGCTTCCGACAACTGATCGCGCCTATGATTCTTCAATGTGAGATCTTTTACATTCACCAAAGACAGGTATGTTAAACAGTCTCTGAGAAATATAAACGAATATAAAACGAATATAGGATTGTCTCTTCTCCGTCTTCGCCTGCACAGCTTCAGTAGAAGTTGGCTATTGTAAATAAAATACAATTGTAACTGATGCAAAGTAAGTACTTCCATCACTACTTACAACCATATATGGAGCGCATTTGCAATACGCTACAAGAGACTCATATGTTTTACGAATACATTTACATATATATATTTTTTTTTTTCAGATAGAAAAACAACAACAAAAACACTACCATTACAATCAAAAAAATAAACACAAAATAGAACAAATGAAATGTCGAATATTGCTGTCGATATAATTTATGTTGTGTGCATATGCATGTGTTAGCAATAAAATATTGTTTGGAATAAGAATAACATCAATAAATAAAATACATACATATGTACGTAAATGTACTAACATACATACGAGTATGTATAACAAAAAGAAGAAAAGCAGAGAACAAAATCAAAAACAAATCGAATAAAGATTTGTTTAATACCACTGACCCTCACCGTACTAACAATAACAATAATAAATAAGTTTTGAGAAAATATGAGTAAAAAAAAAACTGTTGAATTGAGAACCTCCCAATTTTCCGTTCTTTTGTTTTTTTTTTTGGAAGTCGGTTAAAAAACAATAAATATTTTGCAAAATTTGAAAAAAAAAACACATACACACACTCACACATTGAATAATTTAATAAATTAGCTATAAAAACATACACACACACACACACACACATGATGATCAAATTCTTGTGGCAAATATCACGTACCAATAATTTGCTATTATCTTATTATTTGATAGTGTTGTTGATAATGCTATATGCATATTAATACAAAATGTTCAAATGGAAATTGGAAAATATTTAAGTACATGCAAGTATGTGTATGCGAAATGTGTTGCATGCACATATGTATGAATACGTACGTATATGGTAGATTGAAGTATGATACGTAATATGTACAAAAGCAGTAGTAACAAAAATGGCAAAAGATATTAAAATGTAAATTATCAACATAAACAACAATATAATAACAACAACAACAACAAGCATAGTGGCAATAGCAGCAGTAACACCATCAGCAAATAACAAAGACAAATATCAACAAATAAACAAATGGACAAATACACAGACACAACTCACACGCAAATACTATATACAATCGCATTATAATTCACACACACACACTAACCGATTTAGACCTTTTCTACATACACACACACACACACACATAAAATACGTATATATATGTATTCTCTTCCTCATCACAACCAATAATAATAATAATATCGACATTGTTGTCTCTATGAATAATAAGAACATACCAACACCACCAACACTAATATGCTTACACACCATCAGCATCACTAATAACAACAATTTACTCAGTCTCTGGTAGAAAGATCGTGTTGGTTGTTGGTTGTTGGTTGCTACTGGACTACATACAAAAATACCAGAAAACCACAAAAACCGGTTACACAAAATTCCATTAACTGATGGAATGGGTATTGGGTGCGGTGAATCGTTTATCTACTAGTGTGCTGATGGTATAATAACAGCAGCCGCAGCTTGTACGATGCGAATGGCGAAATATTATATATACGTACAATCATAAAAACAAGATACTAGTACTCGGTACATAAATAAGTACACATACCTATGCATTCAAGTACAGCATAAACATATGGAAAGAAATCATTGCAATGTAGGAAGCAAAAGTACAAAAGTGAGTAGATAAAGCGCATACATAGATATGGGCTTACAGGGCTTATGAGAAAGACGATCCGACAGAGAGAGAGAGAGAGAGAGAGACGTAAGACATTAACTTGAGCTGAACATAGCTGTGAAACAAACTATTTGTGTTAAATTGATTTGAAGCAATTTTTGAATGGGTGCGCAAGACATTTAAGATGACACCAATAACTAATGAAATAAAATGTTAAAATCGCAAATATTATACAGTTAAAAAAGCTAAGCGCTGAAACTGCAAATAACTATGGTATTATAATGATGAAGATGCACTGTGAATTCATCGCCTATATTATAGAAATTATAAAATAAAGTAAATATTTCGCAATAATGACCTATTTTCACTTACGAAAAGAGAGTGTATGAAAGTTTTGCAAAAAATGTATACACATAGGTCGGCAAGTTTTTTTCAATAGCATGCTATAAAGTTATTGAAAAAGAAAAAAATTTATGAAATGTATTAACTTTAAATAATAAAAATTCTCTATTACAATATTGATGAAAATCGTTAAGAATATTTTCGTAATATGGAACAATGAAAATTAAACAAAAAATTGAGTTTAAATAAAAAAAATAAATAAATATGTGGCACTTAAAGCTCCAAAGGGCTCATTGGCCGAGCTTCTCTTCCATTACTGTTGTGCGTCTTAAATGTTGGACAATATTAGAACGGACCTACTTATTTTAGCAGGTTCCGAACGGCAGAACACTTGTGACATCGCTTTTTCTGAGCTTTGTCACAGAGTTCTTTTAAAAGTTTTTTCATGGCAAGTTTTCATGGCATGCCAATTGCTTGCCGATAGGTGGGTACCGTTCGAAAGAAAAATCTTATCGATATTAAATTTGTTATGCATCAGCCGGTGATTTAACCACGACCTACAGATCAGAAGGCAAACACACTAACCACTGAGTTACGGCACCGAGCTATGAGCTGAGTTTAAATACCAATACAAATAAACAAAAACAAATTCCATTTTTGTAAAACTAATATGTTAACCTTTTGAAGTCATTTTAATCATTTAGTAATTTCATTACATCATCTGTTAAAATTTAACCCAAATCTGCAAGTAACTTTAGCTGTAGCAGCCGTTTGATGCGAACTATCAATGAAATTTTTCGAAGATGGAAGCATTTTAATTTTATGTGCTGAAAAAAACACAAGAATAAGCACCGAAATAAATCTGAACGGAATCGGTTGGCAAACAACGGAGACGTGAACATTTGAAATTGTATCGAATAAAGGATTTCCCATTAAAACCGATAGGATTTGAAATTGAAATAATACACAAAATATTTATCCAAATTTAATAAGTTTTATTTTCATTACTTTCATATACCAATTTTATGCCAATTATGATTTTTAAAAAATATCGTTGAAATAGCCACCATTCTTGCATTGGCTTTTCCTGGTCACTCCAATGTTCGATGACTCTGTGCAGCATTTGTTGGCTTCAAGCTCGTCAATAATTTTGGGTTGGTTGGTGTAAACCTGTGATTTAACATAAATAAATAAAATAAATATGTTGCACTTTAAGCCCCGAAGAGCTCTTTGGTCGAGCTTCTCTTTCAGTACTGTTGTGCGTGTTAAATTTTGGACAGTATTAGAAGAGATCTACTTATTTTATCCGGTACCGAACGGCAGAAACACTTTTTCTGAACTTTGTCACAGAGTTCTTTTAGAAGCTTTTCCGGGGATTGAACCAACAACCTACAGATCAGAAGGTCAACGCCCTAACCACTGAGCTACGGCAGATTTAACATGACCCCACAGAAAATAGTCTAGTGGCGTTAAATCACACGATCTTAGTGGCCAATTGTTACCGCCATTTCTTGAAATTATCGACTCACAGAATTTTGCGCGCAAAAGATCCGTTGTCACGCTGGCTGTATGGCAAGTTGCGGCGTCGCTTTGGAAGTAAATGTCGTTCGACTCGATGTCATCAATTTCCGGATATAAAAAACCGGTTAACATGCTCCGATAACGCTCGCCATTGATAAACTTTACTGAACAAAAAGAATTTCAAATGTCAAAAACAAATTTTGATAAGAAGCAACAGCTATGAAATGGAATATGAATTGATTACCCAATCTACCATATTCATCAGACTTGGTTCCCAGCGACTTTTATTTGTTAGCAAATTCGAAAAGATCTCTACACGAAGAAAGAATTCAGCCAAATAGAGATGCCATCGCCAAATGTAGTGTATCGTATAAGCGGTTATATAAATATTTCTCTAAAAGGCATCGAAAAGAACACCGAGCTAAGTGTTAAAAGGATGTTGTTATTGTTTCTTTGTTGAGAAATAGAATATAAAATTTGGCAAAAAAATCGTGCGTTTGCCTAATTGTTCTTCACCAGTTTGATTAATCTAATACATTGCTCATATTTGACACTACATAGCTCCAAGGAACCTTGCCTGAATATTTCTTCAAGTTTTGTTGCTTGTGTTGAATTAACAGAAGAATCAGATAAAATTTCCAAACAATAAAACTCTTTAGTAATTTGTGAGAGCTTTGTTTTAGAAGATTAAAAAAAAAAAAATTTTAACAATGAAACGGATTGCCAATTATTTGCCCATCAATGTCAATATCGTTAGAAAAAAATGTTTCCCCATCTAAAAAAAATTGTATCAAAACATTAATAAAGCCAGGTTACGAACCTAGGAAATTGGGCATAGAAGACCAATAGAGCGATGCAAATTTAAATAGAAGGCATTCAATCAACAGTGGACTTATTGCATAACCGCCTTCAGAGTATGAGAACCCTACTCTGGAAAATTACCCAATATTTATATATTGGTCGGTTAAAAATGCTCATATTTAAATACAAAACTCTTTCCAAAGATCGGTTTACACCTAAGCTGGGCATTAATTACGAATAATATATATAACTTATTACATACACTTTAGAGTCACAATTAACCGTCATGTGATGTAAAAACAAAAACAACTGCTACAAGTAGCTTTGATTTAACTGGAAAATATTTGAAGATCACAAAAGGGGTAGAGCAAAACTCAGTTAGGTTTTCACTGCTACACATGGAGACTTTCATTCAACATTAGAATGGTCACCTGGTCTTCTTAAAGAAGAATAACGAAATCCCTAATTAGAAACACTGCAACCTCAAAAAAAGATACTCAAAATCATAATTTATAAACATGGAGTCCACATTATTCAAATACTTGTTACTTGTGTTTAAAAGTATTAAAAATTGCATAAACTAAGTTATGTTTGATGGAAGTAATGATTGCTACATCCCGACCAAAGATGGACGTTATATAAGTTACTTAGATTCCATAGCCTTCGTTAGATCAATGGGAGTACGTGAATCTTGTGCTGAATGTAAAACAACTTAGCCGGTATTATGTAGATCTATTAGAGGTCAGAGCTTGACTCGGTATTGTTTGAGCACGCGTCAAAGATGGACACCACTAAAGAGAAAATACGCCATATTTTACAGTTTTTCTTCGATAAAAGCGGAAACGCAAGCCAGACGGCTGAAAATTGAATAGTATTTATGGTTCTGATACCGTAACAGCCAATCACGTGCAATTTTGGTTACGTCGATTCCATTCCGATAATTTTGATGTCAAAGATTCACCAGGCTCTGGAAGGCCCATGGTCGAAGATATCGATAAAATAATGGAAATCGTCGAGTCTGACCGTCATGTAAGCACTGTTTCCATTGCCCAGGAGCTAAACATTGCACAAAAACCGTTTGGAACCATTTAAAAAGGGATAGATATAAAAAGAAGCTCGATGTATGGAAGGCACACGAGTTAACGCAAAAAAACCTCATTGACCGAATTTCCATCTGCGAATCGCAGTTGAATCTCAACAAAATCGATCCATTTCTGAAGCGGATGGTTATTGGTGATGAAAAGTGGGTCACTTACGACAATGTCAAGTGAAAACGGTCCTGGTCGAATCGCAGTGAGCCGGCGCAAACGGTGGCCAAGCCAGGATTGACGGTCAGAATCTACTATGAGCTGCTCCCCTACCGCCAAACTCCTAGTTCGGACTTGTACTGTCAACAATTGGGCCGTCTGAAGGAAGCAATCGCCCAGAAGCGGCCAGCTTTGTCCAATAGAAGAGGAATTGTGTTCCATCAGGACAACGCCAGGCCACACACATCGATAGTGAGTCGCCAGAAGCTCAGCGAGCTTGGTTGGGATGTTCTTATGCATACACCTTATAGTCCGGACATGGTAATAAGTGATTACTACATGTTCCTGTCTATGTCGAATGATTTTGCTGGTGAAAAATTTGCCTCAAGAGTAGCTTGTGAAAATCGGCTGTCCCAGTTTTTTGCCAATAGGGACGAGGGTTTCTATGAGAGTGGCATTATGAAATTACCTTCAAAATGGGAACAAGTTATCGAACAAAGCGGTACATATTTAACCTAAATCGGATCATTCTAACTATGCTGAATAAAACCTCCAATTTAATACAAAAATAATGGTTTTCTTTTTACTAGATCTTATATTTCTTAAATACGAAAAGTACCACTGTGATGTTGCAATTATCTGTGTATGTATATATATACGAATATTAGGTACATGTGAACATTATATCAAATAAACCAAATAACAACAATTGTAACAGCTGATGCATTATGCTATTATGTACAATAGAATTATACATATATGTATGTATGTAGTATGTATAATGCAATATATGTAAATATCAGCATATGTACTTACATAGATATGTATGTATATCTTGCATGTATAGTAATGTGTAAATGGGCTTGTTTTACTAAGGACATTTGTGTAGGTCGATGTGTATGTTCGCGTGTGCATGTATGTTGGACAATCTAATTTGCTATAATGCCGTTAGCGGAAATTCATGTAACTAATGTCACCATGCACAGAAACACACACATATATGTACGTATCTATATAATACATGTACAATCGATACAATAGAATTCCAGTGCAACACACACAAACTATGGCATACATATATTGTCAGATGCCAAATAGCGATATGAGTATTTTTATACAAATATGTACACATAAAAGCTTTCATTGTATGCATGTGTGAATGATTATGGGCGAGGGTGGAAATGCCGCTTACTATCTACAGCCATACATGCATATAGTGTGTTAATACATATGAACACACATAGTGCACATTCTATGTATGCCTGAAGGTCGCTTAAAACAAGTTTTTCTTTTACATTGGCCTGTACAATTCATTTTTTTCTTTCATACAACTAATGATGCTGCTGCTGCTGCTGCTGCTGCTACTAATGTAATTTACGAGTAGAGAGTTAGTTTTTGGTAATACCACATACTCATACCAAAATACATACATACATAGGCTAAGATCGTACAACATAACTATGAAAAAATGGCAGTAATATGTTGGCAATTCGATTAAAATTCGATTTTCTCTCAAATTTAGTTCACTGGTTGACTACTTTGCTAAAAACTTTGTAGCTATTTGAAGAGTTAAAACGAAAGAGAAAAAAAAAACCAATGAAGAGTAGGAGGATGAAAAAGAATAATAAAATTGCAACCGAAAATGAAATTTAAAAATCATTAAAGACAAAAAAATATGTATATATATATATATATCAAATCGAAGCAAAGAAAAGAAATAAAATCAAAACCGATAAATAGAAGAGAATAAGGTCAGTAGCAGCTAGTTTGCTAGATATGTACGTGTATAGAGAGATATACATACAAATACGATGAATGTAATGGAAGAAGGCACAAAAGCAATCAACACAAACATACACACACCAACGCACACACACAAAGTCCAGTTAACAGTGGGTCAAAATTACAAAAAATATATTCAACTTTATTATTGAAGAGCACGAACGAGTGCATTGAACAATTTTGACAGCGTGTAAATAATTCATCCAAACAATCGACCGACCCATCAACAACCAACTAATCAACTAACGAACTCTACCAATCGGTCGATTGATTTTACTTGATAAATAGAATCAAAACAATAATGCTGCTGATGATTCATCATAATACAATACACAATAGTGAATGAACAATTGATCTTTATTATCGTACAATATAAATATATTCATACATCATATATTGTATTTTTCAAAGAATCATCACAATATTTATGATAATACATATTTTCATAATTAGATATATAGGGAGAGGGGATTAGTATTACGGTATTATTTGCTAGACCAAGTGAAACTTCAAGTGAAATTAATTAAAATAGGTAAAAAATAACACTGCCGCATGAAAAAATGGGTAAGTCCAGTAAGTCGATCAAGTCGCATTTCGTCCTTAACCTCAAAACTAAGGGGAGAAAGCTGATACATTTATTAAAATTCTCAAAATCTCCAGATGAAGTGTAAAATCGTAGACTGACACTTATTAAAATTTTTCCTCCTCAACAAATTTTTCTAAAAAGACTAATCCCCAATTGCTACCCATGACAGGGGCTCCCCTACAAAATTGACATTTTTTATAAATGCATAGCAATGCCAAAATATTCTAGCCGCTAGCTTAAACAAAGCTCTGTATATACCAATATAATTTGCAATGGGAATATCTCTGACATTGCTTAAAGCGAGAGTAAGATAGAGAGTATGTAGTTGTAAATCATTTATTACTTCTAGAAAGTAAGAATTTGAAGAAAATCACATTTTCTACTAATGTCTTCCAAATACAAAAAGCCAAACAAGTATCGACAAAGTTGCAAGAAGCGACCTCAAATTATATTTGTTGTTACATTGTTGACTTGTGCTCTCAATGATGATTGCAATAGTGGATGGATTAAGAACTTGCAGAAGAACATTCATTGAGAGTAGACAATCACATCATACACATGCATATGTATATGTACATTAAGGTGGGTTTATTTGTATGGAGAAAATTTTGGCTACCTGGCTCAGAGAAAAAAAATGTTTGAAAATTTACAAGAATTTTTTCCTACGAAAGCAAAAATAATATTCTTATTTGGACCCGCCTACTTAATATTAGTTATCTACAAAACCGTCAATTTTGTAGGCGAGCCCCCGAGGATGTGTCCATATTGTATTGATATGTTTGAGGGAAATATCGAGGTGAAAAAATAAATGGAGGTTGGTCATACAATTCATTGATCTAAGAGCGATTACTACGGTCAACTTTCAGTTGTTTTTACACTTATTTTGTATGTCAGTCCCCTTAAAAGATGAAGATAGTTGGCAATTCAGGTCATATAGTATATGCCTCCAGGGACGGTTCGTGGTAATTTATGGAGTTATTTCAAAATACATAAAAATCAACAAATAAACCGAGAAATATCCCCTAGAGTGACGCCCAGTAGGTTTTCCTCTTCAACATTTCCTTTGAGAATACTTAAGCTCTATTTCCATCCCACAAGGACACTTCTATACAATATAAATGAAAAAACATTTGCAAATCGACAAATAACGCCATAGGTGCCAAAAAATCGTCCTTAAAGGGGTAAACTCTATATGACCTGAACATTCACTAAACATATTTACCACATATTCCCGCTCCTTAAGGGGGCTTTCCTAGAAAATGAACCCAAAAACATTTGAAAATTTGTACAGAAATTGCTCCTAGAGCGGTGAAAATTATGATCGATCCCCATTAATTATTCATCCTCAATAAATTCTCAATAAACATTCTGGGCTCCCATATCTCGACTTTCTAAGCGAGCGCCTATACAAACTTCATACTTTTATGGTGACTATTAAAATTTTAAAAATTAGGAGAGTTCAAATGAGGAATTTCTTAATACTTCCGTGAGAGGAAACATTTAAAACATTGACCCACCTTAATGCACATACAATTAAATAGAGATGAAAGTGAACGACCTACATACAATTGCAATGCCAAAGAAATTCTTATGAGAATTGAAAACTAGAGCACTAAACTCGTTTTCAAGTCAGCTAAATAGAATCGATGAGCTTCTTACTAGTACCAATACGATATGTAATATAAAAGAACATTAGATACAATGATGGTGGGCATTGACAAAAGATAAACTTTTATCAATGCGAATTATAAAAATACAAAAAAAAAAAAAATAAAAATTACATAATGAAAAGACAAAATCTGTAAAAATCCCCTATTCGTCCATACATCCATACATACAGGCAGATACGTATCATCTGATTATGATTACTTTCATAATCATGTTGTTGCCAGTTTGGTTGCTAATGAATACGATTTGATGTCTTTTGAATTTTTAATTATCTCAAAAGACTACTTTGAAGTTTTTAATTAAAGGACTGGCAGCATAAAGGTGATGTGATGATGATCCCACTATGCTACTACTCGTACTAATGATGATGATGATGATGATGATGATGATGATGATGATCATGACTACTACAACTCTATTATGCCTAATTAAACCATTCACAACTTGTGCAACTTTGTAAAGTTGATTAAGAATACGGTTTTCCCTGTCGCTTTTGATTTTGTCTCTATCATTTCCACTCACATTGCCCTTTATATAGAATATTATAGAATTGTTCCTTTTTTTGATACAAATTAACACAGCCGTAACAGTGTGATGATGCAAACATTCGCAACAAAAAAAAAAAAGAAGCCTTCAACTTTGTGATTGTTACTGCTTGTATACATACTATGCCGTATTGCTAAATGGATAAGTTAAAGGCAGCTCGTTTGAAACGGCCCGATGACTAAGATGAAAGAATATGTGACATGAAAAAGAAATCAAATCAAATTCTCTAGCATATCCATCACAGAAAGGATATGAATAGTATAGAATAGGAAAAAAAACAACAACAACAAACAAGAAGCCAAGTAAAACACGACGGTCAAAACTTTTTGAAAACTGTTGACAATGATGACAATAATGATATTAATCGCAATATGATGAGATTGTATTCAAGATGATGAATATCACAATGATGATGATGATGATGATGATGATGATGATGATGATGATGATGATGATGATGATGATGATGATGATGCGGTGTTGAAAATAAATTCAACTCTATGGCCATGTGTCAATAGAAGATAGAGCTAGAATAAGAAGAAAAAGTTTTTCCACAAAAAAACAACAACAACAACAACAAAAACAGTGTATAGTTAAGCAGCTTAATGTGCACGACCGTCATCATTGCCGCATTGCCAAATCGCGTTTGAAGTTGTTACAGCACTAAGGCAAAAAGCGAAAAACTTCTTCGATTCCTCAGATGCGCAAATGACACCAACAACCCTAACACACCAGCACTATCGCCATAACCATCACAGTCACCATCATCAGCAATGGGATCAAACAGTTTTCACTTGTTTGCATTTTTAATTATTCTGACGCGTTTCTTCATTGTTGCGAGTATGCGAATAATATTCACGTTACACACAATGCGCTTAGAAGCAGCAGCAGCAGCAGCAGAAGTAGAAGAAGAAGAATAAAAAATAAATAAAATCAAGTAAAACCAACAACCAACGTACAAGTTGCTGCAAACTTGTGGCTGGCTGACTTGCTAACATTGTCTTTTACGATGACGATGACAACGACAACGTGAAAACAATGAAGAAGAAGAAGGACCTTATAACTTTGAAACGAAGGCAGAGAGCTGTCAATTTTATATGCAATACTTTTACTTAGTTACATAATTCTCATTATGCATTTAGTTTGGTTCAATGATTATAGGAAACAAGCATTTTCACACAATATTTTGGACAAAATGTTGATAAGAATATGCATAAATTATTCAAATGAAAACGACTGCATATGGAAAAAATTCCTTCGCTTGGTTCTTCAACCGCAGACGAACTTTTCTTTAAGCCGTATTGAATTTGTGCAAAATTAAAATGAACTTTAGCTTTAGCACTTCATTATCGTTAAGTTGTTGTGATAAAAATTATTGCAGATAATAGACTATTTTAGGAGATTATATATAGAAGTAGGTGTCGTAGCTTCTGAGTAGGTGGTAATAGATAAACCTGAAGAAATTTTTCTTTCGAACATTTCCCACCGGTCGTCAAGCGATTGGCAATTCTGCTGGCAGTAACAAAAACTTCCAAAAGAGCTCTGCGACAATGCTCAGAAAAAGTGATATCACAAGAATTCTGCCGTTCGAAATCGACTAATCGACACACACAACAGTACCAAAACAGAAGCTCGGTCAAAATGCTTTTCGAAGCTTCCAATAAGTGCCAAACAGATAATATATTGTGGAGAATAGGAATGATGACTAATGCAATGTGGAGAATATCGCACTTATTGATAAAGGCGTCGAAATAGAGACTAATAAGTCGATTTGGCATCATGCATTCTACAGGGTGATTTTGTAGCAACATTGTTTTTGGCAGCTCAGCTGTTTTCGTGTAACATGTTACTGTCAAAGATGTTCAGTTTGGTCTATAATTTAACCATGAATCGATTTACAAACGAACAACGCTTGCAGATTATTGAATTTTATTATCAAAATTCATACTCGGTTAAGAAAGTGCATCGTGACTTCTTCCATTTTATGGTCAGTTTGGGTGACCTTCTGAGGTGGCTATTCGGTGGCTATTCAAAATCTTGTAACTAGATTTCGCACCAAATTTACATTATTGGACATTAAACCACCAACACGCATGCGTAGAGTGCAGACAGAGGAAAATATCGCAGCTGTATCCGACAGTGTTGTTGATGACCGTGAATTATCGATTCGGTGCCGTTGAATTGAATTGAATTCAACAATTGAACCTCTGTTACTTCACTATGTGGAAAATTGTGCGGAAGAATTTGGATGTAAAACCTTTTAAAATACAGCTGGTGCAAGAATTGAAGCCAAACGTTGGATAAAGATCCACTTTTTTATCGGAAAATTGTGTTCAGCGACGAAGCTAATTTCTGGTTGAATGGAACAATCAAAACAATCAAAATTGCCGTATTTGGTGTGAAGAGTAGTCAGAAGCATTGCAAGAACTGCGAATGCATCCAGAAAAATGCACTGTCTGGTGTGGATTATGGGCCGGTGGCATCATTGGACCGTACTTTTTCAAAGACGTCGAAGGCAGGAACGTTACTGTGAATGGCGAGCGCTACCGTGCGATGATTACAAACTATTTTTTGCCCAAAATGGAAGAGCTGGACTTAGCTGACATGTGGTTTCAACAAGACGGTGCCACATGCCATGAACAATTGAGAGGCAAGTTCGGTGAACGCTTTATTTCACGTTTGGTGCCGGTCAATTGGCCGCTTAGATTGTGCGTTTAAATGCCTTTAGACTATTTTTTGTGTGGCTATGTTAAATCTGATGTCTATAGCTGCAAGCCCGCAACGGTTAACGCATATTGAAGAATTTATTCGTAAGACACCGGCCGATTTGAGACGCAGCCGCGGTCGACATTTATATGAAATCATCTTTAAACATTGAATTATATAGATCGTTCTATCGACTAAAATAAAGATTTCATATATTTCTCTAAATTTTACATTTTTTTAAATAAATCCGAAGGCTTTTAAAAAATCACCCTGTATGAGGTGATTAAGACGTCTCAAACATGTATAGTTTTCCAAAGAATAGTCGCTCTCAAAATGTGTGAACTCATTTGCAGATTCTGACATTGTTAATCGCATTAAAATAGAATGGCTGTGCTACCTCCGTCATTTCGATTAAATTGACAGAATCGGTTTTATTGCACTTCAAGACATCAACAAAATGTATAAAATGTTCAAATTAAAAGTAAAAGTAATAGAAATTCAAAACTTAACATCATTTATTGTATATTTCCACCAAGTTGGCAGATACAATGGAAGACAAAATTATCATTCAATATCATAATTTTAAATACACAGCTAACCAACGGATCAGTGTAAGTGTTTTTCGGCTATTTGTGTAAGTTCTTTGAGGTTAGCAAGAAAGAAAACTGAGGTTGATGGCGGAAATCTGGCCATAGGTTCGGATTCAACGACCCATGTGACTCAAATCTTAATGAACAATGAAGAATATTAAGTTATTTTTCTCGTTAAGAAACTTATATTTTGATTTCGGTGCAACCTGATTTTCAACCATAATATTTTATCTATCTACGCCTAGAAATTCGAATAACCATATAAAGCCCGAGAATAATGGATATCACAGAATAAGACGGCAGTTTAACATATAAATTTTTATGTTCACTTAATATAAAAACAGATTCATTTATTTATTGCCCAAAATAACGTTCAAGAGAAAAAAAAATAAAACAAAAAACCACAAACTAACAACGTATTAATGCTGAAAATGCAAAATTTGCCATTAGTGTTGGTCCGGCTGGCCTCGCTACGTATAATTTTTGTTTGTTGCTTGGTTAAAACACGTTGACTTTGACTTTGACTATGTAGTATGTATATATTGTACTTATGTATACTTATTTTTTATGATGATTGTTGTTGTTGCTGTTTTTGTTGTGGTACCACCAAATGGGCAAAGTTGTCGAAGTCAACATTAATAGCATCAGTTATAGCAATACGAGAACAGTAACAGCAGTCAGCAGTAAGAAATATAGTAGATAGAATAGCAACAGCATATTGTTCTAACAATATGTACAAGATATACCTACGTACATACATTTGCAATAAGTGCTTATGTACATATATATATATTTACCTAGAAGTAGTACAAGTACTATGGTATTTTATACTATTATAATATGACTACGTACGTCAACGGTACGATGGTAAGCCGCTAAATGAAATTAGAGGCTCTTTTAATGATGGTTTTCTGAGAGTACGACAAAATACAAACGGTGTGTTTGTCGAACAAAGTTTTTGCTATTTTACGATTAAATGTTTTATTAGAGAAACTCTTTTGTTGTTGTTTATATTTCGCAAAACTTTTTAACGTACAAAATATATGCAAATAAACTTATATACGAGGGCTATATGATATATACCTAGCCACGACGTTTTATATACGATTTATAGTGCGATTAGTCAACACGTATCGGTATGTAATGGATCAGTTGTTCCGATCTATTTCATACAATAGCCATAAGAGCGATTAGTCAAAACGGATTGGTAGGTAACGTAACGTTGGAATATGTAGAAATTCGATTTTCAACGAAGCATATGAGAGTCATTCCCTTTTCTCTCTATCATTTCTATAATTTACTAAAACTAGCCATCCCATTCCAACCTATATAGCATATGGACTCAGCTATCCGTGCTGACTAATCGCACTCCGTTTTTTATATTACTTTACTTTACTTTCTGTTACCTTACGTGTTGACATGGAAAAATTGTGTATCTAACAGTAAAATGTTTGTCAATGTTAAAGAGCGATTCAAAAGAGTTCTCGTATCGATTTATATTCAGTCGACTCCAGGATTCTTAATCCATATTATTGAGTCTTATTTGCAAGATTTACTTCGCTGCGACTATTTTCTCTTTCCGAAAGTTTTGACGAAAATAAGGATTACCAGATGCTTCACAAATGACTAAACCTTTAAATATTAAAATCTCATAATTTAGGGGTTTAAATATATTTACTTACTGTTTCCTTTTATTGCACAGAAATATATCACAGAGTTTATGACAGCTGACACAGCAATTGCAAGTTTTAGTTAAGGACGATTTAAAATTAGTGAGAATAAGAAAGAAAAGATCCCGTCGAGTTCTCTTTCATTTACATTTGTTGCCTATACGTATCTTGTTCTTTGACTGCATCAGCCCTTGAGCGAAAATGCGATTTGAAAATCGGTCCACAGATACGTAGAAATCATATTTATATGACATAGGAAACCACAAGGTTTCTCTTTGCTGGGTTCCTGAACATAGCGATATTGAAGGGAACGAACTAGCAGACGAAATGGCCAGAAGGGGATTCAGTATGGACGCCAATTAGGCCGACGACTCAGTACAAATTCCGCTTTGCAAACTGTTGAGGTGTATAGAAGAAATAATTGTTAAGAAGGCGAACAGCTTGTGGACTAGCCGAGAGGATTGTGAGGTATCCACGACCTTACGGCCTAGGCTGGACATGAGAAGGACGAATGTACTTCTGTCCGCTTCAACGTTGGATTTTATAGGGGTTGCCGAAATGAAGAGGAAGAGGAATCAATAAGCCACTATCTGTGTCTCTGTCCAAGACGACAGACAAAACAACTCCAATATTTGGGGTCTCGTTCCTGCACAGGACTGGACGAACTCGCGAAAGTGAACTTAAAAGAGGTTCTTAACGTCATATGGACAACCAAATGGTTCAATAAGGATGACACATGAACACTGGTTACTCTGGGAAGGCGTACCTCCTCCGACCAATCAATGGCAATCACAATGGGCAATAGATGCCTGCAAGCGGAAGTGTGAATATATGTCCTAACCTAGAAAGCTTGTCGTAATTAATAAAAATTTTCATAGGACATCTGGTAACTCTAACAGGTATAAATTTAGAACAATCTTGTATCAAGTTAAAATTATGGCCACATTGACAAATATAAGTCTTTGCTACATTCAACAGAAAAATAATTTTACTCAAGGATTGTTAAATACCATACAACCAACATATACTCATACATATGGTACAATTGCGTAAATGATGCGCATGTTGCTGACATTATTAAATAGAATTATGCGATTGTGGCAACGTGGGGAAGGCAGGCGCATACAGAATGAGAGGCAGTCGAATGTCGATGTTGATGGCGACAACAACGACGACATAGTTAATGCAATTTAATCAGAACTTTGGTAATCAGTAAATACACTTATGTACGTACACATGTACTTAAACAGTAAACTTTTGTAATGGCAACCACCAAAAAAAAAAAAAAAAAAAAAACAAGAGGATAGCATCCTCTTCGATGACTATTCATCCTATTAGTGTCATGTCAGTATGAATGTATTTAATTCGTATATTTTAATTAAAATACTCATTCATTTAGCACACAATTTTTATATACATACATACTAATATATATTTGAGTGTGTAGGTAAGTATATAAGTATGAATATTATTGCGAGTACCACAACAAGTTTTATCGTTTTTTTTTTTTTTTGATGTTACATACAAAATATTGTCCTTTGTGCAAATGGCATACTTACTTACTGCGGTTGCTTCTGTGAAATGAGCCTTAAAATGAGTTGAAGTACTCAAGAGCTCAATGTTAATATTGTAAATTATTGTTGTTGTTCAACTTGTAATTATAGAATTTAGAAAAAATTATATTACATGTCATTGCTCGTAACATCAATTGCAACATAAATTTTTATTAATCTATATACAGAGTCTTATACATACATTAGACTGGCTGAATCAAATTAATAACATTCAAAAAAAAAAAATCATTAAAAAACGTGAATTTTTGAAATAACCAAAAAAAAAATGAAACTTAAGGGTAAGTCTAATAGATTCATTGCGCACGGATCACAGAATAGGTTTCCGTACAAATTTTAACGATGAATGCAAAAAAAAAAAAATAAGGCATATATTTATTTTTTGTGTAACTACGTAATATTTGCGACTTGAAGAAGAGTGTAATTATTTAGTATAACGTCGTTAGTCGAGAGAATTTTATGGAATTTATTCTTCCTTTTACATCCTTTCAAACACCATCATTGTAAATTTCTATAGCGGTTGCAACCACTATTATAAGTAGGTATAATTACTAGTAGAGGCAGAAGAGAAGCAATATGTAGCAGTATAGAAGCAGCAACAGAACACAATTTAGGTCACAAATCAAATCAAGTATTTTATTGGGCAATAAATAGTGTCTTAATTGCTGGTGTTATAAAGCTTTCATGCAACATAATGGTTGTTTTGTGTGCACCAACATCAACACAAAAAATCAAATCAACCGAGAGGTTAAGTGAACTCTGAATATTAGTTAAAAGTTAAATCAAATATTCTGGTTTTTAATATTTTTTAATTTGAACAATTTGAAAAGGAAAATCGATTATGTGAGTCAAAATATTTGTGAGATCTCCTTTTCGAAGTTTTCAAGTCAAACATGTCGATGAAAAAATGAATGACTCTAGGGCGGCTGTTATATTGACGGTCTCGGTAACAATCACGTCATGCGTTATTTTTGTTTTCAATGTAAAAATGAAAAATTGAGAGCGAGAGCAAGAGATCAGGGCAAGAGTTGCGTTGAACATTTTTTGACAATTTAATCCTTCTAGGAGCAACTTTTAGTGAAAAATTTATTGAAAATGCGTGTTACTTAATTTTTATTTTTTACTCATCTCATTTTATATATTTTATTGTCTTTTCTAAATTAGATTTTAGGAAGATGTAAGCCAAAATATTTGTGAGATCTCCTTTCCGATGTTTTCAAGTCAAACATGTCGATGAAAAAATGAATGATTATGGGGCGGCTGTTATATTGACGGTCCCGGTAACAATCACGTCACGCGTTATTTTTGTTTTCAATGTGAAAATGAACAATTGAGAGAGAGAGAGAGAGAGCAAGAGCGTAAGAAGTGACCGAAAAGATTACAGGAGATCACCGACTGTCGACACCAAATCACGAGATCACGGCAAGGGTTGCGTTGAACATTTTTTGACAAATTAATCCTTCCAGGAGCAACATTTGATACTTTTAGTGAAAAATGTAAAAGGGAAAGAGCGTAAGAACTAACCGAAAAGATCACAGGAGATTTGGCTGTCGACACCAAATCACGAGAACACGGCATGGGTTGCGTTGAATATTTTTTGACCATTTAACCCTTCTACGAGCAGCATTTGATACTTTTTTTTTACTCATTTCATTTTATATATTTTATTGTCTTTTCTAAATTAGATTTTAGTCTTTACTTTTTCTATTTTATGTATATTTATGACGAGATAAACAAATACAAGTTGTTAAAACAATTAAAGGGAAATAGATTTGACTCGAAGTGGTTAGATTTTTGATAATTTCAAACAAAAGCAATTTATCCCCAAAATACCAATTTATTTGCCTATTCATAACATAGTTCAAGAATTTTCAAACACATCACTATCTTTCAAATCCACAAATGACGTAAAGAATTGTCAAATGAAAAAAAGTACTAAAAAGACTACTAAAAGGTGGAAAAATTTGTCTTTGTGATTGGAGAGCGAAAACTCGTAAACATAACATACTTTACTTGAACAGCAATCGATCGTGATTGGCAATCATATGATTTTCAACATAACAGCCGGCTAGATGTCCTCATGCACATGAGACCTATGCCCTAATCATAAAACTTCGGAACGGAAAACATTAAATCAATTGAAATTTATTCAATTGAAACTACATGCCTTTAAAAAAACATCCTTTAAATCGACCCCAAAAAGCTAATAAACATCATCACCATCATCGTCATACCCAAAATGCAGCAACACATTCGAAAATTATAATCTCTTGCGAGTCATGTTCACATTTATGTGTATCATTATGTTGCGTTGTGACGATAACTAATTTCCATTAGTTATACTTAAGTACTTTCGTCTGATTAGCTATACATAAGTATACGCAAGTCTATGTATTATATAATTTAACCAATAAGTAATAAATATAAACAACCATAATAATATACATTTGTGAAATCTCAGTTTCATTTTAGGCAATTAAAACATCAGAAATTTCAATCATTGCTGAAAATTGTTGCAATTAATTTCATATCAAGACACACACACGTACACAAATGTATATACGTACCAATGTAGAAATGTAATCTTGGAAAATCTAAAGTTTCAATTTCAAAACACAACATTATCAAGATTGCAGGATTGCCTTCAGCTGGCTAGCTGGCTGGATGGCTGGCTGGCTAGTGGATGTCTTGTAAATTCTTGTCCGCCATCACCACCATCATGGTCGTCCTTTAAATTGTTTTTGTTTTTTTTTTTTGCTCCTTTCTTGTTATTACACATTCATTTCCACACAAACTTTTTTAGTCATGATGCACAAAATTTAATGCACTTCTTTAGCAATTTCTTACTTGCTGCTGCTGCTGCTACTATTTCCATTTTCTACATATGTTTGTCTTCGTATGTACTTATGTCCGTACGCTTCTGTTTTCAAGTATTCATAGTTACACTAAAATTTCTAAACTTGAAGTACTAGTACATAAATTCTCAATTAGTTTACCACCGAGTTATTCTTCTTATTGTGCTGTGCTGTAGTAGTATTAGTAGTAGTAGTAGTAGTAGTAGTAGTAGTAGTAGTAGTAGTAAGTATTACAGCCAAAATAGAATTGGTAACATAATCGGCTACATAGCAAGCTAAAGTATAAGTAAACCACACAACTGCATAAGAAGAATGTATGAAACTACGTACTATTCGATGATACTGATGATCGAGCACATGGAGAGAGAGATGAAAGCACAAACATGAAAGTAACCAAACAAGTTACATGCGAACGAATTTTTAAGAGTTTCACACACACACACACTCACAATACTGCTTACTCCCACCCGTTAACTAAATGTACATGATACGTAAATGCGAAAACATATTGCCGTCTTATGGCATGGCTGGCTTATAAGTAGGGTTATATCGATACACAACCAATTTTTCGTATCTTCTATGTACTTCCACGTGCCACATTGGAGAAAAATATTAATATCTAAGGAATTGGCTTACATAGTTTTCTTCAAAATTCGTATGTAAAAATTATTTCTTATTTTTTTTTTTAAATTATTTGTACCAAATGTACATTAGGCTCGCTTGAAGTGAGATAAACATTATACATATTTGGCTTGCAATATCTTAGTTTCAACACCACAGAAAAATAATTGACTTTTTTCAGGCCTGGTAAACTGATAAGGGATATTACGGTAGCCACTCCATTTAATCCATCGATAATATCAGGTCAGTCCATAAATTCCGTGCATTATTTTTTCGCATAGTTTCGCAGCAGCCGTTGTTTGCGTACAAAAAATTATTCATGGGAGATAAAGGAACTATTTTTATTTTCTCTGATATATTGTGCATTCAACAAGTGATTTTAATTGCGTATAGAAGTATAAGAGGCATATTTTGTATTTTTTTTTTTATAAAAGTGGAAAAAATGCAACTCATAGGGAGAATACCGTGAGTATAAGGACTACGCAAAAGTGGTTTTCCAAATTCCAAAGTGGTGATTATGACGTTAAGGATGCCCCACGCTCTGGTCGTCCTCAGGTCTTTAACTCTGACACCTTGGTAGAACTCGTGGAAGCTGAGCGAGTCAGTTTGACAATCGATATGATGGATGGAAGGTTAAATCCATCACATGGAAAAGTTTACAGGCACCTGGTTCAATTGAAAAAGGTTCCAAAATGCTGGGAAAAATGGGTTCCGCATAAACTTTCCATCGCAAATGAATGTGTGAGTGAATGTGTGTTCTCAGCTTAAAAATGAGAGGTTTTTTTAAAACGTATTGTTACTGGGGACGAAAAATAGGTCCTTTAAAATAATTATGTTCGCAAACGCCAGTGGTTAGATAAAGATTAAACATCAAAACCAACCCCCAGAGATGGCCTCCTTTTGGTGGGATATGACCGGTATCATTTATTTTGATCTGCTGGAACCAAACCAGACGACCACAGCTGATTATTATTGCCATCCAAACTATCCAAACTGAATGAAGCACTTGAAAAAATCGTCCGTCTTTAGTCAATAGATGCAAAGTTTTGTTTCACCACGACAACGCAAGACCACATACCGCAAGACAGACCTTAGGCAAGGTGAACGAGCTCGGATGGGAGCTAATGCCGCATCCACCATACTCTCTGGATATTACACCTTGATCATCTTTTCCGCGGACTTCAGTCCCATTTTAGTAATAAGAACTACACCTCAAAAGAAGCTATAAAAAGAGATATAGACGCATATTTTGGCTTCAAGGACAAACAGCTTTTTGAGCAGAGAATTCAAAATTTGCCTAAATTGTAAATAATGTAGGAAAATATATTATTGATAAATAAATACTGAAAACTTCTTTTTGTATTTATTTTAAAACCACCTAAGAAAAACGCACGAACTTATGGACTGACCTGATAGATAGTTCATTGTATGCCAATTTTATAATATTAAGATAAGTTAACCCAACTATTTTTTTCTTGAGCACTCTTGGTTTACGGGATCAAATAGTGTCATCATAATCGGTTTTAAGAGTATATTTTTGCAACAATTGCCAATTAATATCACTTACATTTCCAATAGGCAAAAACAAATGTAGCAACTTATCAAAAGAATACCAAATTACATAAGAAAGTATCCACTCTATACTATTCGTACATAGTCTCTAGCATGCTGATGAACATAACTTGAAGAAATTTCTTAGACTGCATATGAATAGTGGTGGTATTCGATATGAATTTCTATGTTAGTACTCAGATTCTTTGGATAATATGACCGTATATAATTACAAATATGTATATGTAGTAAGTGTGTGCGTATATATGTATGTTTGATAGGTAAAAAAAAAAACACAAAACGCTGTAAGTAAGTTGCATGGAACATGACAACAAAATACAATTCAAATACCATAACTGGCTGCTGTGGCTGCTACAGGGCTGCAACTCATGGGCTGCCTGTCAGTAAAAGCATACTACAAACGATCATACGAGTACATACAACAAGAACAAGGACATTAACGCTTAGAGCCACAATCTTCTACTGGCCAACGCAGTACTTACTTATGTTCATACATATGTACATATTTACCACTTGGTGGTACCATAAAGAAGCATAAGAATAGAGTAAAGTAGAGAAAAAGCAGTAAGAAAAATAAACAACAACAACAAATACATACAATTTTCGTTGCTAAAAACAAAATAGAGTAGAAAAAAAGTAATGCATAAAACTAAAAAGCAGCAAAGAAACGAACCTATGTATATGTATGTACATTAGATGTGTCCAAAAGAAAAGAAAATGTTTGAAAAGAAATAAAAATTGTGAAGAAAGACGTTATTTATATTCAAGACACTTGTATATTTTGAAATTATTTTCTAGAAAAAATTATTAAAATGGAATTTTATATTATTTTCTTTTTCAATATTTTTTTGTTTTGTTTTTTTCAAATCGTATTTCTTGCAAAATGCTTCCAGAAAAGCATTATTTGAAAAGATTTGCATAGTTCTACAGTTTTTAATTATTCTCCGAGAAAATTATTGTATTAAAAATGATTTTTCTAATATTTGAAAACATATGTATTTCCCCAATAAAAATTTTTCATGCATTTTTAAGTATTTTTTGTTTTATTTTCAAATTTTATTTTTTGCAAAGAGCTTTCAGAAAAACGTCCATTGTAAGAAGAATGCATTTTCGAAAAATGTTGAGCAACTCTAATAAACATACATACATACAGCCATTGTCTGCTTCATTTGCTTCAATCGACTAGATCAAGACAACAAACGAATAACAACAACAACAACAACAACAACATTAGAAACTCAGAATATTGAACAACAAAGACAAAGACAAGAACAAGATGAAGAAGAAAAAGCAAAATCCAAGAATTCTTGTGTGTGTTTAGTTGAAAAACAACAAGAAACTAGCTTAAGACTATACCAGTACATGTATGTGATTTTACTACTCGCATACATATACACTGATGTTTTGCGTGCTTTTTGTTGTTTTGTTGCTCTTATTTTACATACTTACTATTGCAACTGAAAGTTAAGAACAAACAAAAAAAAAAAGTGGATTTTGTTGCTGTTGTTAAACAACTTTAGACAAAACTTGGCATGGTATAGCATCATGATGATGGCATGACATCGATAACGACAATGATGACAATCACAGCAGCAGTGGATACAAGTACTATGCGAGTATGTATGTATCTACTAAGCTTAGATGTTATTTTGTTCATGATTTTTTATATACCATACATACATTTGTTGTTATTGCAAATATTAGTAAGTAAATAGTAATGCTGCTGCTGCTGCTGCTGCTGCTACTAACGCTTTTGCAGATAAGTTGATTGACTGGTCAAGTTATAACTTGTTTTATACATACAAGCGATTATGTGGCACGTGAAGCGTCTAGATACAAACCAAGATATTATTTATCTTCCTTCCTGTTTTTCCATAAGGATACAATAGCAGTCAGTATGTTTGTTATGATCAAACTAGATACAAGTAATAATTATACATTGGCTAAAAATGTATAAAGTTACTTGTATGAATACTTTTTTGGTAGGTACCCATTGCATACATTTTATTGGTCTTGAACTAACTACTGGCTTTCGCACACTGGTGACATAATGATTATATTTAAACAACAGTTATAAGTTATGCATATAGTATAGACCCATGTGTAATATAAAATCGAAAAAAAAAACAAGAAACAAAGTCAGAAGCAGAGAAAGAGTGAATACAATCCATTCGAGAGTAAGTTGACCAAACCAAACTATCAAACTAAAATTGCAATGAAAAAGTTGCACAGATTATGAAATTTGTTGAAAGCAACACGGGTGTGTCAATTACATTTATATATGTACATATCGTACGTTATTATTAATAACTACAAATTGTGTATAATTGAAACTTTTAATTATGACAGATTAAGTAAGTTTTGTGAGCTGTCAAGAGTACGATATTCATTTAAATATAGTGGGTACGTATACATAAATATGGGAATATGGGAATTAATTAGCAGGACCGAAGAGTTGTCTTTAATTCTTTATCGCGATCAGTCAAAAATGACAATACAATCACATTCTTAAAGATAGTTATATCTTTTGTTTGATACCACCCATGGGCCAGAACAAAAAAATTATAAAAAAACACAATATTTGGCTAATTTTCAACTCCAAATGCCATTACATAATTGTGGTAGCACTGAAAAAATGAAACTAAAATTATAATAATAGATAATGTTAGCTTGAAAGCGAAAATGAATCGACTTTAAAATTTAGGTTAAACGTTAACCACAAATTTTCGGATTCTTTAGTGGTGCGCAGGTCCCGACAATGTCAAGGTCCGAACTGTCAGTACAAATCACACCCTGCAAGAGTTGGATTACCTATACTGCTAAAAGTCTTCACAGTCTCACAGCTGTCAACGTCGAAACTGAACACTGCGGATCTAGAAGTAATGGTCTGTAGAAACTCCTCCCTAATTCAGCGTATTATACGCTTCCGTACCATTTCTATTGATCCAGACTTTTGAGCTAAAGAAAAAACTGCCTGCTCAACGCTGGATCACGTCATGCGTTATTTATAGCCTTGACATATTATGGTCGATCATAAAAAAATAAATAAATAAATGAATAAATATGTGGCACTTATAAGCCCCAAAGGGCACTTTACCCGAGCTTCTCTTTCATTACTGTTGTGCGTGTTAAATTTTGAACAGTATTAGAAGGGACCGACTTATTTTAACCGGTTCCGAATGGCAGAACTCTTGCGACATCACTTTTTTTTAGCTTTATCACAGAGTTCTTTTAGAAGCTTTTCCATGGCAAATAAAGGGTGTTTTTTTTCGAGGTATAGAACTTCAAGTTGGCATTACTGTTCAAGATGGCGACCGATTTAACAGCTGTCAAGTGATTTATTCTCAGTTTGGTTTGGCAATTCATCATGAATAGACTCACGCCTGAACAACGCTTGCAAATAGTGCAATTTTATTTCGAAAATAATTGTCGTTGTTCCCGATTTTCATAAGCGAATTTTGTTTAGCGATGAAGCGCACTTCTGGTTGAATGGCTACGTCAACAAACAAAACTGCCGCATTTGGAGTGAAGCTAATCCTCAAGTGTATGTCGAAACACCGTTACATACAGAAAAACTGACTGTTTGGCGCGCTTTATGGGCTGATGGAATCATTGGTCCGTACTTCTTCAGAAACGATGATGGCCAGAACGTTACAGTCAATGGTGATCGGTATAGAGCCAAGATTACTAACTTTTTCATTCCTGAATTGAACAACCATGATGTCCAGGAGCTGTGGTTCCAACAAGACGGCGCAACATGTCACACAGCTCGTGCCACAATCGATTTATTGAAAGACACGTTTGGTGACCGCCTAATTTCACGTTTTGGACCTGTGAATTGGCCTCCAAGATCTTGTGATTTAACACCGCTAGACTACTTTCTGTGGGGCTATGTAAAGTCATTGGTCTATGCGGATAAGCCACAAACGCTTGACCATTTGGAAGACAACATTCGCCGTGTTATTGCCGATATACGGCCACAAATGTTGGAAAAAGTCATCGAAAATTGGACGTCCAGATTGGACTACATCCGAGCCAGCCGTGGCAGTCATATGCCAGAAATCATATTTAAAATGTAATGCCACAAGATTATCTTTCGAATAAATAAAATTCATGTCAATCGAATAATCCATCGTTGTTTTATTGCAATTTAAAGTTCTATACCTCGAAAAAAAACACCCGGTAGAAGTGCAAATTGCAGGTGAGTACCGTTCGAAAGAAAAATCTATTCGATATTAAATTCGTTATGTTTCAGTTTGGGATTGAACCCACGACCAACAGAACAGAAGGCCACTGAGCTACGGCACCCACTATGGTCGACTATATACATTAGAATTTTCGGCTTTCTCGACGAAAACATCTGGTGGTCCATCTTTGTGTCTATCTTTGGCACAACCCATTTCAAGTGATGGCAAGCCAAAGACCACAACACCCGCCGGGAGATCTTTGCCAAATCTTAGTAAAGCTTGACGCGGTACCAAAAAACTCCAGTGGTTGATGAACCGAATACTTCCTAAAAGCTGATACCCGGAACAACGCACCTTTGAAACGGTCATATCGGATGCCGCGATTGGACAAGGAAAAGTTTCGTCGATACGCCGAAGCGACAGAGGCCTTCTGATGAAACTGGAAGAAATCATAAGATGACCAGGTTACATAATCTTTTTGTTAGGATATCCTTAAACGAGCTTCTGAGCGATCACCTCATCGTTTCGGAAATCCGACGACTGATTCAGATTCAGCAAACGAAAATCCATTGCTTTGACTACTTGGTCAACCGGACATCATATTTTTTTATTTTGGCGTTGTATTATTGATTAGAACCACCATTCGAGTCAATTTAGCCATGTCTGTATTTCCGTCTTTCGGTCCATTAGAACGATAACTTCCATAATTAAGCATACAAAAATATTTTTTTATACCCTGCACAAGTGCAGGTAAAGTAAAGTAAAGTTTTTGGTGGCTTTTGAGGTTGGAAAGAAATATGAGGTCGGTGGCGCATATCTGACCCAAATCCCAAAATCCCCAAAATTCATAATACAGAATTTTATTTTATTGTAGGGTTGTGTTATTTAGATAGAAAAACGTTTCTTGGATTTGTTACATCATTTGGTACATCTCTTCCAAATGTTATGCCTATGTTCAGTCTCATTTTAGATAAATACCTACGATCTGATCGAAGCTCTACAGTGCTTATAAGTATGCATAAATGTATACAGCATTTCTATTTAAACATATATTTATATGGTATTGTTAATTTTGATGTTATTTTTACTTAATCGAAATTACCATATTTTGCTAATGATGCACAAAAAAAAAATTGCAGACATAACAACAGCAACAGCACTACACACAAAGCTCATAGAAGTAATCAAAATAGATACATACGAGTACATTTATTTATATCGTATAATCGTATACGCTCTATGAGCTTACAACAAAATGAGTTTCCTTCAACAATACTCGTACTCTTGTTGTTTTTACTACCTGTTCTGTATGTATGTAGTTAGTTGACTTACCTTTAGAATCGGTACTTGTCTTATGTGTACGTTGTTACGTTTGTTGTTGGCGCTGTGGCTCGGCTGCTTGCTGTCCGCCAGTTTTAAGATATACCTTAGCTGCTGACAACTTTCGACAGTGTTTTTTTTTTGTTATATTTCTTTTTGCTATTTGTTTCTTTTTTTTTTTTTGTTCTTTCGAAGCGACAACGACAACGACTTTGACAAAAAGGTGTTTTGGTACGGTACGGTCGTACGATGTAATGATATACCAATGCTACACAAATTCACACACACACATATACACTTGCACAGAATTGTGCTGAGACAGCACTAAATGCCGCAAAAACAGCAGCAACCAGCGGTGAGTCTATTGAGTAAGAAGCAGAAGCTAAGTATGTTTTCCGTACTCATTGAAATCAACTAAATCAGCATATTTTCGGTTGTCATTTTCGATGCGGTAGTTTTTATGGATACGAGTGTTTGTAGTAGTTATTATTAAAACAAATCAAACTACAAAAAAAAATGCAATATTTTCACTTTTATAGTATTAATTTGTAACAAATGTTTTGCATTTCTGCACGTTTTTAAACAATTTTCTGTTATTTTTGCTTATTGCAAATGCACATTAAGGCTAATATTATTATAAAGATAAATTATATACAATACGCCACCTGAATACCTACATACCTACCTACAATGAACTAAACTAAATGTTAAATATGATATGGTACAGCAAAGATAAACTCATATATGCTATTTTACAACCAAATACTGATTAGTTATTACCAAATGTGTACATGAACTAATTTGATTTTATTTATTTATTTATTTTCAATTTAATTTTCGAATGTACTACCCAACTACTTCGAACTAATCAAAAAAAAAAAAAAAAAATAGCGACTGTTGTTAACTCTTAAAGGCTAAACATTAAGCCCTGTAATTATAGTAAAGAAAAAAAAAGTAAGATGTATTTTAGTCGAAAACACATTTTATTTAGTTGGTTAATTAAAGTCATTTAAAACCAGATTTTAACTACATATTGTATACTGTAATAGAGCCAATACAGAGTTACCACATGATATGAAATAATAATACAGCTGAATACCCTATTTTTAAAATTTATCAAAATATGTGTGTTTATTTACAGAAAATTCGTACAAAATGAGAGCGTAAAATGACAGTTCGCTGTGAGAGAACTTACAAGTTTTTACTGAATATATTTTCACTTGTAAGAATTTACAAGCAAGAAAAACATATGATTGAAACACATATGACAACAACAATATATTGTTCCGTTATTATTTTGTGAACTTTGAATTCCTTTTGAATCAACCTTGTTCGATCATTGGATTCTGACAATAATAATTGCAACACTTATTTTGTACAACTATATACAGCAACAATTTATTTAATCAACTATTTACAATAACTCTTTCATGTACTTTCAACTTTTGCCTCTGATACTGTATCAATGATTGCACGATCACTTTCGGGATTCAATTTGTTTTCTTTGTCAACAACTGGCCGTATTTATACTATGTGGCAACACTCCAAAATCTTCCTTTATCGTAGTAGGCTTGTTCTGGTTATCGCCTATTTCTTTTTGTTGACATTCGTTTCGATGTTGCCAATTTTTGTGTCATTCACAATTAGTCATGAGTAACCAATCATCGATTCTCGTTACAATATTATTGAAGTGTGTATGTATTTAAAATTATAAGAAGATAACAAATTACCAATGGATTAGGTTTTAGAATATAGTTTTATTAGGTAATTGAAGTCGTTTGAACCAGTATTCAACAAAAAAAAAATATGCGTTTTTGAGGCAAGTTGCTTGGAATAGCTTCCTTTTGATATTGATCTGATATTGAAATTGATATTCACAACAGCTGTTTCTGTTAATTTCCAAGTTTTTGCAAATTGCTGTGTCGTTACTTTTTTTGAATACTTTTCTCATTCGAATTCTTTCTTACTCTCTAAAATTTCGTTGCTGGATAATTCTTACTGGGAAAGTAAGACTAATGACAACGCCATGTAGAGCAACACAAAACAGCTGACAATTACAAACAAAATTAGTTTTCGAAGTTTTCCGTTAAATTAACATTGGTGGTATTCATGCAATCGTATAAAAGCCGCGTAAACCCTAGAAAACTAACGCTCTTAAACCAGCTGTCATATATTTATATGAAAAAGATTTTACGCGCCTCGTAAAAGTTTATGCGATGATTTCTTCGTGTAAATGACCAGATAAAATTATACGGTTTGAAATACAACTCTGTTGTATACGATTTTGTTCTATAATACATTAAATCATAGGTAAATATATTTAATTTATATAAAGGATAATTACTTTCATTTTTCTCAAACAGCCCAATCAATAATTTGTATTTTTACCAATTCTTCTAAATAATTTTCGACATTTTTGTTTTGTTGTTGTTGTTAACAATAACATACTGATTGATTTACGACCTTTACACGATGACTTATTTGATGACTTATTTAATGTAATTTTATACCATTGACGACCTTTTTCTTTGAGAATTTTTTGTGCATAGCCGGCTAACATGCAGTTTTTTAATTTCATCTCTGATAAAGTGCACTTTTTCGTCCATTTCCAACTTTTTCTTACATACCTAAATGTTTATTCATATTTTTAAGCACGACATTTACCGTTGATTTTGCAATATTAAACATTTTTTGCAACGTCTTTGTGAGACAAATGTGAAAAATCTTGTTTTTGCGCATAATTAATTCCCAAACACTTTCATTGAGCTCATTTTGTATATTTTAAAAGAGATCGCAAAAAATAATTATGCAGTATTGGTAAAACAGAAAATGCTCTGATGGTTAATACCTTCACATTAGCTTATGCCATTGTATTTTACATGACAGCTAGTGTTTGTTTTCGATCATTTTCTTTTTCGTATGCATACCATAATTTAGTAGATAATTACATATAATTTCAGCTGAATTAACAAAATAACAAGATCGCTGTGAATATCGGCACTATCATTGACTATAACTTTAAATTAGAAACCAAATTAAACTCGGCCTGAAATTTGAACGCTACCACTGTTAAATTTTTGATAATTATTTTTCAGTTTATTCGTAGATAAAATTTTATCACCGTCGTCATCAATGTCTTTAAAAAATAGATTTAAATTAAAAACTATATTTCAATTCTTAGTAAACAAAATTTGTAAATAATGATCAAAAATTGTGCATTTCTTGTTTTCGAATAATGCTTATAATGTTTATTAATCCGTGAAAATTTGTATTTCGAATAATTTTTTACAGTATTTTATATTTGTGTATTTTATGTCTTCCGACTACATTTGATAACAATTTTTAAGATATAATTGGAGATCGAAGAGACTCAATGACCTAAAATTATTCGTTTAATAGATCATTTAATGCACGAAGGAAGTATTTGACGGCAATTGATAGCTAAAATTCGTGTAAACTGTAAACTGTATAAATATTAAAATCCGTCGGGTGGTTTTTAAGTTACAATGGGAACCGACGTCCCTGAACTCTTCAGTGATAATAGGATATATCAAAAACAATTTATTGAATTCACTTGAAGTGAAAAATAAATGTTCCAATGTTAACTACACGTAACACATTATTGGCTCCATTTGTTTCACAAGAAGTTTTTGAAAATTGTGTAGCTCAGGAACGATTATCGCTGAAGTTGAAATATTTTAGGGATCATTGGAAATATATCAAGACTTGAGGTATATTAATGTATAAATTCGCACAGCATTAACATTGAATTAGGATATATAGCAACACAAAATTCAATTTCAATTTCGATGTCAGTTGGTTGCTGGATTATGTAAATGCTTGTTTGATGTGTGTGCAGTATATGCAATATATATTAGGGCACCACACACTCATTGCAAACAAAATGGTTGAAACAGCCACTTGTAATATAAAATAATATATAGGTTGGAAATCATAATAAGATAAATCAGGAGTCATTTCAGATTTTATTCATTCATGTGAGGTGCCCTATTATAACTACATATATATATCATATACGTGCAATATAACGTTTAATTAAATCATTAAAAAGGGGCAAAAGATTACGCCAGTCACCACACAATGAAATAAACAATCAAATAGACGGGCAAGCAGCTGCTGCCACTGGTTGCTATATGTACATCAAACATGCTGCTCCAATCGACAGACCGACATCAATTGCAAACGCACAAATAAATAAAAGCAATTGTGATGGCGGTGAACGTGTGAATATGAAATGGACATGTCGAGCAAGTATAGTATTTATGATATTATTGTTGTTGATGCTAATGATGATGGCCATGATGATAGGATATGGAGTTTGCAATTTTATCAGCAGATTCACATGATGGCATTCGCAAAAAAGTTATCTTATTGTGTTTATAAATATTACGACATTGGCAGGCAGATGAAAAGAAGTGGAAACTTGTAATTTTCCAACAGTGTATAACATTTTATGTTGCGACATAAGCAATCGTTTGAGAAAACTGAAAATTATTAAATCTAGCTAGACAATATTATTGATACAAATAAACCAATGAAAATGTATTAAGAAATTTATATGAATTGATTAATTATTTTTTTTTTTTCTTCTTTTAATTTAACTTCCTATGAAATGTATTTTTGTTTGTTCACTTTTAATTTGTTTCTAAATTAATAAACATTTTTACGTTTCAATTAATCTCAATATTTCAATGCGATGGTCGAAAAACGTAATGCCGCCTTCTTCACACATATGGTGATCTAGCACATATCGACGGTGACGACAACGACGACGTTACGTCTCAGTAAACGTAATATGAGTAAATAAACACACTCTCACTCACACATTCATATGCATATATGTAGAACTTGTTTAGGTAGTTTTTTTTTTTTTAATATTCTTTTTATTATTTCTCACATACACTTTTCTTTGTGATTTTAAATAAAAACTCATACACTTCTACACAAAGAATTATATGCTACTTTTATATACGTAGTATAATGGTCGCTTATTGTCTAAAAACACATCAAATAACTTGTTCTTTTTGTTTTCGGTACACTTTTCGTTCATATCAAATGAATACATTATGCTCTTAATTTTCATGTTATATTATTGCATAAATGAAAATACCTTCTAATTACACGTATCTCATATCTCATAGGAAGTACAACATATGAATAAGAATAACATTGAGAACACACATGCGAGAAAAACGAAACACTTTGCGTAACTCCACTACACATACAACAACGAACCGCGACGTACTGACTGCTAGCAGAACTTTGGCGTCTTATTGGAGCCATGATGCATCATGATGATGATATTGCTGTTGTGTTTCTACTTCTTCTCCAATATAGGCACCTACAATGTTGACATAATAGTATGGTATGTATAATATTTTTGGTTTTATGTAAAACTTACTAACATTATAACACTTAATGGTAATGATGGACTACTCGTGATGGAATTATACTGAAATATTGCGAAACTGGATTAAATATTTTCTAAAAATCATTCATAAAATTCAATTTATTTCAAATTTTATTTCGTAGTAAAATATAATTTTTCTGATTTCATAGTGAAACGCAACCCAATCAGCTGTTTAAAGAGGAAATTTTCTCATATATTGGATGACACCTGTTGAAAATCAGTTTGTTTACTAAAAGTAGTGTTACCGTGTTGTCACGTAATGCTAAATTTTCATAGATTTTATTTAGGTGTACATGAAAATAATTTTTAACTACTTTAACCAATTTTTCGAAAAAATATGATCCTTCATTTTTATTTTCGTACGTAAATTGACAGTAGCAATTTATTTTTATTGATTATTTTATTGGAATGAAAATACACATCGTCTCAATTGTCAGGAAGTGATAAAACTCTTAATCTTACTAATAGTTTGATTAAAAGTTATTTTAAGTGAAAACTGGCACCAGCAATGGAGTATAGATTTTACCAAGAGAACGTATTTAAAGTAGCTCTGATCAAAATAAGAATATAACGTTGAAGAGCGGCTAATACAAGAAGGAATTCTGTAAGCTTTTTTGAAACCCAGAGTGCTAACTCTTTATTTTATTATTTACGCATAATGATTTTTAACATATAGATTTATATAAACCGTTTCTATTTTGTAATTTTTGGAAATACAATAGTACAATTCTCAATATTTCGCTTGAATATTTCTCGGCCACATTTTTTCTTCCTAACACACACTTTTACATTTCACTTTCCGAACACTCTCAGCTTGGTGTCATTTTTGCTTTGTTTTGGCTAGCAGTTGTCAAAAAACCTTTCAAACTGTCATTCATATAATATATTTGCTATTAGTAGGGAGCGCAAATTTGTTTATTTGTATACATAGTCTTATTTTATAGAAAATAATATTAATTAATAATATTAATCATGTCATTTCATTTGAGCACGAAGGAGCGTCTTTTATTATTACTTGATGATATTGAATTGATTGCAAAGTAAGTTACAAATGCAGAGATTTGTGTATATCATTCTGGATGATCGAATATGTGCATTTTATAGGGAGCTCATTGAAAATACAATAGCACCGAAGCATCAAAAAATATCATCAGCAGAACACACGGCACTCGTAGATTTGTTGGTATCGAAGGATGAAGAGTTCCGTGAAATGTTGGAATTGGCAGATGAACAGGCGAAAATTGAACAAAAAATGGATGAACTAAGAGCAAAAGTTGATGTACATGTAAGTTGAACTTTGTGGTAAAGATGTACTATAAAGTCAATGTTTTATTTTTCTTCTTGTACATAGGATCGTGAAATACAAAAATTACAAAAGAGTCTAAAGGAGGCAGAACTTATATTATCAACAGCAATATTTCAAGCACGAAAAAAACTAGCCAGCATCAATCAGGCTAATAAACGACCCGTCTCATCAGAGGAGCTTATCAAGTATGCACATCGTATTAGTTCGGCAAATGCTGTTAGCGCACCGTTAACATGGTGCATTGGCGATGTACGACGTCCTTACCCCACAGATATTGAAATGCGAAATGGCTTCTTGGGCAAATCAGATTTAAATATTAATGGTAGCAGTGTAGCACATCAAAATAATATACCCGATGCACAACGTAGCATAGCTGAAGTACCGAATGCATTTCAAAATCAATTTAATTGGAATAATTTCGGTGAACTTCACATGTCAATGGGTTCTTCGGGCAATTCGGTAGCATTAGAAACACGTACACACAAAGAAGCTTCTCAAGATGACGTTGAAGTCATGTCAACAGATACTTCAAGTTCCAGCTCAAGTGACTCACAGTAGACAAAGAGAATGTGATGTGAATTACTTTAGATTATATATTTACCATTATCATACACGTATATGAAAGAACTTTTTGTTTTTTGTTATACAATGAACAACAAAACAAATATATTTACTTAATATCAGTACAAAAACGACCTACATTAATAGCTTAAATAATTAAAATATCTATAGAAACAAGTGTTAAAAATACTATTTTGATCCCGGTATTGGCATAAGTTGAAAGCCACTGCTAGTACCTAAAATAATCGAGACAGTTCATCAGTCATTATATTCTGTATGCAGATAAACATGATCAATATATATAATATATTTACCAGTCTTCTTACACAACCACGCTCCGCTAGTAGATGTACCACTTTTACTCTTGCCACCACGTCCACCACCTGCTTTCTTACGTGGTGACCCTTTCTTTCGAGTTGCTGTTCGTTTAGCTGGACTGGAGTTAGCTGCGCCCCAACTGGACGTAGCAGCATTAGCGCACTTTTTGTATCGTTTAGCAACAGCATTGCGCCAACTACGCTTACGTTTACCACCCCTGAATCCAGAACTATTATTGGCACTACCCTGTGAAGCAGCTGCTGCATCCCAAGAAACGTTATCAAAGTCATCATCGTCAACAGGCTTTTTACGACCACTCGCGGTACTCGTACTTGGTTTCTCAATTTGCGGATTCATTTCTTCCAAATCCATCAGTAGACAAAGCTTTTCTGCTGCATAGTTACGTGTGATTTCAAGTAACTTCTCGCCATACTTATCGAAATTAGCTTTGGTCACATGCGGTATGCAACGCATATCCGTCTCTGTTTCTGGCAATGTTTCAGCCATTGCTTTAAGCGCCTGAATATTCATGATACTAGCCATGGTCAAATTACGTGCTGCAGCAATGGTGCGACATAGATCTAACAAATCTGAATAGCAGCGATCATAGATCTGTCGCATTTCTGGCATTGTGCTTGCATCGTTTGATGCTTTGACATCATTGCTTGCTGCCACATTGCCAATTGGTGCCTTTGTGCCACTATCTTTACGCACCAACGAGAATAATATGGGTTGCTTTTCATTCATAAGGATCGATATTTTTGGGCCCAAATAGATGTATGCTTGTGGTATGTCTTTTGTGAAAATTAAATCCTCTCGCAAATATTCTTCTATAACCATTTTACGCAACAAGCGTTGCACATCGGATTTATCCCAATCTTTTAAGTAACCATGATGAGGTGTTTTATTGTGGCCGTAATCAACAATCTTCTTAATCATAGAACCCTTGAGGACATCAGCTAAAATATGCTTTTCATTAGATATGTGCACATTTACTAACGTAAACTAGCTTACCAATGTGAAGTAAAGTAAACCGTGATCGACCACTACACAAATCCTTAATCGTGTGTGCAATTTTACGACATTGCTCCAAGACATCAACTTGCTTATAACTTTTCTGCTTCAAACAATTATCGCACGCAGTTTCTCGTCGCTCAAGACATTGTTCCCTGGTGAAATGTTCGCCAAAGTAATCCAATTGCTGAGCTCGCCTACAGTCTGTAACATTCTCACAATATCCCACAATTCGATATAAATTATCAATGTGTATTTTCTTAACATCCATTGCAATTTTCTCAGCTGTAAATGGAATTAGTTAAATTATATTCGATTTAAATGTATACCTTGCACAATATTCACCATCCATCATTTTCTTATAGCGCATCATATCGGCATAATTATAGTAGAGTATACAATGTGCTATATCACCATCACGTCCGGCACGTCCAGCCTCTTGATAGTATCCTTCAATTGACTTGGGCATAGAGAAATGCAATACAAAGCGCACATCTGGTTTATCAATGCCCATGCCAAAGGCAACAGTGGCGCAAATAACACGTATTTTATTTGTAATCCAATCTTTTTGACGAGACTCACGCACATTGTCGGCAAGTCCAGCATGATAGGCACACGAGCGTATGCCAACGGCACACAATTTACTTGCCACATCATCACATTCCTTACGTGATAGACAATAAATGATGCCACTTGCCGATGGCGGGAATTTACGTATGAAATTTTGCATATCCTCAATTGTACTGACACCTTTCTTCGGCAGTACCGAGAACTTTAAATTACTTCGATTGAAACTGGACAAGAACCATTTGCAATCCTTTAAATTCAGTTGATGTAATATATCCTTACGTACACGTGGCGTTGCTGTAGCTGTTAGAGCCATGGTGGGTACTTTGGGGAAACGTTTTCGTAAAATACCCAATCTCTTGTAGTCGGGCCGAAAATCATGACCCCATTGTGAAACACAATGAGCTTCATCGATGACAAAACGACTAATATGATTGCCATTATACAAATGATCAAGAATATCCTACAACGAACAAGATTTTATATTGCAACAAACTGCCCGATAATTCGTTCTCTTTCTTACCTGAAACTTTGGGGAATTGGAAATTTTTTCTGGTGTGACATATAAAATTTTTATACGCGGCGGATCGACCTCTAGGTCACAGTAAATACCACGTGCTTCTTGCAAAGTCTGTTCACCCGACAAGCTCTTGGCATATATCTGAGAAAATATATACATACGCAAAAATCAAGCATCATAATCAATTACAATAACAACATGAATTCACCTACATCCAACGAACTCATTTTGTTCACTTGATCTAAAATTAACGACTTCAATGGACTAATAACGATGGTAACACCTTCTGTCAAGATAGCAGGAAGCTGATAGCATAAAGATTTGCCACCACCGGTTGGCATCAATACAAAACAGTCATAGTTCAAGAGAGCGGCATTAATGACCTGCAATTGATTTGGTCGAAAACTTTTAAGGCCAAAATTAAAACGAAGTCCTTCCATTAAACGATCAGAATGTGGATAATTTGTACGGTCGAATTCTCCAGTGATGCCATCATTATGTATGTGAGAATGAAAATTGCCAGCAACTTTCTGCGGCACTGCCACTTTAGCAGAACTACCAGAACATTGCGTGTTGCGAGTTGTGCTGGTTAAACTGTGTTTAGATGTAGTCGGTTGATCGTCATCACTTAAATGAATTATACTTGCCGTACTTTGACGACTTGATGATTTCTTCAATTTAAGCGCAGCTTGTGAAGATATCAACTCAAATTGATCTGCATCATAAACCTAAATTAACAAGATTGCATTTAAAATTGTTAGAATGTTTGGTTAATATCACAAACCTGCCAACCATCTTCGTCGACATGCTTCTCTAAATCGTCCAACTCCACAGAAGTTGAATTTACACATTTTTTATTGTTTTCCACAACTTTCGCTTCAAAATCCTTGTATGAGTAATTCCTCAAATTCGATTTTTTCCCCTTTAATAATTCATCATGGTCTTTAATGTCGTTAAGCAACTCATCCAGTTCACAGTCTTCCATTTCATCACTATCATTACCATTATTTGCATATGAGACTGATTTATTATTGCTTAACAAGTTCACATCATCTTGATCATTGAGATCATCATTTATATTCTGAGCTAAATATGTCGACTGCAATAATTCATCATCACTGTCTTCACACAGGTCATGAACGAGTTCTTCACGCAGGCGTATTTCATTGTAAGCAGTATTTGAACAGTCTGTAGTATGTGGCTTTTTATCGGGTACAATTTCTAAAAATGTCTCCTCATCATCGGGTGGACCATTTTCATATTGTTTGGCAGGTGGTTTTGGCAACGACATCTTATCTGAGGATTGTTCTTGCTGCTGCTGCTGCTGCTGCTCCTCCTCCATCATTTGCCGTTCTTCCTGCTCGAGCTCATCAAAGTATTTCTCTTGTTCATTTCGTTCCCTCTCCACTGCAGTCTGCTTATCGATATTATTCTGAAGTAATTTCATTTTAGCTTTGAATTTATGACGCATAATTTTCAATTTGAGAAATGTGCTCGTCTCAAAACCCTGAATAGAATCAAAAAATTGTGCTGGTATTTGATCAATTATATTACAGTATTTCTCCATCAGTTCCACATAGGTCGATTTGAAGAAGACAAGACTGGATTTTAATAAATGCACATTTTCCTATATATTGTAGTATTAAATTATTTATGCCTACAATGAAAATAACAATAAATATGTCGTACCTGATTTGCATTTGTTTTAAAATCATCGCTTTGCACTAGATTGCACAAATATTCGTTGAGTCCATGCTCAAATACGACTTTAACTTTTGTATTGGATGTTGTGGCTTTATTCTCATGAGGCTTGGACGTGGAATTAGATGGTAGAAGTGTGTCTTTCGGAAAATCGAAATTTTCATTTTCGACGACACCATTACGTTTTTCTTCATTTAATTTGATATCATCACAAATGGGTATTATTCCATTGTTTTCTACATTGCTTGTGCATACTATGCTATCATTTTCTTTTTCCTGACCAGCACGACCCTTTGTAATTACATCAAAGGTATCATCAAGTGAATCTGAATCCGATGAAGGAACATTTATAGTTGTACTTTCTGTTGATAGCACCGGCGTTTTAATTGGTGAGATACTTAAATGCGATGTGCTCGCCAGCTTGGTAATATTGCCATTTAGACGGGATAATGCCATTTGATATTGTGTATCAGCTTTCAACATTTCATCAATACTATCAATATCTAGTTTGCTAGGAGACGTCTCTGTTTTTAGACTGATTGAGCTAGTTACTGAGTCATTAACTCCCTTCGGGCTGGCAGAGCGTTGTTTTACTGTCTTACTTTTTGTAAATTTTGATTGTAACGGAGCCAATGGTGAATTGTTCAAGTTTTCGTATAGATATTTTTTTACAAGTGCGTTCGTTGTCGTTGTTGTCTTCATTTTTGGAGTACTCTTTTCGAAAACATTCTCTTCATCGATATCATCATCTGTTGATGAATCCAAATATATTGGATTCATTATCTTCATGTTAGCATTGTTGGTATCCACAGAGCCCTTGTTGACAGTACATTGTTTATCCTCTAACATGAAACATTTACATTAGTTCAATTACTTTTTATAGTGCACATGTGAATGCAACTTGCCTTTTGTTTTTTTGGATTGACTACAACCTAAAAACGCACTCAGTGACAACTGCTTCACTTTACCTCCACTGGTAACAGTCTCATTTTTTCTTGACATTGTGCCTTTTATTCTATTCGACTATAAAATAAATAAATACCCAACTCATGAAACAATTAAAGCTCATTTTTGACCGCCATCGACAGCGCGTAATATTTGACAATAGATATGTGAACAATAAACAGCTGTGTGCGATCAATGTTGCCATTCCTATTCTGTAATTTTGTGTACCGAGAAGTATGTGCCCAAAAATTAGTACCAACTAATAAAGAATTCGGCCATAAAAGCAGGTTAGAACAACCTGACGAAAAAAAATGTTACTTTTCTCTATAGAGACCAGTTCTGCGAATATAAGAAAATTAAAAATGTATTGTCGCCGACGCCCATAAAAAGCCCGGGACCATGTCAAAGTTCAAATTTGCAAATGAAATTACTCTATAATTTCGCAATTTTTTTTACAATTACAAAAGAAAGGTCTGTTTAATACCTATTCAGTCATATATTCATATTTTCAATCATATATTCGTTTTTTAAATTTTTTGATTTTGAAGAAAAATAAAAGTTAAACTTGTTTTATATTACGCTGCGTTAGCACAAGACAATTGAGAATATGTATTCGTTGTCAAAGAAGAGCAAAATTGTTTGTGTAATATAGGCGCTCAGACAATTATAAAGACAATACACTTTTCAGCAACATCCCTTAGTGTCGATTAATGTGAAGTTGGTGCTCTAATGTAGTTTTGTTGTTTTCACGTCATGTCCAATTTACTGTCTTTGAAAAACCAAAGGCAGTGACGAAGACATTAAAAGAAATATGAATGTATTATTAAAAAAGTGTGAATGTGTTGTTATTATCTTGGAAAAATTGTTTTGTGTAAAACCCAAGTTAAGGCATAATTGCGTTTACTGTGGTATTTAAAACATATTTAAAATATTTGTTTTTATGTTTGTAATATTCTTTTATCTTCATACTTTGTTTACTGCAATTATAGAAATAAGAGATTTAAAGACAATAACTATAATGTAATATATTTCATTCCATTTTTCCCATTCGAATAAACACAACTGTTTACGTAAAACTTTTCTGGCCGAAAATTGGAAAAATGGACGTTGGTTACACTGCTCAATGTCCTGTTATTTCAAAATATAAGGATTATTGGGAAGCGCATTTGCCACAGCTAATATTGTTTTAAAACTTTGATATGGAAAATGAGTGATCTAAATTTGTTTAAAATTTATAGTTTATTGGAGTCTGAGGACGACTATCCTATTTCCGAAAACGTAATTACTCAATTAATGGAATGGAACTTGATTCCACGCGAGGGTGAGTACAAATGTGCAAATGGGCATAATTTGAAGGTGATGAAATTGTCCAGTAGTCGAGATGGCTATTGTTGGAGGTAATATATGTTATGAATATAATATCTAACTTTGATGTAATATATAAAATTATTTCAGCTGTCGTAAGAAGTATTCGGTGCATAAAAGTAAAGCGAGGAAATAAAATTGGAGGAATTGGTAAAACCGTTGAAATAAGCGAAAGTAAATTCGGGAAGCGAATATACCGTCGGAGTAATGCGGTTGAAGAGATGTGGGTTTTTGGAGGTGTAGAAAGAGGAAGCAATCTCTCCTTTTTCATTTCTGTAGAAAAAAGAGACAGAGAAACCATACTTTCTACTATCAAGGACTGGATACAACCCGGCACAACTATTGTGTCAGATTTGTGGAAGGTATGCATAATTTAATTTTCTAGCTAAATCAACCAATAACAATTTCATATTTAAGGCGTATGACTGTTTATCAGAGGAAGGCTTTATATGTTTCAAAGAAGACCATTCGATAGATTTTAAGGATCCGGAAATCTTGCATCATACTAATACAATCGAAAGCCTATTTCGGCATTCAAAAAAATCTATGCCACAATTCCATTGGAACAAGTGCCATTTCGATGGATATTTAGCGAAAATAATGCTGCTAAAATATTGCAAACGCAACAGTATTGATGTACTTAAACACTTTTTCAAAATAGCTGGATCACTTTATAATCCGCTACAACCATATTTTCACGAGAATGACAATACAGATGACTATGAAATTGAAATAGTATAATTAAAAGTATAATTTCTTACCTGTTCGGACCTATGAGGATTCTGTTTTTTTGCGGCGAGTCTTACATAAAAGACTGGTGGGCAAATACTCTTAGTCGCGGAGCCCATTTTGGGCCTATGAGGCTTATTTTATAGCTTTTTAAAAGAGGCTGATGCTAAAATGCTGGGCCGTTCAAGGATCGCCTACGCCAAGAAGCTTCAACTAATGTTGTTCGTGACATTGAAGTATCCACTAAAAAATATTTTAAGTATATAAATTTTTTTAAAAGTATGTTTTTTATACCATTCGAAGGGTGTTAAATTTTCGATAATGGGTCTTATTTTCGCAAAGAAATCGGTTTAAAAATTTGATTAATTGACATTTTGACTTTTAGAGAGAGAAAAATGCGTGTAAAATGATATATAGTGAGAAGATATTAAAAAAATATATTTCTCGTGTAAATATATTTTAAAAGAACAATTGCGCCGGCACTGAAGAATTTCCATCGAAAATTTGAACTTTTTTTTACATTCACAAAGCATTTTTTTCAAGGTGTGCTAGTTTGCACTTGTTCCACAATTTAATTTCTTTAGCACAAAAGAACTTGCAATAATATCGTGAAAACATGCAAAATATGTGACTGTTCATTTGTATTTGCCCGTAAATATAGTCAAAATTAATATCTCATGCCCCTATTACTCAACTTGCTTGAGTTGCCGAAGAAGCAGTTGTGACATCAAACTCATATTATCGATGGCAAGTGAAGAAATCAGTTGCTTTGATTCGAACGCGCAAATGCAATTTAACAGGCTGCTGTACAGCTGCTAATTAGCAGTTGCCTCTCAGATGAGGCAGGTAAATTGTGTTGCCATTTATAATAGGGACATTTACTGCCGAATTACGTAAAATGCGACGAGACGAATCACTAATTTGCATGCAATTTGTTTTTGTTCTATTCAAAAAATAAACGCAAGAAAAAGTGATTCGATACGTCGCGTTTTACATAATTCAGCTGTAAATTAAAATCGGCTTTTTGACATATTTTTACATGAGAAATGTGCCAAATAAGTATAAAATAGTATATACATATATATTTATATATAAGTGTAAAACCAAACAAAAAGAGAAATGAAGAAAGAAACAACAAACAAGCAAGAAAGAATAAGTATAAAAGCAACTATCGGCTTCAATAGATTTTTGTACAAGTAGATTCTATCTAGCCGTATATTACTATTATATTATATTACCAATCAATTGGACGCCAATCGGCGTTCTTTTTCCGTTTCACCAATTTAGATTGTTGGGTAGTTGCACATGATTGCCGAGACAGAGGTGTAATATTTTATCAAAATAATTTTGCTGTGTTAAATTTCAATTGATTTCATAATGGCTGGCTTTCACATTCCTGACAAAGAAATTACAACATAACGACTTCTGGACCTTAAAAATTACATAAGGATTACCGATGCGAAATTACGGAACATCCTGCGGTTCATTGAAAAAGATATAAAAAAAAGTGAAACGCCAGTTGTAAATGCAATACCGCCAGATCAACAATTGACAGTGCTGGTGTCAATAGCTGTCAACTCTTTCCTACTGTAACGAGTATATATTGTTACGTTTTTATTCTGTGAGCGTTTAATTCTATTTGAATTACCTTGTTCGATCACTGGATTCTGTTAATGATAACTGCAACACTTATTTTATACAACTATATACAGCAACAATTTATTTAATAATCTCTATTTACAATCAACACTGTTTACAATCAACTATTTACTATAACACTTAAATGCACTTGCAACTTTTGCCTCTGTATAAATGTTTTCGCAATCACGTTCGGAATTAGATTGATTGTCAATTCTCAACACTGGCTCTATTTATACTCTGTTGGCAACACCCCAGAATCTTCCTTTATCGAGATTCTTCTCTTCCTTTCTCGTTGGCTTGTTCTGGTTATCGTTTATTTCTTTTTGTTGACATTCGTTTCGATGTTGCCAATAGTGTCAGTCACAATAGTGATGAGTAACCAACTATCGATACTCGTTACACTGCCCTCCTCTTAACCTTGTTCGTCCCGAACAAGCTTTTATACTTCCCCTCGATATGGCGCAAGTCGCTCCAAGTGCACTACTTTAAACTTTGCTCTTTTATTCCAGGCACGTTGAATACGATACACTACGTCATTTATCTTTGCTATAATCTCATATGGTCCTTCCCAATGAGTCTGTAGTTTAGGGGACAGGCCTTTCTTTCGTTGTGGATTATGAAGCATTACAAGCTCTCCTTCATAGAATCCTTTTGAATTTGCTTTCAAGTCATACCTGGCCTTCATCTTATCGCTTATCATCTGCGACCGCTCTCTGATGAACTGATGTACTTCATCCAACTGTTCCCGCTTTTCGCTAGTATAATTACCATCGGTTGATCTCGTTGGTGTTACAACTCCAAATTTTAAATCAGCTGGCAGTCTTAACTCGTTTCCAAAAATTGCCATTGCCGGTGTAGTAGCCGTCGTATCATGTTGTGCGCATCGATATGCCATGAGGAACATTGGTATATGTACATCCCAGTCTCTTTGGTATTTATCTACGACTTTCCTCAAATATTCCTCCAAGGTACGGTTAAATCGTTCTACCATGCCATCAGATTGTGGATGCAAAGGTGTTGTACGAGTTTTGTATATACCCAGCATACGGCATATCTCTTGGAATACAACTGATTCGAAATTTCGACCTTGGTCTGAGTGTAACTCCATCGGTACACCAAAACGAGTAATCCATTGGTTGACGAATACATCCGCAACTGTACTAGCTTCTTGATTTGGAATGGGGTATACTTCAGGCCATTTACTGAAGTAATCTATAACCACCAGAACATACTTGTTTCCTGCGTTGCTTATTGGAAATGGTCCAGCTATATCCATAGCAATTCGCTCGAATGGAGCACCCACGGTGTATTGGTGCATCTTACCTCGACTTTTCTTAGTGGGACCTTTGGCCATTGCACATTGCTTACACTTCCGAATCCAATCAGCGACATGGTCATGACATCCAACCCAATAAAATCGTTTCTTTATTTTCTCGACGGTTTTGGTGATTCCCAAATGCCCTCCACTGGAGGCATTGTGATACTCAGCTATCACTTCATTTATTCTTGCCTTGGGTACCACTAGCAGACCATAAGTGATTTTTCCATCTTCACTTTCCCATGTTCGGAATAAACATCCGTCTCGTAAGTGCAGGCTTTGCCACTGCGCCCAGTATGCCTTTGCTATTGGACTCTCATTAGCCATTTCTTGCCAATCTGGACGTATGCCCCGCTCCTTGTATTCCATAATCTTTACGAGATCTGGGTCGTTCCGCTGATCTTCTTGCACTCGTTCAGTGGTCCATGTCTCTTCCGGCAATATATTCGTAAGTCGTATGTCGACAATGTGCTCCTTGCTTTCCACTCGAGAACAATGTTTACATTCCATTTTGCAAGGACGACGAGATAGAGCATCCGCGTTGCCGTGATGTCCTCCTTTACGATGTTCGATGGTAAAATCATAACTCTGCAGCCTTTCAATCCAGCGCGCCAATTGTCCTTCTGGGTTTTTAAATTGCAATAACCACCTTAGCGCTGAGTGGTCAGTTCGTAGATGAAATGACTGACCGTACAAGTATTTATGGAAATACTTTACACATTCCAGTATTGCGAGCAACTCTCTTCGTGTGACACAGTAATTTCTTTCTGACTTCGACAGGATTTTACTGTAGTATGCTATTACTTTTTCTTGCCCATCTATGATCTGAGAGAGCACACCACCTATTCCATAGCCACTCGCATCTGTGTCCAACACAAACTTTTGACCAGGTACTGGATACGCTAATATTGGTGCTGAACAGAGTTTTTCTTTCAGCTGTTCGAATGCTTTCTGTTGGTCCTCGCCCCACACAAATGGTTTGTTCTTTCTTGTCAACTCATGCAGACTGCTGGCGATGTTTGCAAATCCAGGAACAAATCGTCTATAGTAGGTGCATAAGCCTAGGAAGCTTCTTAGATCGTGAAGATTCGACGGAATAGGCCATTCTTGAACTGCTGCTACTTTCTCCTCGTCGGTATGTACCCCTTCTGTTGTTACTTTATGACCAAGATATTTAACTTCTCGCCTGAAGAGTGAACACTTTTTCATATTCAGTTTAAGCCCTGCTGATTGTATACGCTCAAATACTTCTTTCAACTTTTCCAGGTGGTCGTTAAAATCTTTTCCCATCACAATAATGTCATCGAGGTACACCAAGCACGTTTTCCAGTGTAGTCCTCTGAGTACACGCTCCATCAAACGTTCGAAAGTAGCTGGCGCATTGCATAAACCAAATGGCATGACTGTAAATTGCCATAGACCATCGCCAATACTGAAAGCTGTTTTCTCTTTGTCTTCCTTACCAAGTTCCACTTGCCAGTATCCACTTTGCAAATCAAGAGTTGAGAACCACTTCGCACCAGATAGTGTGTCCAGAGTGTCATCGATTCTTGGCAGTGGATAGCTGTCTTTTTTCGTAATATCATTTAGCTTTCTGTAATCCACACAGAATCGAGTATTTCCATCCTTCTTCTTTACCAGCACAACTGGTGAACTCCATGGACTCGCTGATGGTTCAATAACACCTTGTTTCTGCATATCGGAAATCAGCTTAATGGCTTCGTCTCTTTTGACCAATGGAACTCGTCGTGGTGCTTGACGAATTGGTCTAGAATCACCGGTGTCAATGTGATGCTTCACGATGGTTGTTCGTCCTCCAGTTTTTCCATTTGAAGAAAATATTGAACTGTACTTCTCCAATACTTGTAAAGCCTTTTCTTTTTGCTGTTTGGTAAGCACACCTGCCCATTCCTCCATCTGTGCTTTTATTTCCGCCTTGCCAGTTCCTGATCTTCCACTTTTTATCGACGAACCCTTTTCGCAGTCTACTACGGCAGTAACTTCCTGGCAATGACCAATCACCATTCCTTTCTTTACAACTGTAGATGTATTAGTTGGATTTAAAATTCGCACCGGTACTATTCCATTTTCTTTAGGTTCTACTAACGTCCTACCAAGTATGATGTTTTTATTCGTTATTTCTTTATCTGCTTCCACCAGCCACAACTTGCCTGTCCCATCATCCAGATTCATCTGTGCCCATATCACCGCTTCTGATTTTGCTGGAACCTCTTGGCGTTGACATGCCAGTACTCGTTTGATGTTCCCACTACGCTTGTAACCGATGTTCAATGGTAGTTCGACATTTGCATAACGTAGTATCCGTTGATTTAAATCTAACGTAAATCCGTTGTCAATCATAAAATCAACACCAATTATTACGTCATCGATGATGTCGGCCACAATGAATTCATGTTCCCATGTGCAATTTCCAATAGATACTCGTTTCTTTATCTTGCCCAGAATTTGTGCATCCTCACCCGTTGCTGTACGCAATTTTATTCCCATTAAAGGCTCAAACCTTTTTACCAAATCGCTCTTGATTATAGAATGTGATGCACCAGTGTCCAGGGTTAACATGAATTCCATATTGTCCAATTTTCCATCAATAGTCAAGCTGCTTGGCACACGCTGTAGTTGTGAAATGTGAATGATGGGGCAACCCACTGTTGGAGTCAGTTCACGCCCCGCTGAACTGACTCGATTTAGTTTAACGATGGATTTGTGTTAGTGGAGCGATCGCTATCCACCTTATTCTCCTTCTTTTGTCTTCCTGGAGAATTCGATCTTGATCGCTTTCGTCGTAGACGGCAGTCACGCGCCATGTGTCCTGGTTTCTCGCAAATAAAGCACTTACCAGTAAATTTGATTTCGCGTCGACCTGTTGTTCTTCCTTCAGGCTGCACTACAGATTTGAATGCCTGACACACTACTTCAACCAGATCTGCTGTTTCTGTTTCTACTTGGCGTACCCGTGGCATTGGTCGACACATCAAACTGGCGGCTTCAAACGTCAATGCACTACTGACTGTTTCGGCATAAGTATTCCTTGGCGACATGACTAGGGCACGCTTTGTCTCTCCATCACGTATGCCATCTATGAAAGCCTCTATTTTGATTTTTTCGACAAACTCTTCCGAATTACCGGAGAACGCTAGATGACATAAGCGCTCAATATCGGAAGCGAATTCCTGAAGGCTCTCGTTACTCCGTTGCACTCGTGATCTCAATTCAACTCGATGTAATTGACTCTTGTATTCATTTCCATATTTTCGCTGGAGTGTGTCCATCAGTGACTGATAGCTACCACGATCTTTTTCTGGAACCATCTGTAACACCTCGGAAGCATTACCTTTTAATGCGACTATTAAAGCAGCAGTCTTGTCGCTATCATCCCATTGATTCTTCGAAGCTGTTGTCTCGAATTGAAGCTTGAAGATATTGAATGGCGTGCTTCCGTCAAATGTTGGTGGCTTTAGTTTGATTGTGCTTGAATCTCGAATCACTGATGTGGCTGGTCCATTTATTTTTAGTTGGTTGAGATCGTGCTGTAATTTCTCGAACTTATCTTCCAAATCATCTACATGTTCCTTAAGATCTGTAACCTTTTCATTAACGGCTCCGGAAATTTCATCTACATGTTCTTTTAGTTCTGCAACTTTCTCATTAATAGCTCCGGAAATTTCCTGAAATCTAAATTCAATTCCTTTTTGTAGATTTTCGATGACGTGTTCTTGGCGAGCCGAACCTTCTTGAATTTCCATACGCAATTCACTAATAACGCCCTCTTGGCGTACCGAATGTTCTTGAAGCTTGGAGTCAATTGTTTTCTGGAACTCTCCCATAGAGTTTTCTTGACGTACCGAATGTTCTTGAAACTTGGAGTCAATGCGAGACGCATTTTCTTGTAGCTTCGCATTAATTCCTTGCAGTTGCTGCTGCTGTTGTTGCATCATGGATTTCATGAGTTCCATGAGTTGACCACTCGAATCTATTTTGCTCTCTTCCTCAGCGAGCACAACTGCTTGTATATCGGCTTCCTCGAAGAACTCATGTTCTTCTACATTAATTCCCTTAGCCTCCATAGCTTGCCTCAGCCTCACCAGCAGTTCCGCCTTTGCACCTGATGACGATAGATTCATCTCTACCAACAGCTTTTTAAGCTGGTCCACTTTTAGTTGGTCAATTTTCACCATCTTTACAGAATCCCACTTCTGACACCAATTGTTACGTTTTTATTCTGTGAGCGTTTAATTCTATTTGAATTACCTTGTTCGATCACTGGATTCTGTTAATGATAACTGCAACACTTATTTTATACAACTATATACAGCAACAATTTATTTAATAATCTCTATTTACAATCAACACTGTTTACAATCAACTATTTACTATAACACTTAAATGCACTTGCAACTTTTGCCTCTGTATAAATGTTTTCGCAATCACGTTCGGAATTAGATTGATTGTCAATTCTCAACACTGGCTCTATTTATACTCTGTTGGCAACACCCCAGAATCTTCCTTTATCGAGATTCTTCTCTTCCTTTCTCGTTGGCTTGTTCTGGTTATCGTTTATTTCTTTTTGTTGACATTCGTTTCGATGTTGCCAATAGTGTCAGTCACAATAGTGATGAGTAACCAACTATCGATACTCGTTACAATATGGTAGATTACTCATCACTGTTGTAACTGACACTATTGGCAGCATCGAAACGAATGTCAACAAAAAGAAATAGGCGATAACCAGAACACGCCAACTAGAAAGAAAGAGGTGAATCTTGATAAAGGAAGATTCTGGAGTGTTGCCAACAAAGTATAAATAGAGCCAGTGTTGACAAATAAAAATCAATCTAATTACGAACGTGATTGCACAAACATCGATACAGTTTCAGAGGCAAAAGTTACAGTGTTATTGTAAATAGAATTTTATTAAATAAATTGTTACAGTATATAGTTGTATAAAATAAGTGTTGCAGTTATTAGTAACAGAATCTAGTGATCGAACAAGGTTAACTCAAATAGAATTAAACGCTAACAAAATAAAAACGTAACACTATATTGGCTTCAAAGGACTGAAATTTTGTCCGGATATCATGTTTTGCTATATGGCTAGCAATTTCAGACAATTGCTGTTGCATAGCATCTATGGCTTGTTCGCGTTTTCCCGATTAAATAACTTGGATTTCTCGTATCCCACCAGCGTTCATTAATTTGCAGCAGAGTAATAAGTTCTTTAAGTCTGCTACACGAAAACACAATTTCTAAATAAAATAATAAATTTAAAGTTATACATCCCGATTCTGAATATTCCCGGGAAATTGATCTTTCCCGAGAATAAATTCCTAATATCCTAAGACAGTTGTTTTACTTATTGTGTTTTGTTTTGAATAAGAAGTGCAATTTAATTGTGACACTTTAACAATAAATCTAAATCAATCAATATAAAAACAATATAATTGTGCACAAACAATAAAAAAATTATGTATAGCATAGCATTTAGATTGCTAGCAGAGTAGCAGGATCGGGAGAAGCAACAAAAAATATTGTTTGTTAAGCAAAGAAATTCTATCAGCCCGATTCTGAAAAAGAATTCCCCGGGAATTTTTCCCTTTTTCCCTATTCTTGTATTTTGAATATAAATTCCCCGGGAGTTTTTCCCTTTTCCTTTTAATCCATTTCTAAACGAACTTCGAAATCGGGAATTTCTTCCCTGGGAAAAAAGTAGGCATTCCGAATGTAAATAAAAGGGAGAATGTGATGACATTTATTGAAAATTATTCCGCCAACTATCTGCAAGGGAGTTGTATGCAAAAATGTAAGTATTTAATTGTTTTCGTAGAAAATGGAATAAATGTTGTTATTTATTAAATAAATAACATTATTTATTACTATTACAAATATTATTATGGCATTATTCTTACTTTCAGGTCAAAAACAACGAACAAGTTCCAGTTCGATCTTATGCTAAACGCAATGCAATCATATTGCGCGTGGATTTTATAAAGGAAACAGGGAGGAGCTCACCAGATTTTGGCGGAATTTGGAGGTGGAATTAAATTCGTATTATTGCTACGAATATGCGTCCCATCAATACATCCTATAACACCTGGAATGCCGTGGTTCATATAAAAGGCTAATGTTATTTTCCTTTTTTTTATAGCCGTTTTGGAAAATTTTATCCATTTTGGTCATACATTTTCTTCAAAAATATTTTTGACCTCCGTCAACACTTTGCTGAAGCTACACTGGGCCAAGGACACATCACAATCTTTCCCTATCCCTGCGAATGCCTTTTTGGGCTGAATATGCGAGGACAACACATCCAGCAGATACATAAAAGCGGGCTTGTTCACTTTACAATATTTTTCAAATCTTTGAAAATGAATAATTAATATAATAAACACATATAAAAGTAACTTGTTATAATTACAATGTATCCGGCAGTTCAAGCAGATTTGCCGCGTCGCGTAATTGCCTCCTTTGTTGTTGCTTCTCTCGCTCCTGCTCCTCTGCTAGCAATCTAAATGCTATGCTATACATAATTTTTTTATAGTTTGTACACAATTCTATTGTTTTTATATTTATTTATTTAGAATTATTGTTAAAATATAACAAATAAATTGCACTTCTTATTCAAAACAAACCACAATAAGTAAAACAGCTGTCTTCGAAAATTCGAAATTCTCTTTCCCTTTTTATTCTGTTCCCTGATTGTTTAGAATAGGAGGAATTTATTCTCGGGAAAGATCAAATTCCCCGGGAATATTCAGAATCGGGCTGATAATTAATTTAATAATCCTTCGCAGTTGTCAACATAATAAACATGTATGTACGCATTATTTAGAAATATTTCTCACATTTTCTTTTTATTTATATAAAATTGCATATGGCAACACTGGTGAAATTGGTCAGATTGGTGACGAGAACAGCAATCAGAACTGATTGACATGCATATGTTAATTTTTCATTTTGTATTGAAACCAACAACAATTTTTTTGATTAGCGTTCAATTGATTGGTAATATAACCACGGTATAAGTGCTATCGCTTGGAATAAATGCACCTTGGTCATGTCTATACGACCAACTTCATTTTTGCCCGGTATAGTGGAGGAATTATTTAAAAGATACGAAAACCATAGTAAGGATAACAGAGGAAATATAGCTGATTTAACAATTGGTTAGTACATAAATAATTGCTATTTGTTTTTATTTATTACAATTCTATTATTTTCAGCGCAGAAAGCTAATATATATTGTGAATTGAAGGCAGTATTCGGAAATGTGTTATACAGAGCTATTCGTCTTTTAGGTGAACAAACAATAACCATATATAGATCGGAAAAGAATCGATTACAAGTAGTTGAAATTACAACGGGACGCACCGGTAATACAGCTCAAGTTATAAAGTTATTTCCGAATGTCAATTACTGTCCCTGCGATAATTTTGCAAAAGATGTATTAGGTTTGGAACCATTAATCAACACTGCGACATCTGCTAGAACTTCCTCTGTATTGGTTGTTGGTAACATTTATAAGAAGTATACTTGTGAACACGTGTTGGCGTTACATATTGCAAAAATACTGAGTCCAAAGTCTTTGCGCAACGAAGTGTTGACTGAAGAAAAATATAATTTTCTAATTACACAAATGTAACCTCAACCGAATAGTTGTATTTTTTGAGGCTCATTATAATTCTCATTTGTCGCACGATCTATTCGAATGAATCATTCAAAAAGCTTATATGAGAAGGGAATCTTAAAGAATTTAAAAATGCTCACCCAATCTCAATATTCAAATTATAAATTTATTGGTCGATTGGATCATATTAAAACATTTTACGCCGGTATTAAGGCGCTTAATTTTGCAGAGGTAAGTATGATTGTGGATTACCTCATTCATCATATGCAAATAACTAAAAATATTTAATCGCCAACAAACAGCATGGCTACTTTCAAATTAACGAGGATGGATTTCGTATAACTGTTGAATCTGGCAAATCTATACAAGCTAGCTTGTTTATAACACCATCATGCTTTGCAGAATTCCACGTTGATGGCATTATTAATTTCAGTCTCAACATGAATGTAATATTTGAGTGTCTGAGCATTTTTACCGGCATTGATTGTAGCATAAAATTACTTTACAAAGGCCATGGTGCTCCATTAATCATGGTGCTCAACCCTTTAGATGAAGAGGACGTCACAACAGAATGTTCCATCAAGACAAGCAGTCATGAGGAGCCGATGGATTTCGATTTAGATGAAAACAGTGCTAGTTTAAATGTAATTTTTATCCGCGCTCCAGATTTGGCAAATATATTTCAAGATATTGACAAGGCTGCTGAGGAACTGGAGATAACATTATCACCACAACGACCACACTTCAAAATTGATACTTTAGGTGTTATGCAGTCGGAAGCTAGTGTTGAAGTGGCCAAAACAAGTGATATGGTTTTAATGTTTAATTGTCGTGAAACAACAAAGGCACGATACAAGAGTACACTGATTCGATTAACTATGAAGGCATTGTCAGTCTCAAGCAAGGTAGCAATGAAAACAGACTCAAGTGGTCTTTTAGAAATGCACTTTATGATACAATCTGACGGGGAGGCTGAGGTGTATATACAATTCTATATAACACCGTTGATTGACATTGACTAACAGTATCTAAAGTTGTTATAATTGTATATATATATAGTTTTATTTTTTTATTTACTATTGATCAAATTAAATGGAAATTATTGTCTATGAGTATCACATCAATCATTCGCCTCTTTTAATATCGATAGTGAATTTCGATTTGTTTATATTCATTTGCTGCTCCAGTCCGAATATTTCCAATTTCATTTTGTAATTTTGCAATTCTAACTGCTCTATTTGCAATTTCAAATGCCTCTTACGCAGTTTGTCGTATATTGCATCAAATTTGTGTTTTGCAGTAGTCTTTGTCGTGTAATAATTTTCTAAAAATTTAATCCAGTATTATCAATGTTATGCATCTCTGACTGGATTGACTCTGTATTGCATCCATTTGCAACAAATGTTTTCTGTGTAATTGGATTTTCTTCGTGTTCAATGCAATTAACAAATGTATCATCATCAGATGTTTGATCTTTTGTTTTACATGTTTTTACTTCCATTGTACTCGTGGCGTTATCACCAGCTATATTCGAAGCTTCGTCTATTATATCAAATACAAGTTCATCAATGGCTGTAAATTTTATTTTCTTACTTCCATTTGCGTCCGCAGCATTTTTATCTCTCTTTGCCTATGGATTTTGCGTATTACATTACAACAGAGTTTTAATATTCAGTTTATAGTTTTCATATTTACCAATGTTCTGAGTTTAATATTTGGCCAAAATGTATCTCGAACATAAAAATAATCCCTTTCAGCGCTAACAAGCCCCAGAAGTTTACAGCTTTTCAAGATTTTATTCCATTCAGCTATTTTCATTTCTTTTACGTGTATGCCCGAATATTTATTGAAAAGAATATGTTTCGCATCGCGTATTTGTTTCAAAATAGTAAGTTTACCATCTTCTATAGCCATTTTATAATCTGCTTATTTATTTAAAATATTAATTTGAATTAAAACAAATTGTATGTAAAATAAATTCTTAATGTCTAGCAAAGAAGTACGCTTAAATGCATTTTGAAATTAATTTCTAAACAACGGTATTTTGTCTGAATTAAAGGCATAAAAAAATGACCTCACAGTCGGCTGGGGCCGACCAAATTATACCCTGCATATCTAGATATATATAAAAAAAAAGTTTGCTCGAATTCCATCTTTTTTTCTTTTATTTCCACTACTACTACTACTACTACTAGGCGTGGCTCGCCAGTTTTTTGAGAAACAATTTTTGCATATAATACTAATCTAGACCCGAAATATGGTTGACTTTGACGAAGTACTTTGTAAGTTATGGGGGTTTTAAAAGGGATTATTTAAAGGAGATTTTTAAGATAATTCCGAGGCTTAGTATGGGAGCTATATAAAAAGTGGGCGTGGCTTACCTCTTTCTTGTAAATCTAATTAGTTTTGCAATATTAGTCCACACCTTAAATTTGGTTGTCCTTCGCTGAATAGTTCGTGAGTTATAGCGGTTAAAATATTTTTTTTAATTATCGCAACTTTGTATGGTAGCCCCATTAAGAAGTGGGTGTTGTATATTGATTTTTTGCCAGATTATTTCTGACTACCATATTAATCTAAGTGTTAATTATGATTGTTCTAGACAGAAGGATGCAGAAGCTACAGCTATTTCAATTTAAAAGAAATTCTGTCAATTTGTATGGGGACTACTATAAACAGTGGGCGTGGCGTGTCCATTTCCTATGAGTCTAGTTGCTCTTACAATACTAATCCATACCTTAGATCTGGTTGTTCTACGCTGAATAGTTTGCAAATTATAACGGTTAACTTTTTTTTTAATTTCCGCAAATTAATCAAGTGTCAATTACAGTTATTCTAGACAAAAGATTGCAGAAGTTGCAGCTGTTTCAATTTAAAAGAAGTACAGACACTGTATGGGAGCTACTATAAAAAGTAGGCGTGGCTCGCCCATTTTTGGCGAGGTTATGTAGTAGTATAATATAACTCTATGTGCCAAATATTGTTGTCCCAGATGGTATATTAAGTGAGTTATAGCAAGTTAAAGATTTTGAAAATTCCGAGGTTAGTCGCTTTGAATGCTTGGTGTGGGCGTGGCTATTGACAGATCATGCCCAATATCAATCCCCTCCGTACCCTTGGATCATAGGTTACTTATGCCAAATTTCGTCAAAATAGCTCAATATTTACTCAAGTTATCGTGCGTTCCAGCCAGGTGACAGTCAGACGGACGGACGGACATCATTAAATCGAAAATTCCAGCGACGCTGATCACGAATATATATAATTTTCTATATCTCTGGAGATTCCTTGAAGTGGTTCATGCGCGTCACTAATAAGATGACGAGGCATTTGGCTATTTTTTTTATTTTTTTATTTTTATTAATTTGTGCCTGAGGCTGCAGGCAGCACAGTTACATATATCTTAATACTAAAATACATGTTATATGACACTACAACAAAGTCTTTCTTATGACAGCGTTCTATCCGACACCCGTCCTCGTTCTCGTAGCAGCGTTGAAAACTCTCCAAGACCAGCAGCTTCCAATAGCCACCCTCGTGCCTATCAGCGCTGAGTCCTTCTCAGGGCTTCTAGGTCAATCAAGTTGTTAATAGATTGACCGCTACAGATGCCCCGCCAATTGAGGGTGGCCGATGAGAACTTGATCTCCGTTGCACCGTATTTCTCCGAAATTGCTCGTCTGATGTCTTCCGTGTTGTATTTTTCGCACTTCCTCACATGCGCTTTGTCCAGCCGGATGCCATCAGTTATCACTTGTGCGTCGATGATCATTGCCCGCATACCCATTACTGCAAGGATATCGGGCTTTCGGAGGCCCATGGTGGTTAAAGTGGGTCTCCTCGATCACGGTGTAGCCTTTTCTCATCAGCGACGTCTTCAGATAGGCTACAACTGCATCGTGTCGCTTCTTCCTCGTAGCTTTGGTGCGATGACATTGTTGCACAATATGGTTCACCATCCATACTGTGCTGCCACGAGAGGTTCTTGATTTTGAAGGCAATGCATTAATACGGAGTTTAACACATTGGACGAAATCTCTGCCCAACAGGAGCGATGTTGGTTCAATTATCCAACGATGAGCATGGTGGTGTTGGGCTGCTTCTGTTAGACCGCACCCATCCACCGACTGATGAAGCCGGCGATCACAGTGATCGTCGATCTCTCTCTTCGAGCTTAGGATGACCCCGTTACAGTTGAATCGCCTCGGCCCTGGAGATCTCAGTGGCTAGGAAGGTGTTGGCTACCACGACATCTTCAAGCTGCGGCCAATTTATGTTTCGCAACCTATTTGCCGACATCTGACCGAAATGAATATACCTTGCATATTACATTATGCAGGGTATTTATAAACCAGTTGTTGTATGTTGTATGTTTTGATTTAGTTTTATATGTTGCAAAGGAAATTTCATAAATTATGTTAGAAAAATTTGTGAAGAGAAAACGAATCACAAAGCAGTTGTTCATTCAATCCCACCTTTTAATTCCATCATGATGCATCATGGCCTAACAGTACAAGGTGGATCAATCAGCAGCGCTTCCTTCTAATTCTATCATTCTTGGCTTTCTTTTGTACTTCTTGTTCTTTCGGAAGGTGTTTGTTGTTTTTGTTTGTTTACTTCTTCGTTCGTTAGAATATACATAACACTCTCACTGATTACTCTACCTTGTATTGACATATCATGAATAAAGGCTGAAGTATGCAACAAGCATGAAGAGCATATGTTTATTCAGAAGTTAAAATTCATAGTAAAGTTTGAGAGGCAACAAAAGTTAGTTATTTAAAAATAGAAACAGAAAAATATTGAAAATTTACATTTTAAATTTCACAATTCATATAATTAGAATTTCTTTAATGCTTGAAAGGAGTCACAGTCAGGAGATGTTGTTGCTTTCAATACGAAGTGAAATCCTTGGTAAAGTAAAAAGGGCGATAAATCCTCTCGTTGATGGCCACGAAACGAATGAACATCAAGAGGTCAATCAAGGTTATTTAAGCGCATTCACGAAAATCAATACTGGTGTACGATCTCTTTATAAAGTAAACGAGATATTTGTGTGTATATGCTTATTGAAATTTACAATTAGACTCTGATTATACTACTGATGTCCTTTTGTTTCGTGACTGTCTTTGAAAGGGAAGTCTTCGTTTTGTATTGCAAGCAAGAATTCGTGGCAACGACATCTGGAGACCGTGGCTCTGTATAACATCGGCCATACTTAATAAAGAGATTGAAATATTGAGAGATAAATTGACTGTAAAACGCGTAGTATAGCCCATAGTATAATTAACAAATTAATAGTATGTTTCAATATAGAGATTATCACAACTAGATTACGAAAATCTATCTACTGTCAAAATCCAACGCCAAATCAACGGCAATTTAGATTTTACTCTCTTCACGAAATGTTCAAAAATAACAGAGTTGCAAAGAGGAAAATCTAACAAAGATCGGAATTTGCACAAAATGTAGTAATTCTATACGGGAAATCTGATTGTTTGAAACTATATTTGAGTGATGATCTCAAAAATGAAGATAACCTCTTATGTCATTTACAGGATATGCCAAAGCATTTTTAACTACTATGTGTCAAAATATCAAAATATCATGAAAGAGGAATGTCAAAATCTGTTCAGGCAGTAACAATATTGTTCACGTTCTGAGCATTAAATAATGAGTTAAAAAAAATTGTTTAAGAAAAATAATAGGCTTTAACAACTCTTTTAAATATATAAAATTTTGTAGTAATTAAAAAAATATTTACTAGTTAATGCAATTTAAATAAAATTAGTAATAATCGAAAACAAAGTATAAACTTATGAAATTTGAGATGTTTGACTCTTATACACAATCAGGTGACAATGTGACAAAATATTTCAGAATTTTCACTTTGATAGATTTCACAAAGCTGCTGATATTCTTTTATACACTTATTTCAAAATGAGAGCATCAAAATGCCTCTCTCAGATTGCCTTACTTTGTTAATTATACTACCATATAGCGTTTTAACATTCCTGAATCTATTGCTAATGTAATTTGACAACTTCTACATTGTGACAATTTTTAACTTTTGTTGACATAATGTTCAGCTGCATGATTATTTGCTTACCGATTGGCTTTAAAAATATTCCGATTAACAGAGTGTTAGCGAATGTCGCGCAACTTTCTTTACTTGCTGATTGATATTGCAGCTAGGTAATACTTGTACTATAATAAAGGAAGAGCAATTAAAAAAGTAAAAAAAAAAGTTAATTGTAAAAGATTTTTCTTGACTGTGCCTTATAATGTCAGAGACTGTTTCCTTATAGTGTCAACCTCGTGTGATTGTTGTCTTCTTCTTTACTTCTTCTCCGTATGTTTTGCTTGTGGTTATTTACCTGTTCTTCATTCGTGACGACTCTCCCTTATTGCTCTACCTTAATAATCAAAAGTGACTTCGCCTTTTATAAATTGTTTATTATTGTGAATACGCCTATGATATTTGCGTATTTTGACAATTACATGATGCGTGTTATTGTTATTCTTTGTTGGGTAAAATTTGACGCGGAAAGGTGTGCTTTTTGAATGCAAATACTTTAAATCGAGCAGATATATTTATATTAAAACGCAAATATAATAGTAAATATGAAGATGTACGTATACTTGATTTATTAAGATAGATATATTCATTGTATTCGCATTGATTAAATAGGCGTGCAAATTTTAAAAACCCAGAGGAAGCCTCAGAATCGGATGAATTGGATGAATTAGTTGATGATGTCGATCAATTTGGTGTTCCGATTGTGGTGGCAGCCATAAATGAAGCAGATGGATCAACAAGTGATATAGAAGCAGAGGGTGATGCAGATTATGTAGCGGGCATTGATGAGGATGAATCTGGTGATGATAGTTCAGAATTTGATCCGAATGCAACAGACTCGGATGATTCAATGGACGATTCGGATAAAGCAGATCCTGCAAGAAGTCATCAATCGACAAAAAAGACGACAGATGATGTGGCTGGTCCAAGTTGTTCAGGCAGTGGTGGTGGTGGTGCTGGTGGCGATGATGAAACTAGTCGTCAATTGATTGAGCTCAATGAGGATGAGGAAGATGATGACACGGTGCGTGCTATTATAGCGGCAATAAAGAAGAAGAAAACTTCACCACCCGAAATCAAAATAGACGATTTTATTACTGACATATGTTTTCATCCAGAACGTGATATAATTGCTTTAGCGACCATTACAGGCGATGTATGCTTGTATGAATACGCGAATGATAAAAACACATTGTTGCGTACAATAGAGGTGCATGCGAAAGCATGTAGGGATGTCGAGTTTACAGAGGATGGACGTGATTTGCTTACATGCTCCAAGGATAAATCAATAATGATTACCGATATGGAGACAGAAAAATTGAAGAAATTTTATGAAACGGCACATGATGATGCGATCAATAAATTATATATACTCGATGAACATCTATTTGCATCAGGTGATGATGCTGGTACTGTCAAATTATGGGATTTGAGAACAAAAGATGCGATTTTTGCATTGAAAGAAGTTGAAGATTACATTACACAAATACTAACAAATGATGCAAAAAAATTACTGCTCGTCACTAGTGGTGATGGCCTCTTAACGACACTGAATATTGGAGCAAGGTAATTTAGAGTGTAGTCTAGTATATGCATATTTTCTAATACATACAAATGTTCATTACAGGAAACTGTATGTGCAATCAGAGCCCTACGAGGAAGAACTTACCTGTATGGGTATATATCGTGGCGATTCGAAACTTGTAGTTGGCACATCAAAAGGACGATTGTATACATACAATTGGGGGCAATTTGGCTATCACAGTGACATGTATCCGGGTGTGAAAGCGCCGATTAGTGAAATGATACCGATCACTGATCGCATTGGATGCGTTGCTGGCGAGGAGGGTATTATAAGGGCCTGTCATATTGCGCCCTTTCGTAATTTAGGCATTGTTGGCCAACACAATATGCCCATCGAATGTCTGGATATTAATAATACGGGCGAATTAATTGCATCATCATCACATAATAATGATGTGCGCTTTTGGAATGTGAAATATTTTGAAGATTTCGCCGATATCAAATACAATGAGAAGCATAATACGTTCAAAGAGAAACGACATAATTTGCCATCATCGAAATTTTCAAATGCGTCAGATTTTTTTGCAGAAATGACAAAGGATGCCTCGGATGATGATGACTAATTTATTAGATTCCAATTTTAAAGGACTCTGGTAATTTTAGTTTACTACACAGAAATATTGTAATATTTAAATAAGTATGCATGTATATAAAATATACAAATAAAAAAAAATTTTATACACACTAGGTTTGTGTGTATATGAAATTATTGTTGAATGAAACACAGCTTGATTAATGGTGTTTTATTTAAAAACGTTTAATTTATTACTACTATTTTTTAATATTGCAAATATTTGATTTGTACAGATTGGAGTTGACACATTTCACTATGCACCTGCGTGTTAAATTATTTGCCAAGATGACGGATAGGGTATCCTTATTTATTCAATGAGAAAATGAAATCAGTTTTCACTTGCTTTTACCGAATATCAAATTAATTTCGAATCAAAGTGAAATTCACAATATAGCCGCATAAATAAAAAAAAAAAAGAAAAGTAAGGGATGATGAAAAATGTAATCTAAACAAAAATTCAATCATTTAATATGAAAATAAAACACAAGTCTCTGGCATTTGTTTTTGTTGTTTTCAAATGTACATTTTCACAATACATACAATATAATTAAAATACTTTTTTCTTTTTCATCCACGTTAGCTGCAGCAGCTTAATCAACTTAAACCATAAAACAATAATAATAATAATAAACAAAAATATATGTATATGTATGCACTCGTATGAATAAAATAAATATACATGTAATTCATAGCAGCCATTTTTATGTTTGTTAAATAATATGCAATATGTAGGCAATAATAATAATAATAATAATAGTATAATAAACTTAATTAAAAAATATTTATAAACTTTTTCTTTTTGAAACAAAAAGTTAATTGCACAATTAATAATTGCAAATTTGAAAAAGTAGTTCATCAAGCATTCTCCACTTTCACATTTTTTTTTTTGTCTAAAAACAAAATTCAATCCATATTGATTGGTTGTGAAATACAGAACATGCTTCAGAATATTACTTTTTCTTCTCAATTCAAAGCAAACAAATGTACTATGCACGTATGCATATAATTTTGGAATGACGTTATTATTATTGTTGTTCAACGTGTAGCAAAACAGCAATGTTTGGTTATAATTCAATTGTGCTCCATTTAGAGAAATCTATTCGATTCAACGATTAGGCTATTGTTATTTTAATTTTATTATTTTCATTAAATAATTCATAGCAACAAAAAAAAATGAGAGAAAGAAAAATTAAATTAAAATCGTACAAAAAGTGTCGGCATCATACAATACATTCATATATCTATGCACATTAAAATGCTAACTAATCATTTTTTCAAAATCAATTCTCTTGCAAATTTCATTTCATATTCCTTTAGAGCTACTAATATTGTGTTGTTCTATGACCATTGCTGGTATTATTACTACTGCCATTTGCTGTTGTTGTTGTTGCTGCAGCTGATGTAGAAGCAGTAGCACTCGTTGCAACGGCAGCGGCAGCAGCAGCAGCTTCCTGCATTGCTTTCTGTTTGGCACGACGCGTCTTTTGCCGTGTATGTTCAATTTGAAAATCTTCAACACGCAAATTCAAACGTTGTATATTGTGTATGATGAATTCCTCCTCGAGTACATGTTCAGGTGGTGAACGTAGCACTTCCAGTGTCTCACAGAGACCATTACATTGTTTGCGTATTTTGTGACGATTGAGCGTAGCACCGAGTATGACCAATGCCACTTTAAATATGACACGTATACCCTCGGCCAAGAAACAATCCCAAACACGTAATAGTGTTTCCCATGGTAAGGTACGTGTCATGGCACACAGAAACCAATCGGTCATATAAAGTAAAGGTTCAACTTTGTGCTTTTGCAAATGACGATACACAGACGGGCAGGTTTTTTTCAATAGACCCTCCAAAATGCCAGCATCATTTTGTAATACCTCAAGGCCTGCTATAAAGTAATCCTCTAAGTAGCTATTGCATAGACAAAAGAGAGAGAGAGAGAGAGAGAGAGCGAATTATGGATTATTGATCAAATTCAATGAATGTGATTATGTTACTCTACTTACACATCACAAACGCTTACAAATACCCAAAAAGCATCTTCGGCAGGCAAATGCATCAGTAGAAATGCAGCAATCGGTGCTTGTGCCTGACAAAAGCCAACTTTTGGATTGTATAACGAATACGCCTTCAGAACATTGAATAGTTCGATTTGTCCCACTTTATCCTCGTCGAGAAACATTTCATGAAATGGAAATTGCCGATGTTTATCCTTTTTAATTTCTTCGATCACATGCGGATTACCCGGTTTCTCCAATAGTTCATGATATACATTTGGATTTTTCTTCTTTAATAAATATGCACCAGATAAGTAGAACCATGCTTTTGGACGCACTGATTTTGGTATACCTTTACGACAGCGATCACGTATCTGCAAAGGAAATAAGAAAAAAAATAAATTAGTTACATTCACAGATATTTGGCTTATGGGCATACTTACTTTTTTATAATTTTTCGACATATATATTGACCAATTATCAATCATAAATAACCATTTCTTTTCTCTGGCTATGATTTGTGCTTTGGACAATGGCTCCTTTGGTTTATCTGTGCGTTGAAAGCCGCCATAGAAACCATTTCTATCTGGACAACTTGATACAGTTGAGCACAGTGATATTGTGTCCACGGAACGTGGTGATGTCGCCATGACAAACTGTAAGATGAAAAGAAGAAAATAAAAGAAATATGAGTGTCTATTAATTAAAACGCTTATAGTAAGTTTTACTATACTACTAGTAAATGTATTTTTTTCCCATTTGTTTTGTATTAGGCCATCGATCTCAATATTATTAATACCAAATAAAACGCCCACATTATATCAATAGCATGTGTTACAAAATTGCCATAGAAATTAAATGCAAATACCCACAATCATAGGCAAGTCGAAGTTTACGCTTGCAATTACAAATTGAGTAGGTATATTATATGTATGTATATGGTTTTGAAATACAATAAATACATGCTAACATTGGTGAATCTAAAATGAATATGCCTAAAGAATTAAAGAATATTTTTACTTTAAAAAATTAATAAAAAAAATAAAATAAAAAAATTAAATAAAACAAAAACCCAAAAAACCTGAATTAATGAAAAGTACCATTTTTTTTTTATCTCATGTTTAAGAAAATTTTGAATATACAGCTGTTGTCAACTAATTAGAAACGATACTTTTAAAATATTTTTCTCGCGTTAGATCTACCAAACATTGATTTCAGTTTGAATTTTTTTTTTTGCTTTAAGTCTCTTCTTCTTTCCTTCATTCAAAAATGTCCCGTTAACCTGTCCCTTTTCGGCTTTCGCAAAAAAAAATTTCATTCCGAAAATATAAGACTCATATGAACGTTCCACGCAAGAAGCGACCTCGCAAAACATCGAATTTCATCGACAAGAAAATAAAACAAATATCACAAATGGACCCAAGAAAAAGTTCTGCAGCCATTCAACGGGGGATCTATTCAGCTTACGGAGTCTTCATATCAAAACGTACTGTTGCACGTCGTTTGGTTGAATCTGGCCTTCATGGAAGAATCGCACGCAAGAAACCTTTGGTGACGTCTAACCAATGAAAACGCTGTTTGGAATTCTCTGAAGAACACGCAGCTTGGACTGAACACCAATGGAAATTTATAGTCTGGAGCGATGAAACTAAAATTAATCGCATAGGTCCAGATGGTAGAATGTATGTAAGACGCCAAAAAATGCTGAACATTTTTCGAATGACTTGGAAAAGGAAATTAGTGGTAAAAATATCACGAATTTGGATCATCTTTTCGAAGAAGCTAAAAAAGCTTGGGAATCAATTCCAGTCGAACGAGAGATTTCTGGATTTAACCATTTATCTCGATCCGGGAATATAACATCATATCTACTTCCGAAGAGTGTACTGTGGAGTTAACTAGAATTCTCCGCCACAATACTACCATGCAAGCTTATTATAATCTAAGCAATGCGCACGTGCCCCACTGCAGCCTTAGGAATTCTGACTGAACTCACCCCCCCCCCCCCACACCTCATGGTCAAAAGGACGGCAACCAATGCGTCACTAAGGCTGCCTAATTTATCCAACCTTAAAGAAGGCAATCTCACAGGACACACAAAGATCCTGGACACCGTTTGGGGCACTCCATGTCTTGCGGTCTTCGACAAGATGGATAGAAAGCTAGCCTTCTCCAAACACTTTGAAGTGGTTATCAACGACCGTTCGGCTTGGAGCAGTAGCGATATGATCCCAAAAGGGTACTTACAGTTGTGGTACACTGATGGGTCTAAGATGGAAGATGGCTGTGCGGGGGTTGGAATTGTTGTACCAAGATTTCGAAAAGTAATCGCAATTGGGAAAACAGTTTCCATCTCTCAGGAGGAGGTACATGCCTTAGAGGTATGTGCGAGAGAATGCATACGTAGGGGCACCCGTGGTACTAAAAAAAAGCATCCTGTCGGACAGCCAGGCGGCTCTAAAGTCCCTGGCAAAATTCTCGTTTCAATCAAGGCTGGTCTGGGAATGTTTTAAACTTCTCAATGCCCTGGCAGCAAAAAATCCTGTCACCCTAATGTGGGTGCCGAGACATGAGGGACACGAGGGAAACGAAATAGCCGACTCCCTTGCAAAGGAAGGCGCAAACACTCCTTTCATTGGACCAGAGCCTTTCTGCGGGGTTACAAACAGTTTCATAAACAACTTGATATGTGAGAGGGAGAAACAGGATCTACTCGACTACTGGGGAACCCAAAACGGCATGCGTCAGTCGAAGGGACTTATTGATCTCACACATGTTAAGGTGGATGCTGTTCTTAACCTCAGCAGAAATGCCATAAAACTCTACACAGGGTTGCTCACTGGACACTGTGCGTGGTGTGTGTTACTTTCATTAGATAATGTACTAACAAGCCTTGTATTTTGCGATTCCTAGTGAAAAGCACTGAAAAATCTTACGAATTGCATCAAAACAATGCTACTGTTGTTACAGAATTGATTTTATCACAAGCAACTTGTAGAATGCTGTAATTCAAAAATCGATCGCATAATAATTAAGCAAAATTTTTTAATAGTCACATCTATTGAAAAGTTTCTAACAAAAATAATAATGAAATTCTATATTATAAATGTATGTATATTAATAAGCATCTTATTTATGGCTTACCTGCCCACCCACTCATTGTTTTTTATTATACGTATTATTCCCAGCATTTGCGTTAATATTGACTATGGTATTCAAAATATGAAAATACAAGGCGATAAAACGGCCAATCTTCTTCAATCATATGCAATTTAAGATAATTATCTTTTAAAAATTTAATTGAAAAAAATTAATTGAAACTATGTCGAATATATAAAACTTAATTCTTTTTTTTTTTGTGACAATTTATTACTCGAAAAAGCATACAAATGTAAGAAAACCGATTCTTTCGACACTCAATTAATTAAATGCTTTTGTTTTTAAATTATTTGCATAGAATAAAAAAAGAACAGACCCACGCATAAAACATCATACCCACCATACATCAAAGAGAACTCGGAGAAAGGAGAAAATCATTTTATGTCACATGAGAGTATGCGATAATACTATATGTACCTAGCCTCAGTAAGACATAACGTTTCTCATATTAAAATAAATACGTAATCGGTATCGATATTTTATCGGGAACAGTGATAAAATAGTTGTTTTTTCTTGACGAAAATTAATACTGAAATATTTTTTGATAATTACAAACATGTAGATAATTAAGGCCTAAAAACATTGACTCATTGAAGGCGAAGATTTTACATTTATATTGCTGATGATTGGCAACGTAATTATTGTGTACTTGTAGTGCATTAAAACTAATGACAACAAGAAGAATGTGGGTGCAAGAAATATATTTTTGGACCATGAAGTTAGTGGTTTCTTTGCCATAACATATAAGAAATTAAGACAGTGTGCTCCTGAACAATTTCGCATCGCAACTTGCATGAAATCGAAATTCTTTCAGCCCGATTCTGAATAAGAATTCCTCGGGAATTTTTCCCCATTTCCATATACTTGTATTCTGAATATAAATTCCCCGGGAGTTTTTCCTTTTTCCCTTTTCTCCAATTCTAAACGAACTGCGAAATTGGGAATTTCTTCCCTGGGAAAAAAGTAGGCATTATGTATGCAAATAAAAGGGGAAAAGTGATGACGTTTATTGAAAATCTGCAAGGGAATTGGATGCAACAATATAAGTAATCAATTTTTTTTCATTAAAAATGGAATAAATGTTGTTATTTATTATTATTACAAATATTATTATGGCATTATTCTTACTTTTAGGTCAAAACAACAAATAAATTTCAATTTAAAATACTACTGAACACGATGTAATCGCACCCGGACATTGCACACGGTTTCTACAAAGAAAACAGGGAGGAGCTGAACAGATTTTGGCTTGTTTAACATACATACAATATTTTTCAAACATTTGAAAATCAATAATTAATATAATAAACATATATAAAAGTAACTTCTAATAATTACAAAGTTTCCGGCAGTTTAAACAGATTATAGTACTATATTGTTCAACTTTCACAAATTAATTGCACTTTCTTAATCATAACAAAACACAATTAGGTGAAACAGCTGAGTTCGAAACTTCGAAATTCTCTTTCCCTTTTTATTCTGTCCCTCGACTGTTTAGAATAGGAGGAATTTATTCTCGGGAAAGATCAATTCCCCGGGAAAATTCAGAATCGGGCAGTTTGATGCATTATTTAGCCTCACAAAGTTGTAAAAGAATTCCAAACGGCCAGCAATTCTGGCTGAGGGCAGACTGTTCCTTATATTGATGTTTTATATTTTAGCGAAAAGCCTTAAATAAAGAGTACAATGCCTTGTAACATCAAATAAATATTGTCTTTGTATTTCATTATCACATTTCATTTCATTTCTAACATAATTTCATCATTTCGATAGTAGGTCCGTTCGCGTACTTTACTAGTAAAATTTCTTTATCAACACAATTCGAGAGCGTTAAAACTCTCTCTAAAAATTAAAAAAAAAAAAGAAGGAAAAAAAAGTACGCGAACGGAAAATTTGTAAGATTTCCTAGTAATTTCCAAACTCCTTCAGTACTGTCACTTGCCAGTAAGAACAGCTGTTTTTTCTATGTTACGAATTCTTACTAGTAGAAATATTACCAGTAAAAATTTTTAAAAATTATCACAGAAATTTGCTCTCTCAATTTCCCCTCTTTTTCTGGTTTTTGGCGTACACGAACACATTTCCAGTAAGAAATTGTAAAAATTGCAATAATTTCTAAAAACTATTACGTACGCGAACGGGCCTAGTATTTGTTCACACAAATGGCAGTTGTCATTTTACGCATGAAAGTAGACAAATTTCAACTTTTATGCGTTCAAATACTTTTATGCGTGTACCTATGGAGTTCATCCCATATAATTGCGGGTTTTCTACTCTGCTGTCAAATGCACGCAAACGTCTACGTGTACATTGGAGGTCCAATTTTATTCTGTACAAGGCCAGGTATATATCATATAACCCTTATATGCACACAAGCGCACACACACACACACACAAAATCATCCAATCAACCATGTAAGAGGAATTTTTATTTTTAGCATGGCAATACAAAGAAAAAAGTCCCATTAATATTGGAATTTTCGCAAAATGTTTATCCAGATACGAGAAAAATGTTAAAAAAACACCAAAAGTGGTAATGATGAATATATATATTTTTAGTTTTAAAATTATCATCTGCATACTACATTGTAATTTTTGTATAATGTATTTCATATATTCAACATATACCACTTATCAATATACTTATCCCTTTTTATCTACGGAAACGATAAACTCATATCGATACAAAAACATTGTATATATGCACAATGCTTATCTATTAATCATAATTTAAATTACTCCATGTTCTTTACAATCACGTAAATTATTCCATATAAATATTATTTGAACACACAATGAAATTATATCTATTTTCAAATATTTCTAAAATGCTTCTTGAATATAAATGATAAGTTAATCGTAAATTTGCTTATTGAACAGCAACGCATACATCCATATTTCGATATAGAGCTAATAATAATTTTGTTGTAATATTATATGGGAATTGTAAAAATATTAATTTCGAAATGCATACTGTCTAAAGTAGCATCTAATTTTTTTTTTTAAATCTCAGGACTAATATTCAATTCAAAATAGCTCAAATATTTTCCAATTCATCAAAAAAAAGCAATAAACTTATATACAATAGATCTCATGTGGTGATATAAATGAACCTTATGCTTAGTACCTTATGCAACATATACTATTAAAAAAAATGTTTTACTCTTAATAAACACCCTTTTATATGGGTATGTATGAATGTATAGCAATGTTAAGAACCACTGAATACATAACGATATGAAAACATTAAAAAATAATTGTACTCGAAATCATACCGAGTGCATAAATTATGCTACAAGTACTTTATGAGGCTTTCTACGTCGAGCAATGCAAGAAGGCACTACTACTAAACACTGAAGACAGACCAAAGACCGACAATAACAAGTATAAATGAGTCCTTCCGCATTTACGCATGCATGTACATAAATGTAAATTCGGTTTAAGCACAATATACAAATGTCATAATTATGTACATATTTAAGGGCTGAATTGGAGAGAAACTTATCATGGACGGGTGGCTTTCACAGATAAAATTTTAATGTTTTGAAAGGGAGCTTTTTAAATAATTCATTCCGCCTTTCTCATTCCCTTCCTGAGAAACCATCAGCATTGTTGATTTTGTTAACATCTCACTTTTAACAAAATTATTGCAAAATACAGTAGCTGTAGTAGTAGCTAATTATCTAATACGTAAATAGAAAATAATAATAAATCGAATAAAGTGAAAAATATGAGCGAAAATAAATAATACAAAAAAAAAAAACAAGAAACACCAAGCAAAACAAATGTTTACTGTGTACAGAATATAAATGAGTAATAATGAACGAAAATTGTATTTGTACACTTGTATATGGTGGTGGTGCTTCATCATACCTATACATATAAGCACACTTAATGCATGCGGGGGAATTCAGATTTAGCTTTCCACCCTTTTCGCAACCCACATGAACATACAGTATACGCATACACATACATGTTGTTAAGAATTCAAACACTTGCATATGTATGTACATTATATTACTTACCTTTGCTACCTTCGTTGAATTCCAGTCTGCTGATTTCTTTTATTTTCAATAGAGCACTTATTTTTCAATTTTAAATTCCACAAATTGAATTTTGAATTGATGTAGGAAGAATGTAAATAACATTGATTTGTTTGAGCTATTTCTTCAATTAGTATTTACATCGAAATTCCTTGTAATACAGTCTTGGAGCGGGATTATATTATCATTATTTTTTTTTTTTCACATTAATAAAACAATGTAAATATTTTATTGTTCGTTTGCTATTTGCATTTTTTTTATTTCATATATATATATATATATATATATATATATATATATATTTTTTTTTTTTTGGTATGTCTTGGTTCGTATTTATATACATATGTCGAAGTAAATAAGAATAAAATTTTCAATTATTTCTTTAGATTGCACTTTAATGTTGATGTTTTCTAAATAGAATAAATTGTTTATTTGTGGTAAATCACAATTTTTAATGAAAACAATAATTTGCGTAGAAAGAAAGGATTTGAAGAAAAAAATAGAAATAAAATTTTGACATTGGAATGTCATTTGCTGACGGCGATATATCAAAGAATATTGAACTAAAGAAGCTGCATACCCGACAGCATGTGAATTTCAGGTGTGACTAAAACGCGGTCACACTCAAACGGCAGCTATATATGAAAATTTTAACTTAAAATCGAAATTTTTTGAGTGGTGCTCTCGCATTTGGTTGAGTTTCCTACTCTTTTGAAAGTATTATATTTCTGTATGAAAATTTGTTATTTATTTATTTATGAAAAAATATTATTTATAAGGAAAATGCTACGTTGAAGTTTTATATGAAAAATGAAAATATTTTGAATGATTTTGAATATTTGAAATGAAAAGTTTTTAATTTTCCCGATTTTGTACAAAACGAAATTGGATTTATCAGGCGCCCATGGAAAACAATAAGCAATTTTTCAATTTTTATTTTTCAAAATACGAAATACAAAATTTGCCTACATCATACAATCATGTACACATGTAGCCATGACAACGTAAAAAATTCAATAGTAAATTCTATATATATATATATACATATATACATATGTAGAATTTTCATTCATAAATTTTGCATGGAAATCATTCGAAAATTTACATTGAAAATTTCAATTGTTTTTGAGAAATTTTCAACAAAATCTTGCAAATGCTTATGGAGTATGCATGTATTTTTGCTTGTGATTGTCAGTAGATGCCTTACCTCTATTCATATATAATCGTGTTATCATGGTACTATATGGCGCAGCCAAGAGAAATCTTTTACAATTTGTCTATCTTTCTTATTTTACCACGCAATGGTACCATCATGACAAAGAACTGTCAAAATCTTGGCGTTTTGTTTTGTTAACTTCTTTCTCTTATTGTTTTGCTCCTTAACTTCGGAAATTGAACAATGGTACTGAAAACATAAAATTCACATTAAATTAAATATTACAACTTGATAAGTGCATGTTTGATATCAATTATGATTATACCGAATTATTAATAATTATGTTGCCATCAATATGGTTCTGTTGCTGTTGCCTGTAAAGGAATTTATGTTAGAATTTAATTAGGCAGCTATTAGTTCCACTATCAATAAAACTACTTTTTTTACATTTTATGAGTAATTTTATTGATAATGGGTAAGCCAAGTCACCACGTCAAGGTTGCTGCCATCGACATGGACCTAACACTACCTAACACTATTTCTCTGAAGGACAAAATACAAAGTACATTCCAATAATATTCTATCGTTTTCTATCGAGGAAAATAAACAATTCGAAATTTTCAAGAGTAAGCATGGAATTCAAGTGATTCAAGTAAGTAACTATAACCTAGCTATTAATTCAAGAAAACATCTTTAAAACCAAATAAAAAAAGGATTCATGTGTAAAACTTGCAAAATATAATTCATTTAAAACAATGTTGCATTTAACGCTGCTACTTATTTCTTATGTGCATATGGTGTTTTAGCGTAGAATTTTCGTTTCTTTAAAGTGCTATTTAATACTGTTGTTCATTCGAAAACATTTTCAGGTATTCTTATTTATGTTAATCATTTTAGGTTGTAGTAAGCTTTTTTAATTTTTTTTTATCCCGCCTCTCTCGTTCGTTGCTTCTTCGTTTTTTCTCCTGCATTTCACGATTCTGTGCCAACCATTTTGGATTTTTGTGTAAAAGCACTCTTATTAAAAATTCCAGTAGATCCAAACGGTGCTGTCCACATTCCGATTTTTTGTCGAACCACTCTGGAAACTCTTGATTCGTTTTATTCACTATTTGTCTTATTATTTGTTGCTTTATGTTTTTAGCGTGTGGAGTTGTATTAAAGAGGTGCTGGTACCAATTTAGCTGTCTCTGACAAATGTTGAATGTCTCGTCGGTTGGATTTAAAAGGCGCAAATCATCGTCAGTTTTATAATTTTTACTCCTGATCAGTTCATCCGATGGATCCACATAATGTTGTTGACTCTTCCTCATATATGCTATACAATCAGCACAACATATTTTTCTCATTATTTTTGTATAAAGGCCGTAGCCGGCAATATACCGCTGTACAGGCACTTCTAATTCCAATGCCCTTTCATCCGTGGTGTAAAATTTTTCGGCAAGCAGTTCTTCTTCATGAATATTCACGATTGAGGGAATTTCTATAGTGTCGCTTTGTTTATCTTCCTGCAACACATTCTGCCAATTTGTTGTGATTATATCGTAGTCGTCGTCTTCGTCGTCGTTATCATCCTGACAATTACTTCTAGTATTTTTAAACGAAATGTTGATTATATTCATTGACATTAACCGGGCAACCAGATACTGTGTTTCGTGGACAGAAGGGTGAGTATTTACACCAAGTGACGAGCGAATTTTAAAAAAGAAATTTTCAAGCGCATCTTGATTTAATCTCCCCAGAAATATATAATTGATGTTTTCATACAATGCGAATATATCATCGCAAAGTTCCAGCATTGCCTTTATTGTGAGGCAGAATCCCTTTATGCAATAATTCTTTTTATTAAATGGCAATTTAAGTGCCATCAAGTACTCCATGTACTTTTTCAGTCTATTCCTTTTTTCTTCCGAATCTCTATATAAAGGCCGTTTAAGCTGGTTCGCGGCCATTACACGTTTGCAATCCATGTCGTCAAATAAATCATTCATCATTTTTATGAAAGTGATTGTCGGTTGCACGCATTTTTGGAGATTGTTGTTATTTTCGAATAATTTACGAGAGTCTGCCACTCGTATTCCAGCACACACAGAATTGCTCAGTAATTGTGTTGCACGCGCCACGTTCATCTTTTCAAAACACGATGGATATACATGGGCATCCGTCAACTTTGTGAATATTTTAAAATTGTTGTTCCTTTTATCGATCTCGTACACATGCCGAATTACCTTTATGCTAGCAGTTCCATTGGTTGTTTCGATATCTGTTGACATTAAAGTATTCCTTATTGATTTCAACAGATGGCAATAATCGTACATACAAAATATTTTCCTATTGTCAAATTCAAAGTAAGGCTTCTCATTTGTTACGCCCATGTTGTTGAATACACAAATATTACTTGCTCCCTGATCACAAATGATGGCTTTCACGTGTACTTTTATCTTCCTTGCCATTTCCAAATTTTCAATAAGGATGTCCTTTAAATCAATTTGGTTGCATGCATCTTTTACAGGATAGTAGCTGATAATATATTTCCATTTCGCTGTGATTCCTTTCAGCATACAAAAAAGCATTTTCGTTGCGATCTTATTATCGCGCTTGTTATGTGCTAAATGTTGAAAACCCGTTATAATGTCGGTGCTGTTGTTATACACCAAGTCCTTTTTTATTGCAACCTCATCCATTATTAAACAACATAATCGGGCTTCCTCCGGCATGCATTTCGTAAATTCGACCAAACTTCTTATAACATTGCCGTCCATTCCAGGATGTACGATTTTAATAATTCTTGATCGTAGCAATGTGGTCTTATGAGGCATATGAAAACCTAATTCCGTTTTCAAAAATTCATAAGTTCGGCTGGATAAGTAATTAATATGTTGTGCCACCATCTTCTCTTCATCAGTATATTTCCGAATTTTTGGTCCACAGATCATGCTTGCAAATAATCTGGCGTATTTCGAAGCATCTTTATCTATAATCAGCATATTCTCTGGCAGGTCAGTTACACTCTTTCGTAACTCTTTTATAATTTGCTCCTGTTTTTTAAATTTTTTCTCATATTCATGCAATTTACGCTGATACATTTTAATTTTTTCTGCATGTTTTAATTCCAGCTCTTCGCTTTCCACCGATAATGATGACTCACGTTCATGTTTGGAGTTCTCTTCCTCCGCATAAATTGTGCAAGGTTCTAAACTTTTAGACATAATCTCCATCATTTTATAGTCTTGCACAGACATATCCTCCTCATTGCTGCTGTTGTTTGTTGCCATTGGTTGAGCATATGTTTTCGTAACTGTGCTCATTTTCCAAACGGAACCAGAATCAGTACTACTCTCATCGTCATTGCTGTGTTGGTGTTCGTTTGAACCCAAATTAAATTTGGGACATGCACGAATTTTCAATCCTTTCGGGCCATAAGAATCGCTATCAAAATGACGCAAACATATCCATAGGTGTTTCACTTTCTTTCCTTTAATATTACAAATTTGCATCCATCGTAATTTTTCCGCGTCATCTTTAGGGAATGAAAACATTTTAGTCCCTTTTCCTGATTTGCAGCTACTAACACAACAGTGACGTCCATATTGATACCGAGTAATTCTTGCATTATTGTATTTCGGAGGATCTTCGTAACCTAAGTATATATTTTTAAGAAGTAAAAACAAAGTTCATTTATATATATTTGTACGTATATTCAAAAATAATGTTGAAAAGAAGCAATTTAAAAAAGTATATTCAAAAAATTTATATTTCTCTGTATATATTTCAGAAGACAAAAATCCTGAAAAATAATATACATATAAGACAAGCAATCTAAAAAAGTATATTAAAAAAATTTATATTTCTCTATATATATTTCACAAGGTAAAAATCCTCAAGATATTAAAGAAAAAGTGTTTTCTTGATTTGCTTTATACATTTGTGTGTTTGTGCATTCATACACCCATAACCGCAGATTTTATGTATAAATAGCAACGTATTATTGTGTAAAAGAAGTCGTTTTCTTCTTCTTGATTTCCTTTGTACATTGCTTTGTTTACACATTCATACACACTCGTACATGTTGCGTTGGAATTGTACATTGATGTATGTACATATGTATGTACTTTTAGAATTATTTAAAAATGAAATAAATATTAATTCAAATAATATTTTATTTCAAATAAATCATTTCACAACAATTTTTTCACATATCATGAAATATCGCTTTATCTCAAAATAATTATTTCAAATTTTTTAACATCATATTATATTTGTAATAAGTACTTATTATCATATTTCAAATAAAAATTGCGCAAGGATTTTTTGAAATCGTTTCTCATTTAAATTTGATTTAAATACGATTCAAAATCCTAAATTTAAATATAACTTCCATTATTGAAGATTTAGTCAAACTTAAGTACCAACTTGTATTTAGTATCGACTTTTTTGATAAATTTCTCATACAAAAATCTATCAAAATCTAATTAATAGCTTGTTAAATTTCGTAATAACAAGATTATTTGAAATAATAAAAAATCTATTCCATGTTATTAAACAAATGTAAAACACATTGACGCATATTCATAGTAAAAATGAAGTACCATCTTAAATTCATTACCGGCCTTTTGATAGATTTTTGTATGAGAAATTTATCAAAAAAGTCGATACTAAATACAAGTTGGTACTTAAGTTTGACTAAATCTTCAATAATGGAAGTTATATTTAAATTTAGGATTTTGAATCGTATTTAAATCAAATTTAAATGAGAAACGATTTCAAAAAATCCTTGCGCAATTTTTATTTGAAATATGATAATAAGTACTTATTACAAATATAATATGATGTTAAAAAATTTGAAATAATTATTTTGAGATAAAGCGATATTTCATGATATGTGAAAAAATTGTTGTGAAATGATTTATTTGAAATAAAATATTATTTGAATTAATATTTATTTCATTTTTAAATAATTCTAAAAGTACATACATATGTACATACATCAATGTACAATTCCAACGCAACATGTACGAGTGTGTATGAATGTGTAAACAAAGCAATGTACAAAGGAAATCAAGAAGAAGAAAACGACTTCTTTTACACAATAATACGTTGCTATTTATACATAAAATCTGCGGTTATGGGTGTATGAATGCACAAACACACAAATGTATAAAGCAAATCAAGAAAACACTTTTTCTTTAATATCTTGAGGATTTTTACCTTGTGAAATATATATAGAGAAATATAAATTTTTTTAATATACTTTTTTAGATTGCTTGTCTTATATGTATATTATTTTTCAGGATTTTTGTCTTCTGAAATATATACAGAGAAATATAAATTTTTTGAATATACTTTTTTAAATTGCTTCTTTTCAACATTATTTTTGAATATACGTACAAATATATATAAATGAACTTTGTTTTTACTTCTTAAAAATATATACTTAGGTTACGAAGATCCTCCGAAATACAATAATGCAAGAATTACTCGGTATCAATATGGACGTCACTGTTGTGTTAGTAGCTGCAAATCAGGAAAAGGGACTAAAATGTTTTCATTCCCTAAAGATGACGCGGAAAAATTACGATGGATGCAAATTTGTAATATTAAAGGAAAGAAAGTGAAACACCTATGGATATGTTTGCGTCATTTTGATAGCGATTCTTATGGCCCGAAAGGATTGAAAATTCGTGCATGTCCCAAATTTAATTTGGGTTCAAACGAACACCAACACAGCAATGACGATGAGAGTAGTACTGATTCTGGTTCCGTTTGGAAAATGAGCACAGTTACGAAAACATATGCTCAACCAATGGCAACAAACAACAGCAGCAATGAGGAGGATATGTCTGTGCAAGACTATAAAATGATGGAGATTATGTCTAAAAGTTTAGAACCTTGCACAATTTATGCGGAGGAAGAGAACTCCAAACATGAACGTGAGTCATCATTATCGGTGGAAAGCGAAGAGCTGGAATTAAAACATGCAGAAAAAATTAAAATGTATCAGCGTAAATTGCATGAATATGAGAAAAAATTTAAAAAACAGGAGCAAATTATAAAAGAGTTACGAAAGAGTGTAACTGACCTGCCAGAGAATATGCTGATTATAGATAAAGATGCTTCGAAATACGCCAGATTATTTGCAAGCATGATCTGTGGACCAAAAATTCGGAAATATACTGATGAAGAGAAGATGGTGGCACAACATATTAATTACTTATCCAGCCGAACTTATGAATTTTTGAAAACGGAATTAGGTTTTCATATGCCTCATAAGACCACATTGCTATGATCAAGAATTATTAAAATCGTACATCCTGGAATGGACGGCAATGTTATAAGAAGTTTGGTCGAATTTACGAAATGCATGCCGGAGGAAGCCCGATTATGTTGTTTAATAATGGATGAGGTTGCAATAAAAAAGGACTTGGTGTATAACAACAGCACCGACATTATAACGGGTTTTCAACATTTAGCACATAACAAGCGCGATAATAAGATCGCAACGAAAATGCTTTTTTGTATGCTGAAAGGAATCACAGCGAAATGGAAATATATTATCAGCTACTATCCTGTAAAAGATGCATGCAACCAAATTGATTTAAAGGACATCCTTATTGAAAATTTGGAAATGGCAAGGAAGATAAAAGTACACGTGAAAGCCATCATTTGTGATCAGGGAGCAAGTAATATTTGTGTATTCAACAACATGGGCGTAACAAATGAGAAGCCTTACTTTGAATTTGACAATAGGAAAATATTTTGTATGTACGATTATTGCCATCTGTTGAAATCAATAAGGAATACTTTAATGTCAACAGATATCGAAACAACCAATGGAACTGCTAGCATAAAGGTAATTCGGCATGTGTACGAGATCGATAAAAGGAACAACAATTTTAAAATATTCACAAAGTTGACGGATGCCCATGTATATCCATCGTGTTTTGAAAAGATGAACGTGGCGCGTGCAACACAATTACTGAGCAATTCTGTGTGTGCTGGAATACGAGTGGCAGACTCTCGTAAATTATTCGAAAATAACAACAATCTCCAAAAATGCGTGCAACCGACAATCACTTTCATAAAAATGATGAATGATTTATTTGACGACATGGATTGCAAACGTGTAATGGCCGCGAACCAGCTTAAACGGCCTTTATATAGAGATTCGGAAGAAAAAAGGAATAGACTGAAAAAGTACATGGAGTACTTGATGGCACTTAAATTGCCATTTAATAAAAAGAATTATTGCATAAAGGGATTCTGCCTCACAATAAAGGCAATGCTGGAACTTTGCGATGATATATTCGCATTGTATGAAAACATCAATTATATATTTCTGGGGAGATTAAATCAAGATGCGCTTGAAAATTTCTTTTTTAAAATTCGCTCGTCACTTGGTGTAAATACTCACCCTTCTGTCCACGAAACACAGTATCTGGTTGCCCGGTTAATGTCAATGAATATAATCAACATTTCGTTTAAAAATACTAGAAGTAATTGTCAGGATGATAACGACGACGAAGACGACGACTACGATATAATCACAACAAATTGGCAGAATGTGTTGCAGGAAGATAAACAAAGCGACACTATAGAAATTCCCTCAATCGTGAATATTCATGAAGAAGAACTGCTTGCCGAAAAATTTTACACCACGGATGAAAGGGCATTGGAATTAGAAGTGCCTGTACAGCGGTATATTGCCGGCTACGGCCTTTATACAAAAATAATGAGAAAAATATGTTGTGCTGATTGTATAGCATATATGAGGAAGAGTCAACAACATTATGTGGATCCATCGGATGAACTGATCAGGAGTAAAAATTATAAAACTGACGATGATTTGCGCCTTTTAAATCCAACCGACGAGACATTCAACATTTGTCAGAGACAGCTAAATTGGTACCAGCACCTCTTTAATACAACTCCACACGCTAAAAACATAAAGCAACAAATAATAAGACAAATAGTGAATAAAACGAATCAAGAGTTTCCAGAGTGGTTCGACAAAAAATCGGAATGTGGACAGCACCGTTTGGATCTACTGGAATTTTTAATAAGAGTGCTTTTACACAAAAATCCAAAATGGTTGGCACAGAATCGTGAAATGCAGGAGAAAAAACGAAGAAGCAACGAACGAGAGAGGCGGGATAAAAAAAAATTAAAAAAGCTTACTACAACCTAAAATGATTAACATAAATAAGAATACCTGAAAATGTTTTCGAATGAACAACAGTATTAAATAGCACTTTAAAGAAACGAAAATTCTACGCTAAAACACCATATGCACATAAGAAATAAGTAGCAGCGTTAAATGCAACATTGTTTTAAATGAATTATATTTTGCAAGTTTTACACATGAATCCTTTTTTTATTTGGTTTTAAAGATGTTTTCTTGAATTAATAGCTAGGTTATAGTTACTTACTTGAATCACTTGAATTCCATGCTTACTCTTGAAAATTTCGAATTGTTTATTTTCCTCGATAGAAAACGATAGAATATTATTGGAATGTACTTTGTATTTTGTCCTTCAGAGAAATAGTGTTAGGTAGTGTTAGGTCCATGTCGATGGCAGCAACCTTGACGTGGTGACTTGGCTTACCCATTATCAATAAAATTACTCATAAAATGTAAAAAAAGTAGTTTTATTGATAGTGGAACTAATAGCTGCCTAATTAAATTCTAACATAAATTCCTTTACAGGCAACAGCAACAGAACCATATTGATGGCAACATAATTATTAATAATTCGGTATAATCATAATTGATATCAAACATGCACTTATCAAGTTGTAATATTTAATTTAATGTGAATTTTATGTTTTCAGTACCATTGTTCAATTTCCGAAGTTAAGGAGCAAAACAATAAGAGAAAGAAGTTAACAAAACAAAACGCCAAGATTTTGACAGTTCTTTGTCATGATGGTACCATTGCGTGGTAAAATAAGAAAGATAGACAAATTGTAAAAGATTTCTCTTGGCTGCGCCATATAGTACCATGATAACACGATTATATATGAATAGAGGTAAGGCATCTACTGACAATCACAAGCAAAAATACATGCATACTCCATAAGCATTTGCAAGATTTTGTTGAAAATTTCTCAAAAACAATTGAAATTTTCAATGTAAATTTTCGAATGATTTCCATGCAAAATTTATGAATGAAAATTCTACATATGTATATATGTATATATATATATATAGAATTTACTATTGAATTTTTTACGTTGTCATGGCTACATGTGTACATGATTGTATGATGTAGGCAAATTTTGTATTTCGTATTTTGAAAAATAAAAATTGAAAAATTGCTTATTGTTTTCCATGGGCGCCTGATAAATCCAATTTCGTTTTGTACAAAATCGGGAAAATTAAAAACTTTTCATTTCAAATATTCAAAATCATTCAAAATATTTTCATTTTTCATATAAAACTTCAACGTAGCATTTTCCTTATAAATAATATTTTTTCATAAATAAATAAATAACAAATTTTCATACAGAAATATAATACTTTCAAAAGAGTAGGAAACTCAACCAAATGCGAGAGCACCACTCAAAAAATTTCGATTTTAAGTTAAAATTTTCATATATAGCTGCCGTTTGAGTGTGACCGCGTTTTAGTCACACCTGAAATTCACATGCTGTCGGGTATGCAGCTTCTTTAGTTCAATATTCTTTGTTTGTACTAAAAATGACAGGGTTGTATTTTAGAATATTCTGATGAATGTTTTGGGAAATTTTCTGTGAATATTTTGCTGTCAATATTTTACTGCGTTTTCTCCTCGTGAATGTTTTATTTGTTGCTATGTTATTTTGCATAAGTTGCGTTCGAGTACTTTTCAGTAATAATTTCCAAATTAGCACAAATAGTACACGAACGCAAAATTTGCAAAAACTTGGAAGTTTTACAAGGAACAAGAAAATTTAAAAGAAAATTGGAAAATATAAGAAAGCTAGACGTGAAGTGTTCTTCGCGAACATTTCGCATAAATTTAATTACTACTAAAAAAGCTAAACAAAAGGTATATTTAATTACATTAATATTCCGTTTTCTATTCAGAAATAATATTTTTCTTATCTACTTAAATTGCGGTTTACCAACTGCTTTCTTGTAAGCAAATTTCTGTTGGGAAATATTTGTCCAGTAGAAAGTAGCAACTTTTATCAAAATCAACCATCACTTTGCTTTCTCAATTACCCCTCTTTTGCTGGATTTTTGTGTACACGAACAGCAAAACTTGATCATTTGTAATAATTATCAATAATTATCAGGTACGCAAACGCAACTATATTCAAACTATTACTGCAATCTATATCTTCGGGTCTGTCCAAGCTACCGCCATTTATTTGATATAGAGCAGTTCCATACCGGCAGGAAAGAAAAGTTTAAAGTGAACTGATCATTCCTCTCTTTTACTGTGTTCATTACCCATGTTGATCCATATGTCCATGTGACTATGATGAATGGTCGTTGTGATTAATCGATTATTGATGATTTGTACAAATGGGACTCAAGGTTTCTGAGTCTATATCTTTCACTTCTGTAACTTTTTGTAAAAGTGGCGTTCAATTTGAAATTTTCTCCAAATATTTTGAATTTATACTAGTAAAAATTTTAATAGTAGAAATTTGCAGCTACTTCTCTCTCATATTTTTTTACGCTACTTTTGTTCTTCTCTCGTTGCAAATTTTTCGAGTCCGAGAACACTCGAAAAACACCAGTAAAATTTTGTTGTTGTTATTGTAGCAGCAAGAATTCGGAAATGCTTTGTTTTGTTCCCATATAAAGCACATCCGCATTCTGATGAGTTGAATGAATCGTGATCGACCACGTGGTAGAGTGCTCCGGGACGTAGACCCGTCTATTCTTGGGAAGCCTTAAAAAATTTAATAATTATTTACTATTTGTAATAATTTGCAGGTCGTGAACAAATGTTATTAAATGCAATTTTTTGAATCCTTAACATCACTGCATTGACATGTTTCATGTCTAAAAATTAAGTTCATATTACTTTTGTAATTAATATTAGATATCGTTGTGACGATACAACCTGCAGTGAACAATACGTACAAAGAAAAGAAAGTGCGTGACCAAACGCACGTGAATTTCAGGCAAGACTAAATGTGTACATTGATATATTGTGGTTTGTGTCAATGCTAAAGGAAGGGATAAATTTAAGTAGCTTGACAACACTTCAACAAGAAGTCCAATTTTCGGCACGGACTTTTTGCTTGTTGCAAGAACTGATTTTCGTTTACATACACTTCTATTAATTTTATTTTAGTTGATTTAATTTATTATTTGTTTAAAATAAGTTTAAAGTACAATATGCAGTGTATTGTGAAAGCAACTGTACAGTTGGGTATGTGTTTAAACAATGCTTAAAATGTAATGAACTTTGATTCATTGGACTTTGAGCTTTAATTATTCTGAATTTTAAAAATTAAGTGTATCTTTCATTGGAAATGTATTTCTATATTTTGAAGCACGATCTGGAATATCTTTCCATGCTAACAGAGGTATAGCATGTTTAGCGGCTTTACCAGAAACTCATCAAATGCTTCAGAAAACTTGTCGAGACTTTGCCAACACAGAATTAATACCAAATGCTGCAAAACATGATCGTGAGCATCTGTACCCAGAGGAGCAAATAAAAAAGATGGGTGAATTGGGTGTTATGGCAGTAGCAGTACCAGAAGAATATGGTTGGTATAATGTTGAAAATAAAATGTACATTTTTAATCATCCATTTATAAATTACAAACTCATACAGGTGGCACCGGCTTAGATTACTTAGCATATGCCATTGCAATGGAGGAAATATCACGGGGTTGTGCTTCGGCCGGCGTTATTATGTCTGTGAATAATTCGCTTTATCTAGGACCATTGCTTGCATTTGGCAATGAGAAACAAAAGAAAGAGTTCCTACCACCTTATACCAATGGCAAAAAGATCGGATTCTTTGCCTTATCTGAGCCTGGGAATGGTTCTGACGCTGGAGCCGCTTCAACAATGGCAGTAGAGAAAGGTGATCATTACGTTCTTAATGGCACTAAAGCATGGATTACAAATGCTTTTGAAGCTGGTGCCGGTATTGTTTTTGCAACGACTGATAAATCACTGAAGCACAAAGGAATTTCTGCTTTTATCGTCCCTAAGGGCATTAAAGGATTCTCATTGGGTAAAAAAGAAGATAAACTAGGCATACGAGCATCTTCCACATGCCAACTAATGTTCGAAGACTGTATTATACCAAAGGAAAATATATTAGGACAGCCTGGTAGTGGCTTTAAAATTGCTATGAAATCCTTAGATTCTGGCCGTATTGGTATCGCAGGTCAGGCTTTGGGTATTGCACAAGCCTCTTTAGAGCTCACGGTTGATTATGCGCAAAAGCGTACAGCATTTAGCAAACCGATTTCAAAATTACAAGCAATTCAGCAGAAAATTGCTGATATGACTTTGCGTTTAGAATCAGCTCGCCTATTGACATGGCGTGCCGCTTGGCTAAAAGATAATAAGAAACCATACACCAAAGAGGCAGCTTTAGCGAAACTGGCTGCTTCTGAGGCAGCGACATTCTGCTCACATCAATGCATTCAGGTGCTTGGAGGTATGGGCTATGTTACCGATATGGCTGCAGAACGTTATTATCGTGATGCTCGTATTACTGAAATCTATGAAGGTACATCTGAAGTACAACGCTTGGTGATTGCTGGCGCGGTGCTCAAAGAACTATCTAGCTAGGTCCACATAATTCGTTTACATCGAATGCATTTATATCATTATCGAGTTTATACGTTTCTTTTCAATATATCATTGTCTAAAATCTATGTGTCGGTGAATATGATGTGCCTTTCTTTCTGGTCTATGATCACGCATGTGATTTGTATTATCATTGGTTACTTGTATTTTGTATTTTGTATTACCGTGCATTAGGATGAAAATATGAATTAGTGTGAAAATATGAATATAAGTAATTTGCTCGAAATTTACTATTTCAAGTAGTATAATAAAGTAAAAAAAAATTATAAATGAAAAAAATTGTTTCTATATTATTTAGTAATGTTGGAATTATTTGGTAACGTTTCCGTTTTTACGAAAATTGCAGGACATGGTCTTCGTGTGTAGATATTTCAGATATGAATTGTAGGAAATTGTAGAGCGAAGCCAAAAAGCTCGGTTTTCGAATGACTCGTGAATTCTCTTGGGAAAATTTAACTTTGAATCGGTTTCTTTTAATTTTTTTCAAACATCCCTGTTTTAGTCGCTAGTAGAAGTCTCTACTAGTGTTGCCGGACTATTTTAGGAGGAAAGGAAAAAAAAACAATTTGTGTGAATACTTCCCACTGGTATATAACAATTGGGGTATTCATAAGTTATCACTACATATCATATTGTCATATTATCATAAGTTTATACAATAGTGTAAACATCTATGTTATTGGTCTCTATACAAAAGCGACTTAACACAATAAAACGTACGCATAAAAGCATCTCATACTAAAAAATTATGAACATTTACTTTATACAATCGTGAGTAAATCCAATGATTTATTTTAAGATAAGACTAAATGAGAGCAAGAATAACAGCACACATGTTTCATATTCGTTCGTTCAACTTGAACTTTTGACATATAACTTTATTGATTTAGGTGATTTATAAGATCACATAGAGAGTATATGGCTTAAAATATTATTAGCAGTACTCTAGAGGCAATAACTCTGCATTTATTTTTTATCTTAAGACAAAGACAACCATATTTAGCAGGAAGTTTAATTTTTGTTATTTGTATTGATATCGTGCCTACTGTTTTATGTAGTCTTACTGTTAGCTTGCAAGTGGATACACTAGAACCAGATCAGATATTCATACCGCAATTTATTTGATTATTTTCATAGCCTTCCTTCGAAATCTTAAAGTACAAGATTTAGATAGATAAAATAATCGCAAATATGGCAACATTATTTGGAAATAATTTTTGCTTGTCTTTACTTATCTTCGTATTTTATTCCCATTCGTTTATTCGTTCGAGTCGAGAAAATGATTTAATCGCGATTGCAATTGTTTTCAATGAAAATCGAATGAAAATTATCGGAAAAACTGCTGATAATAAAGTGTAAATTAGCCAACTAAATCAAAATACTCATAATTTCGAAATATGCGGTGAAAATATTTTGAAATTAACAAGTACAAAGAATTCAATAAAACATGCATTAAATATAATTTCCATTAGAAAAAAAATAAAGAAAAGTGAATTACTCAAGGCACAAAATGGAATTTCTACGGTTGCTGCAATAAATAGGAATAGGGACATAAGAAATACAACAACGACAACAACAGCAGTAGCAGCAGCAGCAGCAGCTAAGCAAAACGCAGGTAATCCATAGCGAAAAGGAAAAAGAAAAAATATTCAATAATAATAAAAATAATGAAGAAAGCAAAGCTATACAAGCTATTCAAAGAAAAAAAAGGAAAAATAACATACGAATAGTTGTTACATATATCGTCCGTATGTATGTATATGCAAAAAGTAATAAGTTTAATTGTATTAGAAATAAATATAGGTACTTGTTTACTTGTTTGTTTGTGTCGAAAAAGTGCTTGAAATCAATGGTAGTTGTTGGAGGAAGACATGTAATAATGGTCTTATTATAATTGTAATGTACTGCTGCTTACTTTACTTTTAATCGCTCTAACTAGTATATATGCGTGTATTTATGTATATATGAATATGTATAAAAATTATGTATGTTAATTTAATCGTGCAACCAAGCAGAGCAGCAGCACTTAACAAAGATAGTGTGATGTGATGTGTGCTGTGTAATGAGTGTATAGTATGTACATATCTACATATATTGGAGCAGTAAGTGTCTGCCTCAAACTTACGATTTAATATTGGTTAGTGACGGCGCGCCGTTGGAGCTTGTCTCAAAACAGGCGTTTGTATGGCTACCTGAGTAGTAAACTATACAAAGTTTATTTTTCTTCTTGCTTTATTACAATGTCTCCAACGTTATGTTTGTATATATGTACATACATATGTAAGCAAGTAAATATTTCGATTCGTTATTTTCTGACAGTGAGATTCCGTAAGATTTTGTATTGTATTGTATTGTTTGGCTACTGCACAATTTGAACTGATATGAACCGTAAAATGTACAACCATGGAGGTACATACATATGTATTCACATTTATGAATATATACATATGTTGGTATTACTTAACTAGCATTTGAGTGAGTAACAAGATTTCTATTGTTGGGGATTTTATTTATTTTTTATTAAATACTAATAGGTACGTATCTATATGATGATTGTAATTATGCTTGAATTAAATTTTTTGCTTTTTTTTTTTTGACATAAATAAACTAAAATTAAAAATAACTTCTATTTCTGATTATAAAAATAATTATTAAAAAATAATTATTTTATAATTGTGCACAAAAAATACCGTTTTCTGTATGCTATTAAAAAGAATGGATTTTATTGATAAAAATTATTTGAAATAAAATGAACCTCAATGTATTTCACAAACAAAAACAGTGTTGATACATAAATTTAAAATTTTCATTATTTAAATACTTGTTAGTAGGGACACATATAATTTTTTTTACTTGGCATTATATTATTTTATTCATATGCATGCACATTTATTTTTTGTCGTCAATCGCAAATTCGTTATCGCTTTAGCAGTAATTACTCGTACCGTTTTCAATGCATGTAATTTACGCTAACATTTTTATTGGCACATTGTTTCCAAACATAAAATTTCTATATTTAAAAATACAAATATGTTTGTTTTTGTTACGTACTCTTACGTATTTCAAGTTGTGAATATCAATTGTATGCAGAAAAGTATATTTTCCACCATTTTTATTGCTTCTTAAATTTCGGTTATAACTTTTTAATGAGATTTAGTCATATTTAATTCGTTTTGGGTGTTTTGTTTATTGTATGCATGCATTTCAAGTAAATTTAAGTAAAAGTTCATTACCTTGGTGTTTATTAATTGTGTACTTTTTTTGTTTTTTGCTTATTTCTGATTCAAATTGAAAAAGAAAGTGTTTTTGCTTTGTATGTTTTTGTTGGTATATTTGTGATTGCTTGCTTCCACGGTAGTGTGGTGTTATACTGTAAATACTGTGTTAAAAAATTAACATTTTGTAGGTACCTACCTACTATAGGGCTATGGGAATGGTTTTGTTTTGTCTGCTGACCTACTGTATAGTATTTCTTAGACTATAACACTGTTGCTATAAGAGTTCACTACACTTTGCTTCACTAACATCAGCAAGATAAACTTCTTTATCTGAAGTGCTTTTTGCAAAACTAATACAGTGCTTGGTTCAAAAATTACACTCACGCATTTCAGCAAAATAATGATGATGTTTGCAAATCTTCTACCACCAAGCCATTTTTTCAAATTCGGAAATAGAAAATAATCCAAAGGAGCTAAATCTGGCGAAGAAGGTGCGTGCTGCTGCAATTCGAGCTTAACTTATTGATTTTGGCCATCGCAATAGCGGATGTGTGAACTGATGCATTGTATTGATGAAACAACACTTTCATTCGCCAAATGCACCCTTTTTTCTTTAATTTCATCACTTAAACGCTGCAACAAATTAGCATAATACTCCGCGTTGATTGTTTTTCCTTTTTGAAGATAATCAATAAAAATTATCCCACTTGAATCCCAAAAACCATAACGCCATAACCTTGCCTGCAGATGGAACTATCTTCTCCTTCTTTGGACCCGATTCTGCCCTTTCAGTCCACTGTTTTGACTGCTCCTTTGTCTCAGCCCGAGGTCTGTTAGAGGATATGAGCCCTACGGTTGATACCCCTGAGGGCCAACCACAAGTGTTACGGGCACTGCAACCAACCGCGATCTTTTGTACCCAAGCCCGTCTACGACACTAGAATCTCCTCTATCTTTTTAATGAAAGATAGAATTGATCTTGTCGAACTTTTGATGATTGAAGCTGATGTTGGGAAACTCAGCTGAAAGTGTTTGAGGATCGATGTTTCATCCTCCTCCAGACAGAGTATACACTCCGTGTCAGAGGATAGTCCCATTTTATGAAGGTGGTATTTTAACCAGTTATGTCCTGAGAGATAGCCGGTTATTAGGCGTAAATTTGTTCTGCTAAGACTAATTCTGTCAAAAGCTGCATCGAAGTTGATGAGGGACGGAGGGCTTGACGGAGACCTGTCGAATTTGTCCATTGTAGTAAGTATTTGTCGTGATAATGTTTTTCTATCATAGCTTTGGCCGATGCCCAGCTTATACCACAGAAAGGTTCTGGGCGCGTCAGTGGAGAAGACGAGCCAGTTTTTGCTAGTTCGTCCGCCACTTCATTGCCCTCAATTCCGTTATGTCCCGGCACCCAACATAATGTGACCTTGTTTCGCATATACAATTTTTGTAGGATAAGGAAGCATTCGGTGACTAGTTTTGAGGAGGACTCCCACGAGGAGAGAGATTTGATGGCAACTTGGCTGTCTGAGTAAATAAGAATGCGCGCTCCTTTGAGCCGTTTGGCATGTAGGTGACGTGCACAAAGTTCTAAGGCATGTATTTCTGTTTGGAAGACAGAATCCGGATTAACGAGTTAATTCGAATTAACTCGGGCATTAACTAGAGTTAATTCTCAAAATTAAATAGGAGTAGTGCAATTTTCGATGGCAACACTGCTGAAAATTAACAGCTGTTTTCTATTATGAATTTTTTCTCGATGCAACTTACAAAATAATAGGTGTGTTTGCTAACAAAAAAACTTTCAACAATTGTTAACAATTTTCGATAGGAAAAGCATTGGCGGACAAATAAATTCAGCTGTCAATTGCGTACTCTGAATGTCAATTTACAAGTTTCTGATAGTTTTCAGTTCGCGTCCTTCTTGTATATTTTCTCATATCGAGAGTGACAGATGACAGAAACTGTAATATAAGTAAGTAATAATAAATGTAAGTTAGCAAACCTAATAAAACAGCAATCAGTTGTTTACTTAATCCGCAATATTGCCGTCTGTCAGGTTAGTATTTTATTTGGATTAAGTGTGCCGTTAATCCGGATTAAGGCTGTCATCTGTCTAGGCTATAAAATTACAGCCACTATTTTACATATTCAACCCTAATATTTTGAATCATCGAATTAATTAGTTACATGTTATATTAAATATATATAAATATATAAATATATAAATTAAGATATAAATGAAATAAAAGGTAATACCCTAAAATACGTTTACTGTGCAAAAGAAGGCCATGGAGAGCCTACTACCTATGCAGGGTATAAATTGGTCGACCCTGACTGACTGTAAGGCGATTTTTTTTAAATTGAATTCGATAATCACTAGGTAAAAACCACTCCAAAGTACATACACTTCATTCAGATGTATATAAATATGTAATTGATAGAAAAAAAATTATTATAACCAGGTGGCAAATTGAAAAGATACCATAAGTGAGGTCTAATGCCCAAGTTTGTGAAAATGAAAGTAAAATCCAGACACTTACTATTTCATATTTATTAATTAGACTTGGTTGTATTAATGTTGATTACACGATAATGGGTGTGCACAGTCGTTTTAAATACTTACATATGTATGTATGCATGTGTTCGAAACCAATAACAGACCATCATGCGCATATGTATGCAACCTTACTTCAATTACATTATTATTATAGGGGTTTGATGCACTGTGACCTACTAGGTCTATTGGTGCCCACTTGAATTACATCAATAAATATAAAATTTAATTAAATTAATCAACAACAACAACAAAAACAAGAATCACAACTACCAACACAATAATATGGAGAGCGAAATACAATTAAAATTTTAATCCAAGTTCATTTCTTTTGATTACTCTTTTGCGTTTTTCCTTCCAATATGTATTACATACTCATTTATTAAAGTTTCACTCAATTATTGGTGACACTATTCATGCGGGTGAATAGGCGACAATTTACTTCTTCTTCTTCTTCGTTTCTTTCTTTTTTAAGACTGTAGTCTTAATTGTTGTTATTTTTCTTATTCTGCCATTACTTTTCAGTTTATTATGCAGATGTACGCATGTGTGTGTTTCTGATGAACTTAATTAGTTTCTAAATCGATTGATGTAGTCATTCATTTTCTTAGAGCTTGTGCTCATTTTGAGAATGTTTCTTTTTTTTATATTTCCATTTCCATAATCATTTCTTAATTTATTCTTGATGAAAAGGGACAAAGTTACTGACATCAAACCTATAGATATATTATATGTAGCTGGTGTATGCATAAAACATATTTCCCACTATCATGCTGTGCGCAATTGTCTTTAATTTGGAACAAAACAGATATCATACAAGTTGCATGGGTATATCTATGTACATATGTAGTACATATGTGTTTGTAGAATGTGCACATTTCTTCTTCTTCTTCTTTTTCACCATACAATTAGCATTTTTTATGCATTTATACATACATTATATAGTCTATAAAACTGCCTTGCTACACCATATGAGAGAGAGAGAGAGAGAGAGAGTAGACTGTTGCAGCGACAACGTCGATGTCCAGTTAAATATGATGTTTGCATCTTTTGGCTCATTTGGCTCTGTGTTGAGCGCACAAAAATTTGACGTATTTATAAATTGAGCAGTAATGCTTTTTTCATATTATCCTGTTCACACTTAGTAAGGCATAATCGAATTTACCGTATTTACAGGGTAATTTTTTAAGTGCCTTCGGATTTGATAAAAAAAAACATAATATTTAGAGAAATATATGAAGTCTTTATTTGAACGATCTATATAATTCAATGTTTAAAGATGATTTCATGTCAATGTTGACCGCTGCTGCGCCTCAAATAGTCCTCTCCATCATATCGGCCGGTATCTCAAAGATAAATCGATAATTCACGTTCATCAACAACACTGGCGAATATAGCTGCGATATTTTCCTATGTCCGCACTCTACGTGTGCGTGTTGGTGATTTATGGTCCCATAATGTAAATATGATGCAAAATTTAGTCACAAGATTCCGAATAGCCGCCTAAGAGGGTAGCCCAAACTGACCATAAAATGAATGAATGAATGCTCCGAGCATGAATTTTGATAATAAAATTCAATAAACTGCAAGCGTTGTTCATTTGTAAGTCGATTCATGGTTAAATTATAGACCAAACTGAACATGTTTGATAGTATCATGTTACACGAAAACAGCTGAGCTGCCAAAAACAGTGTTGCCAAAAAGAAAGTTGCTAAAAAAACACCCTGTAATTAGTTTCGTTAAAGAAGTTGAATTAATATCGTAAATATTGTATGCAACTAACAGGTTTAATTTACAAAGTAATTTGAAACAATATCGTTAAAATTATTTGTATGAATCGAAATTAGACTCATAATAACTGAAAAATGGCCACAACATAAAAACAAAAAATAGTTTTAGTATCACATTGAAGCATTTAGAGAACCTTTGAAAATCGCATGTCAATTCAAAATATACTAAAATTGGCATAATGCCAATTTTGAAATGAATTTTGAATTGAAAATTTTGAAATTTGCAAATTGTATTGACAGACATGTCTAAATCGACTGATATCGTGAAAACAATATGTCTAAAGCAAAAGATTTCCTTTGGAATAGACGATTACGCAGCAATTTTGAAATTGAGAGGTTTTTACTAAAATCGTCATAATGCCAATTTTGAAATTGACAGGTTTTTACGCTCTGGTTTGTTTCAAAATTTGCTAATTGTATGGACAGACATGTCTAAATCGACTCAGATTGTGAAAATAATATGTTTAAAGCAAAAGATTTCCTTTGGAATAGACAGGTGACAGTATATTGATGTAACGCCCATCTTTTACCGCTAGTCGGCTTGCAGTGAATTTGACGGAATCAGCTGTGTATGTGACGTAACACTGGTGTAATGATTACAGAATGACATGTTTCTGATATAGCGCCCATCTTTTACCGCTAATCGGATTTCAGTGAATTCAGTTTGACGGAATCAGCTGCGTATGTGACGTCACACTGGTGCAATGATTGCCATTTTCATTCATTATTCCATATTGTTTACATTTTTCTTTTCAATTTGTTTGCATTTTGTCTTTTCTCTCGCAGCTGCATCAGTGTTAGGTCACAGCGGTCACAAATCTTGGCCGCAATCTTCTAATTCTATTATTCTTTGGTTGTTATCGTTATGCTCGTATGATATTACAATTTTTTTTCTCTATTCTGAGTACATTTTATGCTGTATTTTGAAAGAAGTGAAGGTCTAAAAAGAGAAATGGTGGGTGAAGTTTCTAGTTTCCATACTACATGTTGATTTTTTAAGAACCTTCCGATTTGATTAAAAAAAAAACACATAAAATTTTATTTGAGTAGATAGAACGATCTATATATTTCAATGTTTAAAGATGATTTCATGTAAATGTTGACCGCGGCTGCGCCTCAAATGGTTCATACGCTGGGTCCAATTTTGACATACTCTCTCCAACATATCGGCCGATATCTTACGAATAAATTCTTCAATATTGGCTTCCAGTGCGTCAACCGTTGCGGGCTTGTGACATGAGCCTTAGCATAGCCCCACAAAAAATAGTCTAAAGGCCAATTGACCGGCCCCAAACGTGAAATAAACTGTTCACTGAACTCGCCTCTCAATTGGGCCATAGTTTTAAGTTTTTATAGTTTTAAGAATCACTCCAGCTCAGTTTGCATTAGTATTAGAAAAACTACGCTCATATATTAGGAGAAGGATACAAAATTTAGGAACTCCATCGGCCCCTCGGAACAAAATATTTACGCAAATTTGTATTCCGTTCAGGCTGTAATGAAATGTTAAAACTCAACTGTTTTACATATAGTATTTGTCTCTTTCTAACACATTGTTTTTCATCAGTAATATCATATCCGCAACATTGTTGCTTGACTCTGCATATTGTTTTCTTGGGCATGCCCGATGTGTGGTATGAGTCTGAACTTTATTTGGAATTAGTTGCTCTCTTTTTATAATTTAATATGTTGACATATTTACATATTTTGTTGCTGTTGTCTCCGGTATTTGTGGCATACATGTATGTATGTATTATTAACAGATTTTATTGTTACTAATAATATTATTATTATATGTATATAATATTATTACTCCATAATACGAACATGTACTATTAATGTTGCTGCTACTACATACTAACATATTTCTGCAATAACAATTAGAAGTTTTGTTGTACCTACTTTATTTTTTGTGTTCATTTATTTTCTTCTATTATTTTATTTCATGATTACTTTTATTATTAACATGATAATTGTCATTATCATCATCACATAGTGGATGTACATAGTAAAATGTTTATCGTAACACAGATATGTCAACAACAACAATTTATTATAATATTGTGTGTGGTGCGTGTGTGAGTGTGTGTGACGATGGTTTATTTCGAATGCGAATTGTACTAGTTAATGTGTTAAATGTGAACCTAAAAATGGGCAATTGAATTTCTCATTGTCGACGACTGACTATGTGCCATTGTTAATAGTTGCATTGTTTTGTCCCTACTATCTATCCATATACATTCTTCTACAAATGCATACTTCTTTCTCATCAAAAGACATAGACAGTTGTGATTTTTGCCTATGTATGAGTACAACGTTTCATACTTACATATAAGTTACAATGTGCCTACATAATTTTCATATACTCATAATATGAGGTCTATTTCGATTTTCGTGACGTTAAGTTTTTCGTTTCTCTACGAACGATAGGTTCGAAAATGTTTTTTGATATTATTTTCGTCAAAGTTAGAGGAAAAAGATAAGAGAACTGCTCTACCGTCGACCTATTTCGAAAAATACTCTATTTTAATTCTGTCAATTCATCATATTTAGAAAAAAAGTTTACGGTTCAAAAAACCTAAACTTGAGTGGGACTTTTTTGAAAAAAAAATATAAGCATTTTTGATCTTTGGATAATTATTTATCGAAACAATGATGGGAGGGTAGGTCGATGAAAAAATAAATCAATAAATAAATAAAATGTTTTTAGAGCGCCGATAAAAACAGCCAATCGATCTATTTATCATAAGTTATTCATACATACATTTGCTTCTTAGACATCCTTAACCTACAAGGTCATATCCAACTTGTGCACACAGTAACTTGGCGTTGTCACCTCCTAACTTGCATTTAAAATCTCTAAAAATTCTTGAAACTTAAGAATATCGAAATCGAAAATTGTTTTCTTTCGAACAGTATCCACCTGCCGGCAAGAATTGGCAAATTTCCCCGGCAGTAACAATTTCCCAAAAATGCTTCTTAAAAGAGCTCTGTGACAAAACCAGTTAAAGTGATGTCACAAGGGTTCTGCCATTCGGAACCGGCTAATATAAGTAGGTCCCTTCTAATGCTGTCCAAATTTAACATGCACAACAGTATTGAAAGAGAAGCTCGGTGGTATCACAATGGGCCTTTCTGGTCTAAGTGTGTCCTCTCAGAGAGAGGGCAGGCACATAATCTAACCTAACATTAGTCTTTGAAGCGTTTTATTAAATAACGATTTATGATCCATATCATATAGAAGGTAGTAATATCTCATGACACTTTGCTGAGTGTATTATTATTGTATGAGATAATATCAGGTGAAGTAAAAAGTAAATAGAGATGTTTATTGTTATTACTTCCGATAGAAAGAATTAATCAAAATACTAGACTTATTATCGATTAGTCTTCGCCATCTTGCAGGTAGAGTCATTATTCCATCTTCGTAGAACTTCTGTGAGATGTGATCGAAGGACGGCGACAAGTGATTTTCGGAGCTAAATTTAGACTGCAATATTTTCCCCTGTAGGAAGCTTTCAAGCGACTAGAATAGATGGTTGTTGTTGTTGTAACAGCATACGAATTCCACATACACACTGTGTAAGGTCTATTTATTGATGGCTGTAGATAGTATTGTTGTTGTTGCTGGTGTCTGTGCTTGGGTGACCTAGCTCGGGGCCCAAGCTCAAAAAGTTACAATGAGATGTTGTCGTTGAGTCTGCTCGTATAGCAGTTAACCTCCTTACAGTTACTTCTGATCGTAACTGATACAATATTAGAATAGATGGTAGTATGAATACGCAACCTCAGAGCTGCAGATTGGTTGAATCAAAGTAAGCGTCGCCAGTTTTCCCCGGGTTACCAAAGATGTATGAGGTCTTGCGTTGTCCTGAGGGGAAAGATAACTTTGCTCAATTCATTAGATGCTCACATTATGTAGAGTTCCGAATCGATCGTTTGGTCAGGCTGGAGCTGCTCTTGATGTATGACTCGCTTCCTTCTTGGTGATTGTTTCTAACGTATTTGATCGCCTCATCCATGACAGTTTTCGCTGCACACTGTTCATGCAGCATCCACGTATTTCTTTGAACACATTAAGCCACTTGAAAATGATTTGAAACAATTTTCTGAGTAAACTGGATTTTCACTGGCGTTTTATAAAAATTTTTCCGATCTTTTCCGTGATTGGACGGCCAGACCGAAGTGAATCTTCGACATTGACATTTGACATTTGAACCAACATAGTGCCACATGTATCAATATGGCATTTTGTTCATAAGCTACCCAAATTTTTGCATATTCCTGCTTTGCGTTTTTTTCCTCTATGGAAGTTAAAGCAAAATTTCACGAACTTCCTCACTCCATTTTTTAAAAGGAATAACTTTTCAATTCATAACATCACAAAAATAGTAATAATGGATATTTCAAATATAATTTTCTATGCATGGCTGTCAATTTAACATAATGTTTAGCTTATCGAACATCACGAAAACAAGAATAACACACTATATCTCTGTTTATTTATTTGAGCAATTGTAGTTGGTGGGAGAGCCATTACAGCATTTACATTTACAGTTGTAGTATGCATGTTTAGTAAAAATAAAAGAAAAATTATAATTATACCTCTATACAATAATAATATGTACATCCATTAAAATTTTACTTTGGAAATTGGTTTTTCTTTTGTGTATTTTCTACGAATTTTAATGAAATCAACTTACCATATGGGAATCTTGAAAAATATGTTTATCTATTTTGAATGCATAATGGAATTAAATGCACCCTATACTTTTATTTATTCATATGAATATTACTTACATGTAAGTCAAATCAAAAAAATTTAATGACCCCCCATTTGTGATAAACATGCGTACGAGGGCGATCCCAAAACTACCCGACCTGACATATAGATGGCGGCAGTAGTTTGAGAAAAAATTACTTTGGTGAAAAGTGGCAACCTTATAAAATATATGTTTTAAGTTTCAAGGCGCCACGTTGTTTAGTATTCTTTTTAATGACCTCAGTGAATTTGTAAACATGGAAAAAATTGGTCACTGCTAGACGGTTCATACTATAAACAGGATATCGTAACTATAGAATATCGTTGGAAAAAGTGTATAGAGCTAAAAGGAGATTAGTTTGAGAAATATAGAAAAATTTTCCCAAATTTGTTGTATTTTCTTTGTTAGGTCTGGTAGTTCTGGGACCACCCTCGTACATACATATGTGTACATACCTATTCGTAGGTATATGTGTACATATGATAAGCTTCCCAATACATTATATTGTACGTACATACATATATACGGGCTGATGTCCTCAATATTAATTTCAGCAATCAGTTACAGTTATCGTGATCGTAAATATTTTGTAATTTTTGAATGTGCAAACAATTTCAAAATTTCATTCACATTGTACTTATATTTGTATTTTTCATCATCATACAGAGCTGTCTGCCAGCAAGCAACGCAAGCCGCCATATACGCTCGTATTGGAGTCCATACATCGTATTGTTGGTGCTGCTTCTGCGTAGCTGCGTCGTCTTTTTATCTACTTGCTGATACGTTCAAACGTACATTTACTCGCTGCGAAGCTGCGAATCACCTGGTGCAGTGTTGCTGCTGCAGCCAAGGGTAGTAAGTACCTACGCTGGAATTTTGAAGTTTGAAGCAAGCGGCCGCACAAGAAATGTCGCACGCCGGAGGTATGGTAAACGGTGCTGCAGCTGGAGTTGATAGCAGTAGCAGCTTTAATACACAACAGCTAGGTGGTGAATATCGTGAAGTTCATTGGAGTTCGAGTGTAATGGATTCATCGCGTGTATCCACATGTTTGATTTCGATGCTCTTGATTGTTTATGGCAGTTTTCGTAGCTTGAATATAGAACAAGAAGCGCGTGAGCGTGAGCAAAAGAAACGCAGCGAATCGATGCTGAATCTCATCACTGGTGAGCCTGTGGAACAGGATACAAGTAAGGATATTAACGAATTGTCATTGTAAGCAATGTGTATTAATAAATTTGTATGTGTTTTTGTGTGTGCGTGGGTTTCTCAGATAAATTTGCAACATTGGATACAATGCATGCATTATGTCTACCGTTGGGTGCTTCGGTTTCGTTGTTGATCATGTTTTTCTTTTTCGATTCGATGCAATTATTATTTGCTGTGTGCACTGCAAGTAAGTATGGCTGATATATTCTATTTACTGATACTGTTACTGTATATTATACCTTACACTTGTGTCTGTTTTCAGTAATCGCCACTGTGGCCCTTGCCTTTCTACTATTGCCAATGTGTCAATATATTATACGTCCCTGTACCGATGGTAATCGTATATCATTTGGTATTTGTGGCAGATTTACAGCCGCTGAACTATTTAGTTTCACGCTCTCCGTATCAATAGTTTGCGTTTGGGTGCTTACCGGCCATTGGCTGCTGATGGATGGTAAGTAACTATCATCGTTTAATTAGTACAACAACTTTGTTGTAGTTATTTTATAATGTTTATTCCTTCCTTCTTTACAGCTATGGGTATGGGCTTGTGTGTCGCATTTATTGCCTTTGTACGTTTGCCCAGTTTAAAGGTCTCAACTCTACTACTAACTGGCCTTCTAATATACGATGTATTTTGGGTATTCTTCTCCTCGTATATATTTAGCACAAATGTAATGGTTAAAGTTGCAACACGTCCGGCTGAAAATCCTGTAGGTATTGTGGCGCGTAAATTGAATTTGGGTAGTATTGTGAAAGAAGCGCCGAAATTGAATTTGCCTGGTAAACTGGTATTTCCCAGCATACATAATAGTGGTCACTTTTCAATGTTGGGCTTGGGTGATATTGTAATGCCAGGATTATTGCTATGTTTTGTTTTGCGTTATGATGCGTACAAAAAATCGCAGGGTATGCTGACATCCGATCCAACGCTGTCGCCACCCAAAGGTGTTGGCTCAAAGTTGACATATTTTCATTGTTCCTTATTGGGGTGAGTTGTGAATTGTAATTTGCATATATATATATATATATATATATATATATATATATATATATATATATATATATATATATATATATATATATATATATATATATATATATATATATATATATATATATATATATATATATATATATATATATATATATATATATATATATATATATATACATATATATATATATATATATATATATATATATATATATATATATATATATATATTATTTTCTTATTTTTGTTGTTTAGTTATTTCTTGGGCTTGCTAACCGCCACTGTAAGTTCTGAAGTATTTAAAGCTGCACAACCCGCACTGTTGTACCTTGTACCGTTTACGTTATTGCCACTATTGACAATGGCTTATTTAAAGGTTTGTATTTTATTTTGAATATTATATGCTGTATATTAATGGTTATATTATTTTGAAATTACAGGGTGATCTGCGTCGTATGTGGAGTGAACCTTTTATTGCGCAACAACCATCAAAACAACTGGAAGTCTGAGTCTTTATTATCATCATCATCTCTTTCATTCACACTGTCTTTTAATGTATTTTCATTTGCTATGTATTCACCTATGTAATGTGGAGTAGCCTACTATTCATACATACATACAAAACTTACTTTACATTGGCTTTAGTTTTTCATACAAATATGCAATTTTTGATTTATTTAATTGTAATTAATTGCATCAATTCAATATACACTTATATGTATATGGACAATTGCAAATGATAAGCATAAGAACAATAGGAATATTATACATACATACATACACACATACAGTATGTATTCTTAATATAATGATGATGATGAATTATTATGTGGTAAGAGTAAATTTAGTAATCAAAAAGTCTTTAGCAATCTAGATTATGTAGTTAACACATAGTGAATGTAATTCCTTATTGCGATACTAGATATTGTTTGATTTGATTTTTTTTTTTCATATACATGTATTTTATCTGATGCTCTTTTCACATGATTTCATTTTACATATATATATTTATATATACCAAAAAAAGAAAGCAGCTAACACAAAATTATGATTATAACGGCATCTTGTTCTGAATTTCACTTTCGGTAATATTCATTTCGATTGAAAGTTTAATTCAGAAAATGTCAAACGGATAGCTTCATACATAAGAACACATATGTATATGTTGTCTTATTAATAAGAGAATAATTAGATGTAATTCATAGAATTATGAATTTCGTTGGCGGTTTTTTTTTTTAGAAAAAATCATATATGTCAATTAAAGTTCATACAATTTCATTTTTTAAACACAATTTTTGTACAAAGATTTAATTCATTTTCACATTTTATATATTGTTATAGATACATTTTATTTTATTTTAATTTTAATTTAAGTACTCAATAGAAAGTATTAGCAATTAAACCACAATAAACAGTTTTTTTTATACATACATATGTTTTCTATAGCTTGTACATAAACTAATCGTTTTTATAACACTACATTTGAGCGTAAATTTCAAAGATCGAAATACGTTATGCATTTGCATATTAGACATATTGCTGTTATGTATGTAATTATATGAGAACACCACCTTTACGCAAGTTGAATTGATGTTTATGAAACTAATATTACTAGAATGTCATTTTTTTTTATTATTTGTCTCATTTTACTTGACCCGTCGTATTAGGAATAAAATGCTAACACAGTAAAATAAGTTTAGATAAAAATATAATTGCATATAATCTATTCTGAACAACTTTGTTTAAGACTATGATATTTCAGCTGATGATGAGTGCTAGAAAACAAGAAGAAAACAACAAGCTAAAATTAAAATTATTATTGTCGAAATATCTATTCAAATATTTATTTATTTCTTCAGTATACATCAATTCTTACAGACTATAATACAATTCAGTTTGTATTCTGAATTTTTTATTTTCATTAATTTTATATTTTTCTTTTTATATTAAATATTTCGTCAGAATCTATATTTTTTAATTGAAAATATCAAATAAATTAAATAAATAACCGAAATTATGATAATCGATCCATTTGCAACTATTATTGCAACATTTTAATAGAAAATTTGTGCAAATCTAGAATAGCTGGAATATTGTTGTCTTTAGTAAAATTGATCAGAATATCATTCTCATTCAGAATTACTTAATTTCGTTGATGTTGCAGAACTTGTGTTGTACGGTGTATTTTCCGTTATCGCTTGCAATACATAATAGACTACAATTTTTGTATTGTTTTCTACATATATTTCGGTCTTATATCCGTAATCATCTTTGCACATGCTCCTTGTCATTTCATTTACTTTCTCAAACAACCCAAAACTATTAATAAGTATGTCCCAGTCCCAGGCAGTCGTATTGCTCTCTATAGTACTGTAGTTAAGTACGTCTAAACAACAAGCATTTTCTGATCCAAATCAAATTTTTTGTGTCGCCTAATGTACTCAATATAAGAAGAGTAACAAAATAATACTGCACAGATAAACTAAACTAAAAAAAAAACAAAACATTATTTGCCAATTAAATTGTGTTCGTTTACAATGAATTTGTTAATTCATCAACTACTCAATCAACGTATAATTTAACAGAGAATATTTGATTTTCGCTTTAAATACACAGACACACACACACACAAAAACTACTACAAATACATATTAAACGTACTACAGAATGCATTTCCAATACGAACAAACAAACAACTACATAATTAAGATTAAAAGTGATTATATTTACATACATAAATACTTATACCTACAACACATATTGAATTTATTTTGAATTTTGTTTTGTTTTATCATACTAACTAATATCGAATTGACTTGAAAACATTTAAATATTAAAATTAAATTTGAAATTTTCAAAATTTTATCTCACCAGAATTCATACATTGAATGTAAACGATTTGAAAAAAAAAAAATAAAAACAACAAAAACATTGATAAAAACCTAATGGGCTAATCTGTAATTGGTACTAAAATGAAATTGTTATTAAAAAAAAAGGAAATTATAAGTACATATGTTTATGGAAGGAATATATATATATATATATATATATATATATATTCATAAAAGTACATAACAATAATAAACTCATATACATAAATAATAAACATATGCATTTAGTTTTAAGTAAATTAAATTTTGAAACAAATTTTTTAAAACAATTGCAATTGCATTACATTTTAATTATTTGATTTTCTAATTAAAATATGTATAATTCTTTTTTAAATTACAAATTATATATGTATTAGTATATAATATATCGACATATATAATATATATATTTACAAGAAATATTATGAAAAGAAAACAGTGCATACACACATATGTCTACGCAATTTTTTAAGTTAATTTATTAAAGAGAAATTATTTTAAAAAAATAATAAAATTGTTTAAATAAATTATAAATTAAATAATACGCGAATAACATATTTTTCGACATTTATTTGATAGGAATTTATGACATCATTTCATATGTAGAACTTGTACAAAATAGGATAGAAATTTTAGGTTGTTCAGTCATAATGACGTGGACAAGAACGTAATCACATGTAACAAAATATTAAATATCACAACTCGAGGTAAGTTGTACAGTAAGTAAAATATATACCATTATATAACTTAATTAAAAAATTTCCTGCATTTTTTTAATGACATTTATAAAGGATTGATTTCATTTTGTGAATGGATAATAAACAAAAGTATTCAAGGAAAAACAAAAGGGATTCTGAACTTAAAAACTATCACTTTTATGTCAGCATAATTGTCCTGAAATTCTGCCACGAACAACAATATTGTGTTAAAATGATATAAACTCTATTCAACACCAACACTATTCGTTTTGTCAGCAAAAAAAAAAAAGGTTGAAGTGGAGTATTCGTCCTCTCTTTTGATTAGTGCTCATATCGCAACACAGCAACAATTTCATTAGTTTGGCGTTAAATATTTAAAGTGAAATATGTGAAAAAGGAATCTGCATCTACAAACAAAGTAGAGTTGTTTGAACAGAGTCAGAATTATACGCTACATTGCAGCAAAAATTTGATCTTGAAATATAGCATAAATTGTAACATTGATTAGAGGGTTCAAAACAGAAATATAATTTTATATCGGCATTTGCCTTTGTTAAATTTTTTTTCTACTTTCTGAACGTATTTCTACGTAGAAATATTGTTTTTTTTACAAATTCCTTCCCTCTGTGTTGGTATAACTTGTAAGAACAATCCTCGTATCTTTATTTGAATTTTTTTTTTTGCTAATTAATCCGATTTTGACGAAATACTTTTGACAAAGTGATTTTCTGTTACACATTTTGAAAAGGACTGGTTATAATAATTTTGCAATCGTTGTTTTTCTATCATGGCAATGCTCTTCATATTAACTCTCCAAAATTTCATGCCGACTGTTGGAGAAGTGGAGAAACATAAAAAATGAGTGAAATGTCTACAAGAAAATACTATTTTTTCTCTTGTTGGTGAGATGTTTGTATTTTCTCGCAGCGCTGCGTAAAATGTGAAAAAAATATGTGGATTATTGATAAAAGAATATATATAATAATTTATAATGTTAAATAGTGAAGTTATTGAATAAAATGACATAATATTTAGTGAAATTATGCCTTTCATGAATTTATGTTAGAAAACGTTGTTTTAATGAGAAATGAAAAATAAGGTGCAGTATCATTAAAGAAAAGAACAAAAAAGTAAAAAAAAAGCAACACCATGGCATGTGTGTGTAATATGGGATAAGCTATAAAGCGTGAAAAATATAAATTATGTCTGCGCAATAATAAATAGAATTAAAAGAAAAAAATTCAAATTGATTAAAATCCAAGCTGTGTAGTGATATGAATTATAAGTGTAAGGAAAACTTGAATGCAGAAATTGAAGAATATCACAAGAACAACAAGTCACAAATAGGTAAGGCGGTGGCGCAAACATTTCATGTGGAATAAATATTTCTTAATGCTCTTAGAGCTCTCACTATAAGTATCATAAGTGAGTGTGTTCTTGTTTTTTATTGTGCTAAAAGAAATTTGCATGCTTGTCGGTGAGCTTTTATTATATTATATATATACTGCCGTCCTTCATGCCTATGCACAGATACAATTCGTATTGTTTTCCTCAAATAATTAAATGATTTGACTGACTCGAGTGTGTGTGTGGTAATATTCAATTTTGTTCTTTTTTTTTGTTTGTTAGTGCGTGGTGTTTTTCGATACAAAGTGAACCCAATTCCAATGACGCCGACATTAAGCAATTACTTTTGAACGGCGTTGGCGTCTTTTCGCCAAAAATACATACTCATACTTCTATATGTACGATAAAAATGGAAATAAGACATGTGGAGGTGTTTTATAAAATTCTTGTCGTTGCAAATAATTTCATTATGATAAAGGGAAATTTCAATTTAAGCATGTTACTTGTTTTACGACCTGCAAAATATTCCACATACCAACAATATGCTTTTGTTGTCGTTTGTAATTACAATACATACATGCATAAATCAAATTTGAATAAAACAATAATGAAAAAAAAACCAAAATGAGAACCACATATTTACATATATATGTACATATTATATACCTTACGTGTGCACGAGTATATCAAAGAAGCAGGTCCAAGTATTTTGTTGTTGTACTTTTGCTTTCTTTTATTCTGTCGTCTGGTCTTGTATTGTTGTTTACTTCAAAATAAATAAATATGTACGTACATACTAGCGACGCCAAACCCGCCATCCAATCGTAATTTATTAAATAGAATATTTTATATGAAAATTTCAATAGCTACCACATATATATTTACAAATCATTTTTGTGTTATGTCGGAAAAGCTTTTAATTATCTGTCAACTGTCTGTTGAGGTCGAATGCAAACATCGTAGAATTTACAATCAATATTAGTACATGACATTGAACATTTCCAGTAACACAAACAATTACACCAGTTACATGTTTGCAATGCAATCAAAGTTATGCAGCAACTCATGTATTTCCTACATTATAATTGCAATTGAATATTATACTCCACCTATCATATGAATATTTTTAGATCCATGATGAGGCGAAGGAAATTTTTATCATTGAAATAATTTAACAACTGATGTATGAAAATGAAAAAAATTCTATGACGAAATTATTGCAGAATATGGAGATTATTATTCTGGTAGAAAAAGTGTATCAGAAAAAAAATTTGTTCAATTATGTCCACTCTTAAACAACTAAAAAGTTCTACCTACAGGGCTTGAACGTTGGTAATAATTTTGTTAGACTGGCAATTGAATTTATTAGATTTATCGCGGCATCAGCAATAGAACTGGAGTACTTAGTACATACATATATAACACTCATACGTGTGTGTGTTCGTGTTGAGGTAAATGAGGCGCCGCCGAACGGTAATTTTGTTTTTCACTGCTACCACTGCCTCTATGCGTGTGTTTATCTTTTTTGTTATTATTATTATTATTAGTATTAGTATTGTTGTAATGTTACGAGTGCAAGAAAACGTTAGAGCACAGCATAACAAAACGCAAAACAATTGAAAACAAAAACAATAAGTGGCGCAATAAATTTAAAATGAGAAAAATGAAAATTAAATAAAATTGAAAGCAAAAAAAAAAAAAACAACAACAACAAAAAATGGCAAGCATCGACCGTTGAAGCGACGGCAATTGCTGGCGACAGCGTAAATAATAAAAACAGCAACAACAACAGCTATCGTATTGTCATTAAAAATTGTATAAAAGTATAAATAACAAATTTGTAGTAGTACATATATTGTCGTACGAATGTGGCGAAAAATTAATTTGATACAAAAGCAGCAGAATCAGTTTATTATTTATCTCATGCACATAAGTACATTTGTATGTATGTGCAAAAATATACCTATATATTTTTTTTTCTATATATACCTACTTACATTTGCTTCTTGAGATTTATTATGAATTTTTATTATTTATTTCTTAATTGGTCTATGATAAAAATATTTAAAATATTTTCGAATTTAATTAAGGGGGAAGACCACCTTGAGCTGTCGGAAAATAAAGTAATATCGGAATTTTTTTTCAGCATTAAAACAACTTGCAATGATAAAATGTTTTATATGATTTTATTAGTTATCTTTTTTACAATAAATGTCAATTTTTTTTGCTTGGATCTCGGGCACCCTGTACACGCTGCACCAGGTCGCGTAGCCCCCTGCCAGCCCGGTTTTCCCCATCGGTGGGACATCTGGACCCTTGGCAAGTGAATCTGGAACAAAAGTTAGATGTAAAATTTGCCGCAAAATCGTGCTTTAAAAATCCAAATTATAAAATATCAAAAATCCCATCCGATGCAGAATTAAATTCTCGATAATTTTGCAAGGTTTCATCAAAATCGGTTGAAAACTGCAAGCGTGATATGTCCCACCAGTTTACAAAATGTCGTTTCGAGATAAGCGCTTTTGAAGTTTTAGTTCAGTGCTCCGGGAAATTTTTTAAAAAATCGTCTCGTTACCTCGTTTAAATGTTTCTGGCGGACTATACTTAGTAGGGACATAAATACTGTTACAACATTAAACACACGCATTTCAATAGAAGAATTGAGCATACCACATAATTCTCATATGATTTATAAAATATAACCTTTAAAGCGTTAGTCTGTATAGGGAATTCTAAATTGTGTGAGTTTTCAACATGGAATGGTCAGATAATGAAAACCGTATCGCTGTTATAGCGCTTTTTAAATGTGAAATGAAAAAAGGTGATATTTTCAAAACGCTCCGTCCGCTCGTCATTAGTCGCATGTTCGTCTACCGGTGCATAAAACTGTTTGAGGAGACTGGGTATGTTAAAGACCGCGACCGGTCGGGCCGTCCACGCACAGTTCGAACGCCGCAAGTCATCAAAGCTGTCAAATCAAGAATTCTGCGAAATCCGCTCCGAAAACAGAAAATCATGGCCCGGGAGATGAATGTTTCGCAAAAGTCCATGAGTCGAATTATTAAAAAAGACTTGGGACTTGGGGCTTTCAAACGCCGTACCGGACATTTGTTGACTGCAGCTTTGAAAAAAAATAGGGTGGTAAAATGCAAACGTCTTTTTGTGAAGCACGCTGATAACTTGCACAGAAAAATCTTGTTTACCGATGAAAAAATTTTTACCGTGCAGGAAAAATTTAATAAACAAAATGATAGGGTGTATGCACGGTCATCTAAGGAAGCATCTGAACTGATTCCAAGGGTCGAAAAAGGTCATCACCCAGCTTCAGTCATGGTTTGGTGGGGTGTCTCTTATGATGGGGTAACTGACTTGCATTTTTGCGAACAAGGGGTCAAAACATCGGCCAAAGTTTACCAAGAAACCGTTTTGGAAGCTGTTGTAAGACCACTTAACCATTCCATGTTCCAAAACCAATCATGGACTTTCCAGCAAGACTCTGCGCCGGCCCATAAAGCTAAAACGACCCAAATCTGGCTCCAAAACAATTTACCAGCATTCATTTCCTCTGAAGAGTGGCCCTCTGGCAGTCCAGATTTGAACCCGCTGGATTACAAATTGTGGACAGTTTTAGAGGACATGGTTTGCCACAAAAGATACCCCAACATTGATTCTCTTAAGACAGCTTTGATTCGTGCTGTGGCCAATTTCCCAATGGAGGAGGTGCGTGCGGCTATTGATGATTGGCCAGTCCGACTTAAGGCGTACGTGAAGGCCAAAGGCGGGCATTTCGAATGAATACTGCTTTTTTGTATACAATATATATCAATAAATATGTAAAAAAAAATTGGTCCAAAAACATTCATTATTTTTAATTTTATAGCATAAAATGTGTGTAACAGTATTTATGTATGTCCCTACTAAGTAGATGCATACTACATTAAAATACACATCTCATAGAACATTTCAAGCAAAAAAAAAAATTCGATTTTTTCAAACCGTCAAAGTGTTCTTCCCCCTTAATTCATTCATTTTTGTTTTGCATTTCTTTTTTGAATACATTTTATTCTTTAACACAATAGATGATAATATTAAGCTACTTAAAAATATAGAGGATTACATATTCGATTTGAAGATAAATTTTGAAATTTGCATAAACAAGTTTTTTATTTGCCTGTAGGAACTATGTTGTCATTATCATCACTGTTACCTTTCTCTTTAACACTCTATTATTGTTGTTGTTATCTATTTTCCATTCAATCTTCCGCTGAGATCCATATGCATCATCACAATAAAGTGATGACTGACACTGAAATATTTCTAAGTAGATGATTACATGCGATTTGAACATTGCAAATTGTATAAAAATGTAATTTTTTATTCGACGCATGTATCTATGAAAAATTAGGTCTACGGCATAACGTTTTGGTTTCTCGAAAAATTATACACAATTTTTTATGTCTCATCAAATAAAATATTGGGTTTGTAGCACTTTGTTTAATTTCTCAAAAATATGACGATTTCACAGTAAATTAAAATGTGTCCATTTTAATGTTTAACACTGTACGAGGGCGGTCCCAGAAAATACCCGACCTAATAAAGAACACAACAAATTTGGGAAAATTTTTCTTTATTTCTCAACATAATCTCCTTTTAGTTCTATACACTTTTCCCAGCGATATTCTTTCTATAGCTTCGATACTCTGTTTATAGTATGAACTGTCTAGCTCATTAAAAGAGCCATCTACCGCAGAATCCCTCTCTTCATTGTTTGCAAATCTTCTACCACCAAACCATTTTTTCAAATTTGGAAATAGAAAATAATCCAAAGGTGCTAAATCTGGCGAATAAGTTGCGTTCTGAAGCAATTCAAGCTTTAAATCATTGATTTTGGCCATCGCAATAGCGTATGTGTGAACTGGTGCATTGTCTTGATGAAACAACACTTTCTTTTTCGCCAAATGCGGCATTTTTTCTTTAATTTCATCACTTAAACGCTGCAACAAATTAGTATTAGTTGAATAGTTATTTTTTTTTTTGAAGTTAATCAATAAAAATTATCCCACGTTCATCCCAAAAAACAGACGCCTTAACCTTGCGTGCAGATGGAACTGTCTTCGCCTTCTTTGGACACGGTTCTCTTTCAGTTCACTGTTTTGACTGCTTCTTTGTCTCAGGTGTGAAGTGGTGGAACCATGTCTCATCCATGGTTACGAATTAACGCAAACACTCGACTCTATTACTGTGAAACATCGCCAAACACCCTATAGAAATATCTTCACGACGTTGTTTTTGTTCTATTGTGAGCAAACTCGGCACCCATTTTGCACACAGCTTTTTCATCTCCAAATTTTTGTTCAATATTCGATATATAGCACTTTTTAAAATGCCTGTAATTTCACCTAGCTCACGCACCTTCATCCGGCGATCATCCAATACCATTTTCTCGATTTTCTTAACCGTTTCTGGTGGGGGCCACCTCAATTGGTCGACCACTACGGTGTTCGTCTTGCCAGCTCAACCGACCTCGTTTAAACTCTGCCACCCAATATTTTATGATCATAAACGAAGGAGCAGACTCCCCCAAAGTAGAATCTAGTTCGGTTTTAATATTCGATGGACTGAGACCATTCAAACGAAATTATTGAATTACATAACGGTGACCAATTTTTTCCATGTTTACAAATTCTCTGAGGTCGTTAACTTTTGATGGCTCCAAATAAAAAATAATAAACAACGTGGGGCCTTGAAACTTAAAACATATGTTTTATAAGGTTGCCACTTTTCACCAAAGTAATTTTTTTCAAACTACTGCCGCCATCTATATGTCAGGTCGGGTAGTTCTGGGATCGTCATCGCACTTACGAATTGGTTTGAATTTGTTAATATTATTCTCATCTCTTATTTTGTTATTATGAATAGGCAGTAACGGTAAAATTTTGTCTTTCCAATGGTATGCCTGAGTTCCGGATTTCCGTTATGGTTATCTTTTGCTTATTATATTCCATGTAGGTACGTGTTTAGGTTTTAATTTGCGAAAAAATTGATTATCAATAATCGATTAAAAATTTTGAGTGCTTGTGCAGTATTTACATACAACATACATACGTACTATATATGCATTTATAATTTTATGTGAATTGACTATTAATTAAAAATTTATTACTTTTAGATTTTGACAACCAGAAGAACAACACTTGAACTAACTAACTTGGCGATAATGCAGAAATATCAAATTATTGTAAACAGACTACAATAGAACGTAAATTGTGAATGATTGAATCCTAAAACGGTGCAACGGTACGAAATTGAGTACGCATCAAACGTACACTCTTCTTCACTTATGATACAATTCCTATATTGTCAATCTTAGTAGTAACTTGTGTTGAACGCATTTAGTGAGTGCTGTTAAGAAAATAGTGGGAGAGAGAGAGAGAGAGAGTGAGTGAAGAGTAACATAATGGGTGGCAATAATCCAACACCCTTAACATCAGCTGGTGGTGGAGGCGGTTATATGGGTCCCAGTGGCGGTGGTGGTGGAGGTGGAGGTGGTGTTGGTGGTGCGGCGGACGATGAATTAGGAGCAATTGGTGGAGGTGATCATATACAAGGTGCCATAAGTAATTTAGGTGGTAGTAGTATGACCACAACAGCAGGTAGCAACGTTGGTAGCGTTATATACGGCACCAGTTGGGAAGAATTCTGTGATCGTCATGCACGCGTTGCAGCTGCAGACTTTTCAAAAGCATGCATCAATTATATTAACAGTAATTTACCGCCTGAAGAAGCGCGCAGTATTTCACATCGTAGTTTTGCACAGAAATTTATCGAATCGTTTGCAGAGCACTTCAACAGCGAATTTGCTCGAAGACGCAATAACCTTAAGGTAAACGTACTGAATCTTATTATGTTCAAATTTTAGCGATATTTGACATTTTTCTTTGCTCTTCTTTAGACTGGCAGTGGAATGGTGGATGATAGTGACTACACGACGGAGACTGAATCATCGAAAAAATTCAATAGAGCTTTCTTTCGGCGGCTTTCCTTCAAAGGATTACGCAAAGGAAAGGTTAGTATAAACGATTCTTCTATCTTGCATGTTGCACGTACATTATGGGAGGTCAGGAGGAGAGCATTGTATTTAAAATGTTATCATATTAGAGTTTTCCATTTTGGCAGGGTTTGTTCCATAGAAACTCTGATGATGCGGACGGTGCAACAAGCGGTAACAGCAAGAGTAGAACGAAATTGTCGAAAATTGTTGTTGAATGTCGCAAAGAGGGTATCGTTAATAATCTCACGCCGGAGAGTCTTGATCAAACTACAGGTGGTGCACAAAAGTGGGAAAAGTGTCGTTTAGTATTGGTTAAAGCCATCGGTGGTTATATGTTGGAATTTTATATGCCACCCAAAGCGACAAAGGTGAGTATTCATCTGCTGCTTTATTTTGCTATTATGATGTACTATTTGATATGTATTTTTGTTCATTATTCATAGCCACGTTGCGGTGTATTCTGTTTTCTAATATCGGAGGCGCGCGAAACAACAGCCTTGGAAATGCCGGACCATGAAAATACTTTTGTTCTAAAAGCGGACAATAATATGGAGTATGTAATCGAAGCACAGGATGCTGAACATATGGCCAGTTGGCTAGCAACTATACGTTATTGCATGCGTACGACGCCTACGACACAGCCCACATTTGAATCTGATGTAGTTGCGGCAGCAATGCAAACTTCTCCAGTGACAATAGGTACTAATGCAGTGCAAAATCCGCAATACCATCAACAACAGAATGCTTCCGGATCGAATATCAACCTGGGGCCAAGTGGTTCGCTGTCAGAGAACACCTTAGGCTCATCGGTGCCAACGACTATAGCAGAAAATATAGTTCAGGAAGCAGCGGCAAATAGTGCTGCACGCACAAATGTTCCCGATATACCGCCACGTCGACTGGGCCCAGGCGAACGAGGCGACCAAAGGCTGTCGGCATCTAGTAACTTTGAAGAGGCCGACGAGGAGGATGAAGTAAATATGGCTGCTATCATTGCTGAAATGGGTCAGTATCCGTGGTTCCATGGAACGTTGCCGCGAGCAGATGCCGCGCGTATGGTGTTGCATACAGAATCTGCTGGCCATGGTTATTTCTTGGTACGCCAGAGTGAGACGCGTACCGGCGAATTTGTGCTTACTTTTAATTTTCAAGGACGTGCCAAACATTTGCGCTTGACATTGTCCGAGAAGGGGCAATGTCGTGTACAACATTTATGGTTCCCATCCATACAAGAGATGCTGGAACACTTTCGACACAACCCAATACCATTGGAATCGGGCGGCTTGTCGGATGTTACACTAACCGAATGGGTGCACAATTTTGGAGTATCTAGTATTGAGGCAGCACCTGCAACAACAGCATTAGCAAACGCTGCGACAAATGGCACAGTTACTGAATCGACAGGCGGTGGTGGTGGCGGCGGTGGTGGTAATGGGCAACAAACACAACAACATCCATCACCGAGACATGTGAGATAGCCTAAATTTTGGAGTCAATTCAGTGTCAGTGATGATTTTTATTTTTCTTATGATTTCTTGTATTTATTGATTTTCTATTCCATTCATTTTTTACATACCTAGATGCCAGTCGTTATTTTTGAAAGCTGTATATTAAACAATATCTTATTAGCATTTAATTTGTACTACTTTCAAAGACAACTGTGCTGCGCTGGACTGGGCGATTATTCGTATAGTCGAACAATATGACTGGTCAAAATTGTTGGTTAATCAATTATTCGATTAAGCAAAATTTTGGTTAATCAAATAAGAAATTATTTGAATAATTATGTTTTTGAATATTCAATAATCACTACGAATATGAGAAAGCGTTTTAAATGCTTATTTCCAAATAAAATGTCAAAAACAAAGAAAAACTAAAAATGAAAAATATTTTGATTAATCAAAATTCTGCTTAATCGAACAATTCGTATTTGATTAATGAATATTTCGATTAATCGAATAATTGATTAATCAGGATTTAGATTAATCGCACAGCCCTAAACATGCAATATGTTCTCAATTTCACTTTCGATCAAAATTGTACACAAATGCAAAACAGCGATCCGCTCTTCGATTATTGAAGTAAGTACAAATGTATATATTTGAGGCAAACTTCGCAAATTCGATATCGATTGGAAGTGAAATTCAGAACAACCAAGTAAATTTTCTTGTACGCATTTGGCATTATGAACTCTGCATGTATATTCCATTTTTGTATCATTTTTTAAAGAACAATATTTTGTATCTGCATTACATTAATTGAATTTTTATTCTTATATTTGTAGTCACAAGAAATAGTAACAATGAATCTAAGTGTACGATTAAAGACATCTGAAATTGAACTGCCATTTATCACAGCAGCAGCAGCAGCAGCAGCAGCAACGACAACACATCATCAACATCAGCAATATATACATCAACAAGCGCCACATCAGCCATCCCATATGCCGTTGCATAATATTCATCAGCAGCAACAACAGAGTTCACATTCCCACATCAATCAGTCGATGTTGAATTTGCAACATCATCAGCAACAGCAGCCTCAGCAGATATCACCATCAATTGTAAATGTTCAACATTTGCACCAGCTTCAACAACAACAGCAGCAGCAACAACAACAACAACAACAACAACAGCAAATGCGTGCATCGACAATATCGTTGCAATCACACACAACACACAATCATGGCCTCAATAATATACATCATACTACTGGTGGTGGCCATTTTGCTACCGACTTCAATGCAAACACATCTCACGAAACTGGGCGTGCCGTCGATAATCAATATAGTTTTGTTTGAAGATATATTTTCACAATTATTATTATTATTTTTATTTCTTATACTTATACTTTGTCAAATCGGTCTTTTGTAATCGTTTCTTAATTTTGAGAAAATCATACTCGATGTGCCATTATTATTATTGACTAAATTTTATATTATTACTCACATTTGTGTAATAAGTATGATAATGTTTTTTGTTCTGAATTTCAATATCGATCGATATCGACTTTACTGACTGGTCAGCAATTCAAAACAATTTGCTATATTTCAAGTGTTTTTTTTCATTTTTGAGAGAATTTGATCGAAAGTGAAATTATGAAAATGTCTGAATATTTCGTAAATATAAAAATATTTGTTAAAAGTTTATTGAAAAATCACATATAGTTATATTATGTTTTGTAAGTATGTAATAGTCTAATATACTACATTTATGTTCAACAATCTCGTTTAATAGATTTGTTGACAAAATTACCAATGTATATTTTTTTTTTTTTTTTTATACAAGCTGTATGTATGTATCGAAATTTTTTTTAATTTGAAAATTGATTTATTGCAAATTGATAGTGATGTGGTCTAACTGCGCCATTGTATGCTAGCTACGTTTTTGTGCATTGTATGATGTATACAGGCGAAGCTTAATTAAGTACCTAGAATTAAAGTGAAGTGAAATTTATTGCAACCTAGGATAAACAGACAAACAAACGTATGTACATGCTTAAATATGCTTAGATGTGTAATTTCCTAAATACGTATGTAGTTCCACATGGATGAACAGTACGAAGTTTGAAAATATTTCTTAAATGCCAGAATGAGCAAAAATCAATGCAAAAATTACATTTATGCACATAATAATGAAACAAATAAGCAAAAAATATATAACAGTTACTTTTTAATAATTTAGGTATAAACAAAAAATACACTTTAAATGGAATGTAATGTTATATTTTCTGGAATTGACTAAAATGTATACCTACTACATAACTATTTAAGAGTTATTGTGAATGAAGTGAATTAAGAATGTGAAATATATATGAAAATAAATTTATACTAATTTATATTGCAAATACAATATTTTATATATTATAAATGCTGTTTAAATGTGCGAGTGTAAAGGATGTTATTATTATTATCGTAATTATTTAGATATTCACTTGAATTACAGAAATCATTTTTTTTTGTATTCAATACAATATAAAAACTAAAAGAATAAGTAAAAATTATTGTAACTGTAACTGTAAACAAAGCAAACGAAAAATTGGATAATGTAACGTTCGAATCCTACAACTTCCTGCTTCTTTGCAAGAATAAATAATATATTTAAAATGCTCTTAAGACAGTAAATAGGTATGCCGATAATAATATTCGTGTTAATAATTTTTTCAATATTTGTTTATACTGAAAATATCCTTGAATAGATACCCCTTGGGGCTTTTGAATGGAATATTTGGTTGCCATTTAAAATAAAACAGATTGATATGATATGATTGATGTCTCAAAAATAAAGAAATCATAATTTCTAATGGAAGGAGGAGGAACGTTTTATTCAAATTATTTTTTTAATCTTAATCTAAATTATCTGCCGGAATTATGTAAAACGTGACGCATTGAGTTCATTCGGTTTGCTTGTTTGTTTGTTCTCCCCAAAATATAAAAGTAAAACACAACCAAATCGTAGGGACTCGTCGCGTTACTTTTTACATAATTCGCAGTATGTCATCTTGCATGATATGAGAAAAATAAAAGAAAATATGTATACCACTTTCATGGAACTCTGTGCTTTTTTGTTCAATATATTTGCGCTTCTTTATAAAAGAAAACTATGTATAAGAAAACATGTTTGTTGTGAAAAAAGAAATCATTATTACTCAAAATCAAATGATATATGTATGTATATATACACATAAATATTGAAATAAATGACATTAAAATATGTAAATGTAAGACGAATAATTTAAAATAAAATAAAATTGTAAAATAAAAAATGTATTTTTCAAACTATATGCAAATGCTATTCTACTTCGATGAATGTTGATGCGAAGATGATGAATGTGGACGCAATTTCGACCGAGACGCAATTAGAAACGTGGAAAATTATTAATTCGATCTGTACTTTTAGTTCTTTGTTTCAGCACCTTTTTATGCTGAAAAAATTTGAATTTTTTCGAAATAAGCAACAAAAAATTCAAGGGAGGATTTGGGTTAAGTGCTATTGCAAATTTCATGAAAATTTTTGGTACGACAAATAACGAGGGTATGTGCTATTGCTATCACTTTTTAGCACCAGCCATATTTGGATACCGGCATCGGTAAACAAAATATATGTTGTATTGAAATTTAAAGATAAAGCGAGACAAACGAATTGTCTATTATCGCAACTGTCATACACATGACATATGTCAATAGGGCTACAGCTTAGGGTTGTGCGAATATAGGAAATAATGAATTTCGATATATAGACTTTTTTCGATAGCTATTATACCGATTCTTTTTTTATAATACCAACCTCTCAAAAATCGACATGTGTATGTATATATATATATATATATATATATATATATATATATATAAATATATATATATATATATATTTATATATATATATATATATATATATATATATATATATATATATATATATATATATATATATCAACCTTTTTGTTTTTTATCAATTTACTGAAATTCTAATCAAACTAATAAAAGAAACACAGAAAATCTTAGTTTAAACTCATTACTTTAGATAGTGTTGATGGTGTCATATTCTTTAATGGTTTCAATATGTTTTGCTTCAATGATATTTGCAGGCGAGACACCATTAATTTACCTCTTCATACGTATTTCATATACATGTTGTAAGGACATTTTTTCATATAAGTAAAATCAACGATTTCAAATATTTATCACCTTACTCTTGACAAAAGTTACTAAGAGCAAGATATGATTTAATAACACATAGATAATACCGGTTTTTTTTTAATATTAACTACTTGAAATAAAATATCATTCGATATTTTTGATATTTGTGCTATAAATATCGATATACGTTATGTTAAATTGTATATCGCCCATCCATACCGCAGCTTGCCGGTATACTGTCACAAAATTATTCAGTGGACGAGAAACTCTGCGAAAAATGGAGACGGAGCTGGATGTGATTGACACTCTGGTAGCCTTGGCATATGATGGCCCATGTCTAAAGAATGATGTACTAACGGCTGCACTTGTAGCTGGTATACGTTGTGGTGAATTGCGTGAATTGATTGGATGGTTAGCCCACGAATTGCATGTGCTGCGTAAAACAGATGAAAAGGTTAGTGCTGAAATAGAAGATCCCAGTGAGTTTGCAATGGAATTGTCTGCAATGTTGAAAGAGTTGGGTTGTCCATATGAGCAATTTGTTGCGGGTCCCCTCTCGGATCGCTTTCAAACGAAAGAAGCGCTTTTGCAATTGCTCGAGTACCTCATAACTGAGTTGATGGCTACGAAAATGAGTTTACGGCTACGACCTGCCCAGCAAGAATATGTGATTCCAAAATTCGAAACGAACACAGCACGCGCTTTAGAACAGTTAACACTCGAATTGGGCTTGGGCAAGCCACCAGAGAATATTACACCAAAAGCGCTGTTCGATAAATTGAACTTTAAGGTGGAAGAACGGATACGTCAAGTTAAACCGGCAATATTGAGTGATCCACTGCTACGCTCACAAAAGCAGCTAACAGATGCCCAGTGGAAAAAATTGGAGGCCATACATGCTGATCTTGATGATGAATATAATCTGAGACGACAAGTTTTGCTAACACGTCTCGAAGTGACTATACAAAGTTTTCAATGGTCGGACAAAATGAAGACTCGTGAAAATGAAATCATCAGTAAATATCAGCAAAAGATAAAAGATCTGGAGCCGCTGAAATTTGGTGGTGACAGTACAAATATTGTGGCTTTGTTGGCAGCACGTTCTGATCTGGCTATCATAGAGAAGACTAGTTCGGCCAATGTACGCAAGAATACTGCTTCGAAAATACAAAAACATGTTATTGGTAGTGTGCCCGATCGAGGTGGTCGAGCACGCGAGCATGCTCCACCACCACCAGAAATGCCTTCATGGCAACAGCAGCGTGCACAGGGACCAATGGGTGGCGGTGGTGGACGAGGTGGTGGCGGAGGTGGTGGTTTTGGTGGTGGAGGCGGTGGTTTTGGTGGAGGTGGTGGTTTTGGTGGTGGTGGAGGAGGCGGCCGTGGCGGAGGCGGCCACTTTCGTGGTGGACGCGGCGGTGGTGGTGGTCAAGGTGGTGGTGGTGGCGGTGGCGGTGGTAATTGGCAGCAACATTCGTCTGCTCCTCAACAACATCAACAACATGATCAGCGGTCACAACAGTCACAATTTGATCAGGGACGTGATAATAATTGGGTGGGTGGCAGTGGACGTGTTCAGGGTTCTGGTTGGTCACAACACAAGTCGAATAATGATTACGACCGCGGTGATAATAATTACCAGCGAGGTGGTCGTGGCGGCGGTGGTGGTGGAAGTGGTGGTGGTGGAGGAACTTATCGTGGACGATCCAACTATAATCGTGGAGGCGGTGGAGGAGGTGGCCAAAGGCGTTAATTTCAACTTCGAACATTTGAACAAATTAAAATTTCTAAAATTAGATTATAACATCCTAGCATCATTAAAAATTGTTTCATTTAAAATTTAAGAGATACATACCGATTATGAATTAAATGTTTTATTTTAATAACTAATCTGTAGCTACATATTTACTTGCTTATCTAATTTCGAACAATTTAAATGTATGCCTAATTTCTATTTATTAAGAGCTTGCATTATTGTTTATATATAATAATCCACATGTGTATAAAAGTGTGAATTGCAGAAAATATATTGTATATTAAACATGTAAGCAATCAAACATATTTGCACATAGTTGAAAACAATTTCGATTGAATATATGTAGTATGCTGACTGAAAAATGCCAATTTAATTAATGTTTCAGGGCAGATACTTCTATTTATTATATACATACATACATATGTAAATTACGAAATAAAAAAGAGAATGCAACACAAAAATGTTTACTACTCATTTTTCTGGCATCGCTGGCATCATCATTGCGTTTGCGTCCGTAATACTAATAACACCGCATGCAATTGGTGGACCCACTGCATTTTCTTCATTCTGATAAGCCAACGCATCGGGAAGTGGTTGCAGTGATGATGAGAAAACCTCAGCATTCAGTGCGTTATTCAAATCGATCGGCTTACTATGTATTACAATAGATCTTCCAATGATGCCATTAAATCCGAATAAATTTAGGTAAACACTTAAAAATGCTGCCGAAATGCTACCATCTTCTTTGGTGTCGATATTACCAATCTTGGAATACTGCCGTTAGTATACATATATACATATATATCGCATTATTGGTTAGAATAAACTTACAAAATTATTTGGAAATTGTCCACCAGTTGATTTGCATCCTTCACTTAAATCACCATATGTATGTATGTGAAGAGCATGTTTGCCTACAGGCAATCCTGTCATATTCACCGTCACCTTCACATCGTTATTATAGGGCAAGTGTTGAAATGTTATTATGCCAGTGGCTGCCGCTGAATCGCCTTCACCTACAATTTTTGCAGCTGCTTGCCATTGTGGTAGAACCTGTATACGTATGTATTTATATATTTATTTATGTACTTTCGATGATATCGGTCTCCATAAAGAAAAATATTTTAAGTATGACATTATTTTGGAAGTTTAGCTCGAGTGCGTTTCAAAGCCACAAAATTTTCATTGTAACCATGTCTTAAAAACCAAATAAATATTTTTTAGTTATTTGTGTTTGTGGTGACCAAGCACAATATTATTTCAGTCCCAAATGTCGACTATTTTTAGTTAAATAGGATATCACTCTTTGAGTGATACTACATATTTTAAAAGTAACTTAGTGCCGACATTTATCTCTATTTTGCCAATAATTTAGAAGAGAAATTTTTACGGACTCTTTTGTAATATATTTTTTCATAAAAATCTTTGTGGATTAGGTAGGTTCAATTTTTACAATAAAATTATTGTAGTAAGTGACTAAGAAAGAGCTCAATGCTTGTCGAGACCTTCTCGAGTGTAAGGATAATGAGTAACAAAGATTTGATTTTGAGTACATGGCTAGGACGAAAATTTTCGTAGCGCTACAATAGTCTAGGGGCAGTGTTGTTAAACTGTTAATAAGTAATTCACATGAATAATATTATGTATGATATATAGATCAAATTTTTACATATGCATAACCATAATAGGCAGGATGAACGGATGACGCAGCTGCTGCTATTGGTAAATTTCCTCCTGTTGATAATGTCAATGGTATAGTTAGTCGTTCGAAACGTTTCACTTTCGTACCCGAAACCACTTTCACCAAATCTTCGGCACGAGTATTATTACTCGGACGAAATCGTTCAAATATATTTTGACCAATTGTTAGACGCATTAAACTCATTACAGTAATAATGACTGTAATTTGTTTAAATAATAATATATTTATAATAGACATTATTTCATATGTGCATATATGCACTATTACTGGACGAACGTTTGAAAAATAAAAATCCGAAAAAATTGACGTTTCGTTCAAATGTTGAATATTAACTGATTCTCTGATGGTACGATGTTCTATCGAATGCTTCATGCAATACACATATCTATATAGTACGATGAATACTACAATACTTAATACTTAGAATGTAGAATATGCTTTTACCATGATGACTTCGACATAGTTTTCATGCTGATTGATTCGGTTAATTATTTGCTGATGTACTGATGTACACAATGAAGATGTGATTGTTTGTAATTACTGGGTGTGTGTAGGTACGTAGTTAAAAAATAATGAAGTGGTTATATGTATGATGATTATAAAAATATTAATAATGCGATTTCATTAATGACATTGTTTTTAATATCAACACAAGGGTTCCGATTATTTGAATTTTTACCTACATATCCAAATCCAAATTTAAAGTTGAGTATTTGAATCTTTAACAGGAGGTTCGATTTTCATCTAACTTTGTTGTGCTAACTATTAACTATGCTAATATCAATATATATGTAAGGAATGGCAATAAGTCTAAAGGCATTAGGAATTTCACCTCTATGTGCACCTGTCTGTGCATTAGATCAACTACAAATGTACGAGGGGAGTCTGAAAAGTTATCGAGCTCACAATTAAGTAGATTTTGGTTTAAAATGTATATTATTATTCAAAATAATCTTCTGAAACTTTAATACGTTTACTACAACGGATTACGGTCGTCTTACAAAATACTCGCTTATGGCTGCAATATCTTCGTCATTTGGTGCAAAATATTTTCTAGATTAAAATTTTTTTCAGGTTTGAAAACAGAAAGTAGTTAAGTAATCAATTGATTATTATTATTATTAGAGGGTTGTATTGCACTGCGATCTTTGGTTTATTGTGCACTCCATCATGAACTAGAGTATTTCTCTAAGTCAAGCATCCATAAGGAAGTTTAGTATAGATCCTACCGTATGGACTTCAGGAGAATTTACGGTATTATAAATACCCCGAAATTTTTCTTTCTTGTGTGCATAAGTGCTGGACACGTTCCCAACACATGTTTTGCAGTTTAATTCTCCTCCTTGCAACGTCAGTTGGTTTCATCCGAGAAGATTCCCAATTTCGGTAGGTAATAATTCAGCCTGCAGTGTCCTGTCAATAATACCGTGATGATTCTTATATTATTCTTGTTTCAACTGATACATTCCTCAAGTCGTTTAATAAATTGATAGATTGACTTCAAGTTTTAGATGTGTTTATATACAAGATGTATCGACTGAAATCAAAAAGTAAGTTGGCAGGTCCAACTAATGGTGAGTCCGAGAACTTTTCGGATTATTTACGTAAATATGTAGGTAAGTATAGATTAATACAAAAATTGTGTACAATTAACATTGTAGAAAAGCCATAATTTTGATGCTATCTGTTTACAGCTCTAACCAAAATAATAGTAGTAGTACAATATAGGCATTTTTTAGATGTAATAAAATATACATTTATCAGAAAATATAGCATTTACTTGTTTTTAGTTAGCTCACTAAATAATTAAAAATAATTAAAAATAACACGAAAAAAGAAAAAGGTTTTGTTCAGCAGATGTGAAAAATTTATCTGCCATCATAAAAATGAATTGATAAGCACCTGAAAATTGACAATTAACCCTACGATAGCTCTGAAATTACCCCTCTAGATTGAGGATATGTATGACCGACCCAACCTTTTCTCACCATATTATTGGGCTTTTATAAAAAATTGTTTTTATATAAATCGTATTACCGTCATTATCCTCACTTTCTTTCTAACTTCAGAAAATATGCTTAAATAGGAGAAAAAAAAACGATTTCTTCAGATCAGGAAGTAACCTAAGGGTGATTGTGGGGCTATGCAGTGATATTAGCGATTTAAAAATAATTAATTTTGAATTTTCAGTATTAGGGTAGATATGTGTTTTGAAAATATATGATTTAATCACCTTACCACCTCGGAGCTTATAAGTGCCACATATTAATTAAAAAAATTTTTTTATTACATTATGTTTATAAGAAATATAGGTAAATTGCATTTAAGCTCAACAATCAAATACATTTTGGATATATAGCATTATATTTAAAGAAACGTAAATTCTTTAGGTTTGGCCAAACGTATTCGAACCATTTCTCAAACGGATGTTTAAAGGTCGATGAAGCGGTTCAAGCTGTGCTCAAACTGGGATTAAAGGCAAGGAAGTGATAATGTATTTATTTACCAAGTATTTGAAAATATATTTTCTAAATGGCTATTTCAAATTGTCAATTATAAAACATGATGTAATAAATAAAATAGATTTTGATATCTCTAAATTTTAAAAATAATAAAAATTCATCTCCCTAGTTTAATGCTGGGACAACATTCTTGGTCATCTTCGCTCGTTTAAGCCTCAAGCGTATCTCATTTTAAATTAGATCGTGCCATTGTATTTATATTTATTGTACATTCTTTAAGAGACATATATTGTCAAAAATATAATACATAAAACATAAAATTCATATACTTACTTACTTGCTTATGTGGCCATAACAACCGAATATCGATTTAGGCCGAAAATAACATGCTTCGCCAGCCATTTCTGTTCTTTGCTAGCTGGCGCCGGTTATAAATTCCAAGCGCCGTCAGGTTCTCCAGTGCTTGGTCTTTTCACCGGAGGTTAGGTCTTCCTCTTCTGCGTCGTCCTCCAGCGGGTTCCGAATATAACACCTTCTTAGCTGGAGCGTGTTCTTCCATTCGCTAGACATGACCTAGCCAGCGCAGCCGCTGGATTTTGATGCGCTTTACTATGTCAATATCGGCATACATATAAAATTCATATACGATTTACAAATTGAGCCAAAATCTCAGGTGTAAAATTGAACAAAATAACGAAAATATAAATAACGAAAATATAAGAATCTTTTTTAAAAATTTATTGAATTCGACGACTGGCATTATTCACTTCCACAATTTGTGGATTTTATTGAAATTTAAGAGTTTAACAAAAAATGAAAGTAAGCCTAGAATTATGCAACTACTTATGTCGCTTAATATTTATAACTGTAGTGACGCATAGCAGAGAAATTGTATTCATTACAATAAGCAACGACAAATCAAGTTAAATTAATAAATTCCTAAAACTAAAAAAATAATAATAAAATAAATAAAAATCAATTGATTTTAATAATAATCTTATTAAATTCATAAAATGTGATATTTTATGTGTGCAACAATTGTTCAAATTTACATTTTGTATGCCGATCAGCTATTATGGAACGCGAATGTCGTATGCATACCAAATGAGGCGGTAGCAAATAAGTTCCTAATTGTTTTTACAATATTTGGTATCAAAGAAACATGTATTATTTTTGTAGTTTATTTTTTATTTTTTTTTTTTTTGTAAAAACTTTCGTTTATGCTTTATTGTTACAATTGGCGGTCAGTTATTTGTGAATTTTTGAACAATGCGGTGCTGTACGCTAAAACAAGGTGGTGCTGCCGACGACGCATATAAGGGATGTGTGCTAATATTGACATTACTATTGCTTATCAATACAAGTGAAATTTTGGCTGATAATGATGATCATGATATTAGTATAGAGTTAGTAAGAGATGATGATATTAATAATGATAAGACGAATGCGCGTTGGGGTCCAAATTTCACAGCTGGCCTTCCAAGTATATTCAAACCATTAGTGGCTCTATTCAAAAACACTACTAAAGTGACAAAACCGAGTTTTGTGAGCGAATTCAAAGACGAGGATATCAATATGTTGGGTTCATATGAACGACATCCATGTCGTCGGATATGTCAACAAGGAAAATCACTCACATGCTATTACAAACTTGTCGTACATAATTATCAGCGTTTGGGTCCCGAGTGTAATCGTTGCCTACAGGATGCGAACGCTTGTGAGTCGGAGCGTTGCATTTATGGTGATGGTATTGGATCACCTGTGATGGCAGTGAATTATATGGTACCCGGACCACCAATAGAAGTGTGTGAAAATGATACGATAATTGCTGATGTTCTTAACTACCTGAATGAACCATCTACAATGCATTGGCATGGTTTACATATGTCCCAGACACCCGACATGGATGGTGGACCATTCATAACACAATATCCCATTCAACCGGGCGAAGTGTTTCGTTATGCATTTGAGGCAGATCGATGCGGAACCGTATGGTATCACAGTCATATGGGGGTGCAACGTGCATTGGGTGTTGCTGGCAGTTTTGTCATACGTCAAACGCGCCAGGCAAATCGGCAAGCACACTTGTACGATTACGATCTGATTGAGCACACATTGCTCATACAAGATATCGCATATAATTTGGACTTTTCGACTGTCAGAAATATTCTGATTAATGGCAAGGGACGCAATCATCTGAACTCAGTGCCCGATAATGATCCACGCAATCGTTACGAGCGGGTTCGTGTCTCACCAGGCTATCGCTACCGGATGCGTGTAATAACCAATGGCATCTTTAATTGTCCAATTGAGTTTTCGATTGAAAATCATAAAATGTTAATGATCAGCACTGATGGTAATGATATTGAGCCAATTGTCGCTGACAGCTTCTTTATGGCATCAGCGGAACGTTTTGATTTTGTGCTTGAGGCAAATCAATATGCTAATAATTATTGGATACGAGTACGTGGTTATGGCGATTGTGGCATGCAAAATTTATATCAGGGTGCTGTGTTACATTATAGTGGCGCCGCTCGAAATCAGCTACCATCGGAAGCAATGAGTAATGCAATATTTGGACGGGCAGCCGTTGAGCCTAGGATTGTTGTAAACTATGTGCCTGCATATGGAAAGGAAGCTAGTGATAATGAGCAGCGGCAGAGTACAACCAATGTGGCTACGGCTGCTTTGCGTTCTTTATATCCACTATCTTGGTCACCGTACACACGCTTTTTAACCTACTACTCAACGTTTAGTACGCGTCAGCAACCAAATGGCGATGTATTCTTTCAGATCGATGATATTTCTTACATTTTTCCCAATATATCATTGCTGCAAGCACGCGGTCTATATCAAGATGATGTGATCTTTTGCAATCGATCGACATTGCAGACAGAGGGATTCAATTGTGTGCGCGACAATTGTCAATGTACGAATGTTATACGTTTGCCGGCATACAGACCCATCGAAATGGTGGTGGCGAATTTAATGGACAATACACATCCCTTTCATATGCATGGGTATACCTTTCGATTGGTCGGTCAGGATGTTATTGGCAATACGGCTGACTTGAGAAGAGTATGTATAAATACTTAATATGGCTCTCTCTATTCATCTATATATGTATTATATGATTATTATTTATTCAACAGATTCAAGAATTGGATCGTCGCGGTCTGCTAAAACGTCTACCGAATGATTTTCCAGCAGTAGAAAAAGATACCATACAAATTCCAGGTCGTGGCTATATCATAGTACGATTCATTAGTGATAATCCCGGATTTTGGTTGTATCACTGTCACATAGAATTTCATGCGCTAAATGGCATGACGGCCGTAATGAAAATAGGTGAAAATTATCAAATGAGACAAATACCACCAAAGTTACGTTGTTAGAGGGTCTCTATATGTATGTGTATATTTGATAAATTTTAGCACTACAAGTTTAATTTATTCTAATAATATTATTATTCATAATTCAGAACCTAATGATAGTGAAGTGGTTTTATTATTGTAATAAACGGGAAGCAACAATATTTAAAATTTAAGGTTAATTATTACCATCATAATATGCAAACGCAATGCTTGATAGTTTAGTACGAGCTAGTAATGCCCATTTACAGACATCTCGCTGATCCCGCGGTACATAATTAAAATGATGTGTCAATTAAAAACAACAATATAGTATTAAAAGGATCATGTAGAGAAATTGTAAAATTTGCTGCTTTTGAAATATTATATGTAAAGTTTTTGCAACAGTCAATGGTCAAGAATAATTAAAAAAATATTTTATTTATAATAAGCAGAGATATAATATTAATATTATTCATAGTAACTAACAAAATTTGCTTTTACGATATAAGAAAAATAAATATATTACAAAAACAAAATAGATCTCACATTCAAAATTTTTAAATTGGCTTATTTTACTAGATCAGGAACGCGGTAGGTCTATTTGTAACAATTTTTAAAAATATCGAAGCAAATATAAAAAAAAATTATTTTCAAAATAAGTTTGTTAGTTAGTGTGTTGTGTGGAATTTTGATGAATTTGTTTTATATCACTAATGTAATGTTAAAAAAATTAATTTTTCAAGATAAAGTCTGAATTAAATTTAAATATTTTCAATAGTCACTTAATTTCATAATTATTTTTGAAGAGAATCGTTGCACAAATCGTTTGTGAATTTAATCAAAGAAATAATTTGTAATTTTAAATATTTATAAGCATAGTTATGGAACTTTTAACGTTTCAGTAGTTATGCCATTGATTTTCCGGGATCTTGGGATTGGCATCGCTAGTGCGTAGAAATGGATGTGGCCGTATTTAAAAATAATTTGTTTTCCAAACGTTGTTACTTATACATATTGTTTAATACATAATTGACGAAATGTTGCGTTTATTGCTTTTAGTATGGATTTCAAAAGCATCATTGAGTTTAGAAATCAGAGATTATTTTCAAAGTCCCTTAGAAAAATTTAATTTAAATTTAGGTAAAACAACGGTAAGTCATTGTATTATCACAAATCAATATATCGTATTAATGAATCAATTTATTTTGCAGGCTGATCGTATTATTGAATACGGTTATATGGCAGAAACTCATCACATTATCACAGAGGATGGTTATGTGTTGACAATGTTTCGTATACCGTATGATAAGAGTAACAATGCAACGATCCAACGTCCAAGAGTACTCTTACAACATGGCCTCTTCAGCTCATCCGATTGTTGGATTGTTACTGGCCCAAATGATGGTTTACCATTTCTATTGGCCGATGCCGGATTCGATGTTTGGCTTGGCAATGCACGTGGCACAATCTATTCACGTTCACATGCTACATATACCACAAATGAATCACGTTATTGGCGTTTTAGCTGGCATGAAATCGGCTATTACGATTTGGCTGCCATGCTTGATTATATATCATCGTTTAATAGCGAAGGCCGACAGCAACAGTTGGGCGGTGTACATTATGTGGGACATTCGCAAGGTACAACTTCACTGTTTGTACTATTGTCAACACGTCCAGAATATAATACCTTAATAGGGAGTGCACATATGTTGGCACCAGCCGCCTTTATGGGTAATATGAGTGATCCACTGGTAAGGGCATTAGCACCATTTCTCGGCCATGACAATATGTATGCTCATTTGTTTGGTCGCCAAGAATTTCTACCACCAACTGAACTATTCATGATATTACGCTATAAGGCTTGTAGCTCAGAGTCAAATATGGTCGGATTATGTACCTCTGTAGCATATTTGTTGGAAAATAATATTTTCGAAATAAATGCGGTAAGTTGAATAAGAATAGAGACGACCGTATCGATGGTGTAATGTACAAATGTGTTAAGTAAAAAAATGTTTAGGAGACAAACTTAGGATATATACTTAACACATACTTGTGCGCTACACCATCGAATATGTATATATATTCAATCACAAACTGTTATATCGTCTTTATATTAGACTACCTTGAAGCGTTTTGCTGAGACACATCCAGCTGGTGCTTCAACAGATCAGATACTTCATTATATGCAACAGCAACAATCGAATCGTTTTTGCCAATTCGATTTTGGCACACATAGAAATTTGCAAATCTATCAACAATCAATACCGCCTGACTATCCGTTACAAAGTATTAGTACTACATTGCATTTGTGGTATAGTGTTAATGATAGATTTGTCGCTACCGATGATGTGGGTCGTTTGATTGATGTGCTCCCACATACAGAGTTGCATTTCATTGATGATCCCCAATGGAGTCATGGTGATTTTGTTTTGGCTAATGATGTACGTAAAGAAATCAATGAGCCAATCATAAGGATATTATTAGAAAATGCGGAGCAAAGGAAATAATACAATGGATGAATATAATGAATTATTTAATATTATATGGAACTATATTAATAAAAACGTCTAAATATGTGCTTTTCAAATATTTTACTCTGGTGACTCATATATACACATGCGGAATTTTTTTTTATTTTTTTATTATTTTTATATGTGGTATTTAAAACCCCGAAGGGCTCATTAGCCGAGCTTCTCTTTCATTACTGTTGTGCGTGTTAAATTTTGGACAGTATTAGAAGGGACCTACTTATTTTAGCCGGTTCCGAATGGCAGAACCCTTGTGACATCACTTTTTCTGAGCTTTGTCACAGAGTTTTTTTAAAAGATTTTTCTTGGGTACCGTTCGAAAGAAAAATCTTTACGATATTAAATTTGATATGCACGATTGAACGGGATTGAACCATGACCTACAGATCAGAAGGCCAACACACACATGCGGAATACTGTTCCACAATTATGTTTCTAGTGAGCCAAGTTTTTAAAATACATTCAATTTAAAATACATATGTGTGTGAATAAATTTACAACTTATTGAAATTTGAAATGTAAATCACCAAAATGTACAAACAATATTGTACAAAAATAGTCAAATATATTGACTAAATAAATATATTACTTACATACTTTTTTGTTTGTTTGTTGGAACAATAAGAAATCAAGCGCAGCATTCAGACATTTATTGATCCATTGTGCTGCGTTTGAAGTTCCATTTTATTGTATTTTAAATCTACTCGTTCTCCGAAGAAATCGGAGTAGATTCTGTGGTGTTACAGACCTAAGAGTTTCAGTCCTCAGCACGTCAGTGTCAAAGACCTCAAACGTGATTCGAGCGAAACCAGGGTAGACATATAAAAAGTGGTCCGTCGTCTCATCTCCTTCTTCACAGGCTAAGCAAAGTGCACTGCCTCCTAGTTCTACCTTTTCCATGTGCTTTGCCCATAGAAAGTGGCCTGTTACCAAGCCGGCTAGCATTTTGCAATCCGCTTTACCTAGTGATTGGAGAAAGTGCGACTATTTCCGATATGTTAGGTAACATGGATTTCGTCCATATGCAGCCTCTCTCGGCCTGCCAGGTTGACTTATGGACTAGATTAGCATAGGTGTTGACCGTGGTCTTGATGGCTCCAGCGGGTAGTGGCAAAGCAGGCTCAGGGCCGATTAAATCATCCGCAGTACTTTCTTTTGTTAATGCATCAGAGGTCTCATTGCCTACGATTTCCACGTGGCCATGGACCCACATTAGCGACTATTATGTCTTTCGACATAATTTAGCCTTGATTTTCAGAACTTCACTATCTGACTGTCACTGCAGACACAAATAGACCAGCCTTTCAGCCTCTTGTCCACGATATAATCCAATGCCTTCTGTATTGCATACACCTCTGCCTGAAAGACAGATGCATTCATACCAAGGACATAAAATTGTTAAGTTCCGTCTGTTTCCAGAAAAACTCCAGAACCAGAACTTTCTTCAGTCCTGGAGCCATCAGTGAAAATGCGGAAGCAAAGTCTACCGGCTTGTCCCGGTTAATTTTCTTCACTTTCTATAAAATTCAATAAAAATCGGCGATATAAATTGTTATGACTATCCCAGACAGCTGTTGCTAGTAAAGGGCATACAAATAGTATGCAGCGTTATAAACTTTCAAAAAAGAAAACTTACTTCATCTACTTCCAATCCTGGTTTTTTGAATTAATAGTTTCTGCAAGATACTAAAAATATAGTTTGTAATTATTATTTTTATAATAAACTTATATTTATCTCTTAAGTGTGTTGTTGGTTTTATTTCTGTCGTTGAGAAACATCTATTCTAGTTGCTGATTTAATGACTGCAATTAGTATGAGTTACACATATTTGCAGAGTATTTGTTCAGGTTCTGATGGGTTTGATTACTCGAATAAACAATAACAACAACATCAATGAACTACGATATATACCAAACGGCAATAACTTACTACGAGGACAATCACACGAACTTAAATAATGTTCTTGTTGAAAAATATCTTATATCAAGTGCAGTTGTTCATATATGTAGAGGTTTTGGTCTAATACATACATACATATGTTAGAAGTGTATGGCCTCTTTTGTTTATGGAATACATTTAGAAAAATATATAATATTGTATAATAAAGTACATTATAAGCATCTATGTTCATAATTCTATGTTTTATAATTGCACATTTCAGTCCATTTGTAGATAACACTCCAAAAATGTTTACTTTCTTTTGATGAAGACCATTCAGATACCCAATTTTCCAATTCCTCATATGTATGGAAGTGCTGCTCTTTAAATGCTTGTCCCATCGATGAAAACAAGTGGTAATCAGAAGTAGGTAGGTCCAGTGAGTATGACGGGTGAGGAAAGAGTTACATAGAGATAAAAAATTTTTTTTTAAAATTATTAATTAAATTAGATCAAAAATTAAAATAATTAAATAAGTTTTATGTTTTTTAGATCCAAAAAAATTTCGATAAGCATCTTACTAAAGCAATTTTTTTCCATTTCGCATTTTCCGTAAGGCATTTCACAACTGACGGGCATTAATTATGCTAAGCATTACTATTGATGTAGGTACAATTCGAATAACCCTTCAAGAGGACTCTACGAATTATGAGTGCGTCAGGGCGTATAGCTGGGATGTTAAAATGTGGATCGGTTTTTGAATAGAAATAATTCTTACAATGTCGGTTGATTCGATTTTTGCCAGAAAGATGAGAAAAAGTTGTAATAGCGTTTGAAAATATTTTAAATAAATATCACAACATATTTTTAATAATCCCAACACTGACTTCAACTACCTACGAAATGTAGCGATGATTAAATTGATAAACGTTTCGAATTTAATAATGGAAGTTGCTGATCCGTTAACATCGTTAACACTGCGGCCGCCATGTCGCCATATATAGATATTTAGTAACCTACGTATATCGCCTAGATCTAAGTAGAATGAAACACTTACAGATGCAATTGAGACTCGTACGAACGGATACTCACTATGACCCAAATTATAAATATTATCACAACTCAGTGAATGACTTGAGTTCGAGACGAATGTGGAATTATCCCTCATAGGCATTTTCACGGCTATTGTTATTAGAAAAAGAAATCATGTAGTCGTTGTCGACAGAGAAAAAAAAACTGAAAACATTTTCCAATTGAATAACTTTTGGTTGCTTTTTTTTCTTCTTCGCCATCTTCTTTTGTATCATCATTTTCTACTACATAAATACTCGTACTTTAACAATGGCACAATGGCCAATGTATATGAAGTAAAGAGTAATGCAAGGGATTTATGATAAAGCAAATACCATAAAGTTAATAAGAAAATTGGAAAAGTGTTAACACCGAAGTAGCAGAAAAATATGAAGTAGAAGTGAAATGTGAAAAAAATAAAAAAGAAAAATAATAATAAAACTGTTGTTCCTTTGCACTCAATGGGGATTGTTGGAGTTTAGGTATAATGACATTCTCCAATGGTGGTTTGAGTGATAACATTGATAATAATAATAATAATAATAATAATAATAATAATACACGTAATAAGAATGCAGAACATCTTCAAAGGGTTATAAGTGATTGTGTGCGACTATGTGATTGTTCATTATAGTCTCATCCAAGTTCAAGGTTAAAGTTCAATGCGTCGATAAAGAACAACAAACTGAAAGTAGAAAAGCCTATAAATAATCGTATATTAAAGAGAAACAGAAAATGGGCAACTGTGAATATGAATTGGAATTCCCACATGTTGGCATATAAATAAGTATCGATGATGATCACGCGAATGATGGTAATGATTATGATAATGTTTTTAATGCTGATGGCGTAATATTGTTGGTTAAACTACAATGCAATACAATGCAATAATATTTGGGATATTTTTAAAGACTCGAGTACTCAATTTTGCTTTACAACTTCACACCTCATTACCATTATAATAGTTTATTCATTTTGTATTCGATCGTTTCAAAACTGCTGAATAAAAGAATTGGCTTTGAAGTCGTTAGAAATCACTAAACCTTTTAAATTGTTGATGTCTTCCTGTGGCATGAAATGCAGACTGCCCATGAGCCATGACAGATGATATTTTGTGCTCATCATGTTTGCTGTATGTATGCAGCATAAGCTTAGACATTCTATGCATTTGTAATGAAGAGGGAATTTCTGAGCCAAATTTATGTTTTAATTTTTATGAGTGGCGAGTACCGAATAAGACTTATTAATGGGTTGTACGACCCTACAGTGATATTGACATATGTAGTTAAGTGCATTAAACTACATTAAACTTAATTAAATGAAATTAATTGTCCTTGAAAAGAAAACGTTTTGTTTTGTTCTAGTCTCTGATGAAAGAATATTTTGTTCTAGAGTCTTATATTGGAATATGTTTTCTGATTTTGATTATGATAAAAAAAATTAATAAATAAAATAAAATAAAAATAAAATATATTTATAAATATATTATAAATATATGAATAAATTATTTTAAAATAGAAATAGAAGATAGTTAAATGAATGACTCGGAAACCGTTTGAGTTTCTCCTTTTTGATACTGTTGAAGAATGATAAGGAAACTACCATACTATCTGTTAGTATAGGAATCTGGCATTTACTAGACAAGCTTGGCATTTTTTGACAAGCTTGTAGAAAAGAAATGTGCACGTTTGGTGACATAATTTGTGATGCATCAAAATGTTTTTGTATTTAATTAAAGAGAAAATACATCTCTTTAAATTAATACATGCATCTATATTCTCTTATTTACAAACCATAACAGTACTGATAAGAAAGCTATATTTCGTATATAGGTAGAAAGAGCGAAAGCTTGCCATTAAAGTAATAAATTATGTTAGCAACTTTATCAATATTCAAGATACATGTTGAGCACATATGTTAGCTACAAAAAATGTTTCTAAATAATGTTGATATTGTTGATTCAGGGTTGTCGAAAAGGAATTGTGTTTTTTTCAATTAAAGCAAAGAATAGATTTGCATGTGGCACAGTCGGTAAGACCGTTATGAAGGCATATCGCAGCTTTTTTTTCCAAAAAATATGATAGAGAAAAAAAATGTTTAATAAAACATTGAGTTTTAGTTTTCTATACAATTTCGGAGGAATTTTATATTTTTAATATCAAAAGGACACTTACCGGTCTATTCTGACATGGTTACAATAGTCACTATAGTCACAATTGAATACTTTTGTTACAAGTTATAGCAAATCGGTATTCTAAAGTATTCTAAATTGATATGTACTTGCTATTGAGAAAGAAGTAAGCTCTTACCTCCTAAAATTTTATATAAAATTGCTTTTGCTGATATAAGCAAATATATATGACATTGTTATCATGTCATTTTATTTATAGAACGGATATTTTATGAAAAAAAAAAACCGTTTTAGCACATAAAATAAGCTTCAAAAACTAAAAAAATATGCATTTTAAGATAAAGACATCTTTTTTTTAGCAATTAAATTGTGTTTTATTCGGAGTTAATTTGAAAACAGTTAACAATAAGATGTTGTTTAACATTTTAATACAAAAAAGGTTGGCTGCGCTCTGTTTAAAAAGGTTTATAAACAGAGTAAAAGATTTACATCTTCAGATATAACTGGGCAATATTTAAAAATTGGAAGTTCTGAAAAATTGTTTGCGACAGGATCCAATATTGCAACTCCTTTGTTTACAACTTCGTTTACTGTTTTTAATGCTTGTAAACCTTTGCTTTGATATCTTGATGGCTTCAGAATCTGTATGATTGAAATTGCTGTGAATTTTTTGTTTATTTCGTGCTAGAACAACAATCCTTCTAGCATATTTATATGATTTAATTTTCTTTCTTTAAATTCAAATAAAATTGACAGTACATTAAAAAAATTATTAATCTATTGTTCTTTAATATTAATTTTGAAGATATTGATATTTTTAAAATGTGCAATAATTGACTTTCATTTTTAGTCCATAGTCTGATGTTTTGTTCGAATATTTGTTATCAATTTCCTGGTAGAAAACATTGTTCATTGATGTAGTGATGCCCGTGCGGTGTGCATCTTTGACTTTGACATTCGAAAGCAAAGAAACAGCTTGGCAGTTGTTTTCGGTAAAGTGTATTAATCAAAAGCAGTATTTGCAGATTTCAGTGAAATTTTTTTGTGAAATTGTGCAGTGTGTGTTAACAGCAACATATCAAGTTGCAACCAATAGGACGACGTGCTGAGAAAAAGGCACAGCGCTTAACAAAATATATATATTTTATATTAATGCCCTAATGTGTAATAATATTCTTTAAAATATATTTTTTGGAACATTTTTCCATATGGTGGATATAATTATTTTCATATGACTGCTATAGAACACATAAGATATCGACAATAAATGTAGGCAAATATGTATATAAATAAATCCCAATATATCAAATTGTTTTAAGACAATTTCAATATTCGAATTATAAATCAAGTGATAATCAAATATAATTGTAATATATTTGTAGTATATACAAAGTCCATTCAATTGTTCTATCTATCTTAACTTCAGATGAGCTCTTAATGCAATCATCGATGCTTACATATAAAAGTCCATTGACCATAGCAACACTTTCTTTTGTCATACACACGTGTATATATGAATGAGTTCATTGAATGTTTGCAAAAAAAAAAAAACAACAAATATTAATAAAAATGCAAAAATTATGCAGGAACTTGTTGGAAATTATTGAAATTCTTTCTATCCCTGAAAAAATAAAAATGATAATATTTATAAAAAAAAAAACAATATAAAATCCTCATCGAAAAGATTAAATGAAATAGCATTTTTTATTACAAATACGATAACATATAGTACGAATAGTCTGTTCATGTATATTATATATCTACTATGTATGTGGGTTAGAAACCGATCACATTACAGTTGACTTCGAAATATAAAAATGAAGGTCATTGGCTAAGGTTTGCTGTAAAAATGAGAAATTTGCTTCTACGGACGGAAATGTTAAATTATAAAATAAAAAATATCGAACCGGAACAAAGCAATAAATGAAAGCTGCAAGTGAAAGAAAAACGACAATTCGATTGAACTCAAATACGCGAAGCATGTATGAATATACTTACATGGTGAAGTGAGTGTGTGTATGTGTATTTATAGAAATGTTAAGATCTCTTTAAAATGGTATCAAGTAAATAAATATACATATTGCTATAAGTAATATATTTTAATAAGAATGAGATGGCGTTGGTTCGAGGTGCTGATGGTTGGTTAGGTCCAATACCAAAAACAACAGCAATACTGTGAAAATTTTTGTGTGGGTGTCTTAACGACAATATGGCGCACATGCATAAATGGTAAAAGTTGTGCGAAGTCCATAAATATGAAGGCAAGCATATACAAAAGTAGACAGCATGAAGTGTGCATGTACGAATGTACTTTATATATGTTAGGTACATACTCATGGAATTAAAGAAGCACGTTTTAGTGTTTTTAATATTACTTATTTTCTATGCACGACGCGAGGAAGTGTGATCGTAATTGGTGCAATATTAATAATATCACTTTTGGTGTGCAAGTATGTACAATTTGTTAGAAAACGTACAGGAAGGAGATAATCAAATAATAATAAAACATTTTGAAGCTAATAACAATAACAATAACATAAGCACTTGTGAATTTGATTGTGTTTTTTTTCAAGCTCACATAGCCAGCTTTTATTCAAATAACGAGATTTGATATTCCATATTGATAAATGTAAAGTTTAAAAATTCTAACAACAAACAGTTAACAGTTAAATTATAGAGAACAAAACGAGCCAATTGATTTTTTGGCTGGGCATCGATGGCCTATAAAAGAAATTGTAGATTATGCAAGGGATATATTTTAATGAACTCTACTACATATTAATATGGTTATTAAGGTATATAAGGTGTAGTAAAAAGAAATCCATTATTTTTCCTATTGATGGATTTAGAAATCTGCATCTCGCGTTGTATAAGTGCGATCGGGTTACGCTAGATGGCGTTAGAAAGATAGGATTTTGTACTAAATAAACTTTTCAGACAGTTTTGTGATTGCTTGACTCAGTATTGTTTGAGTACGCGTCAAAGATGGACACCAGTAAAGAGAAAATACGCTATATTTTACAGTTTTTCTTCGATGAAGGCGAAAACGCAAGCTAAAGGGCTGAAAATGTGTATACGTTCCTGGTGTTGTAACAGCCAATCACGTGCAATTTTGGTTTCGTCGATTCCGTTCCGGTAATTTTGATGTCAAAGATGCAAGGCCAATTGTGGAATATATCAATAAAATAATGGAAATCGTTGAGTCTGACCGTCATGTAAGCACTGTTTCTATTACCCAAGAGCTAAACATTGCACAAAAAACCGTTTTGGAGCCATTTAAATAAGGCTGGATACAAAAAGAAGCTCGATGTATGGGTGCCACACGAGTTAACGCAAAAAAACCTCATGGACCGAATTTCCATCTGCGAATCGCTGCTGAATCGCAACAAAATCGATCCATTTCTGAAGCGGATGGTTACTGGTGATGAAAAGTGGGTCACTTACGGCAACGTCAAGCGAAAACGGTCGTGGTCGAATCGCGGTGAGCCGGCGCAAACGGTGGCCAAGCCATGATTGACGGTCAGGAAGGTTTTGCTATGTGTTTGGTGGGATTGGCAGGGAATGATCTACTTTGAGCTGCTCCCCTACGGCCAAACTCTTAATTCGGACCTGTACTGTCAACAATTGGACTGTTTGAAGGAAGCAATCGTCCAGAAGCGGTCAGCTTTGGCCAATAGGAGAGGAATTGTGCTCCATCAGGACAACGCCAGGCCAAACACATCGATAGTGAATCCTCAGAAGCTCCGGGAGCTTGGTTGGGAGGTTCTTTTGCATCCACCTTATAGTTCGGACCTGGCACCAAGTGATTACTACCTGTTCCTGTCTATGTCGAATGATTTTGCTGGTGAAAAATTCGCCTCAAGAGAAGCTTGTGAAAATCGACTGTCCCAGGTTTTTGCCAATAGGGATGAGCGTTTTTATGGGAGTGGCATTATGAAATCACCTTCAAAATGGCAACAACTTATCGAACAAACCGGTGCAAAAATAATAGATTTCGTTTCACTAGACCTTATATATGTGGTACATATATTTATGTGTATGCAGATTTATAGCACCAACAGTTTATATCTATGCTGGATTTTTTAATTTTGAATAGTAGAACTCACTTTTGGCCACAAGAGTTTTTGTAAAGTAAAATTTTTACTTTAGAACTATATTCATCTCAAGTTTCTAGTCAATAATATCACTACTCAATGGGCCTTGTCGATCTTTAAAAATGTTATTCACTTTACTTGCATATAATTCTAGTAAAATTTCTTTAATTTGACCTTGTGTAGATATACACATTTAGCACAAGATGTTAATGACACTCATCACAAACATCATACAATCTTATTTGCCATACATACTCTCTAGCGTATAAATAAACTACAATTGCTCGTTTTCTGTATACTGTCTTTAATGTCGACCAGTATGTACTAGCTATTACTACATATAATCTAATCAAATGCAAGTTTGTTAGATACTCTGTCTGTCCGTTTGCCTTCTCTACATTTCTACATACATTCTTATATAAATACATACATACATACATGTATACATACATTTAATTTTGTTTAATTAAATGACATGAAAGATTTTCCTTATTATTTTGTCTCGTCTTTGTAGCATATTTGATAAGAGTGCTAAATATCTCACCTTTGATAAATGTATTTGATATATGGCAAATATAATTCTTTTTCTAAAGATATAAGATACTCGTAGTTTCGCATATGATCTTATCAAATGAAATCTTCTTATTATTAACATTGCTTAAATATAGATAATAAATCCTTAAAATTTATGATATGAGTTATTATTGTTTATATAGCATTTTTTGTTGAGCAAAATTTTAAACTTTTTTCATTGAGACTTTATCTTACATTGAGACCATATTTATTTCAGAATTTATTTTTTCAAATACCATTATTTTTTTATGCAATATTCAGTTATGAAACTTTAGATCAGCCTTTTTGAACTAGCATACTATCGGATTGTTGTAAATTGTGTAAGTTGGATGGTGAAATACTTAAAAAGTGAAGTTTTTATGCCACGGAATTAGTATGCGCAAGTATATATGAATGTTTACCGTAATGTATTGCGACATAACCACTCTAAATCATTGCAAGGTGGGTTCTGACGTTGTCATAGTCAAGTTTTGAAATTTCTTCAGGTTGAAAATTTATTTCAATTTGTCAATGAAATTTAACTAAACTAAACTAACTTTCAAGAATAGTGCAACTTCAAATTTTAGTTTTATTCATTCGAAACACTCATCAGTAATTTTAATAATTTAATGATTAATTTAAGTGCATTTGATTCATTTTATGAATTTTCTATGGCAGATATGTCTTTAAACTAACGTAATCCTTTTATGCACCTTTTTAGCCAGCGTGTTTTTCCTTAGATCTTGGTAAGTGTAAGCAACGATATATGAGTAAATAAGAACAAAATCAGTCGAGAAACAAAGTAAAAATTGTTATGTTTTTATTTTGTGAACGTTTAATTCTACTCGAATCAACCTTGTTCGATCACTGGATTCTGACAATAATAATAACAACACTAATACAGCAACAATTAATTTAATCAACTCTATTTACAATCAATTATTTACAATAACTCTTTAATGTACTTGCAACTTTTGCCTCTGATACTATATCAACGTTTGCGCGATCACTTTTGGAATTCAATTCCTTTATCTGTCAACAAAAGGCCCTATTTATATTATGTGGCAACATTCCAGAATCTTCGTTTATCGTAGTCGAGATTCTTGTCTTTCTTTTTCATTGGCTTGTTCTTTTTATCGCCTATTTCTTCTTGCTGACATTCGTTTCGATGCTACCATTATTCGTGCCATTCACAATTAGTGATGAATAGCCAACCATCGATACTCGTTACAATATGAACATTTGAAGTTTTGTTGAATATGTGGAAAAATAAGAAAATAGTGCATTTTTCTTATATATAAATTAACTTTTAATTGGCAATTATGAAATATATTAAAAAACAATAAAACGAAAAATAGCTGCTACAAAACACGAACATCAATTCATTCACAGAAAACCAGAGATTGCACTCTAATCTTTACATTGAGAACTTTCACAGTGCATATTTACTTACAGATAAAAATATTACTGTTAAATATATTGGACAAGTGCACGAGAGGGTTAAAAATTGTCCATGCTTTCATATGAATGCATAGTCAAAGTTCTTCATGGCTTCTTTTTTGGTATCGCAATAAAAAATGCTTCCAAGGCCAAGGCTTTTTTTCTTCATCGCATACTATCAGCAGTTATATTTTTTTAATTGCGAAAAAAATTAATTTAATAACAAAATTTATTTGTGCTTAAATAAATAAAAATAATTTATATTTGATTTGAATCTTCACCGTATTCTAAATTTATTTCAGTAAATCTCCCAAAATGTTCAAAATTTTATCAAACATTTTATCTGAAAAAAAACTGCATATGGACTTTAGAAAAATACATGGAATAAACAGTTTCATTGTATTAATTGACGTATGAGTAACATAAAAATTGTATACATAAAATATTTCTGCTCAATACGATTTCAACCTTGAAATCTTCATACGCTCCAAAGATATGTGTACGTATACGAGTATACTAACCATTCAATGGCAGTGTGACATAGTAAACTTAGAAAAGTTATAACAAAAAAGAAAGCCATCAGTTTCGCCCATTAACAAGTCGCCGTACTGCTTGCGTTAGAAACCACACTTTTGCTGATGCTGTTTTATGTTGAAATATCGTTTAATGATAGCGTACAGGGCTGTTATATTTATAGAGGATGCATTTATTTTATTTATAAAGAGGTAAACGTGAGAGATTGCATAATAAATGTTTCAAAATTCGTGTTTGTATATTGAAAAAAAAAAACATTGCTTTTATTACGCTTATTTTTACAAAAATATTTTGCCGAATACTATGACAATGTACTCCTTTTTTTCGAGAATCGGCTTGATTTGTTCATTTCTCCTGAGTAAGATCATAGTTACTTCTTTTGGCAAGGTCTAAGTTAATTGATAGAATCATTTATGTCAGCAAAGGTTTACTATGGAACCACTCGGTCTCAACCGATATTTCTCTCTAAACTTAACCGTTTCAGGCCTAATGCGAAGCATCTAAATCTCTTTAATTATATAGACGATTTGTGTGATGTAGCCTATTTCTATTCTTCATAAAGCGAAGAAAAATAGTACAATAATTTTATTAACTTATTTTATATTCGTTCTTTATTATATAATTTTGTTGAAACCTCATATTATGATTTATACAAATCCCTCTCTTTCTGTCAGTTGGACTCCATCATTGCATGCTTGATTTTTGTCACCATCGTCACATCATCATCATCACCATGGTAATGCTTTGTGGCGAAATAGAGACATAAAACAGAAGAAGAAGAAGAAGAAGAAGAAAATACACAATACAAAAAGTGTAAAATACAAAACAATACAAAACAATACAATACAATACAGTACAACATATCCGCAATTCAGCAATACTAGCAGAGAAGTGTCAAGTGCATTTGATTGCATCACAATTGGTCAGTTAGTTCAGCATTTACGATGATATAGTCGATGTTTCAAATGATATGAGTATTAACTAAGCACAATACATAGAAGTATTCACATATATATGTAGGCTGTACGATATATAACAAGCTCTTAAAAATGTCGCATTACTTACTTACTACTTCTGAGCTTTGCCGCAGAGCCTCTTCGGAAGTTTTTTTCATAGCAAATTTTTATTTATACTTATACTTATAGATTACTTAAATCACATTGATTAGTTTGAAAATCAATGAGGATTATTGGAAAATATTATTTGAACTTATTGATCCACTTCAACGACTATTTGAAGGAAGTACACATTTTGTTCTTTTTATATAATGTGGGTCAGTCGTGCCGTGAGTGTCACTTACGCAAAAAAAAATGCCATAATTTTATCCATCCACAACTATTTCTTGGTTTCTGATATCGGACAAATTTATCGAACAAACAAACAGCTCTTTTGAATGAAAACAGGTTGCATTAGTCAAAAGAAACTTAAAGTTGAGTTTAGCTCCTACAATTAGAATCCCCGAAAAATGTATAGCGATTATCAATGTTAAATTTTTTCAACTCGAGGCTAAGTATTTATTATGCAGTCATAGTAGAAATTGGCTAATCAATGCTCTGTTCTCTTTTATGTAGTACACATTGATATGTAACAATTGGGGTTCTACTTGGAACATCGGAAAATGTATGTTTCGTTTGAGTACCAGTTAAATGATTTCTATTACATTACACATGAAGATTTTGAACGTTATCTTATTACATATGCAACGACGATCATGTGTGACATCTAATCGTCATCATCATCATATTCATCATCATCATCATCATCGCTGTCAAATCGAATTAGTGATGCTATTGCCATTCTATGTTTGAAAGTATGTGTTAAAGTATGATACCAGAATATTTTTTTCCGGTTTATGTGTTTTTTTGGTATGTCATTGTTTTTGATTTCTATGAATTTGAAAAAAATTAAATACGATTTAATACGAATACGCTTTAATATGCTAAGTGTTTAAGGAATTAATGGTAAAACTATTCAATGAAGTGGTATAAAAAGAAAGTACAATTTTAACTTTAGCACATAGACGCGTGTGAATAATATGTACATAAGAATGCAAGTATATTTTAATCTGCACTCTTTAAATTAAAGTCTCATATCATGTTGATAAGAAAAAAAACATGTTCATTTGTATTCTACTTGCACTGTAGAGGTCTGGCAATGGGAGGTATTGACATACACATAGTTGAGTGCCTTTAAGAATGAGGAAAATTATTGCAAGTGGTTCTTTTTCTCTTTATCTCTCTGCTATTTATTATATTTTTAGTATAAAATTAATCAAATATACACAAAATCTCATCTATGTATTGTTACAATTATTGCATACGTACGGTACATATACCGATTTACAATAATACATTCGCATACAATCGCATTTCAAACACAAAAGCAAATCAGACGATCATAAAATGACAAAAACTATTCAATTTTCAAATGAGCAAAGCATCTAACTAATGATCACAATAAAGTTGACGATGACAACGATGAAGTAAGTAGAGCGGTAATAAAATTTTATGTTTACGACACAACAGATATTCAAAGCTAAGTACAACGTAAAACCGAAGGGAATTTATCGCTACTTTAGTGAAATGCGTTTCTAACATATATGAGTAGTAGTAGACATTAGCTACACTAAGAAAAAAAAATGTATATAATTTGTGATATTTATCAAATTTTTATTTCAAATTAATAGCTACCCCCCAATATCTGTATTAGTATATTGAAGTTGGATAGATGTGAGTTTGGAAATAAAAGATTATGAAAGTGTCATGTAGCCATTAAATTTAACTGTACCATCACATTATTAAACAAGTGTAGTTTTTCACCGTACCGAATATATTCATTTACCGCTCATACCATTATCTAAAAATATGTTGCACAGTGTAACAGAGCACAATATTAATGTTATCAGATGATGATGATGAGTATTTACCTATGCATTTAGATAACTTAATCCATAAGTTTCGTCAGATAAAGAAACACAAAAACTAAGAAACGTCTCACATTTAGTATGAATTGCAACGCACGTGCGGGCGACGGATGACTAAATTATAGTGCGTCAATCATGATAATCACTTTATTTAAGTTGAAAGCATACAGATTTTTTTTTATTATTATTATACTTTTATTTAAGTACAATGGAGCCTACTCGGCATAATCTTGGGCAATTTAAGTTTAGTACGGGCTTGTTGCTATTGCGGTTGGTTTGTATTCATCGGATCGTCTAAACTATTGAGAAGAAATCGTGAGCATTTAGATGATTGCAATTGATGAAACATATTCTTCTTCAATATTAGTGATATTTTGTGTGATGAAAGTATTTTAAATTGAATTTTACTTCAAGCAAATATAGTCGTATTATGAAATGATTAAATTGTGGATACAAATTTGATTTGTTAATTTCTTAATGGAAAAGTTAAAATCGACTGCAGTTTTCGTGAATAAAAATAGCAAAATAACAAATTAATTAAATTCAAGACAAAAAGCTAAAGTGAAAAGTTAATGAAAATCAATGTATGTAAGCGGAAAGTTTTTTAAATGTAAAGCGCGTTCGCCATCAGCAATCAACCATCATCATCATTATTATTATCATCATCAGCAGCAACTAACTTGTATTCGGAACATAAGTGTAATCAAATACAATTAGGAAATTTACCAGGAATTTCAATTTCTAATCACAATAACAAAGCAATACGAATACGTGTAGCAAGTGAACAAGTGAATAGTCAGTCAGTCGATAGCAAACAATTCAACCAAATAACCAACAAACGAACACGTGAAAAATGTCATCAACCACAGCGGGTACCAGCGTCACAGCAGGCATTAGCAGCAGCAGCAGCACCACCACCGCCACCATCAGCACGACCGCAACAAACATCATGGGTAGTTTGAGTATTAGTTCGTCGTCTTTATCATCATCATCATCATCATCATCATCATCATCATCATCACTGCCTCCATCAACAACAACATCAATATTATCAACGACTCCAACGACTGTGGCAGCTGCCATTGTTGAAACTGCAAAAGCATTTATTAGCAGCACAACGACCACAACAACCGCAGCAACAAAAACTGTAACAAATTCTATAAAATCTGCAGCTATTACTCCTACAGCCACTTCCGTAATTTTTACGGAAGGCTCAACTGCTGCTGCTGCTGCTGGTGATGCTGTCTCTACCACAACTGATACTGCTAACGAAATGGTCAATGTGGCTGATTTGAGCTCATCTCTGCAACATTTCGGTTATGCCGATTATTTTGTATTCATTCTGATGCTTGTTATTTGTGCCATAATCGGTTTTTATTTTGGTTTTATTGAAAAGAAGAAACAGAAAACACCTAATACGACAGAACGTCGTGGTTCAGAGGCATTGGATTATCTTGTGGGTGGGCGTAAAATGAAAGTGGTGCCAGTCTCATTTTCGCTTGTTGCCAGGTGAGTGTTAAAGAATTAATATTTTGCGTGTGTATAAATGACAGGACAAATGTTTCATATGCGATGATTGATATATAAGTGAGAGAGTTTAGTATTGTAGCTATTGCATTGTTTCGACTATTAGGCAAATTTTTCACAGATTAACAAAATTGTATTTCGGTAAACAATTGGAAATTCGTTGATAATAAAAACTGACTAAAAATTTATTAAATATTACAATATTAGAAGGGACCTACTTATTTTAGCAGGTTCCGAACTCGGCAGAACTCTTGCGACATCACTTTTTCTGAGCTTTGTCATAGAGTTCTTTTTAGAAGCATTTCCATGGAAAATTGTTACTGCCGGAAGAATTGCCAAGTGCTTGCCGATAGGTGGGCATCGTTCGAAAGAAAAATCTTTTCAATATTAACTTTATGCTTCAGCCGGGGATTGAACCCACGACCTACAGTTCAGAAGGCCAACACATTTACCACTAAGCTACAGCACGCAAGCAAACAAGAGTTTTACATTCCATAATTATTTAATATAAATAAATTTCCACCAATACTGTATAAATTTAACACGAATTGGAATACTAAAAGAGATGAGAAATAATTCAAAAATGTGCTTTTTTGAGGGTAGCACAGTGCAACAGTATTCATTGTATCATATACATAGGTCTTCACAACAATGAATTGGATTGCTTTGTTACTTATATGCTTAGTCCATACAAGTCTAAGATCAAGACGCATTCCTGCTAAAAGAACTGTAAAAGTGCTCAGTAAATGTGATGTTATAATGGGTCTGCCGTTCGGGTTCAGCTAATATAAATACGTCTAATATGGTCTGCTGCTTCTACATTTTTTCAATCGAATACAATCATAAGATGGTTGTAATACAATAGAAATATGCAAATCAAGAAAACATCAAGTGTAGAAATGAAAAACTTGAAATCAATTGAAAATGAAAACATTTGTAATTATGATGCATAGCATGTTGTATGAATTTAATGCTTTCAGAGAAAAGTAAAAAAACAAAAAAACGAAAAACGAAAGAAACAATTTCAAATTATATACAAGTAAAGCAACGTCCACAACCATAATAGAATGCATTGAAATACTGTATATTAATATTGTATGAGAGTTAAATTTGGAGAAAAAGATAAAGAAAATACGACAATATGTGGGTAAATATTTTATATTGAATTCCAAATCGTCTAAATTATATATTTGTTTTTTTTTTTTTTTTATTTTTTGCAACAGAATAAAATATGAAAGAGGAAAAATAAAAAAAAAACGAGCAATTTTTTTGGTTTGGTTGACTGATGCGTATAAAATTATTTGTTAAAATGACAGTAAAAGTAATTTGAAAACTTTAAAATATGAGCACATACAACAATAATAAGGTGGTTGACCATTTTACATTTTGATGGATTATTGCAAATTGCAACTCATTTTTGATTCTATACGAAATTGTTTGATAATTGGTCCAGCATACTACTGCATACTCTACTTAGGCTAGACCATCGTGCTGTCATTTTATACGCAATTCATTTTTGTTATAATAGGATATACTCTCTTTATAGTTTTCTTAGTCTTATTTCTGTATAATTGCTTCTTCTACACTAAAAAAAAAAATATATATATATATATATATATATTTTCCCAAACGGAAATGACTGATCAGTACGTAATTGCTCAACTGTGTGTGAGATGAATGATTAATGATGAATTATTGCAATGATAATATTGAAACTTTTGTTGAATAGCAGCTAAAGGATATGCTTGTGTTTGCAAAACAAAAAATATGGGTAACACCATAGTACAACCATCGAATGTGGTGTGGTAAGTCCTCTTGGGAATGTTATCAAACTTATACCAGCTAGCACAATGAATTTTTTTCTTTAATGTAGGCTTTCCAATGTGAACTTTGGAATTTTAAATTTTTTACCCAGAATGTTTTTCTGAGGTTTTTGTTTGAGTAGCTGGAGAGGAATTCATAAAAAAGGTGCTTTAGGAGATCGTAGAATCACAATTTCTCATTCATATTTAATCAATTAGTTGTAAGAACTATCGAAATAAATTAAAAACTCTTTTTGTATAGTAGAATTTGTATTTGATAATTTTTTATTTTGGAATTATATTTTTAAGGATTTTGATTTTAAGATATTTTAGATGATTTTCGTATTCAATTTACGAATTGAGAATGGTTGGAATTTTGAGCATTCTGATTGTAAATTTTATGAGTCGTGTTGGCTTTAAGTCTATATTTCGGAGTATAAAATGCTATGAAATTTGAATCGATAATATAGTAGAATATCGGTTGTCGAATTCAAACAAATTTAGAATAATTCCAGTCACTTGCTATGCTTTTATTCGAGTTAGAATATGAAATATTGTTTGAAGAATTTTCTTCTGGCATCGGCAATATTGTACATTTTCTTACGAACATATGTACAGCAGTGGTCACGAATTTGGCACATCTCTTTTTGTTGTTGTTGTTATCTTTTATTGAACTTAAACATAGTTTTCAAATGAGAATATGAGTTCATATTTCTACAGTAACAGAATAAAATAAAATAAATATGTGTCACTTAAAGCCCCGAAGGGTTCTCTGGCCGAGCTTCTCTTCCATTGCTGGTGTGTGTGTGTGTTAAATTTTGGACAGAATTAGTCGGAATTGCTTATTTTAGCCGTTCCCGAACGGCAGAACTCTTGCGACATCACAGTAACAGAATATTTATTAATATTTTGGTATGAAGAAAAATATTAGAAAGTAATGTTTACTAATTTGGAGATCAATAGATTTAACAAATAAATGTCAAACGGCTACACGACATCCGTCATACGTCAAGGGTGTTGCAGTTTACAGCAAATTAACTCAATTTTTCATAACATATCTCTTACTTACAGTGATGGATTTTGCACTTTTTTTGGCCTTAGGTATCATCCAAACATTATTCTACAACTGACTGCAGTATTTTCACGTTTAGATTTACAAACAGTGTTTATTAAATTTGAACTTAATCTGACCATGGTAATATGTACTAAACTTGTGGCCACTACTGTATGTAGCTCTCACAAACATCGTGGACAATTCAATGTTAATATGTTATTAATATTTGTTTCATCTTTCTGAGATTGTCTTTAGATTTAGTTTTTATTGCATTATTGTACGAGTAAATTTGCTTCAAATGTTTATGCTCATTTTGATGAGTTGGCTCTGTGTGTGAAATACCCACAATAAGCAAAATAAAATATAAATCTTCTAAATATACTCAGGCAGCCGGATAGCAAACCATAATTTATGCTGTCAACTAAATAAAAAAGAAATAATAATAAACTTGAACCTGACCATGAAAATTATTGAAGTAAAAGTAAAAAAATACAAATGAAAATAAAAACGTTAAACAAGAAAGGAAAGCAAGAAATGATGAAAAAAAAAAATAGAAAAAAGAAATGATATTTTCTTTACCTACATACTATATCTAAGATTTATTTTTATTAAATTTTTGATTTTTTTTCTTTGTTTTCGTGTATTTGAAAACAAAAAATGGAAAACCTGTAAAAATAAAAAAAATCTGAAATTGATTGAAGAAATACTCAAAAACATTTGTTGAATGCTCAAAATGCCATAAAAAGAACATTAAATCAATTTGTTGAAACAAAAATACAAAAGGAAGGAAACGAGAGCAGACACAAAAATGGAACAAACAAACCAATACGGAAAGTATACTTAAGTAAAGCGTACACATATGTATGTACGTAGGCTACACATGTCCTTGCCAACTTGTAAGCACATGTGGCTGTAGGTGCGAGAGAGAGAGAGAGAGTGTGTTTTATGAAGACGTCTATTAAGATGAAAGAAAGACATTTATGACAAAAGTTGAACGGTCACAAAAAAAGATTTACGAGTACCCAAAATGGTAGAAGCTTATGTATTGCTTACGCTATTTATGAAATTAAATAATACGTACAAATTACTAATGCGCATTGTGAAAGATATTAAGGAAATGCGTATGCTCTTCTATATAAGTTTTTATATTTATAAGAGATTTGAAATAAAAAACAACCGGTATTTATATTGGAATTGTATAATATAAATTTCAAATGAAAATTGGATCAAATTTTTAGAATTCATTTTTTGTTTAACAACGGATAAAGGAATAGGATCAACAATGAAATTAGAAATGTTTAAATTGCTATGAACCGGAAACTTTTGAAATTTATTTAGGAAGTGAGAATATTGCTTTCTAAGATAAATGTGCTATTCATAGATAAAGTATTTACTTTGAATCAAGATGATTTATCTTGTCTCGATGACTTATCCTTTAATGGTTATTTAAGAAATACAGGTTGAAAAGCGTTCAATAAGTCATCTGGAAAATGTACAATATTATTTTAATAGAGCTTTTTGATTTATATGTAATAAACATAAATAAATTATTATAATTTGAATTTTTCCTTAAATTTTTTTGGCACTTTTGCGCTGATCACTATGATTACTTCGTTTTCCTAATACTCTTGATTTACATACACCTGCAGAGTGATTTTTTAAGAGCCTTTCGACTTGATTAAAAAAAAAACACATAAATTTTAGAGAAATGTATGAAATCTTTATTTGTTGACCGCGGCTGCGCCTCAAATGGTTCGTACGGTGGGTCCAATCTTGGCATACTCTCTCCAGCATATCGGCAGGTAACTGAAGAATAAATTCTTGCGGTCTTCTCGCTTAACAAAATATAGTCTAAAGGCGTTAAGTCGCACGATCAAGGCGACAAATTGACCGTCCCCAAACGTGAAATAAACTGTTCACCGAACTCGCCTCTCAATTGGACCATTGTTTCGCGTGCTGTGTGGCATGTGGCACCGTCTTGTTGAAACCGCATGACAGCCAAGTCCAGCTCTTCCATTTTGGGCAAAAAAATTTTGTAATAATCGCACGGTAGCGCTCGCCATTCACAGTAACGTTCCTGTCTTCGTCGTCTTTGAAAAAGTACGGTCCAATGATGCCACCGGTCCATAATCCACACCAAACAGTGCATTTTTCGGGATGCATTCGGGATGCAAATACGGCAATATTGATTCTTCACGTACCCATTCAACCAGAAATGAGCTTCGTCGTTGAACACAGTTTTCCGATAAAAAAGTGGATCTTCATCCAACATTGCCAGCGCCCATTTACCAAAAGTTTGCCGTTGTGGTAGGTCGTGTGGCTTCAATTCTTGCACTAGTTGTATTTTAAAAGGTCTTACATCCAAATCCTTCCGCAAAATTTTCCACGTAGTGTAGTAACAGAGGCCCAATTGCTGCGAATGGCGCGGAATCGATAATTCACGGTCATCAACAACACTGGCGGATACAGCTGCGATATTTTCCTCTATCTGCACTCTACGTATGCGTGTTGGTGGTTTAATGTCCAATAATGTCTCTCATCATGCCTGTCCTAACATATGGCGCTGAAGCCTGGACAATTTCCACCTCGGATGAGCGAATACTTGGAGTTTTCGAGAGAAAAGTCCTACGCAAGATCTTTGGACCTATTTGCGTTGGTGGCGAGTATCGAATAAGGTACAACCATGAGCTGTACGAGCTGTATGCCGTTATTGACATAGTAAAGCGCATCAAAATCCTGCGGCTGCGCTGGCTAGGTCATGTCGAACGAATTGAAGAACACGCTCCAGCTAAGAAGGCGTTATATTCGGAACCCGCTGGAGGACGACGCAGAAGAGGAAGACCTAACCTCCGGTGGAAAGACCAAGTACTGGAGAACCTGACGGCGCTTGGAATTTCTAACTGGCGCCAGCTAGCGAAGAACAGAGATGGCTGGCGAAGCATGTTATTTTCGGCCTAAATCGATATTCGGTTGTTATGTCCACATAAGTAGTAGTAGTAATGTAAATTTGGTGCACACAAGATTAGGAATAGCCGCCTCAGAAGGTCGCCCAAACTGACCATAACATGGAAGAAGTGCACGATGCACTTTTTTAACCGAGCATGCATTTTGATAATAAAATTCAATAATGTGCAATCATCCTGTACATGACATACATAGATATACAATCTTTCAATAATTTTTGCATCAATATTGATTCAATTGAATTTCGATGTTATTGTAAAAATATTTGCAATAATGTTAAAAATTTAATTCTATATATTTTCGAAAAAGTAATTAGTCATCAATTTTGTCGGCATTATTGCAAAAACGTTTCAATTAATAATTCATTTAAAATGTTAAAATTTCAAATTGTATAATAAGTAAGACAAATTGTTCAAAGCCGAGATAGATACATGGGCTATAAAGATAATTGATAAAAAATCTAAATTATCTTTACCATTAAGTACCTATTTATTACTTTTAAATTTCTTCTTTTCAGTTTTGTTTCAGGTATATCATTACTCGGTACTTCGACAGAGATTTATGTTTATGGCACACAATATGCTTTCGTACTGATCACTTTGGTCATATCTGGTGTAATATCGTGGTATGTCTTCTTGCCGGTATTTTGCAATTTACAATTGACATCAACCTATGAGGTAAATTGATATATTTTTTTCCAAATTACTTTTTTACTGAAACTTTTGTTTATCTAAAAATAATTAATTTCATTTTGTTTGTTTGTGTACGGTTTTTGTTATGCATTTTCTTTGATAAGTTTTTCATATTCCAATTGGCTTCTCATTAATTCACCATCGAAATAATGAAAAATTTGCATGTATCATAGCTATAATGTGCTTTTTATATCAAAATAATTTGTTTTGAAAGAAAATATTGTCGAAGTGGATCAAGTGTTTATGTACTTCATTATGCATTGCCAAAAATTTTCGGATACTTGTTGAAAAATTGGTCATATTTCGGGATGTAACATTTCTAATTATTACTATTTTATTTCATGTAGCCACAGAGGAAGAAATCGGCGAGAATTGTTTTTCGCCATGTAGTACCGTCAGCCGGAAACCATGTATTAATTGTCCAAGTGCATGTAATTTAATTTCGGCCATTCCATTTTTGTTTTCGTGTCGTAACCTTTAGCACAATAGTGCAACCAACCAGTGCACCAATCAGCGATAATCCGATGAGGTGTTTTTTTTTTTAAATTTAATTTTCATGTCACTACTAAATGGATAAAAATTTTATTAGGGAAGTTAAAGCTCTAATAAGTATAAACCGAAATCGCCAGCAGGGTCACTATTACCTGGATGCCCTAGCACCCTTGTCAGATATTGCCATAAGCAACCTGCTCAATTACGTCAAGAGCACAGGTTGGTTCAGCGAGTAAGCCTGCTGTATCTCTCTCATTAAGAGGACGACTCCCCTAACCTAACTTAACTTATAGCTTCAAGATAAGCTTTAGCAGTAAAAAAAAAAAAACAATTTGAAATATTTGAGCTCTCAAAAAATTAAAATGTCTATTACACTGTGCTGTTATTCAATATTTAAGAAGATTCGTAATGGAGTAAAATGATTTCGGAACGCGAGAATTTGAGAAATTATTTTGTTTAAGTGTATCTGCTTGTGAGTTCAATTTTTATCTTAGATGAGTGTTTGTAGAGTGAACAATAAAACCATATATACATAAGTGAATATTTAATATTTATGTAGAATGCTTGGAGTTACAAAGTAAGTTTTATGGCATAGAAAATGATATCTATTAATTTTGTGAATAACTTTTTTAATCAATTTTAATTTTCAGTTATTGGAGTTTTTGCAGACAATATTGTGTATATAGAATTGTATATAGAAGTGTATATAGCCTTGTAAATATTATACAATTGTACAGAAAGATTACTTTTCATCGTACTTAATACTATCAATTTTTTATCATCTTATATTATTATATATTTTGTGGTCATATTCCCATAATTATTAACAAGCCATTGTATATACAACATTGATTTCAATAAAAAAGCAACTAATAATGATTAAGAGTAAACTTATGAAATACTTTATAAACCCATATATTTAAATACTAATAATATAGGTATTGGTCTGCGCACAAAAGGGCTGAAAAGTCCTGAGATTTTTAATGAAAAAAAAAAAGCGTTGCTTAGGCAAAGTTATATTAATTCTTATATTAATTAATTCCATAGTTGCCTTCGAGAGCAATACGCTTGACATAGTCAGTTTCCAACAGTTTCCGCAGAAAGGACATCTGGGGTACGAAACGTCCAAACCTTCGAAATACGCTTTGGGTACCATTGAATATCCATGTGAATATCTTTCCATAGAGCCACCGCTTGAAGTCTGAAGAATATGGTGGGTGCGCAACCAATTCAAATTGTAATTGGTCCAATTTCGCCATACTCTCCTGTGACAGTTCTTCCCTATTGCAAATGGGAAGAACATGTACATTCCAAAAGACGACAGCCAAAACCTTCCCCGCTGAACATTGATTCTTTGGTCGCTTTGGTCGCTTATCGTGGTTTTCCAGCCACTCTGCAGACTGCCTGTTGAATTCGGGCTTATGGCAATGGACCCAGGTTTCATCCATTCTCGCAAAACGTCGAAAAAAGTCTGCTCGATTACTCTGCAACAACATTAAAACAACGTTTTGGTCGACGGTCAAAAATCGCTGCACCCATTCCAAAACATCGCACAAAAGATAACCCAGTCCCAGATACACACAGTCTCGGCTAATTTGCGTAACTTCAGTTTTCGATCACTCAAAATTATGCGCTTACTAAACGATTTCCATATTCGTAGTTTCTTTTGTTATTCAAGCGCAAGGTGCGCCTTCGGTGCTTGTTCGATACATTATCAATTCACTAAACTACCGATAAACTATTGTTCTCGAAGCAGTAGACGTAAGGTAACACTTTGCAACCATTGGAATGATTGTCCGGAAGTTTTTTCCATAAAAGTTAATGTTTGATTATGACGACTTCTGTTTTTCCATTATTTTTACTACGGCGAAAGTAGCATCATTCAAACGACTGTAGCTAGCAAACGAATGGACGAATTGTCATGAAATTTCATACATAAACTAATGACAGATGAGCCTCTTACAATGACTTGTGATCATTTGCTAGTGGCACCACATATTAAAATATCTTGGGGCTTTTGAGCTCATGTAGTACTTTTTCGGAATGGTGCTCTTACAAAGTTTTACATTCTCCGCAGCTTTACTTTGATAATCGACTATAAATAAATATATGAAATGTGAGAATGGTAGCAATTACAAATAATTGCACTCTGTTTGATTAAGTATCTGTGAAATTTTAATTAAGCATTTATACTATTACTCTTGTTACATAACTTATAATATTATTATGTAAGATAAACGATGTAATTTATAATATTTTACAGTATTTCGAGATGCGTTTCGACAAAAAAATTCGCCTCCTTGGCTCTGTACTTTTCACCTTTGGTATGGTAAGCATTATTGATGTACAAAATAATTATTTATTAATTGAACAATTTAATTGAAATACTTACTACGATAGTACATGCTGTTAATGAAGTTTTATTGATTTTTTTTTTTACAATATTTTAAGAAAAAGCTGTTTTAAACGGCTACCATTAATTTGAAAGTCATTATAAGTACTGATATATTAATAGCTACGATTTTAAACTTAATATTACCAAGGGGAAGTTATTTTGTTTTGATATTTTTTTTTATTTAATTTGATTTTCGAGTCAATAAATAAAACTCAAAATTAATGTTTCTGTAAGAATAAGAAATTAAATTTAAAAATATCAGTTATTTGTTAGTGAAAGAAATAAAAGCAAGTACATATATGGGATTGACCGGAACTTAATTAATTTAATTTGGTTTTTTTGTGAAAATAAAAGATGAGTTTCTTATAGTGTATAAATAATTTATTGGTATATATATTCCCCATTTTGGTCCAATACCATTTGCCGTGCTTCTGGCAGTAGAATGATTTCACGCCATGATAAAATTCAATGATGTTTTCTGTTTGGATAAAATCACTTTTTGAACATCTCAAATATATTTTACTATTGATAAAAAAAAATTATCATAAAATAATTATTATATTTCTATTTGTTTGGATATTGCTTATACAGATTCAATAGGAATATCAAAATGGATTCCCATATAGCACAAAAAACTTTGAAATAGTAATTTTCACTTAATCATTTGCAAAGAGTAATAGCAATTATATTACAACACCTTTGAAAATAGATTCTGGACTAAAATAATATCACGAAGAGTTAAATAAAGCTTACAAATCTTAAAATAGCTATTTTCCGCTTGAAAGCTCGTAAATAGTAAAGAAATTATATGACATCTTATAATTTTAAAAATAAATTAAATGATTAACAACTTTCCACTTAAAAACTCGGGAAAAGTAATGAAAATTCGAATATAGCGCTTATTAGCGAAGGTTTTAGAATGAACCAGAATTCTTAAAATGATTTCTGAGGTCAAAAATATGAAATGTGATCAACCGATAAATAAATATATGGCGCTATAGATCTCGATGGCCCCTTTGGCCGAGCTTCTCTTGCAGTACAGTTGTGCGGGTTAAATTTTGGGTTTTTCCGAACGGGAGAACTCTTGTGGCATCTCTCTTTCTGAGCTTTGTCACAGAGCTCTTTTAGAACCTTTTTCATGTCAAATTGTTACTGCCGGAAGAATTGCCAATTACTTGCCGGCAGTTGGAAAGGAAAATATTTTCGATATTTAAATTGTGCTTCAGCCGGGGTTTGAACCCACGACCTAGAGATCAGAAGACATACGCACTAACCACTGAGCTATGACAGCCACTGTATTGTTTATATCATAGATAATTCTTTGGAAATTCCAAAAATGGCTTTTCTAGGTACGATTCATGTTTTCTAAAAAGATATTTGCGCCTCATAGCAACATCTTTATTGCAGTGTGGTGTTTTTAATCATTACTTTAATAAATTTTGAAGAAATAACGACCATGTGTCTCCAAGAGGCACATGATTGTTATTTCTGTTTAAAATGCTAATGGATGCATACATTCGTACATTTTCTTCTCGAGTAATATTAGGGTTAAAATTGAAGTCCAGTTATGAGAGCTTTTTCTGTATTCATTCATTTTATGCTGACGTTGTACTGTTTCATTTTGATGCATTTTTAATAGTTTCCAATTTCTCAATTTCTTCTGCAAATGCTTTGGCGACGTATTTTCTGGGTGTCCATGGTGGTGTTGCTGTTTGTTTACTTAACTCCTGAAATAGTTCATCTGGCTGCCAATTGTTATTTATGTACCAGCATTGGCATTTAATCAAGGTGAGCGATCACCATTATTATATGGATGCAGTTTTCGTAATTAATATCTGTAATTATTTGCAGTTACTGGTATTAACATACACATTGTGACCCCTATTGTATGTATCGTTTGCATTTTCTATACGTGTGTGGTAGGTTGGAAGAATTATTTACTTATATACATACTTATTACATAAGTACATATTATAATGTATCAAAATAGGGTGGCCTCAAGGCAGTTGTATGGACCGATGTTATACAGACTGTGATTATGATGGGTGCTATTGTTTTGGTTGTAATCAAAGGCACCATAGATGTTGGTGGTGTGGGAGTTGTATGGCAGCGTAATTTTGATAGCGGTCGCATCGAAACACCTCCGTGAGTGGTTTAAAGAGTAAACAGCTGTTGTACTGTAAAATATATATGTATATGTTTATTTGAATCTGTTTAGTATGACTTTGGATCCCACGGTTCGTGTATCAGTGATATCAATTTTTTTGGGCTCTACATTTTTTTATGTATTTTGTACGGCTGCCAATCAAGTGATCATTCAACGTTACCTTTCATTGCCTAGCTTAAAAGAGGCCAAATCTGCTCTTATCTATTTTGTAATTGGTGTTATTGCTTTACAAGCATGCTGCTTTTACAATGGTTTATTAATATATGCCAAATATCACGACTGTGATCCATTAAGTACAAAGGTAAAGAAATGTGTGATTTGTTTAATGAGATTGTAAAATTAATTTCGAGTTACTTGAATAAATTTTCGTTGATTAAAACAGTTGGCCAAAGCTAAGGATCAATTAGTGCCATTGCTGGTAATGGATATCTTGGGTGTATACCCTGGTATACCGGGTGTGTTTGTCGCTGGTGTGTTCAGTGCTGCACTCAGTTCACTGTCAACTGGTCTCAATTCATTGGCTGCTGTCTTTCTTGAGGATTATATTACACCGTTGCGGAGGACACCATTTACCGAACATCAAACTGCTATCATAATGCGTACCACAGTAGTTTCCATAGGTGTGATATGTGTCGGTATGGTTTTTGTCGTGGAACGCATGGGAACTGTGCTGCAGCTGTCAGTGACTTTGAGCTCCATATCGGGTGGTCCATTGTTAGCATTATTCCTAATAGGTCTTCTATTACCATGGATAAATGGCAAAGTATTTGTTTTTTTATACTCGTATGATTGCTGAGGCATGCGAAAAAAGAGTCTAGCCCGCCAGACAAGGTAAGGAAAGCGGCGTGCGTATTCAGGAGAAATATTGGGGCAGAAGAATGAATGAGGGTCAGTCATAGATTTTACTGCTGTATGAGTGGTTCTTGGCAATTATGAGGTTATTTGTTATTTTCACATGATTTTAAGTTAATTTTGCAGGGAAGCCTTCTTAAGAATTCAAAAAATTAAGAGTTAGTAGATGCAGAAAAAATATTGGGTATCAGGCCACGGGGAATCAGAGGGATAGATCCCCCCCTTGGCCTATGGACTTGTTAAAAAATAAAAATAATAATATATAGTTATTTAAAAAACATTCACTAACATTTTTCAACTAACCCTCCTCCCCCTGTCTAAAATCCTGGTTACGCCACTGGAGATGGGTAATATATTTTACCCTTTGTATTTATAGGAGGGATATTTTAAAATCTTAAATTCTGTAGAAAACCTTCCTATGTAATGAACATAGGGGTTATTATATTAAGGGAAAAATGTTGGGGATAAAAATTAATGAACACCAGTCTTATTGGTATGTAAGAGCTGATTCTGAGTATTTTAATGAATGGTACAGCTTTCATAATTTTTAAAGTTACCTAATGCGACCAACCCCAGCTTTGAATTGAGCGATCTCAAATATATATAAAGATATGGTGGATGGGACCTTTTTTTCGAGTGCCTCAGTTATTAGATGTTTCAGTTCGCCACTCTCGGTAAAAATTTACAAAAAAACTTAAGACTTGAAAGACTAGGCACACTAACTCTTGAAAACATTTAAAAGGTGTAAAAAAAATATAATAATAATAAAAATAAAACAGAAAAATACCATGGAAGGTCTAATGAACAGCGACAAAGATTAAAGCGGAACTTCAACAAACTGTGTAGATCTCAAATCAGTGTAGTTCTCCTGTTTTGTAAAATGGATTACAGTACAAAATATTTTTATTTTACGCGAAGTTCTGAAGAAGGTAAACAGAAAACCATATGATAACTATAGAATAAGGATCGATCGTAAAACCGCTTTCGACCATCTGGTAAAGAATTTATCCAAAGCAACCCAATAATATCAGATTGGCGAATTGAATGCACCTAAACACTTATAACAAAAATACTTTAATCAATATACAGAACAAAATCCAAATAAATTTTAAATTCCAGAGTGTTCTAACCGGTACGATTGTATCATTTTGTATTATGACATGGATATGCTTTAAGGGTCAAATGGCTGTTTCATCGCATGAATTGATATATGCCGAAAAACCGGTCACAACTCAGGGATGTGATTATAATTTTGTAGAATCTGTTATTACACCAACTAATAGCACAGTCGATGTGCTAGAGGAGAGGCAAGTCATGAAGAAATGATACATATAATAATACATACATATAATTTAAGCTAATGCCTAATACAATATATCACATTACAGTGCTAAGGGCTTCCTCAAATCGATGTATCAAATGACTTTTATGCTTTACGTTGCTGTTGGTTCTATAATATCTGTGATAGCTTCTGCTGTGGCAACAATATTCTATGGTCATAATGATCCTAGTAAAATGGATAAATCATTATTTCCACCATTTGTATGTAGGCTAATTAAATCAAAACAATATACGGGAATACAACCAGATGATAGAGTTGTGTATATGAGTGTTACCGAAAAGGATGATATTTATAAAACTTAACATTTATCATATGGATTTTATTGCGCAGATTAATAAAATTTGAAAATCTTACAATCTTGTATTGAATAAAAATTAATTAACAATGACTAATGAAAGAGGGTTTTCATCAAAACTGTTACATTTCATATATATTATATAGTATATAAATATATTCATTTATATTGGGTATATCATCATATATGTCATTCATACAAAAAGGTCTGTAAATAAATAAAACTTTTATATATACTATTTGTACATATGTATATGGCATTGGATTTGTTTTATTCTTTTGTAAAAATCAAAGAAACCAAATTGTTTAACATCTTTTAAAATCATTTTCCACATGAAGGAGGAACTTTGAAATGAAGATGTAGGTAACTACTTTTAAAACTTTCTCATAGCTATACTATTTCTTAACAACTGTCTGCCAGATTGTCTGCGCAGATATAAAAAAAACAGTATTTTTCAATATAAAGTAGAGAAAATCCGGTACGAGTTTCATTGTACTAATCGACTAAACAAAATTATTACATTTTCTTCATGACATAAGTATCATACTATAATTTTAAATACAGCTATACATATATACATTCATTCACATACATACGATATGTACATATATGCATACATATGTAGGAAAGTAGGAGTACTACACATTGAAATCATATTTCATTTATTATTGGTGTTGGTGCTGCTGGGTTCATAGAGTAATGTTTGTGTTTGTTATTACACATTAGTTAGTTTAATGCAATATGTTTCAATATTTTACAGTATTTTGAAATGCGTTTTGATAAAAACATTCGCCTTCTTGGCTCCATACTATTTACTATTGGGACGGTGAGTAAATGTTTTTTGTTCTATTTTTTTTTTTCGATCAACTTTTAATTATAAGATTGTTGTGAGCAACTGTTTTTTTTGTGTTTGTTTATCGATTTTGACAAGTTTTGGTATGTGATGATTGAACTAAGAGCAATTTGTCATTCTATATATATGGTCATGGGTAAGCTTATTATTATTATTATTGTTGGGGGGATGTTGCACCGCGACCTATAAGATCTATTGTGCCCCCTTTGTCTCTTAGCCTAGTTCCCTCGATGAATTTTAGTGTTGGTCCTACTTCACAGAGTCTAAGTTCACCCTCGGGTACGATGAAATCTCCCAGGTATTTCCTTCTCTTGTGTATCAGTGCGGAACAAGTTCCTATCACATGTCGTGCGGTCTCGTCCTCTTCCCTGCAGAACCTGCAGAGAGCATCAGAGAAAATTCCCAGTTTTGTTAGGTGATAATTCAGCCTACAGTGCCATGTTAATAATCCCGTAATGATTCGCAAGTTGTTCTTCGTTAGATTCATACAGTCCTCGTAACGTTTTAGGTTGTATGTACCTAGCGCTAGTTTGGAGTGTGTTAGCCCCGGTAAGTTTTCCCAGTATAAGCCTCTTTGTCTATCCTCTTCTTCTTCCCAGATGATACGGGAGATGTTACCCAATTCTAATCCACAGAATGGTTCAGGCCCTACAAATGAAGTTGATGCTCCTTTCCTGGCAAGCTTATCTGCCATTTTGTTACTATTGATCCATACATGCCCCGGAACCCATAGATTCCACACCTGATTGAGTTGGCCCAGGATGTTCAGTTTTGATGTAACCTGGTGCGATTTGAGTGCTTTGATAGGTGCCTGGCTGTCACTCAGTATTGCTATTCTGCGGTTCCGGTAATTTCGTTCGAGATTAAAGTGCGCACATCTATCTATCGCGTACACTTCCGCTTGAAAGATAGAGGTGTTCTTACCTAACGGATCAGAGTATCTTTTCCCTAGTCCGAATACACCTGCCCCGGCTCCATCGTCAGTGAGGGAACCTTCGGTGTACCATGTTATCATGTACTGATTTACCTTGTATGTTTCTGATATACCTTCCCAATGTTTTTTATTACTAAGCTCAGTTTTAAAATGTTTCTTAAAGCTGAACGTGGGGAGTATCGAGTCCCTTGGCATCGAGATTTTAGGAAGTTGCTCAGCGAGAAGTTTTATCTTCCTTCAGTTGAGAAGCTTACTGGTTTCGCAATTTCGTCAGTCGAATTTATCCAGAAATATCAATATGTTTCGAAACACATCGGGTTTTTTGTTGTATCAAATCCGATGTTAGCGACACCTAATTCTTTTTCGAATTCCCGAATTCGAATTCTCGAAGACTTCATATTCAATGGATTTGGAAGTAGTTTGGTTACCTGTGAAAATTCATATATCCCTATTCGATATAACGTTGGACCTGACCTACCCAACATACCAATTATAAGTACAAAGGAGATTCATATCCATATATGTGTGGTGACTTTGTTTGTCTTTAATTTGAAATTGGATTGTATCTCAAAGAAGAACAATATTTTATAAATAAAGCATTTATCTATGTTCTTCACAAATAATAGCGAGTTGCCTAATTTTCTGGGTCCTTTAGTCTGCATACTCTGCTTTGAAGAGGATACATCATGGCCTGGTTATCAGCTATATTCAGAATGAGGCTATCAAAAATTGGCCAGAATTAGTTTAGAATAAAAGGTCTAAAATGACGTATCAAACTCCTGTTCAAGTTTGCTTTAAGTGATTAAAGGCAAATATTGTATGAAACCAAGACTCATCTTAATATTCATTATTTTGTGGTTCAGTTTCTCAGGATATAGCCTATATACACAATTTAATTGAATGAGCCTTAGTTCATTTATCACATAACTTTTATTTTGGGTTTGACTTTTTGACCTAAATTCTTTAGAATGTTCAAACTACACAACTCGACAAACAAAATTTTCTGTTTGCAGCAAATTTATTGTCAAGTTGTGTTATCTTTTGAGTTGACAATAATTTGGGATAAAAGCTTATATCGGTTTTAGAATTACATAAAAGAACTTCTTAATTAATTGTTTGTTTACAGATTTTTTGGTTACCCGTTGTAATCTATATACCAGCGTTGGCATTCAATCTAGGTTGTAATCACTTCAATATTGATTTTATATCCAAATTTGATTTATTTATTGTAATTATTTGCAGTTACCGGCGTTAATATACACATTGTGACTCCGATTGTATGTCTCGTTTGCATATTCTATACATGTGTAGTACGTAATTACAATGTTTATTTAATAACAGTACAATAAAAAAATGAATATATATAGGGTGGCCTGAAAGCTGTTGTATGGACCGATGTTATCCAGACTGTGGTTATGGTGGGTGCCATAATTTTAGTTATAATAAAAGGTACTATCGATATTGGTGGCTTTAGTGCGGTGTGGCAGCATAATTTTGAGAGTGGCCGCATAGAAGCTCCTTAGTAAGCTTGAATAAATAATAAGCATATTATATGAAATGTTCATTATACTGCCTATATACACACACACACACACACACACACTTTTAGTATGACATTGGATCCGACAGTGCGTGTCCATGTTCTTGGGTACAACACTATATTACCTCTATTGTGTACCGGCTAATCAAGTGATGGTGCAACGTTATCTCTCTCTGCCCGGTTTAAAAGAGGTAAAATCGGCTCTGATTTATTCTACAATCGGTATGGTTGCTCTTTTTCTATCCACTTTCTATAACGGTTTTCTGTTATATGCCAAATATCATGATTGTGATCCCTTAAGCACAAAGGTGATTAAGGTCTAAGTAATAAAATTTCAATATATAGGACATATCGATATGTTTTCCTCCCCAAAACTTCACAGTTGATTAAAGAAGATGATCAATTGGTACCATTATTAGTAATGGAAATTTTGGGTGTATATTCGGGCTTACCTGGACTTTTTGTCGCTGGCGTTTTTAGTGCCGCCCTTAGTTCATTGTCGACTGGGCTGAACTCTTTGTCGGCTGTTTTTCTGGAGGATTACTTCAAAGCGTTACGCAAAACCCCCTTAACGGACTATCAAACAGCCATAATAATGCGTGGCACTGTTGTGCTAATTGGTACACTCTGTTTCGGTCTGGTATTTGTAGTCGAACGTATGGGCACTGGGGTATTACCTTTGACAGTAACTTTGAATTCGATTGCAGCTGGTCCATTAGTGGGATTATTTTTCATGGGTCTTCTATTGCCATGGATCAATAGTAAGGTATTTACAGATATATTATTGACAAATGAGAAGCATAAATGAATTGTTGTATTATTTATAGAGCGCTTTTATTGGAACAACCATATCATTTATTATTATGCTATGGATTGGAGTTCAGAGGCAGCTGGCTATATTCGCCGGTGAATTAGTTTATCCCCGAAAGCCTGTTAGTACTGATGATTGCAGCTATGATTTTGTTAAACTTAATTCAACGATTAATGACAGCAGCACTCTGCTAGAGAGGTGAATTGTGATAACATATTTATGTTATCGAAATGTAAAGCGTATTCACTCAAGAGATAAAAGTACTGATGTAATAGGTTAAAAAAGTGGAAAATAAACAAACAGGAAAAAAAAATGGTATGCTGTCTCGCTCACACGAATGTTGCAAATATATGATAGGGAATGACCTTTTTTTGGTAAATTATTTCGGGCATATGGCCACCACGAAAGCACAAATTGTCGACTACTTTTTATAACATTTGAGTATGACTGTCGTGAATGGTGCGCTCGATGTTGCGCTCCAAGAATGTAATAGATGTTGGCTTGTTCGTGTCACTGTTCAAATATTACTTTCCATGTAGTAGGACCCATTGTTTGCTTCCGGGCCGCAAATCGCACTAAATAGTACATTTTTCGCAGGCGCGCAGGTCATCTGTATATTAGTGTAATAAACAATTTTACTTTACAATTTCACTGAACACATCTTGATGGTGAAACATCATATTTTAATCGGATGTAGTAATATTACTAACTAATAATGATTTGTCAAAGTAATTCTTATATTTTTAGAAGTTAATGCTATTGGAATAAAGTCTTAAAGATGCACTTAATAGTTCTTATACCAGGTGTACAAGCTTAAATCCGCATCCACATTTTTTTCATAGAAAGCCAAAAATTAATTTATTCAAAATATTTGCCCTCACTAGCTACACATTTTTCCTATCCCTCGGGCAGTTTGTGTATACCATGCCAAAAGAATTCCTCATTTTTCGAGGCAGACCACTCGTCAAGCCATATTCCGACGTCTTCATACGAATCGAAGTGCTGTTCGGCGAGCGCGTGACCCATCGACGAAAACAGGTGGTAGTCAGAAGGGGCCGGGTCTGGTGAATAAGCGGGATGAGGTAGCACCTCCCAATTGAGTGTATCCAAGTAGTTTTGACGTGTGTGATGGGGCGTTGTCGAAGAGAAAAATCAGCTTCTCATGTCTTTGTTTATAATCAGGCCTTTTTCACCCAAAGCACGGCGCAATTTCACTAGTTGTTGGTGGTAGCGATGAGCATTGACAGTTTCACCAGGTTTCAACAGCTCGTAGTAGATGATACCCTGCTGATCCCACCAAACGCACAGCATCGTCTTGCGTCCAACGCGATTTGGTCTTGGAGAAGAAGTTGCTGGTTGGCCGGGATTGACCCACGATTTTTTTCGTTTAGGATTCTCAAAGTATATCCACTTTTCATCGCAAGTCACCACAAGATGCAGGAACGACTTTCTTTTTTGTCTAGCAAGCAAGATTTCGCATATGTTTTGGCGTCGCTCTATCTGCCTATCGTTCAATTCATGGGGTACCCATTTTCCAAATTTTTGAACCTTACTCATGGCTCTAAAACGTATGGAAATGGCTTGTTGAGTAACACCTAACTGTTCGGCAAGCATTTTTTGCGATTGGGTGTCGTCCTCATCCAAACGAGCCTGCAAATCATAGTCCTCAACTTTTCTGGGTCTATTTTCACGCTTCTTGTCACTCAAGTCAAAATGGCCTTCTTTGAACCGACGAAACCAGTCTCTGCAAGTTGTTTCCGATAGCGCACTGTCTCCACAAGTATTCGATACGACTCAGCAGAAGATTTCTTCAAATTGAAGCAAAAAAGTAGAGCTTCCCGCATATGCTCTTTTTCTGGCACGAAACTAGACATGATTATACGAGGAAAAATGTATGTTGTTGTATGAAATCACTGATGATGTTTACTAATTGATGTAAACAGATGTTGAACTCATAAAAAAAAGGATACACAGTCGATAATAGCTCAATATGCTCACTACCGCCATCTACGAGCAAACAGCGGATTTAAGCTTGTACACCAACTGGATATCAAAATCACTGTTAAGCATGCCGATAAATGAATAATACTATATGTTATATTAGTTCATAGCGATCGCCAACAATTTTTCCTAATATTTTCATAAAGTACACAATTATTTTAGCTTTTTTTGTAAAGTGTTTAATTCCTTAATCGGATAATTATTATTTTAATCTATTGAGTGAATATTCCAACTGATTACATATTACTAATTTATACACATTTATTATTCACAGCTCGAACACATTTTCACATTATATCTTTCATATATCATTTGCATTATTTACGCCAGTTGGTATTTTTATTGCAATAGTAGTAGCAGCATTAGCTGGTCTTGTATATGGTTATAATGATCCAAGTAAAATGGATATGGCTTTATTTCCATCGTTCATACAGCGTTTTATTAAACCGACGAAATATGTGAATGTAGACCTGAATGAAACTACAGTGTATATGAGCTCCGAAGAGAATGAAGTATTGAAAATATAAATGTTAAATTGAAAATATGTCACATTTCAATGGTACAAGATTTTGTTGCTTTTATCAAATAAAAATTATTAATATCGCTAAAACAATAAGATTTGTATTATTTATGATTACATTATATGTAGATTAATGCATGAAGTATTATTAGTCTTCGTTTATGTTGTTGTTGAATTGTTTATATATTGTTGCATTGCGAATGTTTAATAAAAATTACTGTTACTACATATATTTATTATATTAATTTCATTTGATCCTGTAAATAGCGCATCGCCATTGTAATATTCATATTCTACTAATATGTATTGCAAAAATTATATTTAATTAGTATTCTATAATCACATAATTTCAGTATTTTGAAATGCGTTACGATCGTCGCATACGATATTTCGCCTCAATACTATTCATTGTTGGAATGGTGAGTTATTAAACTTATATACTCTGACTTACAAATGTTAATTAAATTGATCCACAAATCAATATGCATATTTTGAAAGGTTATCTATTTACCGGTTGCAATATATATGCCAGCGCTGCTGTTTAATCAGGGTCAGTTAATAAATATAATTATGAATACAATTTTTCTGTACATTTCTTTTTACTCTTCAAGTTAGTGGCATTGGTGTACATATCATTACACCAATTATTTGCCTCATTTGTACTTTCTACACATGTGTGGTAAGTTTTGAAGATGGATGATTTATATGTGACAATTGCGAAATTTGAAACCAACTTAAGTATTTATAATGATTTTGAACAATTTTCAAGGGTGGATTAAAAGCTGTCATTTGGACGGATGTAATTCAAAGTATTCTCATGTATGGCACTGTACTGGTTATCTGTATCAAAGGTACCATTGATATTGGTGGTTTGGGTGTGGTATTACAGCGCAATGCGGACGGCGGACGTTTGAATATGCCTGAGTAAGTTTCTGTTGTGAAATATTATGTAAAAAAGTATTGTGAAACTCTTTCGTTCTCAACTTGGTTGAATTGTGAGTTAATGCGAAATTTGGATATGATATGTTAGAGTTAGAGTACTATAAGAAGTGGGTAGGGTAAGACTCCCCATCAGTGAGTTATATTCAACTGACTGCAAGGAATCGCTTGTACCCTTTTATTTACCAGTCTTATTGTGTATATCTAAATTAGGTTCTGGTGTAATTTACTTATATCAGGTGTAGTAAAAAGAAATCCATTATTTTTCCAATAGATGGCTTTAGTAATCTGTATCTTGCGTTGTATAAGTGCGATCGGGTTATGCTAGATGGCATTAGAAAGATAGGATTTCGTACTAAATAAAATTTTCAGGTAGTTGTGTGATTGCTTTACTCAGTATTGTGGGAGCACACGTCAACACGCGTGTGGACACCAGTAAAGAAAAAATACGTTATGTTTTAGTTTTTCTTCGATAAAGGCGAAAAGGCAAGCCAGACGGCTGAAAATGTAAATAGTGTTTATGGTCCTGATAAAGTAACAACAAATCACATTCAATTTTGGTTTCGTCGATTCCGTTCAGGTAATTTTGATGTCAAAGATGCACCACGCTCTGGAAGGCCAATTGTCGAAAATATTGAAAAAAAAAAAATGTAATTCGTTGAGTCTGACCGTCATGTAAGCATTGTTTCTATTGCCCAGGAGCTAAATATTGCACAAAAAACCGTTTGGAACCATTTGGCTGGATACAAAAAGAAGCTCGATGTAGTTAACGCAAAAAAACCGTAACAAAATCGATTCATTTCTGAAGCGGATGGTTAGTGGTGATGAAAACTGGGTCACTTACGACAACGTCAAGCGAAAACGGTCGTGGTCGGATCACGGTGAGCCGGTGCAAATGGTGCCCAAGCCAGGATTGACGGCCAGGAAAGTTTTGCTATGTGTTTGGTGGGATTGGCAGGGAATCATCTGTTATGAGTTGCTCCCCTACGGCCAAACTCTTAATTCGGAGCTTTACTGTCAACAATTGGACCATCCAGAAGCCACCAGCTTTGGCCAATAGGAGAGGAATTGTGTTCCATCAGGACAACGCCAGGCCACACACATCGATAGTGACTCGCCAGAAGCTCCGAGAGCTCGGTTGGGAGGTTCTTATGCATCCACCTTATAGTCCGGACCTGGCACCAAGTGATTGCTACCTGTTCCTGTCTATGGCAAATAATTTTGCTGGTGAAAAATTTGCCTCAAGATAAAATCGACTGTCCCAGTTTTTTGCCAATAGGGACGAGGATTTCTATGAGAGTGGCATTATGAAATTACCTTCAAAATGGCAACAAGATATCGACCAAAACGGATCATATTTGACCTAAATCGGTTCATTCTAACTATGCTAAATAAAACTTTCAATTTAATGCAAACATAATGGATTTCTTTTTACTAGGCCTTATATTACAATATGTGATTCTGAATGGCCGAACTTTGTGGCAAAGATTTTGAATTAGTTTATGGCAATTTTCTGTTATTTGCCGAAAAGTTAGCGGCAAATTATTTTCATCCCTCAAAAATATGATATTGAGTTAGTCGAGTCGCAAATTGATGAGGGCTCGTCGTGACCTGCAGAGGAAATCAATAAGCATTTCACATCCAATAAAGCATATGAATATAGAAAAAAACATTTTGTATTCTAAATATTGTATATTTTTTAAAACAACCAATTAAATAATTAGATTCTCACTTTTTTTCTCTCTTTCCGTCTTTGAAAATAATTAGTTTAACTTGGGATCCAACGGTACGCCTATCAATGCTTTCAGTATTAGTTGGCGGTACACTTCATAAAATACAATCAACAGATGTTAATCAAATTACGATACAACGGTTTATGTCACTGCCAACTCTGAAAAAAGTTAAGCAGACCATGGTTCTCTATACGATAATGCTGACATGTTTATTATCCTGCTCATGCTATATTGGTGTTCTGGCTTATGCAACATATTATGATTGTGATCCTGTCAGTACTAAGGTGTGTATACGCAGAATGTCTGGAACTAATTGATACACTCGGTAAACAGAGGATTATCTGAACTTGGCAAAGTTTCTAGAATCTCTGCTTGTGAAGAATGATACTTATGGCGTTGCCTTTTCTCGAGAAAAATGTTGCTCTCAAATACTTCAACATTCAATATCTAAACAGTTAATAAGGCAATATTTATTTTTCTAACGGTAACATATTTAAAAAAGGAGCCTCTCCAAAGATTCGTTTCAAATTATGAAAAACAAATAAGAACAGGCAATTTTATATTCACCATGGCAGAATACAGGTTGCATTTTTGCGAGAATAGAAAACGACATTAGTTTCGGACACCTCGTATAGTTTATAAATATATGCCGTATATATTTAAATACAATTTCATTGTATTTGCAGTTGGCACGTGCTACAGATCAATTACCAGCTGTATTGGTTATGCGAATTCTTGGTGCAATACCTGGTATGCCTGGACTTTTTATAGCTGGCGTCTTCAGTGCAGCACTCAGTTCATTGTCGACTGGTTTAAATTCATTGTCATGCGTCATATCTCAGGATATAGTGAAACCTTTAATTCGGCAACCGCTCAGTGAAAGACAAATGGGCATTATAATGCGTCTGATAGTTGTTGTCTTTGGAGTTGCCTGTATTGCTTTAATATTTATTGTTGAGAAGCTTGGTATGATTCTACAATTGTCCACAATGACATCAGCGGTAACAATGGGACCACTCTTGGGCATTTATATTATGGGTATTTGTTTGCCATGGATAAATACGAAGGTCTGTCATTAATTGATTCTATTGCGGTGTATTAACTAACTTTTGTTTTGAATTCCATTGCAGAGTGCACTCACTGGCAGTTTGATATCATTCCTATGCACATGTTGGTTATGTGCCAATGCACAATTGGCACAATTAAATGGTGAAATACGCCATCCAAAATTGCCAGTCTCAGTAGAGGGTTGTACTTATACTTATGATAATGTTACAATGTGGAGTGAGACCAGAGATTATATGTAAATTATTTCCTAACGATAGTTATCTACTGCAAAGAGTGTATACAAATTCTTTTTCTACGCTTATAGCCCCTCTGCGGAACGAAATATTTATCATCTATCATTTCTTTGGTATACGGCTTTCGGTGGTGTGATTAGTCTAATAGCATCTGGTCTGGCTTCATTTTATTTTGGTACAGCACAGTTAGATGAAATAGATCCACAATTAATATCGCCACTTATGCAACGTTTTCTGCCCAAAGCGAAACATTATACAAATGTGAATATGGATGATGTTTTCACGAAGGAACATGAAAATGGCATCGATTTAACAGAGAAATAATTATGAGAAACTGCCAATAATTAAGTAGTATATATAGCATTAAATTTCTTTAGTGAATTGTAGTTTAATGAAATGATATTTAAAAAATAAAATAAACATATATATATATATATATATATCGATTTGTTGTATTATTTTTCGAAGCTATGTTTCAGATCTCTTTCAAAAGCTTTCTAATGTAAATTCTTGCTGTAGTCTAAATTTCTTCTAAATTTGTAGTCAAAATTTTCCCAAAAAACAATTTCGTCCTATTTCGTATTAAAATTTCGTACTTTATTTAAACAAACCCTCTAATCACATATTCATACATTAATTAACTCATGCATAACACACAAATTACATTAATGATTTAGTCCGAGTACTAAAAAACCTCACCTTCCATTTCTATTTCTTTATTTAATCTTACATACATTTGTAGTACTTCGAGAGACGTTTTAGTCGGCGTGTCCGTTTATTTGGTGCAACACTTTTCGTTTTAAAAGCTGTAAGTTTTATTAACGTGATGCAATAAAACTTCCATTGGCCATTCAAATAGGATTTCATTTTATATATTACTTAGATAATTTGGCTACCCATTGCTATATATGTGCCAGCTTTAACTTTCAACCAGGGTAAGCATAATATCAAGTTAAAATAATTTGTTTCCATTTGCTTGCAATTATTCTTTTGTCTATTAACAGTTAGCGGTATTGATATACACACGATAACGCCAATAGTGATTATAATTTGTACCTTTTACACAACTGTGGTAAGTACGATATGAGGGTTACTTCACATGTATTATGATGAGACTTTTTGCTTTCAAGTGACTTAAGTGCTATTAGACATTAGTCAATAGAAGACTTTTTAGTAGAGATTGTGAGATTTTTGCTTTTCTTAGTGTCAAATCAATGATTTTGTAAGAAAGTCACAAAAATCGTGTGATAGTAGGTGGTAGATTTTGTTAAGTACATGAACGAGTCATTGTTTCTATCAGGTGCAGTAAAAAGAAATCCATTATTTTTTCCAATTTATGGCTTTAGTAATCTGTATCTCGCGTTGTGTAAGTGCGATCGGCTTACGCTAGATGGCGTTAGAAAGATAGGATTTCGTACTAAATAAACTTTTCAGGCAGTTTTGTGATTGCTTGACTCAGTATTCTTTGATCACGCGTCAGAAATAGACACCAGTAAAGAGAAAATACGCCATATTTTATAATTTTTCTTCGATAAAGGCGAAAACGCAAGCGAGGCGAAGTCGTGATACTGTAACAGCCAATCACGTGCAATTTTGGTTTCGTCGATTCCGTTCCGGTAATTTTGATTTCAAAGATGCACCACGCTCTGGAAGGCCAATTGTCGAAAATGTCGATAAAATTATGGAAATCGGCCAAACTCTTAATTTGGACCTGTGCTGTCAACAATTGGACCGTTTGAAGGAAGCAATTGCTCAGAAGCGGCCAGCTTTGCCCAATAGGAGAGAAATTGTGTTCCATCAGGACAACGCCAGGCCATACACATCGATAGTGATTCACCAGAAGCTCCGGGTGATTGGTTGGGAGGTTCTTATGCATCCACCTTATAGTCCGGACCTGGCACCAAGTGATTACTACCTGTTCCTGTCTATGGCGAATAATTTTGATGGTGAAAAATTCGCCTCAAGAGAAGCTTGTGAAGATCGACTGTCCCAGTTTTTGCCAATAGGGACGAGGGTTTCTATGAGAATGCCATTATTAAATTACCTTCAAAATGGCAATAAGTTATCGAACAAAACGGATCATATTTGAACTAAATCGGATCATTGTAACTATGCTAAATAAAACCTTCAATTGCAAAAATAATAGATTTCCTTATACGATTTCTATGAACATAACATTCTCTTAAATTATTTTTTAGTCCGAAACGTGAGAGATCCACAGATTTTCAAAATTCTCTTGGAATTGAAATTTTCAATTTAATTACAATTATAACGAAGATAATATATAAACAAATCGATCTGAATCGATCGTTAAAATCACAAAATTCTATAGCGGAAACATTGGATCCCATCACGCTATTGCAATTTTCAAATTCTTATCAATTTTGTTCTAGGGTGGCATTAAAGGTGTTATCTGGACAGATGTTATACAGAGTATTCTGATGTTTGGTGCCATCATAGTGCTCATGATAAAGGGTACTTACGATTTGGGCGGCTTTGATGTTGTTTGGCAACGTAATCTTGAAGGTGGTCGTCTAATTACACCAGAGTATGCAAAGTTCCTGTGATTAATATCATTTCGTTTTTGCGTTCAATAATTTCGAATTGTATTCGTTCATTTCAGACTCACACTAGATCCCACTGTGCGTCTGAGTGTTTTCTCAGTATTTATTGGCGGTACTATTTTCAAACTACAAAGTACCTCAATTAATCAAGTGGCCGTACAACGTTTTATGTCATTGCCATCACTGCAAAAGATTAAACAGTCTTTAGTCATTTTCTCGATTGGTTTAACACTATTATATTTGTGTTGTGTCTACGTTGGATTGGTCACGTATGCAACTTATTATGATTGTGATCCGATGTCAACTGGTGTAAGCATACTGTTTGACCTAACTGCCTGCTTATAAATATACAAAACATATACTATCCACTATTTGTAATTGCAGTTAGCTCGTGCACGCGATCAACTTGTACCACTATTGGTAATGCGAGTGCTTGGTACTTGGCCCGGCTTACCCGGTCTATTTGTTTCTGGTGTTTTTAGTGCTGCTCTCAGTTCATTGTCTACTCTGCTTAATTCGCTGTCGGCTGTCATATTGGAGGATTTTGTTAAACCACACATGAAATCATCACTTAGTGAACGTCATACAGCGATAATAATGCGTTTTGTTGTTGTGCTGTTTGGCATCAGTTCGATTGCCTTAGTATATGTCGTTGAGAAATTGGGTATGGTATTGCAATTATCAGCAACACTACAATCCATTTTATATGGTCCCATGTTGGGTATATTCGCGATGGGAATGCTAATGCCGTGGATTAATGAAAAGGTATAAATGGTCTATGTACGATATATGAGTGGATGCTATTAATCAATTATTTATATGTACTGTACCACCTACATACATATGTGTAGAGCATCCTAATGGGTAGCATAATTTCAGTCTCATGCATGGCTTGGATATGTATTAATGCTCAGGTGGCCAATGTGACTGGTTCATTTCGTCATACGAAATTACCCATCTCAATTGATGGCTGTGATTATGAGTTCGATATGGGACGTTATTTAAATTCAACAGCAGACTAGTAAGTTCATAAGATGACTCTTTTGCAAACAAAAATATATACATGTATGCATTTTCATGGTGTGTCCTTTCAGTCAAACCACAAAAGGTTCTGCCATTTATCACATATCGTTCCTTTGGTATTCGACATTGGGTGCTTTATTGACAATTATTTGTTCGATTGTGGGGGCAAGCATATTTTTTGGATGGTCTAACATTGCTGATGTAGACGAAAAGTTATTGGCACCATTTGTAGTGCGATTGTTGAAACGATATGGGTACCAGCGCGTACAACGTGATGAGAAAATTGAGTTGAATGACTGCAAATAGTAAAGCTCATACTATGTACACATTAAAGGTAGATCATGAGTTGGTTTCTTTTTATATAAAAGTTAAAATATTAGATTTGGTCCTGATTTGTGCTGTACTAAGTTCAATAATTACATAATTGGAAGGTGAGGTCGATGTCAAAACATTTGTAAATTAAGGTCCCATTATAAACAGCATTCATATTATACCTCTTGTTTAAAGCTAACTAGAAGATGACACACCCTTATTTGTATGGCCTACAAAAGGTTAATTAAAAATTTGTATCTTTTAATTTTCCAATAAAATGAAAAATGTGAAAAAACAAATTTGTCATATTTCATTTATTATCTATCATACTGTCAATTTTCATTCTTGATCGAGATGACAACACAAGCAGATATTATAAATTATACAAAATAAAATATCCGACGATTTTCTACAACGACAATGAGCCTGATTTAGATTCTATATACTTACATATATCCGCAAGCAATTACTAATTCTCGTACTTGTACAAATTGCAAAAATTCCAAAGAAAAAATTCTTCACATAAAAATTGCCGATCGCACATATAAATCGTTAAATAACAATAATCAAATTCAAAATTCCGTATGCATCAAAACTGTTGTCATTATCCGCGTTATGAAAAATGCTGTTATTCGACGAACAATTCAAATTATTGCGCCGAAAATGGGACCAACTTTGACGACTGCTGTCAGTGGCTGCGACGCAATCGATCCTTTTGTGATTGTCATACGGTACGATGTATGCCAAATGCCTGCAGGCCTTTGAAACCGAGACTGCCACCATTAGTGCCGCCATTACCACCATCGCCACCACCAACAAAATCAAAATCACATAAATCTCGGTCACCAAAGCCTAATAAAATAAAATCGACAAACACATCTGAAGCAGTACTCAGTACGGCAAAGCGTTGTTGTCGTACACCATCGCCAAATCAAAATAAACGGAATTGTTGCAATGCGAAAAATATGAAAAATCGTCAAAATTATCAATGTCAAGATATGTTGGGTCGCAATCGTATGGAGGTGATCAACGAAGAACAGGACGAAGATGAACTGTCAGATTCGGAGAATTGCTATTTAGGAAATGATCAATCGAAGAAAATACAAGATTCATGTGTGGACTTTTTAAATATTGTTCACGATACGGTGCTCGATACGGTTAAGGTAAGAATTACCTATTTTTATTTGTTCATCTTTAGTCTATATAATTTTCATTGTATTCGATAGAGGTCTGTTGATTCAATGTTACAACAACATTTCTGTAATACAGTGGAAAAAATTGAACATCTATGCGCTCAATTGATGAGAAATGAATGCTTGATTAGTAAAATGTATTTGGATTTAATCGACAGTAAGTTTCACTGGACGCCATTTTGATTAAGTTGGTATTCTGGAATATTTGTTCTCAGTGAGGATACTAAATAAGTGAACAAGATATTACATCAATTTCATAATTATGAAATAATACAGGTTGAATACGGGGATTCTGTCTTCATCGGTACGGTGACATTATAGGTGTACTATATCAAAATGGTATCCGTTTCTAGTTTTTTGTTCATTCTCAAATGTGGGATGTCGCGTCAAAAAGAAAATACTTATATGGGCATTACAATCGAAAATCGATTAACGATTAAAATACAAAATAAAAAAAATATAGATTTTTTCTATTTTTCTTGTTTACTTGTGCTCTTTAATGTACAACAAATAATTCTTAGGACAGAATTCTCAGTTCTCGATTACCCTTAACTAATTCCTTGAATTCGATACGCTTTGTGTTTAATAAATTTTTTTTAAATATTGTATGTCCTTTTTGCAAAATATCAGCTATAGCTTAACTATAGGTTTAACTAATTTTCTACTAAGCGCTGAGAATAAATATTGTTGGTAAAACTAATTATATTATATTATGGTTATATTAGGTAACCAATAACGGCTATTAAAGGTCTTAGAATTCGAAAGAATATTCAATATTACATTGAAGTTCTTTTTAGATTTAGGCGTTGCGTTTGCATTTATGCAAAAATTTAATTGTAATGAATTTCTTTGCAGAGTTTTCTCAATTGAATGACAGAAACACACGACAATTTAAATGCATCTGCCAGTTTTTGGCTGATTATCGCAAGGGAGAAACAAACGAATTTGATGGTTGTAATCAAAGACAGGGATCATTTGATTGTGATTGTGGTCCTTCTGCAGCTACCTTAGATGATAGTTGTGGTAATGGTCAATCCCAATGTAATTGTACACATTGCCATCGACAGTCTGGTGGACAAAATATGACTGCCAATCAACAGAAGAAGACACCGGATAATACATCGGAATGGAAGTTCGTAGATAAAAGTGGCAATTTATCACGCACTTCTAGTACAAGCGTTTGCAATGTACGTAATAGAAAGAACATCTGTTCAACGAGTGCGGCTAGTTCTGGTGGTATAGGAGTCGGGAAACGAGGTACAAATTCAGTAAATTATACATGCATAAAAATTGATCCATCGCTACGAACGTATGTTAAGGAGGGTGCCAGTAGTCCAGAGTTGACACGCAAATAATCCAATGACTATGGTTTATTGTGTATATATATATATATAAAAATGGATTGAATTTTCATGAAGAGATTTCTCTACTAACATAGAGCAAGACCGTTTGTCTCGTTATGTTATTTTGTGTTTGAACTCCAATATTGAAGGTGTTGAAATTGTTGATGACTTAAATCGTTTCAATCAATTTCAAAATCTTCTGATTCATAAGTTTTGCAATATTTGTGTTCAAAAGCAAAATGGTATTACTTGACATAATCATTCGTTACTTCTTGTTAGTAAAGATAATCAAAACTAAAACAAGACACAATTATATTGAAAATATATAGTTATAGCCTATAACATTTTCAATTATAAAAACTATTCGATCCTAAATAGAAATCAAATACTTGTAATAGAAATTAACTGATACAAAATTGAAATACACTATATGTACATATTTGTAGCAGCTCGTATTTTATTATTTACTTTTATTTATTTTTGCAATTTAATTCAATGTTGCTATTAAAAATAATAAAAATAATAATACGAGCAATAAATTTATATGTAAGCCAAATTAGTTTCGTGTTAAATTTGAAACAAAAGAGAACATAACTTAGGTATTTAATAGAAAACAAAAAATTGAATCGGCTTCAACAAAGCGTTGAAATGTAACAAAGCATGTTTTATACATAAATAAAAAATAAATATGTGGCACTTAAAGCCCCAAAGGGCTCATTGGCCCAGCTTCTCTTCCATTACTGTTGTGCGTCTTAAATTTGGACAGTATTAGAAGGGACCTACTTATTTTAACCGGTTCCGAACGGCAGAACACTTGTGACATTACTTTTTCTGAGCTTTGTCACAGAGTTCTTTTAGAAGCTTTTTCATGGCAAGTTGTTACTGTCGGAAGAATTGCCAATTGCTTGCCGACAGGTGGGTACCATTTGAAAGAAAAATCTTATCGATTTTAAATTTGTTATGCATCAGCCGGGGATTGAACCACGACCTACAGATCAGAAGGCGAACACACTAACCGCTGAGCTACGGCACCCTGAAAGCATGTTTTATAGTGGCATGAAATAAATGGTAATTTATCAATTAATTGAATGCATATATTTAATAAGCCTCCGGTGGATTATTGCCGTGAAATTCAATTCAATGATGATGCTAAGGACAATTTCCATTAAATATGAAAGAAAGAACCTGTACTTAAAATTACCACTTTGATTATAACAGATAACATTGGTAAAGACAGAATAATCAAAAAGAAATATCCATCAATAGAATATCCGGCGCAGGCGTGTATTAGCCCCTCTGCCATATTCCTAATATCAAAATTCTCAAAAATGAAAACAAGAGAATTAAAAATGATAATATTGAGTTTAGAAAATAGGTGCTTCTCTAAATGCCTAAAACTGAAACCTTAATATCTATATATAAGATCTAGTAAAAAGAATTATTTTTGCATTAATTTGAAGGTTTTATTTAGCATAGTTAGAATGATCCGATTTAGGTCAAACATGCACCGTTTTGTTCGATAACTTGTTGCCATTTTGAAGGTAATTTCGTAATGCCACTCTCATAGAAACCCTCGTCCCTATTGACAAAAAACTGGGACAGTCGATTTTCACATGCTTCTCTTGAGGGGAATTTTTCACCAGCAAAATCATTCGCCATAGACAGGAACAGATGGTAATCACTGGGTGTCAGGTCCGAACTATAAGGTGGATGCATAAGAACCTCCCAACCAAGCTCCCGAAGCTTCTGGCGAGTCACTATCGATGTGTGTGGCCTGGCGTTGTCCTGATGGAACACAATTCCTCTCGTATTGGCCAAAGCTGACCGCTTCTGGGCGATTGCTTCATTCAGACGGTCCAATTGTTGACAGTACAGGTCGGAATTAAGGTTTTGGCCGTAGGAGAGCAGCTCATAGTAGATGATTCCCTGCCAATTCGCTTGACGTTGTTTTAGGTGACCCACTTTTCATCACCAGTAACCGTCCACTTCAGAAATGGATCGACTTTGTTGCGATTCAGCAGCGATCCGCAGATAGAAATTTGGTCCAAGAGGTTTTCTTGTGTTAACTCGTGTGGCACCTGTATATTAAGGTTCTTATTGTATCCAGCCTCATTTAAATGGTTCCAAACGGTTTTTTATGCAATGTTTAGCTCCTGGGCAATAGAAACAGTGGTTACATGACGGTCAGACTCGCCGATTTTCATTGTTTTATCGATATTTTCGACAATTGGACTTCCAGAGCGTGGTGCATCTTTGACATCAAAATTACCGGAACGGAATCGACGAAACCAAAATTGGACGTGACTGGCTGTTATAGTATCAGGACCATAAACACTATTCACATTATCTGCCGTCTGACTTGCGTTTTCGGCTTTATCGAAAAAAAAACTGTAAACTATGGCGTATTTTCTCTTTACTGGTGTCCATCTTTGACACGTGCTCAAACAATGAGTCAAGCAATCACAAAACTGCTTGAAAAATTTATTTAGTACGAATCTATCTAACGCCATCTAGCGTAACCCGATCGCACTTACACAACGCGAGATACAGATTACTAAAGCCATCTATTGGAAAAATAATGGATTTATTTTTACTACATCTGATATTAAAAAAATGGAATGCTCAAAAATGCCCACAACACGAAATTCTAAACGTGATCACATCATCTAACAGATCTAATATCAGATCTATTAACAGATCTAATATGATAATATGATTGTAGATAGTATGAACTTTTGCATCCGACTAATTAATTAGCTTCGGTCGAGGAATAAGTAAAAATTAATGTACATACCAAATTTATAATATTATCCTTTCTTGAAGTCGATTAAAAATACAAGGTATAGCAAGTCACGTACATATGGAGTGAGATAGGACTGCATCTGACCATGACAATCGCACAATAATAGCGTCGAAGTGTTTTCACTTAATATTGAGGCTAGTTAGTAGTTACTTGTGTTTTTTGCTAGCTGTCAAATACACATACACTTGCAAACATATGGGGATGTATGTATATTATTTTATAGTAGAGTACATGCAATAAAAGCGGATAGTTACTCTGCATTTTTTGTTTTCCATTTTCGTTTTGTGGTATGTATGTATGCAGTTGAAAGCAATGGTGACGCGGTACTTTTATTGTCGCTAATGGAATTTCAATTAATTTTTTAACGCTATCATGATGTGGTATATTCCCTGACCACATCCTCGTACGCGATATGTATAGAAGGATATGTATACAGGTATAGGTTATAATATTTATTTACATATATTTATATATAAAACATACATATATGGTTGATTCACGTTTTATATTATTTTAAAAAAATTAAAAAAAAAAATACAATTTCAAAATTGTTTTCAAAATAAGAAAAAAGTAAATAAAAATAAATAAATAATAAATAATGAATAAAATAATAAAAAATAAATAAAAATATGGCAATTCGTTGAAATCAATGTAAAATTGGTTTTTATTCTTTAAAGTGTTGCGTACATATATTACACTTTACATATATTACACTTTAATTCCTTAATGGCTTATCCATAGAATCGTTATGACTTAAATTGTTTCATCTTTCGTGCTGCTTTCCATCATTTTGTTTTGTAAGCTGAAAATTACTTAATCATTTACGAGAATATTTTCTTATAAACATAAAGTGCTGAACTTTTGCTGACGATTAACGGCTGACTTATTGACTGAGTGATTAAACAGATGGTACAACAATCAATGCAATTACTTTACAGTTGAGTTAATCAATAAATTTATTATAAGTAAAGGGTGTTTTTTTCCACTAATCCTATGCTCGAAACGAAATAAATAGAGCCATGAATGAGATATGAGGCCATACCGATTAAAACTTGATTAAAAGTGAATGAAGGAAATTTTTATAGAATTCTATTTTTATTTTTATTATTCAACATAATTAAGCAAATTTTAGGATACCTAGTTCAACGATGACTCAATTATAAATAGTTCTGATATGATATAATATTTCTAGTTTTTCAAAATAACCGTTTTAAGTATTAATAACTTCAGAAAGGGATGTAAATCTCAAACTTGCTCTCACTTTAATTCTTCGAAAAAGTTTGGCTACTTTAAAATTTACCCTTTGCATACAAACGCTAGATATTTAAACAATTTAAGGATTAATTAAATATGCTTTATTTAATAGCAAAAAAAGTAGATACTTAATATTATCGATTTGTTTAATTAGTTGAATAGTTGCTTCATTAGCTTATTCGTACGAATTATATCAACGTTGGTACATTAAGGTGGGACAAATTTTTAAAGAGTCTAACTTAGTCTCCAGAGTACTGAAATGTATAATCGATTGTTATTAATTTTTCTTCTGTAACATTATCTTCGAACTTACAGAATGAGTCATCTTCTATGTTGGTATTGCGACAGTTTTTGGGATGCACGTGGTGTCATTACCGGTTGATATTATGTAAAGCTGTTGGATCTATTCGAGTACGATTTAATGTAAAAGTGATTACATTTGACAAGAAAAAGTTTACTTCGACCATGAGAACGTACCGGTTCACAAGTTCGCAATAGGTATTGCTCCCTCATCCAGCATAGTTACCATATTCAGCTCTTTGTGATAATTTTATGCTTTCAAACTTGAAGATTTGGTTCGGCAATAAGGAAAAAACTTATTTTGATGGTTCCGAGAAAACGTATTATTTGGAAGGCATATAATATTTGAAAGCAAACCAAATGTGCTCGTATACTCGATATTCGTATAAAAAAAAAAATGTAGAGCCATGAAATCTATTAAAAAAATAAAAATATGTAGCACTTATAAGCCTCGAAGTGCTCTTTGGCCAAGCTTTTCTTCCATTACTTTTGTACGTGTTAAATTTTGGACAGTATTAGAAGGGACCTACTCAGAACTCTTGCGACATCACTTTTTCTAAGCTTTGTCACAGAGCTCTTTTAGAAGCTTTTCTATGGTAAATTGTTACTGCCGGAAGAATTTCCAATTCCTTACCGCCAGGTGGGTACCATTCTAAAGAAAAATCTTTTCGATATCAAATTTTGTTATGCTTCAGCCGGGTAGTGAGCTTACGACCTACAGATTAGAAGTCCAACACACTAACGACTGAGTTATGGTGAAATCTACGAGTATTACTCCATTAATATTTTCTTCATAACATTCTCTGCGAAATATTTACCCGTTATCTTCTTCGCTTAAGGTGATGTAAATCTATTTCCAATCTCTATTAATTTTACTTCATGAACATTTCCTGCTGGCAAGGGGGTTAATCTATTTTCCACAGAGCCTGGTAGCCACAATAATTGTCCATATAATATGTACCACCTTAATATATGAACTTTCCCTTTGATTTGCATTATTTTCATATAAAAAGTGTGCAATTGAATTGATGTTAAACTAAAAGTACTATTGTAATGGGTGTTCCAGGAAAGGTTTTATTTTATTTAAATACAATATATGACTTATACAATAGCAACAGGCAAGTAAGTACGTTATTAGAAAAATGAAATGATGGGCGATTGTAAAAATGTATAACACACACTGTCAATATGCTTCAATAACAGTTAATAAGAAGCCCTTACACATGGTCGAATCAATTGTTTTTTGCTAGCATTGAAAGGTTATAATTTCAAATTATCCTAATTTTTGAAACACCCAGTCATGGCTGCAATACTCGAAGCAATGAGATAAATTTTCCGGAGAAACAACAACAAGGACAATATTAAGTAAGAAAATATTTTCTAGTGAATAAAGCATAAAATATGAATTTTACATAAATGAAGGCAAGCTGCTGCTCCTGCTGTGTTCATAGCTATTTTTCGTTTTGTGGCAGTGGTCACATTTAATTAATTTAAGACGATTTCATTTTATTTACAATAAAAAAAGTAACAGCAGCTATGTAGATGTAACTACAGCAAAATAATTGTAGTATTTGTAGCTGTAAAATATGTTGGTATATATGCACAGAATAGTATGCGTAGTTTGATGAATGCCAACGATTTGGCACACAAAATCACAACGTTGCTGAAATTAATTAAAAAGTTGTAAATTTTCGGTATCCAGTCCAGTTTCACATAATTTAATAGCGACACCATCAATTTTAGAGCTGCTAAAAATGATGACAACTCTAGTTAGATTGTGTTGAGTTGACTACTACTACAAGAAGTGTTTACTAACTAACTAGAGATGGGCGAAATACTTCATTTATTTGGCAGTCTCATACTGGGTATCATTTTGACATACTCAAAAAAAGGACTGCCTTTGATTTACTCATTTATTTGGCAGTTTCATACTGGGTATCATTTTGACATACTCAAAAAAAGGACTGCCTTTGATTTACTCCTTTTTGGTACTTTTTTCAATTCTCATTTTGTTTTGGTTAAAAAGTGTTAAAAATTGTACAAGATGTTGTCAAATTGGTCATAAAAATTTTAATAATTAATATAAAGCTTAAAAAACTATACGAGTATATGCCAATGGTGTGTTTTTTAGGAAAAAACACGAAAGGAGTATTTTCGTACCTTTTTTTGGGGAATTTTGTAGCGAATTAAATAAAGAGAACATCATTGCCAATAAGATTGTCAAAATTGTAAAAATTGTATGAAACATTCTTCCGATGATATCACCTTAGTTTTTTCACGCCATGGCTGGAAGAAATCGATTTAAGATATTGATAGTTGGCTGTGCGCCTCCCAATACTGTTAAGCGTTTTAAATCCTGGACAGTTTTAGAAGGGAGCTACTTATATTTTAACTTATATTTTAACGCAGAACCCTTGCGAAATGAAGCTTTGTCACACAGTTCCTTTAAAAATGTGTTCATGGCAAATTGGTACTGTCGGAAAAATTGCCAATGGTTTGCCGACAGATGGGCACTTTTGGAAAGAAAACATTTTTTCGAAAATAAATTTGATGTCTCAGCCAGGGATTAAACCAACGACCTACGACTAAGAAAGTTAATACACTAACCACTGAGATAAAGTATCCTAATTAAACTAAATCATATTCTTTAAATTTGAAATATATGAACATATCTGAGTTGGGGGAGCCAAGCTAACAATTGTTTATCGACTCAAATCTTTCAGCAAAACATGACTCCAATATGCAAGAAGATATTATAAAGTCATATTTCAACACGTTTAAATACCCAGTGACATTTGAGTGAGTGACTGATATTCGCCATTAACCTTAGGGGTTTTTCGATTATCAACAAACATGGGGTTAGAGATTATAAAGAAAATTGATAGAGATTCGGATTCCACTACCCTGCCTGCATTTATCATACTTAATAATACTGAAAGAGATGCTCGCTTTTGAAACTTCTAAGCGCCTAGTATCAAATGTGGAAGGCGAATGTTACACCACCAGATAAATTTACAGTAGCACCGAGATAATTATTCTTTTAAACATTTGCATTCATTTTTATTATAATCAAGGTTTTTCAATGATAAACATTCGAGTATCGATAAATATATTTGATTTAATCCATCACTAGTTAGCATATAGTAGGTTATCTTCATACAACAATTTTCATAGAAATCATTAAAATTCCAAATGCTGCAACCAAATGTGGGTAATAAACTTTATAGAATTTTATTATCATTTTCATCGGCAATGATGTCTTCTATTTGTTCTGTATATTCTTCATCATCGTATTCCTTTAATTTTCCTTCAATTCTTATTGGCTTGCAGCTACTACTGTTCCTGCTGTTGCTGCTGCTGTCTGCATATAAATATGATCGCATATTTCTTGAACCACTTTCCACTGAGATTTATGTGCTTGTCGAAAAGCACAAAAAAATTGAAAACGAAGAAGAAGAAGAAGAAGAAACGATAAGAAAGTAAGTTGTAATAGCAATATCTTCATCAAGCTGTCAAAAGGCTAGCTAAGTATTTGAGTATGTATATACGAGTATGTATGTATGTATATTGCCCAATCGTTTTAGTTGCGGTTTGCTTCTTTCTGCGTACATGTTTGCAAGTATAACTGAGTGTATGTGTGTGTGCGTGCGTGTGCTATTCTTTGGACCCATCGCTCTCTTACTCGTTTAAATAAACATTTTTATTTAAGCTACCAATACGAGTAAGCATATTAAACAGAATGTTGAATGAATTATTATATATGCATATGTTTAAAAATATTCGTGTACTACATACGAGTATATGTATGGTACATAACATACATATATTAACCTATTAGTTGTGCGTGCATAAGTGAGCATGTGTCTGTTGATATACCTACTATATGTACTTGAATGTGTGTATATTTATATTCTTACAATGTGATTTTGATATGTTTTCGATAATTGGTTACATTATCCAACAGCGACGACCACTCAATTGGAACAAGACCATCCCCATATTACTACTCTATATGAGATTATATGGTAGGCGGTGGATACACGCGCCAACGAAAATAAATTGAGGTTAAATAATCTCTTTTCATCACCTTTATCATACCACTAATATACTGATATGTATACATATACATACATATTGTATATGGTTTGTAAGATATAGATGTACTATTATCATTATGAAGTAAGAAAATAAATACGCATATACTACACTGATAGACATCAGCAATTGTGACTATTTATGCATTATTTTAGTCCTAGATTTGTAACCCAATAATAATCCATAGATATATTTAAGCTTCTATTTTTTCGTTATCGTTATCTTTTTTGTTTCGTCTGAGTTCCATGTCCTTATTATAACTACAATATATACTTACAATACTATTGTATTCACTATATGAAATAAATATTATATGTTTGTCCCATCTTTTAACTTCTACTACTGACGAATATGTATATGTATGTAAATATTTGGCTACATGTATGTGTATGTAGAAAAATAAAGAAATATAATCATTTTGTTCTTCTTCTTAGTGTTTGCCTTCTTCTTTTTGGTTATAATGCGTCGTACAGTGATTTGACTACATATTAAAGTCACTTAAATTTTTAGTTGGGTAAAACAACTTGAAATTCAAATTTCTTCGGGTACACATATTTGGTAAATCGGCTCAATTCACCTCTAAGAAGATTTCTGTGTTCGGTGATCTATATTTTTGTAATATATCATTTACCTTATAAGGTTTTTTACCATATTTATACTATATTAATATCATTGTTATTCCCAAACATAGAGAGTTAGTGTAGTTAGTGTATAGTGAGTTCTATGAAATCTCTCAAAATAAAAGGATGATTATAAATTACCGGAAATATATATGTGGTATTTACAGTTTCTGATAAATCTATAGGTGAAAAGGCAAAAAAAAAAGCGATTACAGCAGGTTTTGACAGATTACTCTTTTTGGGGAATAACTTCCGTTTTAATGAATTGTGTATACAATTTATGATGAATTTTTGATAACATGCGATGTTAAAAAAAAATCTTAAATATTTTGTCTGATATTATCTCTTCCAAAAGCTGGTCAAATAAGAGTTTTGTGGACGTAAAGTAGTCAGAGAGTTAAAGATTTTGTATTTGAGGTTTTTGTATTAAGGTATTTTATGTTTGGAGGTCTAGTATATATAAGCTATGTTTAAATGTTTAAATTAGAGTTTAAGCTAAGAATTTGACAGCTAATTTTGTTTTTGAAATAGCGCAGTAAATTCTATCGATGAGATCCATCCACAAAAAGTATTCCTTTATTTGTTAATAATACTGAATTACTTACTTATGTGGCCATAACAAACGAATATTGATTTAGGACGAAAATAACATGCTTCGCCAGCCATCTCTGTTCTTTGCTATCTGGCGCCAGTTAGAAATTCCAAGTGCCTTCAGGTTATCCTGTTCTTGGTCTTTCCAGGGTCGACTTTTCAAGAGTTATTCTACGCATGATCTCCAGGCTGACGTCATTACTGCTATTAATACTGGTTTCAAGATAGACAAAGTCCCTTACTACTTCAAAAGCGCAGTTGTCAACAGTGACGTGCTGACGTCGGGACTCTTTGTTTGTTGACATTAGATACTTCGTCTTGACCTCGTTCACCGTGAGACCCATCCGACGCGACTCTCTTTCCAACTCTGAGAATGCTGCACTGACTGCTCGCGTGTTTATGCCGATTATGTCATTATCATCGGCATACGCTAACAGCATGACACTATTGTTGAAGATAGTGCCATTATGTCGTAGATCAGCAGCTCGTATTATTTTCTCCATAATAAGATTGAAGAAGTCGCACGATAACGAATCACCTTGTCTGAAACCCCGTTCGGTATTAAACGGTGCGGAGAGGTCCTTCACAATTTTCACTGCACAACAGAAGTTATGCAGTGTCATTCTACAAAGTCTACAAAGTCTACAAAGTTGGTTAATATTACCAATTTTAATTAGGTCTGGTAAAAAAAACTACAACATGTTTAATGAAGTTTACAATTTTTCGGTATTAAATTGTAACCATAAACTTTTTTTTAGTGTCTTCATCTTAATAGATCATAGTTTCTAAAGATTTTGATTTCATAATTTTACTAAAAGCGATTCAGGCTTGAATGTGCTCAACATTTCATATCAGTAATAAGCTAAGGGTTTCTACCAACTTCAAAGGCTTGTGGAAATTTTTAGTTTTGGAATATGTCTTAAATAAAAATAACAACAAGAACAACAAAACAACAGCAATCACATAAACATCTCTCCAAATGAATCACGCACCACTGTGCATCGTCTTGAAATAGTCATGAAAATTGCATAAAATTAGCTAAAAACGAATAAAGCATTTGACAGTCACAGTCCATAATTTTAATAACTATTTCTGCGTAATAATCATAATAATGATAATAATAATAATAATAATTTCATTTCATTTCATATCATTTCTTTATCGTCAGTCGGTCGTACTTTGTTACGTTACGTTAAAAGACTATTTTGTGGCCATTTGTATGACATGGTGTCTTTATTCATTTCGCCTTTTGTCACTTTCACTACTATCTCGTGCTCACTCAGTCGCACTTATTTTGCTTTGGCATGATTTAGTGACAAAAGGGAAAATTACGAGTGTATTATTCTTGTGTGTGTGGGTGTGTGTGTGTGTGTGTGTGTGTGTGTGTGTATGTAAGATTTGCATAAAATTGTATGCAGGATAAATATGAATATTCTGTTGAAGCAAAGTATATAATTTAATTAAGTTTAAACAAGCGTACATAATAAATCTGTTGAAAAAAAAAAAAATGAAATATTATTATATTTGATAATCATAATGATATTATTTAATAATATCCTCGTACTTACTTAGATGGTATAAGGATTAGTTGCATATTACTGAATGTTTATTAAAATTTTTTTTTGATAAATTACTGCACTCAAGGTTAATTGTCTAAGGGTATGTGAATTTGTATTTATATCTGAAAGATACATACTTACTTACTTATAAGATGACCTAAAAATAAAATTCCAAACCAATTTAACTATGAATTTAAATTAATTTATTTGAGTATTAACAATTCTTAAATATTCGAATATCTGTACATATGTATGTATTGTATATTTCAATCTTATTAATATTTCATTTCATAAACATTAAGAATAAATACAACAAATACATATCTATTTTACATATTTGTTGTAACACCATAGTACATGAATATAAGGCCTTGAATAAAATTTTATATTAAAATTGCCCCAATATGTACATAGTCACATATCTTTTAAATTTAGAGTAAATTTTTTTAGAAATCATATCTTGATCAAATTTTTAAAAATCAAAATATAAGCTACAATATTACGACCATTTTAAGGAAATCGGCTTATCGGCCATCGACCTTAAAGAAGATGCTTCCTAGGTTTAGGATATTGAGTAAAAACAACAAAAAAAAAACCCCAAAAATTCTTTTCTCGTCACATTTTTATCAAACTTTTTTCTTTTGCCCAAACGAATTATGTATATTAATTTACCATATTAAACGAAATGACGAGTTTGGGAGAAATTTATAATTGAAATCCAGTTTTTGGACTAATTGACGTTATAAAGCTTTGAAGCAATCAAAAAGGGAAACAACCATTTATTAATTAAATTAAATAAAATAAAATAAAAAAAAACTCATTTCAAATCCATATTATTGAGCGATATTTTCCGCTCAATTGCATTTGAGCAATTTTCAGAGTAAGGACGAATTTTTCTATAAAATTTTATTCAACAATGGCAAAATTTTTATGTTTTTTGTAGTGACCTTATAATTTTGAAACAGAACATTATAAGTAGCTAGGTAGTAAAAATGTATTTGTATCTTAATTAAAAAATTATTAAAGAGAACATCAGTCTAACAAAATTATTTAAATAGAAAAATTTTCCATTGAATACATAGCTATCGTATATACATACTAATCGAGCATACAATACTATATAGTTACTTACATACATATAACATACACTAAGGGGGAAAATGGGGAAAATAAAGAAATAAGATAAGAAAGGACACTCTCTTAGTAACAGTATAAAAATGTGCTCAACCATTTACATAAGAGGTCAAAAGGACATGTGACTCAAAATTCGTACTATGTTGTAGTATATATTCTCAATATTATTTTACGCTTATTGTCTGAGCTGTGAAATGGAGTATAGTAGAGTGGAGGATAAATCGTTATTTGTTTTTGTTTTTTAAAATCTTTAATATGTAGCGATTGTAGCGATTGTAGCGATTGTACCTTACATAAATTCATGTTATATGTAACTGAGCGTTATATGCATGTATACAGAGTAGTAAAATTGAACTATAAACGGTAATATATAACTATAGAAAATCGGCATCATCAATAAGAATCGTTCCTACTGTTGTTGCTGCTCCGGCAGATCTAACGACTAGCATATTTGAGTGTTGTTGTTGTTGTTTGTGTTGCTTTTGCTATCATACTTCTGACATGGCTAGAGCAGTTTTCGGACGCTCACAGATAATGACACGTGCTGCACCTTTATTCGATCGTCGTGATACGGTCAACGAAGTGGTTAGTGTACGCATGGAATCACAGCTGTTGTGTAGACGACGTCCGACAGTGTTGCAACGATTCTGTGTTGAGTTCGTACGATACGATTTGCAACAACAGGCGAACCATTTGAATGGTGGAAAACGACTGTGAATACGAAAAATGACAGATAGTTAATGTTCAAATATGGGGAAATCGTAGTTTTTGCACTTATAATTAAACAGCATAAGATTTACCTTAATGTACGAAATACTTGTGATGAAAAGAGACAATAAATCAAAGGATTTGCTGCCGAATTTAATGGCGCTAAGCTCTGGATGAATGTTGCAATCGCAATGTTCGTTTGCGTTTGCGGTATATGACCGAATACCTGTAGCAAATCGAATATGATGTATGGGGACCAACACACAATGAAAACAATCACAATTACAAATGTCATTTTGACAGTTTTAACTTTAGCACGTGGTATAATGCCACGTGAACTGGCACGACGTGTTGCTGGATTACCATAACCAGCACGTTCTATGTATAAGTAAATAGATTTATAAATATTTTCATTTTATAAATAACATATAGTTAAGTGAAATTGAATTGAAACAAACCTGCAGGTACAAATATTGAACCCTTTGCCCATATCGTCTTTACAATAATTGCATAACATGCGGTTATAATTAGTGCGGGAAATGCAAATAGTGTCGCTGACACTAGACTCATATAAATTTGCCACGCTGTTGGTGAACCCAAATCGATCCAACATTGTGTTTGACCCTGTATTAATTTCTCTTCATACAACAATAGAATTGGTAATGAGAATAATGCGGATATTATCCAAGCACCGGCAACCAAATGACGTGCACGTTTCCCTAGAGATGAATCGAGGACGATTTACATAAGTATTTTGAAAACTATATAATTTATATCTAAGAATATATATATTTTGAATACTTACATGATTTAGAAAAATTCATTGGATGTGTTATTGCATCGTAACGATCAATGCTCATCGCGACCAACACATATGTGGATGAGTATGTGACACATACTTGTGAAAAACGTATCACTTTACAAGCAGCATTACCAGCTCGCCATGAGATAGTTATACGCCATATAATATCGGTCAGTACATTGAGTAAACCAACACAGAGATCTAGAGAAATATATAGAGTATAACGATAATAATGGAAGTAAGAAAGTGAATCAGCTAGAGAGAGGAAGCTAATAGTATGAAGCTAGATGTCAGAAATGTCATATAACTTTTAAAATAGGTACTTTAATAAATATATTTTATATATTGCGATAAACTTTCACTTAAAACATGTGGATTGCACTTCAGAAACCATTTGTGTTTTTGGATTTTACTAAAAGGCTACCGAATGGAGTAAACTCTAATATTCTCTCAATTTGGCATACCTTTCTTAATACACTTCTTATAGTATTTATTTATACATGCTATGTGTCGTTACATACCTGCTAGCGCCAATTGTTTTATGAAATAATTCATACGAGATTTACGATTTTTATTTAAAAACATCACAAAGAGTACCGCTGAGTTGCCCAATACAATCACCGTGAATAGAATCCATAGAACAGCAAATTGTTCGGTCTGCAAAATAATGTGATATACATTTAGTGGAAGGTAATGTACGTATATATTTTTTGAAGTTATCTATAGTTTATTTAATTTCATTCAAATCTTTTAAATTCAAAAAGCTTACAATTGACTTGGAATTTTTTATAAAATCAAATTTGTGTGAAAATGTTGATTTATTAGATATTTTAGATATACAATTTATAGTTTTAATGTAGTTAAGAGCATGGAATGATATTTCCCAGTTAGATTATTTTCAGTTATTTTTCTTAGTAATTCTATAGATTTGGGAAGGGCATAGAAATTTTCAGTAATTCTATTGGTAGTATATCTTATCTCGGTAGGTTTTTTTTTTTGCTGTTTTCAAGCGTTTATTACAAAAAACAATATCAATTATAACATTATTGAAAGTATTGTTCATCGCTAGCCTCTACTTTTTTCCATCTTTCTGGTCATTTTCGGATAACATCTCGAAAAAACAATGCGTCTTTTGATGTGATCTACGAATCGACCCAATTTTTGGCTTCTTCGAAAGAACGAAGGTGCTGCTCAGCTAAGCCATGTGACATCGGCCTGAACAAATAGTAGTCGGAAGGAGCAATATCTGGACTATAGCAAGTGAAGGAGAAGTTTCCAAATATGTTTTGACCGGTTGCTGCAAAATCACTTTGTCGTGTCTCTGCTCCTATTGCGGCAGTTTTTCTTTCAGTGCTCTGCTCAAATGCATCAATTAAAGTCGGTAGCGATCGCCTGTGATCGTCTTATTAGGTTTGAGGCATCTTATAATACACCACACCCAGTTGATCCCACCAGATACATAGCATTACCATCGAATCATGAATATTGGGCTTTGCAGTTAATGTTGGCGGCTGCCCGGGTTTAACCTATGATTTTTTCCACTTGGGATTATCATAATGGACCCACTTTTCATCGCCAGTTAAAATACGATGCAAAGAACTATAACTTTTTTGCCTCTCCAGCAGCAGTGGGGATGTGAAAAATCACCTTTCAATGTCTCTTGGTTTCAATTCATATGGTCAATGTCGTTGCTTTTGAGTAATTTCCAAGGTTTTCTGTCGTTTCGAAGTGGCTTGTTGAATGACTCCTAACGATTCTGCAAGTAAATCCCCCAATTCGTTATTTTCAAACATTTTTGACTACGACTACGACCTACAAATCGCAAACTGGTTTGTCATCAACACTAAAACAACATCTGAACCACTCTATGCATGATTTGTCTCTTGGAGCAGATTCACGATAAACTTCCACAACTAATCGTTGCGTTTCAGCTGCAATTTTCTTCCAATTAAAAAAGAAAAACTTCAAATGAAAGTTAAACTTCCTGCAAATGCTTTTTATTTAACACAAATTCGGACATTTTCTATGCAATAAAAAATAATAATATTGTTTAATACTCATGATAATACAAACTAAATATGGTTGATAAATGTCACAGCTTTCCAACAAAGCAAAAGTCAGCTGTTTATGTCAACCACATATGACAGCCAGAGTCATATTTTGAAAACGGACCCAATAGGCACATTTATTATTTTGTCAAAAGTGTGACGCAATAGTATCAAAGTAGTTTTTTTCTATGTAAAAATCACGATGGATCGTATTTGTAATATAATCAAAAGTAACGTATAATTCAAAGCAAAATACTACAGTCGCTACGATATGAAGCACCACAATGGATGCCGTATGACTCCGAAAATTGCAATTATAGATTTTTTGTAGGATTCACATCAACAAACTTAGAGATTTTCAGAGATCTTTTAAAGCAATACTGACTAATACTGAAGATTTAACCCTTTGAGAGTTTTCTTTAAATAGTTGGCCCTAGTGCGCTACTGCATAATGGATCTTACTTTAGCTGGTAAAGACAAACAATTAGGACTTTGAGACCTTTAGATATATTTGTTTGTACTAATTTTTTCTTCCATATGTTTTCACCCAAATTCCATAAACACTGGGTTTAAACGTTGGCAGCGTTGCTTTAACACAAAATCTCATTTCTGATTAATAGCATGACTGAAAAGTCTTTAATAATATACAATTACGGTCCTACTACATTATTATTTTTTTGTTACCGAAATAAGGGATACCTTTTCGACTATCCTGTGTTTCATAGAATTTAAAGCTACCGTGTATTTTCTCTATACACTAAGATGTCAGCAAATGTATAGCGGGCTAGAAATCATATTATTTTCTTCATTTATTACACTCCATCACATCTGTACTCATTCTGTTTTAGTATGTGACAGCTGTTTCAAAGATTATTATAACACATCACGTACATTAATATTTACTACGCCTATTAAGTATATATGAGTATTGTATATTTACTTATTAACCATTTCACTTTTAATAGGAACCTTTAACTTTTTCTTCTACTTCTTAATGTAGATACATATGCGAGTGTATTTGAATTTTCTTCCAGAACTTCCTGAACGAGAAGGATATTATTTAGGAAGTGAGAAGGATTGCGTGTGATGGTAATGAAGTTTATGGGATGATCATCATTTAAATTATGTTGTATTGCTTGTAAGACTGACCATTACCAACAACCCTGCCACTACGAACAAAAAGAAAAAAATTATTATAATAAAATGAATGAATATCCGTAGAGTGTGAGATTGGGAGAGTTTGAGGCCAACCAGATGTTGTTTAATCCAAATCCATATCAACATAATATAAGTAAATATTATACTATACATACTTAATAGGCATAAATATAGGTATGAAACCTACGTACATCAGTTAAACAATATTTGTCTTTATAATAATTTTTTATTACATTTAAAGCTATATATATGTATCTGTATCTATATGTATTTCCGTTAAATCCTTATTAAAATACGTACATACTTAGATCGTAAAATTGTAAACATTTACAAAATAAAATAACACCCATTTTTTTTAAAGCACCTACATATATGTAAGTGTACCCATACTTGTACGATATTTGTTGCAAAAATAAATAAATTTTATATTGTTCATTGATCAATGAAATTGTAGTCAATAAAGTAGCGTAAGTCGTTAAAAAATTTGTGGCTTATTTGTGGTCTACATATGGAAAAATAATCTCAATCGAAAAACATCTAGGGGAATAACTATAAAATAAATATAAAATAAGATGTATGTAGTCTTTCATATTTATGTACATACATATGTTCATGCATATACAATATATTATATGACACAGATATATGGAATATATCGTGGCAATTCGTATATTGAGCGTATATAACAATTCTGCTTAAGAAGTCATAAATCGTAGAAATAAATCGTGCAGAAATATGGGACACAAAAGTGAAAAGCGAGCAACTGTAAACAAGAAATGACTATAATCTACGATGGCAGGATAGAATCGAATTTTACTTGAAATAGAGTTGCTCATATTTCTTAGTTTTTGTAGCGATAAAAAACATAAATTATTTTCTAATTTAAATTATAATTTTTATGTCACTTTAATTGTGAATATACAAAAGTTGATGTTAGCTTTGAAAAAGCCTTGCTTCAATAAGTGAAGATAATATCGAAGTTATACGATCATGGTGTTTCAAAATGTCATATTTAAAATATCATAGCAGATTGTGAAAAGTAGGTATTATGGAAACTAATAGTCTTCCAAATTAAGCCAAGCCGACATGAGGTATTTGCGATCGTGACATTTTGAAGCAAATGATAGTGTTATGTTTTTATTTTGTGAACGTTTAATTCTACTCGAATCAACCTTGTTCGATAATTGGATTCTGTCAATTGTAATTGTAACACTTATTTTGTACAACTGTATATCAACAAATTTATTTAATCAACACTATTTACAATCAAATATTTAAAATAACTGTTTTCTGTATGTCACTTGCAACTTTTGTCTCTGATACTATATTAATGTTTGTGCGATCACTTTCGGAATTCAATTCATTTCATTTATCAACAACTGATCCTATGTCTATTCTCTGGCAACACTCCAGAGTCTTCCTTTATCGTATTCGAATTTCTTCTCTTTCTTTCTCATTGGCTTGTTCTGGTTATCGCCTATTTCTTTTTGTTGGCATTCGTTTCGATGCTACCATTATTAGTGCCATTCATAATTAGTAATGAATAACCAACCATCGATACTCGTTACAATAGCATAATTCATAATTTCATGATTCTCTGAACATACAATAAAATAATGTACGTGTTAAATATAAATAAAAATGCTGCTACATTTGCAAGTTCAAAATCAACTCTGATTTATCGTGTGATCTTTTCCAATATATGTCAGCTGAAGTGATAGCCGTTCAAGAGCTGAACTGTATTTAAAAAACTCATTACAACATTTAAAATTTTTATTTTAAATGTTGTTGATTTTAAATTCGGCCAAAGAGCCGAGCTTTTTTTATTTTATGGTCTAGTTTATTTATTTATTTTTTTTTTGAATGCGGTTTCTCAAGTTTATCAGAAAAAATTTTATATCTGAGCTGTAATGCTTGCACTTCAATCTCGACAAGTCAGATGAATATCAATTGTCTCGCACTCCTATCCATATATGAAAATCGTACTTAGTGGATATGGATGGTCTTAACCAACATAAGAGAACACTTGAAAGATTTGTTTTGGATATATTTTTCTCCATTCGTACTCATATTCCATACATCATGGAGATGGCCATAGATCATCATATCGATCATCACGGTGAATTTTGTCATCTAACTTGAACCTGATGCGATGGATTAAGATTCATAAGATTGCAAAATTTTAAAAAAATTGAATCTAGTTTTTGTTTTACAAAGTTAGTTGTTTGTCAAACTATGTAACTCTGTCTTACTATATTTAAGGATATTTTGAACGTATTCAACACATATTGGTCGCAAAATGATACAATAGTAGAGAATGTATTAAGAATTGTATGTATGACCAAATTCTGGTCAAATAAAAACTTTTAGTAATGTATATTTTATGCAAAGAAATAATGCGCCACTTAAAAAAAAAACATTATAATATAATTATGGGCTACTCTAATATATATATTAATTCTACGTGACATAAGTATGTGCTATATTTAAATGGTAGTAAATAAAAATAACGCAAATGTTGAATAAAATGAAATTTACGACTTTTTGGTCTATTTCAATTTCACTTTCAAGTTAATTTTATATGTGTACTTATAGTAAATTGTTGATACATATATTGTATGGTATTACATATATGGTTAGGAGCATAAATTAAATAAATTATAATAAAATTGTTTTGCGTCACTCATCATTATTCATTACAAATTCAATCGCTTATGAGTTTTTATTTTACAATTCATTTTTATACATCTTCAAATTGAATTTTATCTACATATGTATACTCATAGAGAGCAAGCACATTATAAGTATATCGTACTGTTTTTATTGTTTTATTATGATTGTACACGTAACATAGATGATGCCGGCGCCGACGACAATGATGACAATAAAAGTGTATTACGATGCCACTTTGTAATAAAAGGTCTAAATGCTTCACTAAACTTTATTATGTGCTGTCACACTTTTCCTATGTACATGGGGTACTTCACTAAGAGCACAAGAGAAAATAGAAATGAAATAAGGAAAAAAAAATAAATAAATATTACAACCATATATCCCGAAATTGTAATACTATACATATATATTGTATTACAAATGTACATATTGCCTCATTATTTCTATTTATAAATTTCACATACATCAAGACGTGTTCCTATTCGTTAGAACGGAGGCAACTAGGATTCTGTGTGGTTTCAATTATGCTGCTATTGCGGTTTTTGGTGTTGTTCTTTCAAATTATTAATTAAGTTAGTAGTATTCATTAAACGACATGAGCACAGGTGTTTTGGTATTCTCATTGTAGCCAAAGCAAATTTCGGCTTAAACATTTTGACGGAAAATGTATGTATCTTAATTAACATACAAGTGGAATCATATAGCAAATGTTATTTTGCGGTATAATACTGGATTTATCAGTGGTTCACAAAAAGTTTTATGGCAATAGAGCAATAGAGTAGGTAATGCCAAAAAAAGAGTTAACGTAGTTGATAATATCTCTATACAAACATTTTGTGAATTTTTTTATTACTTGCCTGCATTTTAGTTAATTCGATGCTTTATATTGTACAATTTTTTGAGAGCTCTACAGCTTTCAAAAAATTTTGTAAACGTTTTATTGGTTTTTTTTGTTAATAATGCCGAAATATGAGAGTGAAGGAAATATTTCTTTTCTTGTCGAAGATTTTCATTCAATGTCAAGACCGAAATATGTAATATTGAACCTAATTGAACCTAGTTAAATGCAGTTAATAGTTTATACTACAAAATTTTATAGGAGCTGCTGAAATCAGAAGAAATCTAAAGTCTGCCAGTCTTTATGCGGAATAAGGAGAAGTATTCGAGGCTGGGTAAACAAGTCTCTGAAAATTGAAGTGAAGAAAAATTTATTTGACAAAAAACTTTTCATTTTTCAGTATTGCCTCTTTTTAGCTCGATCCTTCCAATCCAATGTTTCTCCAATATTTATTCCCTCTACATAATACGATTTCCAGAATATATGATTTGAAGAAAATGTTTGATGAGGAAGCAATTCGTAGCTTAATTCATATCATTTGACCCTCCTATTGCGGACTTTTGCGCCCGTACGTTATCTGATGCTATACTGTTTCGAACAGCTCGACATAATATGAGCTGGTGATCGATTTACCTTTTTTAAGGTAATAGCTGTGGTTGACACCTCACACATCACAAAAAAACTATCAATATGACGTTGGTGGCTGACAGATCCACCTTGTCCGTCTTCGACTCCGACTCAGCGATTGAACATTTCCAAACAGCCCTTTGAATTTGTTAAAGAATTGTATTTGTTGCAACCATGGCATCCAACTCGCGAATAGCTTTTGATATCTACATATTTAAGTAAAACTGAAGTAAATGATTGATGTAATATGCCTGTAGCCTCTTTATTTGCCGATCGGACAATATCAATTTTGCAAGCTAAACGTTCGGAGTCGAAAAGAGCGCTGGATGGTTCTAATCGATTGTGAAGGCGCTCATAATTATTTTCTAACTTGTATTTGGGGTTTCGTTATAGATTTTTGGCGCAAAATATACCGTCCAATGAGCACACGAAATTCACTGTTTTCCGTTTCTACGAAAATGTTAATAGGCTTCTGTTTCAAATGGCTGTCGCAACAAAAACACTGAACAAAAGCAGTCTGAAAATTTAGCTGCATTCTTTCGAAAGATTCTGAAAGATGACAACTAAAATATTTTTTTGCCAAATAGGCTGTTAGGTTAGGTTAGTTTTGCTTGGCTGATCTATAAGATCTCACGTAGACCAATACCGGTTCATTGTGTGAAATGTGGGATTGCTTATATTTTGGTTTTAATATATTTTTTTGCGAGTTTCAATAAATCACTATCTTTGTGGCCTGCAATGGTTCATAGGGTTGGAAAAGACGCAGATCCAAGGTAGTTGAAGCTCGATCTGTAGCGGGCTGGACAGTGACAAAGTAGGTGCTCTAAGGTCCTCCTAGCATTGACCTCGTTGCATGTTGTACATGCATCGCTTTGTACCAGACCAATTTTTGCAGCGTAAAACGGAGTAAGGCAGTGTTCCGTTAGACCCCCAACCAGTAATTTACAATCCTCTCTCTGTTTTCAATGTGGAGAGAGGAGCATGTATATGTTACGAACTGAGCTCCGACGGGCTTGCGCAAGCTTTGGCGAATAAGGTGTTACTCATCTTAATTTTCAGGGACCAAGTAACCAACCGCCATGGAGTGATCATTATAGACATTATGTTCAGAGAGTACCAAAGTACATGGATGGATTAAAATTAATCAAAGTGAGTATATAAAATATATACATGAAATTGGAAATTTTGCGAATTTTAAAGATTCAATAATTTCTCAGAGACAATTAATGCTGAAAAATATGTTCAACATTAACTATTGCCAACGAGCAGAATTTTAAAAATCCCATAATTTCACAAAGCCAATTGATGCTGAAAAATATTTTAAACAATTGTTCTTGCAGTGTTAGTATGCTATGTGTATGTTATTGTCATTTCACGGATCTCATGAGTACAATTGCTGATTGTGTTTAAATGAAAATGCATTTTATTGAGCTGCACTGCACATTACAAGCTTTTGTATGTATATATTCATGTGCTCATGTATTCAGTGACCAGTCAAAGATATTGCACATATATTCTTGGTATGAGTGTATGTTTTTCACATTTTTTTATTCTGCATCATTTCATCTACGCTCTCATTTCACATGTTTGCCATAATAATAATAATAATATTTATGAATGAGTAAATTCATAGGAATAAAAACCAGCACCAGTGGCAATAGTAACCACACACCAACGCAAAAATAATAATGAATAAAGCCGCACACAAAAGCACTTAAGGATAATCTGTATTAATGACCATTAACAACAACCGCAACACCAACAACAACTTAAATATTCATTGTGGCATGCGCCCGCCGCATTGTCCATTGTACGTAAGTATGTGCTGAGTATGTATGCGCTTTTGTACATATTACATGGGTGCATGGTTGCGTTTGTATGAATTATTTTTTTATTGGAACGTGCCAGTCGCAAATCTTTTGCTTTTTTTGCACTATTCTTTGTTTTTTTTTTTTTAAATTTATTCGTATGCTACTCTTTTGTTGCCATAGCCATTGAGTGTAAAGGCAAGAGTAATTGTGAAAAGGCAAAATGCAATAATTTAGATAGAACTTGCAAAAATGTTAAAAGAGAAAAATGTTGTTGAGTGTCCTTAAATTACAAAAAATTCTTTTATTATCTTCATCTTGTTATTTCATGTTTTCATGTATTAAGCGAGTGTTGCACTTTATGGTCAATGTTAGAATAGAATTTAGGTTAAATATTTGTGTATGAATGCGTTTTTTTTTTTTTTTGTTATTGTTTGCTTTAAAATAAAGTCAGTAAGTCATTGAAAACTATTTCAAGGATAAATAGTGTATCCAAAAAATTAAAAAATTTTTTTGTTATTACGCATACATATAAGGTTGGTACTAAGAACCGAAGAACGTCAGAAGAACGTTGTCGGAAATTACCTTGCTGTATTTTGTGCATGTTTCATTTGAATCGGTATAAGGATGACCTACTAATTATAGATGTTGCCGAAGAGAATTTTCGATGATCTACAGCAGCCTTTTATTGAACTTTGCATGTTTATTTCTGCTTTTTAATTCCTATTTAATATTTATACAGGTTCGAGAAGGTAATTTACCTATTTTTAAGTTTGAATAGAGACAGAGAGAGAGAGAGAGAGAGAGAGAGAGAATGAGAGCTGTTGAGCATATCATGGCAGAGTTTCCAAACCTACTATTTGGTCATTTGATATTACAGAAGTCTCTTAGAGTGTCGTGTCCTCTTCTTTTCTTAAGATTTAAGTTTAATTTATTAGCTGGAATAATTTGTAACATTGAAATGCTTTATATAGTACATTCTATAGATCGAACCTTTGTCTAGTAGACGAATTTATGATAAATATTTTATAAACTCTTTTTCAAGATGTTAAATTTTCATTGCATTCTGTAGTATTTCCTTAATATAAAAAGCTATTGTACGTAAATATTTTTTTTGTATTGTTATTATTTTTTTTTACATTAAAATGATTTATATTCATTTTCTTCGCTCTGATAACACATATATGCGAATAGATGACGATTAGGTACGCACAAATAAAAATAAAATATACATTTATGATTCGTATATACACATTAGGGTGGATCAAAATATATATAACTCAAAATGAATCTATGGCTGATTCTTAATGGCAGTTTCGGTGAGCGAATTTCAATCTATTGGAAAATTCAAAACAAGTTGATTAATATGAGATTTTATAATATTGAGATTTCCAGAACATTATATTTTGACTACATTTGCTACATTTTCTTTAAAGATATAATTGAAAAATTCTTAACCGTGTTTAAGATATTCGCCACATTATGATAAAATATGTGAAAAATATTGAAACGTATGGCAAAATACCAGATATACTCTTTGATAAATATATTTATTGAACATTTTATAAAATATTCTTTATTAAATTACTGAAAAATTTTCTTTTCGATAATATTGATTTAATCTACCTGCATCCTGTGGGCTTAAGATTAAATATATATATTAATACTGATTCATAGGCTATTTTCTTTGAAGTTTACATTGAACTATCTATATCGTTTGATCCACACTAATGACGAGCATATATCACTGTAAAAGTCAGTAGCATTCTGAAGAAGAATGATGAACAAAAAAAAAAAAAGTGCTTCCTATTTTGGTTGCTTTTGTTAAATACATTTTTATTTCATTCTACAATTATGCTCATTTATCATTCCGTTCTATATATACATATTCTGACAATTGTACTATTTTCCTGCAATTTTTTCCTTTTTTTGATTTTCATATCCGCATCTTTTTCGATATTAATCATTTTGTTTTATGAGTGAAATCTTTGAAAAATCTGTTTGTAAATTTCACTGTTAAATAGTAATACTATTTATTATTGATGCAATGATGGTAATGGTGGTAGTGGCTTGACTACTTTGATGCTGTGGAGTATTTATGTATATTATACATATAATATGATTATGTGGGCAAAGCCTGAATGTACATACAGATGTACTATACATATGCATATATTGAATATATAATATAAAATACAATACTGCCGTTGTTGCTCTTTTGGCTTTTATATGGCATTGTTCTTGTTATTTTATTTATTTTATTTTTGTTTTCTACTTTCATCTAATTTCAATCAATTTGTCAGTCTGACGAGGCTCATTATGGTGAACATAAATTATTTTGTCTATGGTCTGTGAACCATAGTATTGTTGCTGTTGTTATTATCACAGCAATTGTCCAGATTCATACTTACATACTAACTTGCACGAACATAAAATTGTTTGTCAAATTGCCAAAAATTAGCATTATTTAGAATGCTGTAGTTGATAATATAGTAGACAATGATTTTATTTTATCCGATTGTATTGCTTTTTTTCGTTTTTTTGTTAATGCTAGATGCTGGTATATACTCTGTTTATTGGTTGGTTCACGAGTGTTGATTTACATACATAAGTACTATGAATGTATATAATCTTATATTACGTATTTGCATTTATAGTTAATATTTTTGCTGATTGAAATAGGTCATTTTGTAAGAAAAAAAAAAACAAATCATGAAGAGGCAGCTTTTCTTTTGTAGTTGTTAAATGGTCATTTAGTTTTGTCCTAGAAATCATTTCAATTTTTCTTGTATGTTGGTGTATATTGTATGTATTAATGTATGGACATTTTTTTTTTGTATGAGAGGTTGCTATTTACTTCCGCTTTCTATTTTATTTTTTTTGTAAAATACATTTTTGTTGTAAAATATGTCATTGGAAAACTAATACATGTACTTTTTCGTACTTTTTTGTACTTTTTAGTTCTAAGTATGAGTATACTTGCATATTTTTGTTATTATAAAGAAATAAAAATACTTCAGTGATAATGAAATGTTATTGCTCAAATAGTGTCTATTCATTATAGACTGAAATTGACATAATGAAAATATAGATTACATCGATTCTATCGATTTAAAAAGACACCTAATTGTACCTCAGATGTGTTGCTAGTCGTTTGGTATCGAAAACTTGTCTGGCTATTTATTAAATTCAAAGGCATTAATAGGAGTGAGCATTTTTGACAAACGTCTTTAAAAATGCCGATATTAAGATGAAAGTATTTTTACTTCAATATGACGTCAATTAGGAAAATTTTAATAAATATAGTTTTTTAGTTTAAACTTTTTTACAACTCTTTTCATGGAAATTAAATAGAGTGCATATGTACTAAAGATTTGTGTAATTTTTTGAGTATAATTTTCTGTATTAAAGCCTATTTTACATTTTCTAAAAATAGAAAAATTATATATATATATATATCGATTATCAAAATCACTTTATCCGATATTAATCAAAGAATTATAATTTCTTCTTTATACAATCGGTGTATATAGTATTAAAAGTAATACTTTTTTTTTGTAATTGAGGGTATGTCTAATATATTTCCCTCCCAAAATAAAGAAAAACTTCTAAAAATGCTCTTTGACGGAAGTAAGTTTAGAATAGTTTTGAAAATTGATTTCATTATAATTATAAATTATAAACTTGTGGGGTTATAATAAGTTAATAATAGCAATAAATACAAACAAATATTAATAATTAATCAAGGAATATAAGTATATAGTTATAAATCATACTTTAGTTTATTTTAATATTTCTTTACTTGTGGTTTTCAAAGTGTATGCTACCGCAAGAAGTTTTTCGAATAAAATCATTATTAAAATAAAAATAAAAAAAAAATAAAAAAATAAAATAAAACTTATGGCCATGATTAATTAATGCTCGATATACTTATGAACATTTTGTGTTTTCAAGCACATTTCGCGTATTTGCTAAATTTAACTTTAATAAATAAATTGAAGTGTTTCCCATCGCCCACTGCTGTAATTTTATAAGCTTATTAATCATCTCATCCCTATTGAACGTTGAACGCTTTTACAATATCAAATTGCAGACTCACATAACTTTACGAACTATTAGATAACTTTGATGTACAGAATGTTTCGTGGAAAACAATTTTTTCTTTAAAATTCGAAAAACATCAAAACTACTGGAACACAAAATAAGAGATATGAATAATTAAATACATTTCGCTAATTATTGGGTAATATAAGTTTTAACATCATTGACCTTTTAAATGATTCGTGGCATCATCTTGAAAAAAAAAAAAAAATTAAGAACAAAAGAGAATATATATAATAAGAAGATCTATTTTCTGAGAATTTTGTCGTGAAAGTTTTGTTTTTTTTGTTGACTATACGAAATTAAATAAACCAAAAATTGATAATGATTATAATAATTATTCATAATATATTGTTGCGCTTCGTTACACATTATTTGATTTCATTTAATATTGTGTGAATGTCCGTATTTAAGTACTTTATCATGTTGGTACATGAGTACTTATATGTACTCTCAGAGTATATATTGTAACGTTTAATAAAATTAATGTTGCAACATTTGCCATTCTTTTATCTATCATTTTATTAATGCTTTTCCTTTTGCTGCCAATACACCAGTTGGCCTCATATATTAGCCATCCCATATTTCCGGTCTTCGCAGCGATAATGATAATATGTGATGTTATCGCTAGCAATGTCGTCGATTGTAGTTATAGTGACGGTGGTTGTGGTGGTAATTATGCTGGTGGTGGTGTTGGTTGCCTATATAGATTAGGGCCGTTTAAAAAATGTATGCAATTTTCAGAGCAATCTGTTCTTTAAAAGACGAAAACTGAATTTGAAAAAGTATTTCTTCCTTTACAAAAAATTATTCATGTTTTTCTACAACAATCCTTCAAAATTTCCAATATTATTCTTTTTGTAAAGTGTTTTTATACAATAATAATTTATATTTTACGAATTTTGCAACAGGACTAATATATTTCTATGAATATATACATAATAGTATATACGAAATGACAAGTACCATCAGCAACAATTTCTCTTTTTCGTATAATTGCTGATATCAACATTTGGCCAACATTACCAATGTCATCGTATTATCTTTTATGTACGCTTTACTACATCTTGTTGTCTTTGCTGCGTATTTAAGAAAAAAGATTCTTATGAAAATTTAAAGATGGCTTCACTTTAATGCTTATATTGCTATGTTTTAATGACTTCCGCTATTTAGCAGATAATTATTTGTGAATGAGTGGGTGTGGTGTGTGTGTGTCTATGCTTATGTATATGCTTTGATGATGATGATGATGATGAGTTTTGCTTATTTGGTGAAAATTATAACCATTAGAGTGCTTGCAATCGTAGTTGAAAGTAGGTACTACGTATTTTCTATGATTTAATTAATTTTTGCGTATTTATACTTTGTTTATTTCTTAATGACTGTACAATAGAATATTAATAATTCAAATATAAATTAATTTCTTGTAAGATTAGAGAAAACATATAATTTAGCTTTCAATTGTTCAATTCAATTGTATTGTACAATAGAATATTTGAAAAAAAAAAAACCAACAACAACAACAACAACAACACACACACACTCTAATGCTACCGTATTAATCATATTAGATGTTAATAATATTTTTAATGCGCACATTCTTCGTAGATACTGAGATTGTCTGCTTGAAGTTTCATGCTCAAATTTCGTCGCTATGAAAAGTTCAGCAGCACTAAAAAAATCATAGGACTAAAAAAAAAAATTTCAAGCATTTAAAAAATCCAATAAAACAAGGCTCACTTTGTGTGCGCATAATTTAGAGATGAACAGTACAAATATACTTATTAGTTAAATTTTGGATATCGATAACTCTAGCGGATACATTTAAACAAAAATTATTATTAATACCCAATTAATAGCAGAATTAACATTGGAATAAATCACTAAGAGCTAAGTTAACATTTTATTTTACTGTTAATTCACCAGAAATTTCAAAAACACAAAAATATTATTTTTCATAAAAATTGTAAAATTGCTAAAATTTCAGACTAAGACCAGACTAATTTCTACAATCTTTTTTTTGTATTATATATTGTATATGGCCTACTCTAATTCTCAAGGATATACTGATACATATGAGCATTTAATATATTTTTTTTAGTGCTCATTGATATTATAGAAAAACATCCAAGTCAGTTTATGTACATATTATATACGGCAGAGTGTTATTATATCCAATGAATTAATATCAACAAAAATTTGTGCAAAAATATCGCAATTTTATCGAAAATTATTGCACAAAATTTGTGTAGTAATGGCGAAAAAATTTTTCAAAAAATATTTTTCAGCATTATTTCACACACTTTGTGCAAAAATCTCGAAAAAATTCTTCTATTGATTTTTCTTTCGATATTATTACAAAAATTTATTGCACTAATTTCGACACTAATTCATTCGACATTAATGCACGTAGCTATTTCCTTTCACATGTGTTTTTTTCACAGCAAGCACATACTTGAATTTATTATTATGTTGGAATAATATTTATGTAAATTATATTAAGAAAGGTCATAGTCAATTTTTATAGAATAAGATGGCAGCATGCTACAATGTTCCATAATAATTTTATGACAGTTAAGACTATATTATAAACATACTATAAATACGAACATATGTACATTAAAGTGGCTCATGAAAGAAAATTGCTGTGTCAGCAGTAAAATGTGAGGATAGGTTAGGTTAGGTTAGAGTGCCTGCCATAGCTATTAAGAGCATCCACACACATTGGTTAGACCGAGACCAATTGTGGTATCATGCGGAACATACTGATTGTAGTCTCTGATTGTAGGGTAAGGATATTTAAATGAAAGTAACCTAAACATTTTCGGTGGTATACGACAGGTAGCCGATGTGAGGTGATTTCAAGTTACTCGTTATCTTTGTAGCTTTTTTTCAAAAACGAAACGGTTTAACTCTCGAATTGCTTTCTATTGAGCTGAAATATTATGGTGAATGTTATACAAAATATCAAATTTCATATTTTGCTGGAAAAAAATAGCAACTTATATTTCTTTTTTGTGTGTGGGTGCTGAGATAACTCAATGTACACAATTTAACGACAGCTTAAAGGATGATAATATGAGTGCAATAGACATTAAATAAATAAATTTTTATTTATAAATTGCAAAATTCCAACAATAAGCTTAAATTCTTTGACATTCGCATGAGAAGTCAAATTGATCAAAATGTAATTAAGTGATAGAGAGAGAGATAGGGGGAAAGGTAGAGGGCAAGAGATGGAGAAACAAGGAGAGTGACAGTGAATAATATGAAAAAGGCTATAAGATCTTATATAAATACTTATTTATAAACATAATAACACTGTTGCATTTATACATACAAAAAAAAAATAACTACTAAATGTACTAAATGTACTAAATGTACAATTCAGATTCAGATGCAATACTTATACGTCATTTGTATATGCGTACATTATATTGATAGTATGTGCGTAATCGACAATAAACAATCAATAAACCCTCAAGGGTATCATATAGTACTGACATTTGATGGTATCTTCAATTTATACAGTTGCCTCAGTTGCTCTTACTACATACAGATCACTGTTATTTGGCTTGGCCATCGTTACGTATGAGTAATGCGTAATTTTCATATTTCCTTTCTTCAACATACCATCATATTTTGTTATGTGAAATTGAAATAATAATATATGTATGTGTTCGTAGCAAATGTATGTACATATGAGATTATTAATGTACTTACATAAATGTGTGTATGCCATATAGTTTTATATTTATTTTTTTTTTTGTACTTTAATATTGTATATTAAGTCGTCAAATAGCCAAATTAGCATTTTAGCAAATTTTTATGTTTCTTCCAAGTACTTTGACTAAAAGTATGTTATTTAGGAATATTAGTATTAGTGTGGTATAGTTGCTATTATCATTGTTATTATTATTTAGTTTCTTCAAGTTTGTGGCATATTTTCACATTTACTTGGTGTGCAATATTTTTTTCGATTTTTTTTTCCTTCTTTGGGGACAATATTTATAAGATTATGATGATGAGCAAAAAAATATGAAAATATTTACAATAGAAATATTTGTGAAAACAATATTATAATAGGATCAACACAAATAGGATCACATTGCCACAAGAAATTGGACAAACAAATACGGTTCTACGTTAGAGCAGAGGGATGTTTTATATTAAAAAATAGTTGATGAAAAACTAAATTGTTAATATTTGAAAATATTTGATAATGGATGAACATATATTTATGGAAATGTGATGTGCCCCTAGAGGCCTGAAAGTAAAAACGATAATGAATGACTGTGTGTGGGCTTTTCAAGATGTATAGATATATATTAACTAATGTTTGTTTTTTATAATAGTAGGACATTCAGTTCTTATTACTAAATAATTAAGGATACAACAGTTCAGTGGAATTTTATTTTACATATGCGCATAAAGGTGACCCATCCAAAAAGGTGCTACATTTGGAGTCCAGCGTTAGATGCCGCAAAATACTTGCTCGAACCTCATTGTTGCATTGCAAAATGTAGAGTAATTTATTTAGCTTGCAGTGTCATTGAAAATTGTAGCCTACAGATCCGCCACTGAATATATGAATATATATACGACTAATCTGAATATATGCTTAAAGATGATTTTCACAGATTTATTATTCCACATAAATTCATATGACGGAAAATTGTTCATGCTCAATTTAATAAGAAAATAATAAAGAAACAAAAATATATATAATTATCCACTACGCCCAAAAAATGATAAGTTATCCACAGTACAGCAATGAAAATATATGGATGGAGAAGACGATTTAATAATGAGATAGGTAGAATATCAGCTTGATGATGGGGCCAGCCAAAGGAAAATTATTTATTGATATTTTACATACAATTTGTTGCTGTGATTGGTGTCGTTGGCCAAAGACATCCGACATACACACACACACTTACATAAAGATATTTGTATATAAACGTGCGACACAAATGCTGAAAATCAAATTGAATTGAATCTGTTGACGTTGCGGCTGTGCGATTGTGTATTAAAAATGGCACAAGGAGAAGAAGAAGAAGTAGATGAGAAAAAAGGAGAAAATACTAATAAATGTTGAAAACGATTAAATGCAAATGGATCTGTGGGGATTTGAATTGTTGTCGCCGTTGTTGCGACTGATTTTGTTGTTATATGTAGCATGTAGCTTTGCCGTTTTTGTAACTGCTTCTCCTCGTACAACATGTACCTAATATGTACTAGTATGTCTTCCACAATTATGGTGCTTTTCACTATAGTTGCTCAAAGCCTCTTGCCGTTTCTCTTTTATTGAGAAAATGGTACAACAACATACAATCATACAAACATGCAAATGCAAAAGTTGATTTATTTGCAAAGCTGTCTGGGATTTGTGTGCTTTGAATTGTTTTGTCGTTTGCATATTGTTGTTGTTGGTCGTTTCGCTGTGTATGTGTGTGTGTGTGTGTGATGACAAAAAGCGTGCTTTTTGAATGTGAATTATTTTTCGGTTAACAATTATTAAGGATTTTCAGGCGATTATTTAATTCATTCATTTATTTGAATGCTGATGAAGCGGGTATACAATGTGGATAGAAGCTTTACGCATGTGTGCTGGGTAGGCATCGTATGGTTTTCATTTATTTGTTAGTAAAATAATACAATACAACATAACAAAGTTAGCAAGATGTTGCCATGGCCATTCACTTTCGATGTATTTGCGGTGTGTAGCTAGAACACACTGTTATTGTAATTGCTACTAATTATACGATTACAGTGGACTTTTTCGTGTAGATTATATTGTCACAGTTGACACACATACACACACATACACACCACAAAATTAACAAGCTCATACCCATGTAGCCGTAGGCCCACGTGTTGGTTTTTGCAATTTTTCACAGCGCTCATTCTATGTTATATCACTCGGTACGAGGGCTAAATAAATTTCGCTTTGGCATACAACATTTGAAATAAGAGAAAAAGTATTGGGATACTTTTCCTGTTTTTAAGCTATTATATTTAAATAATAGAATGAATTTATACATGATTAAAAATATTGTTCATCGTTAGCTATGACTTTCTCTCATCTTTCTGGCAACATATGGATTCTGTGTCGGAAGAAGTCGACATGCTTTGAGACAATTCATGTATTGACCCAATTTTTGGATTCTTCGTAAGAATGGGTGTGCTGTTCTTCGAAACCGTGTGTCATTAATCGGAACAGGTGGTAATCAGAAGGAGCAATATCTGGGCGGGTGAGTAGAATTTCTCATTTCGGAGTTCCTAAGTATGTTTGAACGACTTCACCAACATATTGACGAGCATTGTCATGTTGAAAAATTACTTTGTCATGTTTTTCGAGGTATTGTGGTCATTTTGTTTCAATGTTCGGTTCAAGTGCATCAATTGTTTGTCAAAAGCTTGTCACTATCAATATTACGTGTTGACGTTGATGTTGATAGTTGGTCGGGCATAATTCATAATTTTTTCCGCTTCAGGTTATAGTAATGGATCCATAATCGCGATGCAAAAAATCCTTTTGTTTTTGCCGTTGAAGCAATTATTCCGTCAATTGGCATTCAACATCATTCCCATGTTCAGCCACTAATGATGTTGCTAATTCTTTTAGCATTTGACAAGAATCTTCATTTAAAAAAGCAGCAAATGTTTCATCCTTAAAACTTTTGAGTGGACTTTGTCTTCAATGTCGAAATCAGCACTTTTAGAACATTCGAAACCAGTACTAACACACTTCCATCGATATACAATGTTCCCTGTAAGTTTCCAACAGCAATCGATGACTATCAGCGGCACTTTTCTTTAAATTAAACATAAAAAGTCATTTGCAGGAAGCAAATGTCATTTTGTTAGTTCAAATGTCGACATGTTTGAAGCTCAATAGAAATTGGTTGTTGATACTTTTACGAAATGATATATACTGAAAAAGAAAGCCTCATAATGGCGCTTTAAAATGAATATAGTTACAGTATGGTCCGATAGCAAATGTACAAATTATGCCATCTAACGAAAATCCTTCAAAACTAATTCAATGTCCCATTAATTATGGAAATGTTGGATATTTTATTCAAAATACAAAAAATTTTTTTTATAAATTTGCAAATTGGAATCGTTGTCTCAGAAGAACTTTGGCAGAGCTTCTTTGCCAGTATCATTATTCTTCATGACTTAGAAGCCAAAATGATATTAACCAAAATTGAACGTGAGAACCCATTACATAGTCTCTGGGCTTTGTCACAAGCACAATCAATATCCTTTTCATGGTAAATGTGTATTGTTGCATAAACGATTTATTGCTTGCTAACGAAAGGGATTTAGCTATAGAGCTAAAATCGTTTCCCGTTACAGAGAATCTCATGGTATTACAGTGCGCCTTTAATAGGCCAAAATCATCCTTACAGCGTAATCTTTCGATGTGCTTGGTTGTTCGACCATTTTTTTTTAATTCTTCTTTAAAGTTTTACCTATCATTGGTAAATGTTGGGTCAAATATTATGGATAAGAATATTTTTGAGACCCCTTTCCGGTTTGTTTGCCACGGTTGCTTGAACAGCAGCAATATTCGACCAACCTGTTGTTCCACTGGCACTGATAGACTCTAATTTTTTTACAAGCTTGCCTGCTGGGACGAGAATCACAACCAAAAATTTCAATGAAAATGCAAAGTGTCAATAGTTATACCTTCAAATGCCACTAATTCATTTTTATTAGTTACGAATTTTTTTCCTTATGATTCTATTGATAATAGCCAATACTAATAGAATTATGGGGTGCCGTAGCTCAGTGGTTAGTATGTTCGCCTTCTGATCTGTAGATCGTGGTTCAATCCCCGGCTGATGCATAACAAATTTAATATCGATAAGATTTTTCTTTCGAATGGTACCCATCTGTCGGCAAGCAATTGGCAATTCTTCCGACAGTAACAACTTGCCATGAAAAAGCTTCTAAAAGAACTCTGTGACAAAGCTCAGAAAAAGTGATGTCACATGGGTTCTGCCGTTCGGAACCGGCTAAAATAAGTAGGTCCCTTCTAATACTGTCAAAATTTAAGACGCACAACAGTAATGGAAGAGAAGCTCGGCCAATGAGCCCTTTGGGGCTTTAAGTGCCACATATTTATTTTATTTTTTTTAATAGAATTATGCAACATTCATCAAAATACCTGGCTCAAAGTTATCGATTTGTTTCCAACTCCAGCACTTATTTTTATTTAAATTCTTATTAAAATTTTTATCAGATGTTCAAAAACCTGGTTAACCTTTTTTGAACCACTGGTCAAAATTCTGATTAATCGAATAATTTGTATGATATTATTGAAAATTTTAGCTAACGGAAAAATCGATTAAACAGAATTTTTATTAATCAGATAATAAGACTAATCGATTAATCGCGCAATCAAAATATCAAATATATTGTAAATTCGGCTGCAGTTAGATTTTGTGTTTGGAAATCTATAGTAGAGTAATGTTGATGTGTTGGTAGGTAGAATTTTCTAAACCATAAAAACAAGGGTTTCGTGGATTAAAAAAGATCTGCAGATATGTTTTGCAAGCATCGTCAAAGACGAAAGTTATTTTATTTTCCCATCTGGTATTCTATTTTCTTTCTATGATGGTGCGATGTGGTACATAAAAAAAAAAAAAATAAATATGTGGCACTTAAAGCCCCAAAGGACTCATTGGCCGAGCTTCTCTTCCATTACTGTTGTGCGTCTTAAATTTGGACAGTATTAGAAGGGACCTACTTATTTTAGCCGGTTCCGAACGGCAGAACACTTGTGACATCACTTTTTCTGAGCTTTGTCACAGAGTTCTTTAAGAAGCTTTTTCATGGCAAGTTGTTACTGTCGGAAGAATTGCCAATTGCTTGCCGACAGGTGGGTACCATTCGAAAGAAAAATCTTTTCGATATTAAATTTGTTATGCATCAGCCGGGGATTGAACCCACGACCTACAGATCAGAAGGCGAACACACTAACCACTGAGCTACGGCACCCACATGTGGTACATGGATTGCGAAAAAATCACAAACACGATTTTATAATTTTGATGGCTTTGTTCCTTTTCATTGTTCATTTTGTAGTTATTTAAAATATCAAACATTGAATTTTTGGCTTCCTGTGTAAAACCATATTTGCATATTTAATTTGCTGCACTACAAGCTTAATTTAGCATTAATAATATTTAATGATGCTTAGTGCGCATATACGTGTATGAGTATTTATATTATAATTGCAATAATGCACAACACGTTTTACAAGCATGCATGCATGCATGCATGCATGCAAGAGTGCAAATGAAGCATCAACAATAATAGTAATAATAGTAACAACGTTTCTTAAAGAATCGCATACAATATATATTTACAATAGTTGTAAAAGAAGAGTGTAAAAAAAAAATAAAAATAAAAATAAGATTGAATAAAATTTGCATCGTATTTATTATATGTTATACGTTTCATATATGCGCGAAGTTGTATCGTGTATCGACAACAACATTTAGAATACATTTAGTCACGTTCGTTTATCCCATGAGTGTGTGTTTATGATATTGTGTATCAAATTGTAGGTTATGTCTGCCAGTACGTGTATATGTGGTGCGATAGGTTAAGCAGCCAGCTGTCAGCAAAATACTGAATAGGGTTATTTACGTGTACATGTTTGTACATACATACCTTACATATGAGTGTTTGTGTTGATGCAGATGTAAATGATAAAATTTGCATTGTGTATGTTCTTGGTTTATACATACATACATACCTACACATGCATATACATATATAAACTTCACTTCATTTTAAAGGCGACGCACATAATAGTGTGCTGTTATCACATCCTTACATCTTTCTATGTGCCCACTATACTTTATATGTGGATGTATGGGATGAAAAATTATTACAATACATCCTGAGCGCGTTCAATACATATATAAAGAATAAAATATATACAATACACGTTGCGTATGGCGAAAAATTTCAACTAAAATGATACGAACGATGGTGGTGGCCTATGGTGAGCATGCTACAATTGAGTGGTCTCATGCGTGTAGTGAGTCTTTAAAGATGGTACATATTAATATGAGTAGTCTGTATATGGCATATGATGAATGAATGAATGAATGGCTTCAACGCGAAAAAAATTTTAAGGAATATGCTATATGTGGAAGAAATGATTTCACATGTCAAACATTATATAAATTATATAATATAAATTCGACCGGTCGTTAAATGTGTTATACAAAGACACAAATTCGTGATGTGTTCTTGTTATAATGGAAATGAACAATAAAAACTCGTATAGAAAAACCAGATGCTACTTTGGACTTTGTAGGCAATTGATAAGTCGAGCTCTCTCTCTCTCTTAAAGAAGGAAAACCACAGTTTACAAGTCTTTCATAAAGGCTATCCCAACCTAATGCGTGAGCTAATTAAATGTTCGAGGTAATATTCGCACCTATCAGAACTGTATCAGAAATCTTTATTTTAAAAAGTACTTTTATTTGTAAATTTCTTTTTGGCCACTTTATATTGTATGCAAATTTATATACGCTCTTGACATTAATCAAAGTTTACGATATTTTATCCATGTAGAATTTGGGTCGAAATGTGTTAAAATGTGTTAGAATTATAATATCATCAGCACAAATGTTGCACTGAATTAAGCTGTTAACTTTTAGTGCTGCAAAAAAAAAAAAAAAATTAAAATTAAATAAAAAGGAAAAACATTTTCTAAACTTTTTCCTTAATATTAATACTGCCATTCCACTTAATCCGTAGTACATTCTAAGTTATTAAGGCACATAAAAATGGTTGTATAGTTTTGTTTGAAAACAATATCATTTGGCGCATTATGTTAATTATGCACATATGTGTATTGTTGACACATATGTGTATTATTCTAGACTAGTGAAATATTGTTCGTAAAATATTGTAGTGAAATATTGTTTCAATAATACTTAGGTCTATGATTTTCCCATTTAAGAAAATCTTAATACCGGTTTGTGAAATGTAGTAAGTTGTAGGAATTAATTTTAAAGCATTCCAAAATTAACAGTGCTCATATATCAGGTGTAGTAAAAAGAAATCCATTATTTTTCCAATAAATGGCTTTAACAATCTGTATATTGCGTTGTATAAGTGCGATCGGGTTACGCTAGATGGCGTTAGAAAGATAGGATTTCGTACTAACTAAATTTAAGTTAAGGTCAGTTCACCACGCTTTGGAAGGCCAATTGTCGAAAATATCGATAAAATAATGGAAATCGTCAAGTCTGACCATCATGTAAGCACTGTTTCTATTGCCCAGAAGCTAAACATTGCACATAAAAACCGGTTGGAACCATTTAAATAAGGCTGGTTACAAAAAGAAGCTCCATGTTAGGGTGCCACACGAGTTAACGCAAAAACACCTCATGGACTGAATTTCCATCTGCGAGTCGCTGTTGAATCTCAAGAAAATCGATTCATTTCTGAAGCGGATGGTTACTGGTGATGAAAAGTGGGTTAAGTTACTACGACGTCAAGCGAAAACGGTGATCTGGCGCAAACGGTGGTCAAGCCAGGATAGACGGTCAGGAAGGTTTTGCTATGTGTTTGGTGGGATTGGCAGGAAATCATCTACTATCTAATAGGAGAGGAATTGTGTTCCATCAGGACAACGCCAGGCCACACACATCGATAGTGACTCGCCAAAAGCTCCGGGAGCTTGGTTGGGAGGTTCTTATGCATCCACCTTATAGTTCGGATCTGGCACCAAGTGATTACTACCTGTTCCTGTCTATGGCGAATGATTTTGCTGGTGAAAAATTCGCCTCGAGAGAAACTTGTGAAAATCGACTGACCCAGTTTTTTACCAATAGGGACGAGGGTTTCTATGAGAGTGACATTATGAAACCACCTTCAAAATGGCAACGAGTTATTGGACAAAATGGTGCATATTTGACCTAAATCGGATGAGTCGAACTATGCTAAATAAAACCTTCAATTTAATGCAAAAATAATTGATTTCTTTTTACTAGGCCATATATTTAAAAAATGTTCGTAACTTACACTTGGTTATAATTAAGCCCACAGCTTTAACGAGATGTAGTGTAGAATTGTATTAGTTGGACATGAGACTGTACAAACAAATCCTTTGGGTTATGGTACTCACAGAGCTTAATAATAATAATAATAATAATCTTTCAGTTAAGAAAGTGCAATTTTTGCACAAATTTTCATTTATTATTGTGAAATGTTTACGAAAGCACTATGTATACATATCCCTAACCAGCTGACCGTATCCAGATTCGAGACTAATATTTGTTATTTAAAGCACATGTTGGTGTATATGCCATAGCAATTTTTCGCTTCATTGATAGCGGACAGACAGAATGGTCTAACTTTAACTTTACTATAACTTTCAGTTGCGTAAATAGTCGTATCACATATTCTCATATACATATGTACATTGTTACAAATGTATATAAATCACATTGATTTTCCATCCGTCCTTTTGCTCTACTTTTGAATGGATAGCATTCAATAATGAAATTAAAATAAAAACAAATAACAAAATAATAAAAGTGACACCATGAATGAATGATATTACAACATATTGCTATGTATGCTCGTAAGTTGTCTGTATTGAATTGCTAAGACAAGATACATAGGGTGATGTAGTATTTATTGTAGAAGTACAAAAAGTTAAAAAATACAACTAAATATATGTACATATCTATACTATTTGATAACAAAAGGAGGAACATTGATGTTTTATTGAACTTTAATCCAGTGGATATTTTTTTCTTATTGGGGAACAAGTCGAAGTACAGAAATAAAATATTTTGATTTTGAAGTATTTGTTTTCAATCAAAATTCTATAAATAAGAAATTACGTTAAGAATATTATATATTTTGATAAGTTTTGTTTAAAATTGAACAAAGACAATTATGGTAGCTTAGAATCAAGAAGAAATCTATGAATGTAATCCACTAGTTCTCGTTTTGCCATCCAAATATTTACGTGGATGGAAAGTACTTACGTTGTATCACGCATCCGATATTTATCATATTAGAATATGATCAATTGTATACGGTATTATCTTATGGTAGAATGAAGAAGCTAAACTTTACAACAAAGAATTTTATAATGAATATTCTAGCACAGGATTTTGAAAATTTAATATAATAGCCTTGACAAAATGCTCTTTCAAAGATTTATATTCTGCATATTCACCATGACAACTTTTTGTTGGATTTTTTGAGAACACAGTAGAAAAAAAAAATGAAGAATGAATCATATACAAAGTGATTTTGTTTATATTTTAACCAATTGATACCTTTTAAATAGAGATTTAAGGTTTTATAGCTCAATTGACATATTTTCAATATTGATGTTGATACAATGACGTCAGCATGGTATATTGATTATTTACTCGAAGTGTGTAATTTAGTTCACCGACAATTATGGGGTATTACTGAAATTTTTGCATTTTATGTAAACTTAACTTAATAAGATAATTTTGCCAGAAACAAAGTATACGCGTGATTTTTTCGACAAAAAAAAATATCATAAATATTCTAGTATTTCAAATGTATAATGTGCAAGTAAATACAAAAAAAAAAGAGAAAAATTATAACAATTAAAACAAATACCCAATTATTAATAACACATATCTCTACTATTTGTTTGCTTATCCTTTTATACTCCTCTGTGCTTTACCCTTTGGCAATATATTTTATATTCAATTTAAATTCCATACGTTAAGAAAAATGAACAAAATCGGAAAATAACCCTCATACTACACAGAATGTGATGGAAAAGAAAAAAAAAATCAAACTGAAAACTTTTCTCGGAAAATGTTTATATTTTCCTTGTAATCTTCCATACACTTTGATCGTGTAAGGTACCTTCATATGTATAGTTATAAGTTTTTGTTGTTGAAATTATGTTCATACAAAAGTCATATGTAATCTGTAGGCAGTGCTGAATGCCATTTGTTATTTGCTGCTACTCCTGTAAGTGTATAATTTATTTATTTATTTTTGTTCGTTGGTGTTTGCTACCGCTGCTTATAGTAGTTGTTTGTTTTACTTTATTTTACTTCTCTGTTGTTGACACTATCATATGTTGTCATTTGACAGATGGTTGCTGGTATCATGTGTGTTGTTCTTATTATTATTATTATTATTGTTTTTTACCCTTTAACTTTTTTAACATTTGTGGTTTCACAAACTTTTTGTTGGATTAGTTTTAACCTTTTTCACAAAAAAAAAAAAAAACATATTCACTCACATTCACTCACATTCACTCACATTCATATTCATTCTTAATTTATTTTGCTGTCAAGTGTCAGGGGACGGGACGGTGGCCTCTTATGACGTATCCTTAGAGATACCAGTTTCGGTATCTCTGTGGTTTTTCACTATTGCTGGTTTATATCCAGCTTATTAATCGAAGACAGACGTCACTAATGTACTGTATTACTGTGTTACTATGGGGTAGATCGCAGAAGCTCTTTACTATGGACCGTGGTGATTTTGTAAGTTTTATAGAGTTTGTCCACGTTGCTGAAGCATAGGTGCACATGCAGAGAAATTTTGAATACCATCAAACTTATTGTAGAATTCGAGCACACAATAAAATCTAGAAATTCTTTTCGAATCTCATTTTTTACAAAAGGCCTATGTAAAATTTTTTTTTTTATGATTGGATTGATGATTGGAAATTATTTAAGAAACACTGCTCTTGTCAATGTTGATGTGTCAGATGGCATTGCTAGCGTATACTTAGTATATTGTTTTTATATGGTTTTGTATGTCATAGTTGTATCTATCCGTTACGCATAAATTAAATTTTATTATCAATTTTAACCATAATTTTCTTTTTCTCATCATATACTCGTACTACATATATACATATTTTCTATGTAACGTATTTACCAGTATGTATATGAGTAAAGCATATTCAGGCGTGTGTGTGTGTGTGGATATAAAATATAAGATCTAGTAAAAAGAAATCCATTATTTTTGCATTAAATTGATGGTTTTATTTAGCATAGTTAGAATAATCCGATTTATGTAGAATATGCATCGTTTTGTTCGATAACTTGTTGTTATTTTGAAGGTAATTCCATAATGCCATAATTCCTTATTGGCAAAAAACTGGGACAGTCGATTTTCACAAGCTTCTCTTGAGGCGAATGTTTCAACGGCAAAATCATTAGCCATAGACAGGAACAGGTAGTAATCACTTGGTGCTAGGTCCGGACTATAAGGTGGATGCATACGAACGTCCTAACCAATCTCCCGGAGCTTTTGTCGAGTCACTATCGATGTGTGTGGCCTGGCGTTGTCCAGATGGAACACAATTCCTCTACTATTGGCCAAAGCTGGCCGCTTCTGGGAGATTGCTTCCTTCAGACAGCCAATTGTAGACAGCACAGGTCCGAATTAAGAGTTTGGAAGTAGGGGAGCAGCTCATAGTAAATGATTCCCTGCCAATCCCACCAAACACATAGTACAACCTTTCTGACCGTCAGTCATTGCTTGGCCACCGTTTGCGCCGGCTCACCGCTATTCGACCACGACCGTTTTCACTTGACGTTGTCGTAAGTGACCCACTTTTCATCACCAATAACCACCCGATTCATAAATGGATCGATTTTGTTGGAATTCAGCAGCGATTCGCAGATGGAAATTCGGTCCATGAGGTTTTTTTGCGTTATCTTGTGTGGCACCCATACATCGAGCTTCTTTTTGTATCCAGCCTTATGTAAATGGTTCCAAACGGTTTTTTGTTCAGTGTTCAGCTCCTGGGCAATAGAAACAGTGCTTACACGACGGTCAGACTCGACGATTTTCATTATTTTATCGATATTTTCGACAATTGGCCTTCCAGAGCGAGGTGCATTTTTGACTTCAAAATTACCAGAACGGAATCGACGAAACCAAAATTTCGCATTATTGGCTGTTACAGTATCAGGACCATAAATACTATTCACATTTTTAGCCGTCTGGCTTGCGTTTTTGCCTTTGTCGAAGAAAAACTGTAAAATATGGCGTATTTTCTCTTTACTGGTGTCCATCTTTGACTCAAAGTCAAAGTGCTCAAACAATACTGAGTCAAGCAATCACAAAACTGTCTGAAAAGTTTATTTAGTACGAAGTCCTATCTTTCTAACGTCATCTAGCGTTACCTGATCGCACTTATACAACGTGAGATACTGATTGCTAAATCCATCTATTGGAAAAATAATGGATTTCTTTTTACTACGCCTGATATAATAAAGTTGTTCATTTGTTTTTATTTTTACTTCTATGTACATGGTTTTTTTTTTCTTATTTTCTTATTGTTTCATTGGCATAAAACTTTACAAAGTTCTCAATGAGCCAATGAGTTTGTTTTGGGGCTTCTTTAAGTACTAATACATACATATGTACATATCAGTTTCTGATTATTCGTATGACATGAAGACATGAAAAGTTCAACTAAAGATCTCTATGAATATTTATATATGTATACGTTGTGAACTTTAAATTTAATATTTCAATTACGAGTAAGTACATATCCGCAGTTTACTTAAATAAGATAAAACTTTTCATGCACTAAGTAATAGTATACATATACCCCTAAGAGAGTACGAGAGTTGAACCAATACAAACGAGAATCACATATTACTATGTAGGTCAAAAATAGCATACACTCATTATTCAATGTATGCTTGTAAATACTTAAAGCAATCCCAATTATCATTGTGAACGTGTTTGGCAATAAATTAACATTGTATTAAAAGAGGCATTAATATCAAGTGTTCATATTGACAGACTACATCAATTAACATAAATATGATGAGGTTCGCAGAAATACTATGTAAAAGTCATTGGAGAAGGATGAGCAAAATGCGTTGTATAATAAAATATTATATTGATTGATTGCAAATATCGTAGTTAATTTAACTTATGATATGAATATATTTATTTATATAAATATTAATTTTTTTTTTTGCTAAATGGAAAGTAGTCTATTTCCTTAGTAACATACAGATTAGTCCAAATATTTAATTAAGAACTAAATAAACTCATATTTCCGGAGACTACGCATTCTTTGGTCATTCAAGAACAACATCGTTACTCTTTCGGATAGCCAAACTGCAATTCAGGCTTTGAATTCAGCTATCATAACTTTTAACCTGGTGGAACAAAGCAGAAGGAGCCTCACTAACTTGAACGAACGGTACAATATTTCCCTGATCTGGGTCCCGGGACATCAGAATATAGAGGGAAACGAAAAAGCTAACGAACTGGCTAGACCGGGATCTGCCATGCGAGAAATTCTTGCAGAACCGACACTCACACCATTGAGTGCGGTTAAAAGAATTATAGACACTAAATGCCTTCAAATAGCGGATTGTAGATGGAAAGGTCTTACAACTTGTAAGACTAGCAGGTCACTATGGCTTGGATACAATCTCAAACAAACAACATTGCTGATAAACAGGAATCTCGTAGGGATGTCTCCAGACTGACGGCAGTCATCACTGGCTTCTGGCTGATCGGAGAGTAGGTAGCACAGCCACAGCTGCAATCAAGCAGAAGAAAACGAAACTGTTGCGCATTTCCCCTATTCTGAAATATTGATTTCAGAAAATTATTACCTTAGATTTGTTAGGATTTTGTAAGCGTCATTTTGGCATTTAGTTTTTTTTTTTTGCAATCTGTTTTCATAACATTCAGCAATACTTATTTACTTAAAGTAAAAATAAACATCAGCATATTAATTAACGTATGGACTACACCCAGTGGTGCAGTCATTTATTATTCTTCACCAATTAGCAAATGAGACTTGTTGTTGATTGTTGTCTTCAGCCGCGTAAATTTAATGGAATTGGAATTGAGAATGGAATATTAGTGGGTTAGGGTGGGTTTGAAATCTTTGATTGTGCGTTTTGGCGTGCTTGTTGATTACTTCAGCAACCATTGGGACTTTCAAGTCACGATGGATTTGGTTGGTTGTAACAGAATATGAGGCGTTTGCAAACATACGTGCTATATGCATTTTGCTCATTCTGATATCAAATCAAACCCCTAAAACGATGCAGCCATTTCATATAATCACTTTTAGGATATAATTATCTTTTTATCCCGTTATTAACAGATAAAAACTGAAAATATGAATTTATTGTAGAATTTGGTAAACTTTCACATGCTATACAAAAATTACTTCAATTCTTTGTCGCAACCATAATGCTTTTTATTGATTGTCATACAGCAAACAAGCATCAGGGTCTGCTCAGAATTTCTCTATGGTAAGTGTAGTACTCACCTAGATGATTGCAAAAATTTCAAAATTTGTATTTTTTATGTATTTCTTCATATATGATGCCTGCGAATATCGCGCTCGTAAATAACAAAATTCTCAAATGTTATATGCACATAATAAAAATAGAAATTGTATTTGTGGACATTATGATTATTAGTCAAGTATCTATATCATAGATGATCGAATATAGATATGCTTCTCTCCTTACTCCCATATATATATTATTTTGTCTCATTTAGAAGAAATAACATAGCAACTGATAATATCAAAGTTTAACAATTAAGCCATCTTAATTAAAGCTATTGTCACGTAATCTCATCAGAGAAATATATAGAAGAATAGTCAAAAGATAAGTTAAATAAACAATAGGAAAAATAAAATATTATTCTAATATAAATATGAACATTTATGCTGATCATGAAAATATATCGAAAGGACATTATAAGCAAAATTCTCAATCGTGCAATACTATTATATGTATATGTATTTGGCATTACAGGGTGACAATTGTAATATCGTGAATATTCAATAGTTATATTTTAATCCTACATCTTTGTTTCAAATTTTTAGGTATTCATTGAAGAAAAATTTATACTAAAATTAAAAATCTGCATGTTTTTTTTTATTATTTTTTATTTATGCATTCTAAACACTTTTGGCAATGATTTGGGTGTAACGAATGTATGGTAAAGTTACCATACATACTCTAGGCAAATAGGGTTACAATTCCATTTTAATTAAATAGGCAAGGGAGTAGGGTTAAAATTTTGTTTTAATAAAATAGGCAAGATCTAAAAAAATTTTAACAATTGCATAAACTATTTCCATCACATACTTTCAATTTGACGGCCATTAAGCCGAAACATCGATTTAAGTTTATGCATCGATTTCAAATGATTTTTCTTTCCGCTCTCTCTCTCTCTCTTTTTTGTGTTTTATAGCCTAGACAGACGGCAGCCTAATTCCGGATAAAATAATAACCTGACAGACAGCAGTATTGCGGATTAACTAAACGGCTGATTGCTGTTTTATTAGGTCTGTCCACTTACATTACTAACACTATCAATTTCTGTCGTCTATCGCTCTCGATATGAGAAAATCTACAAGAAGTACGTGAACTAAAAACTATCAGAAACTTGTAAATTGACATTCACCGTTCGTAATTGACAGCTGGATTTATTTGTTCGCCAACACTTTTCATGTTGAAAACTGTTAACGATTGTTGAAAGTTTTTTGATAGCGAACACACCAAATATTTTGTAAAATGGATGGAGAAAAATTCACAATAGACAATTTTCAGCAGTGTTGCCATAGCAAATTGCCGTAATCCTCTTTTATTTTGAGAATTAACTCATAGAGTTTATGCGGATTAGCTGCAGTTAATGCCCGAGTTAATTCGAATTAACTCGGTAATCCGGAATTAGGCTGCCGTCTGTCTAGGCTATTATTGTATTAAAATTAATTATGGCAATATTTGTATATATTTCTATTAATACTTTAAGCTTAAAGGTTTATCTTGCTTGATGATTTAAACTGAAATTTTCTTAAAAATATTTTTTTTAAATATTGAAATAGAAATTTTAAGATTATTACAAAAAGTTATGGGATTAAGGAAACTATTTTTGAAATTTACTTCATCCTTATTTTGTAGGTTTTAACACAATTTTTGAGGAACCATCTTTTTACCATGTTAGGGAGCCGCACTGAAAAATCTACTTTTTTTTTTTTTTAATGTAGCAACCTCAAATTTTAAATATGCAATGCTTTAAACAATGTAAATGAGTTTTTAGATATATGCTTTCTCTATCGGTATGCGTTATCAATTGGTGAAACCTCATAATTTCTTTTGGTGTAATCTCACAACATATTTTTGGGTGAAACAAATTTAAACATGTTTTTATAACTTTATGATTGCCACCATGTACATGCTATCACATACATATTTAGATACTATTCATACAGATGTACATATTAAGGCAATTAAATGAAGGGTTTTTGACTTTATTATTGCTTTGGTGATGTCGCTTATGTCGGCGCTTTTTCATTCCCTTTTTTTTTTAATCACGACATTTGTCAACGACATCATTATAAGTTAAACATGACTAAGCTGATTTGTTCATGATGTCTCTAACAGCTATTAATATGACCAGGTAGGTAGGTATGATTTGATAACCTTCCTTTGCTCGCTTAATATTTATTTCGATTTTTATTGCAGTTGTTTAATTTTATCGAGTTTACTTTTTTTTTTATTTTATACCCAAATAAAAGAAGTTGCATATCTGAACAGCAATATGTAAATAAAAAGGGTAATGTAAATCTAGTCAAAACATCCTTAGGTCTCATTTTTTTTTTCTACTCTATTTATATCTATTTGCATGTGTAGGTGTAGCAGTAGAGTACCTTTTTTTGTGTATTATCGTAGATTTATATTCTTTAAATAAATATGATGTTCATTCAGTTCATTTCTGATTTTCACACATTACTTGTAACTTTGCCTAATTAGATTTTTTTTTTTGAGTTGAGTTTTGTTGTTGCTGTGTTCATTTATGGTTCAATGAGAAGACTGAATTCGACCTTTGGCCTTGTTTATTGCCCTCGCTTGTTTATGGGCAATATTTTTGCTTATACGACTATGATGTATATTTACTGCGGATGCTACATATTATTGCTGATGCTGCGACTGCTAGTATTTTTTTCTTTTATTTTAGCTTTTAACGTGTTTGGCTTGTGCACGGGTTGATTTTGTGAGTTTAGTGCTCTTTGCTCATTTAAGTATACTTTATATACATATATATATTTATTATTTTTATTGCGTTGCTTTTATCGATGTTATGCTCATTATTTTATAGATAACAGTGGGTTGATGTTAAGTATGTATAAACATGTAGGTGAAACAAAAACAAACAGACAACAGCACATAATTACTAGCCACAAATGTAAGTATATGTATCCACCTAGAATACTCATGTACTTTGACTAAAAAAATCCATATTTTACATAATTCTGGAAAAGGAGTTAATTTTTATTGTATATTAATGTACTTGATTTGTTGTCAAGATTTTCAACAACATTTTATCAAAATTTGATTTGATTAAAATATTCATATGATCCGGTTTATCTTTTGAATTGGGATAATCCTTTTTACATAATAATATATAAGTACATATATACCTAACTGTGAGTATATATTTGTTGAAAAGATACTTAATAGTTGAATATATATTACAAAAAAAAAAAAAAAAAAAAATTAATTAAAATTGAAAGCAAAGAGATGAACCTTTTTCATTTTAAATGCAATATGTACATAGGTACTTACTATAAACATAAGCACATTTTTGTTAGATGTTTTTCGAGCGTAAACCATATTCTGTAATTGTTCTTGGAAAAAATGTTTATTTGTGCTTTTAAATAAAATTTCAACTTTTTTTTTTTTGCATTTTGCCATCTCTTGAGCATTAACAAAGTACTTTTCGTTTAATTTTTGTAAAAATTTTCCATAATAAATTTGATGTGAACTAAACACTTACTGAACTTGCATAATATTATTGAAGATTTACAAAAATTAAGCTCTCTTCTATATACGATGTATGTGTATGTGCAAATTTTGTAAACTTTTCAACCACAAATACACGCTTAAAATATCACATCTTCCCATTCTCTGTTCGTATTTTTAGACGTTGGCTGTAAGAGATATTTCTAGCCTCTCCGTATGTGGTAACACTGATTGATATTTATGCTTAATTGCTTAAACATTGGAAATTCTCTTACATCGATGCTAATGATGCTAAAGTTAACTTTTTTATACCCTGCATAATGCAATATGCATGGTATATTCATTTCGGTCAGATGTTTGTGTCCACTTGAAGGAATCTCCGGAGATATAGACATAGATATATATTCGTGATCAGCGTCGATTAAATTTTCGATTTAACGATGTCCGTCCGTCCGTCCGTCCGTCCGTCCGTCCGTCCGTCTGTCTGTCACCTGGCTGGTTCGCACGATAACTTGAGTAAATATTGAGCTATTTCGATGAAATTTGGCATAAGTAATCTATGATCCAAGGGTACGGAGGGGATTGATATTGGGCATGATCGGTCAATAACCACGCCCACACCAAGCATTCAAAGCGACTAACCTCGAAATCAGTGAAATCAGTGTGCCACGCCCACTCCTTTTTGGGTCTCCTATACAAAGTTGCGGAAATTAAAAAAAATGTTACCGGTTATAACTTGCAAACTATTCAGCGTAGAATAACGAGATTTAAGGTGTGGATTAGTATTGTACGAGCAAGTAGGCTCACAGAAAATGGGCCAACCACGCCCACTGTTTATCGTAGCCCCCATACAAATTTTAAATTAAAACAGCTGTAACTTCGGCAATCTTCTGTCTAGAATAACCATAATTGACACTTAAATTAATATCGTAGTCTGCAAAAATCTGGCAGAAAATCAGTGTGCCACGCCCACCCCTTCATGAGTCTCCCATACAAAGTCAAGGGAATTAAACTAAAACTTTTAAGCTCCATAACTTACAAACCATTTAGCGTAGGACAACGAGATTTAAGGTATGGAATAGTATTGTACGAACAACTAGACTCACTTGAAATGGGCGCGCCACGCCCACTGTTTATTGTAGCCCCCATACAAATTTTAAATTGAAAAAGCTGTAACTTCGGCAATCTTCCGCCTAAAATAACCATAATTGATACTTGGATTGATATCGTAGTCGGCAAAAATCTGGCAGAAAATCAGTGTGCCACGCCCACTCCTTCATGAGTCTCCAATACAAAGTCAAGGGAATTAAACTAAAACTTTTAAGCTCCATAACTTACAAACCATTTAGCGTAGGACAACGAGATTTAAGGTATGGATAAGTATTGTACGAGCAACTAGGGTCATAGGAAATGGGCGCGCCATGCCCACTGTTTATTGCATCCCCCATACAAATTTTAAATTGAAACAGCTGTAACTTCGGCAATCTTCCGCCTTAAATAACCATAATTGACACTTAGATTAATATCGTAGTCGGAAATAATCTGGCAGAAAATCAGTGTGCCACGCCCACTCCTTCATAGGTCTCCCATACAAAGTCGAGGGATTTAAACTAAAACTTTTAAGCTCCATAACTTACAAACCATTTAGCGTAGGACAACCAAATTTAAGGTGTGGATTGATATTGAAAAATTAATTAGATATACCAGAAAGAGATACGTCATGCCCACTTTTTATATATCTTCCGTATAAAGTCTCGGATTTATCTTAAACATTAAAACACCCATAACTTACTAATTAATACGCCTAGGTCAACCCATTGCAACCTATGTAGTTTAGTATTATAGGCAGAAATTGATCCTCCAAAATTGGTGAGGTACGCCTGCTTCTTAATGTAGGTCCTATACAAAGTAGTGGAAGAAAAGGATGGATATACGAGCAAACTTTTTATATATACCTCTACATATGCAGGGTATAATTTGGTCGGCCCCAGCCGACTGTAAGGAGATTTTTTTTATATATTTTCGCATAGCAAAACTTGTGGTGTACTAACAGGTGAGTCCAATAGTTTCACAATAGGCGCTTTTGTGTACAAAAAATGACTCATGGTAGATAAAGGAACTATATTTATTTTCTCTGATGTATTGTGCATTCAACAAGTGATTTTAATCGCGGATAGAAGTACGCGTTGTTAAAAAATAAAATGGAATATTCGGACGAGTCTAAGACGCATATTTTGTATTTTTTTTTATAAAAGTGGGAAAATGCAACAACTGCTGCTGTAGAAATAAACGCAGCTAATGGGGAGAATACCGTGAGTGTAAGGACTGCGCAATAGTGGTTTTCCAAATTCCAAAGTGGTGATTGTGAGGTTCTGAGGTCTTTAACATCGACGCCTTGCTGGAACTCGTGGAAGCTGAGCCAAGTTTGACAGTCGATATGATGGCTAGAAGGTTAAATTCATCACATGGAATAGTTTACAGGCACCTGGTGCAATTGGGAAAGCATCCAAAGCTGGGAAAATGAGTTCCGCATAATCTTTCCATCGCAAACCTTCAGGAGAGTGTGAATGTGTGTTCTCAGATGCTGCAGCGGCTTGAAAATGAAAGTTTTTTGAACCATTTTGTTACTGGGTACGAAAAATGGGTCCTTTACAATAATCCCCTTCACAAACGCTAGTGGTTAGATAAAGATGAAACCCCAGAACCAACCCCAGAGATGGCTTTCACTTCAAGAAGATTCTCCTGTCTATTTGGTGGGACATGATCGGTAACGTTTATTTTGATCTGCTGGAACCAAACCATACCATCACAACTGATTTTTATTGTCATCAACTGTCCAAACTGAATGAAGTACTTGAAAAAATCGACGAAAAGTTTTATTTCACCACGACAACGCAAGACCGCATACCGCAAGACAGACCTTAGGTAAGTTGAACGAGCTCGGATGGGAGCTAATGCCATATTCACCGTACTCTCCGGATATTATACCTTGCGATTAGCACCTTTTCCGCGGACTTCAGTCTCATTTAAGTAATAAGAACTACACCACCTCAAAAGAAGGTATAAAAAGGGTCAGTTGTTTATAACCAGCTGAATGAATCTCTGCAGCTATAGGAAAGTATTTAATATTCTTGATCATCCTCATGTAAGTAGTTTATCTGTTCATCACCTAGATATTTTGTATGATAACTTGAACAAATATAGAGATGTATGGTATTTGAATGAAATTGTTCATGTTGTACCTATGATCTAAGGTTCGTAAGATACCATACAAAGTTACAAAACCAAATTTTTATTTTTAAAACGTAATAACTTTTAATAGTCTTTCCTTTAGAACCACAATATTTGGCACGTATATAATATATGAAAGTGAGTGAGTGCCGTAACTTAGTGGTTAGTGTGTTGGCCTTCTAATCTGTAGGTAGCAACTTTCGAACGGTACCCACCTGTCGGCAAGCAATTGGAAATTCGTCCGGCAGTAATAATTTGCCATGGAAAAGCTTCTAAAAAAGAACTCTGTGACAAAGCTCAGAAAAAGTGATGACGGCCGGAACCGGATAAGATGTAAGTAGGTCCCTTCTAAAACTGTCCAAAATTTAACACGCACAACAGTAATGGAAGAGAAGCTCGGTCAAAGAGGTCTTCTTTGGGGGCTTATAAGTTCCACATATTTTTTTTTTTTTTTTTTTATAATATATGAAATAGATGAGCCACGGAGAATATTTATTGTTTCGGAATTAATTTTAATATTAAAATGCTATAATTTAGGTAAGACTGAATCAAGATGGATTGACATTGGTAAAGCACAGTCGATATATTGGACTTCAAGTGAGGCGTATTTAAACATAAAAAAAAAAAAATTATGCGACCACATAGAAGCAGAAAATCATAACTGGGAACTACGATATATGGGCACAGAATTGTAATATGAATTTCTTCCATATTCTTCACATTATATGCAGATGTAGCTTCCCGCGACTATTACCTGATTTGGCACATGAAGAAATGAGTTGGTAATTATATAATTGCATTGTCAACTTCAAGGATTGTAAAATTATATATGCAGAAGGAGTTCAAAAATTAGAAAAATCTAATAAAAATTCTAGAGAGTTTTTTAAATAATTTTTTCTTTGTTCTAGTAAGTATATATCAAACAGCGCTTGCACATGTAAACATTTATATTGAATATTATAAATTCTTTTATATTTGTTTATTGTAGTTTTTTTTTTTTTTTTTTTTTTTTGTACATATTTAAGTAAGTATGTAGTTGGCAACATTTGAAGGTAAAAATTTAAAAGTTTTAACTACTATAAATGCAATTAAATTGATGCGTGTCACTAAACATTGGATCTATGAATGTATATATATGTAGACACGTATTGATGCCAAATGAAATCCAGTCAACTGGGAATAGTTTTGAAAGTGGTGAGCAAACTGAAAGAATTGAAAAAACTGAAAATGAGTGTATTTTTAGTGGGTCTTTATATTAAAAAAAAAAAAAAAAAAACTGTAAATAATAAATAATAATAAAACTTTTGCTTCATTGTTGTCATATCATTTTGAAATTGAAATTTTAGCATGAATTTAAAGATATAAACATTATTGAAGCATATTTAGAGCAATATTATAGCTTATGGGAGCTGACATTATTGCACTCTAACCCATAATAGAGCATTTATTGCAGTCAAATTTAAAAGTTTGTTCTCAAGCATATGCAAATATTTGTAAAAGTTTGTACCAATAAAATTTTTTTTTTTTTAATATAGCTGCACTTCTCTCAATCGCTGTGAATATATACGATAGTGTGTACAACAATATCAGTTAGTGTATATGAGTGTGTGTGTGTGTGTGTGTGTGCAAGAATATGTAAATTATTTTTATTTCTATTTGATGTAAAATTGATTTTTTTTTGTAATTCAGATTGTATATTTTTGCTTATGGCTTTCCATGTTTGTGTGTATACTTTTTAAATTGTCCTACATTTCGACCATGTGTAAGCGCATACATTTTGGCTTTATAAATTTCTGTGTGTTAATGTAAGTAAATATTTTTATACTGAAGCTTTGTAAGTGTATATTTATTAACTTCTGGCGATTAATCGCATATTGACTATATTTTGTTTTGATCATTCAATTAAATAGTTCAACCCCGTCTAAAATTTATTGTAATATCGGTGAATCGGTCATCGAATACAATGATGCTGGTTCTAAGACCTTGATTTCCATCACCATAATATTTGATAAGTTATTAAGTAACGCCAAGGAACCCACAAATATTCTTAGGATAGATCTACTAAAATGAGTAGAGTTCATCAAATATCGCAAACATGGCTTTCCAAAAATATTGAACGATTAGTTCTACAATAATTAATCTGTAGCGATTTCTTTCTTAGAAACCTTTACAGGATTAAGAGAAGGGAACTCGCATAATTTGGAGGTAAGATACGAAAACATTGTATAACCCCTTATTTTCCTTTTTTTTTTTTTGTTGAAGGTTAGGGGTTTGTTCATATGTTTAGATCCTGCTTGGTCAGCCGTATAGGTGATGGTTTCAGGGTCTCACCAAATTATTATTACGATGTTTTGAACTTGTTTTGTGAAGCCATATAGTGTGGGTAGTTTCGGGTAAGGAATTTTAGCTCGTCAATTTGAACCAGTGTCTACTTCGTTATTCACTATTTAACTATTTATATATAAATTAGTTGAGGGTGATTTTTTAAGAGCCACATAAAATTTAGAGAAATGTATGCAATCTTTATTTGAGTCGATAGAACGATGTATATGATTCAATGTTTAAACATGATTTCATGTAAATATTGACTGCAGCTGTGCTTCAAATAGTTCATACGCTGGGTCCGATTTAGACATACTCTCTCCAACATATCGGACGGTATCTCACTAATAAATTCTTCAATTGTGGCTTCCAGTGCGTCAATCGTTGCGGGCTTGTCGCTATAGGCTTGAGGCTTAACATAGCCTCACAAAAAATAGTCTAAAAGCGTTAAATCGCATGATTTAGGCGGCCAATTGATCGGCCCCAATTGTGAAATAAACTGTTCAGCGAACTCGCCTCTCAATTGGGCCATTGTTTCCAATAATCCACACCAAAGAGTACAGTTTTCAGGTTACATTTGCAGTTCTTGCAATGGTTTTGGCTGCTCTTCACACCAAATACGGCAATTCTGTTCACGTATCTATTCAACCAAAAATGAGCTTCGTCGCTGAATACAATTTTCCGATAAAAAAGAGGATCTTCATCCAACTTTACCATCATCCATTCACCAAAAGTTAGCCGTTGTGGTAAATAGTGTGGCTTCAATTGTTGCACCAGCTGTATTTTAAAATGTTTTATACCCAAATCCTTTCGCAAATTTTCCACGTAGTGAAGTAACAGAGACCCAATTGCTGCGAACGGCGCCGAATCGATAATTCACGGTCATTAATAACACTGGCGGATAATTTGGTGCTAAATTTAATGACAAGATTTCGAATAGCCGCCTCAGAAGGTCGCCCAAACTGACGTTAAAATGGAAGAAGTGCACGATGCACTTTCTTAAACGAGCATGAATTTTGATAATAAAATTCAATAAAACAAAATTCAATAGAAGTTGATTCATGGTTAAATTATAGACCAAACTGAACATGTTTGACAATAACATGTTACTGCCAAAAACAGTGTTGCTAAAAAGAAAGTTGTTAAAAAATCACCCTGTAGCAACTACTTTTGTTGGATTAAGCCAGTTTGAAGGTAATCCATTAGCTACTTATGTTAAAAGTGCTGTGAAAATTGGTTCAATCGTATGAGAAATTTTTTAATTTTAAATTTGTTAGTTCTTCACAATGCCTTTCGACGAAACCTTGCATCCATCAGGTGTATTTTTCATCAATTGATCACAATTGTCTTTCTTTTCTTTAATTATTGTAATAATGATAAATTCGTTTAGAAAAAAAAAAAAAAACAACAAAAATAAGTCGAAATTGAAACTTTAATAAATTCTTTTTTCCTAAGCAAATATGTCTCCTGTTTAGTTGCCACAGATCATGTTGTCATTTAACCACACACAGTGTCAACAAACTCACAAAATCCTACTAATCTATTGTACATACACATATGTACGTATATATATATCTATTAATGAAAGCTTTAACCACACAATTGATATAGTGTTAGTCGGCAATAAATTAATTTTCAATATCAACAATGTCTTTGTAATTCAAGATATACACTTTATCTATGGGATTATAAGTGTTATCGCTTTTTTTTATTTGAGAAGACCTTTTCGATTGCTTAATATTGTACAAGCGTTAATACCATCATTATTATCAATTTATTATTTATACGCACAAGAAAATATAATAAACATACACACACACACACAAATATCGAGAACATTCACACTCTCGACTATACATTCAACAGATACCAATACAAATCAATTAAGCTACAAGAGTGGGCAATGAACAGACATTCATATGGATGCCATTAGTGATTTTTCTTTTGCTACTATTGCTCTTTTGATGATGTTAGTTTTCATCTGTATCCGAATGTAGATATATTTAATGTTAATATTTGTTGTTATTGCTGGTAAAGTGACCATCGTTTAGGTCATGCATATTATCTATACATACATACAAACGAATATGTGTTTAATTATGTTGGATGATGTTCGTACTTATATGTACGATTTCTCTTGGTAGATTTTCTTTCAATTTACTCTATCATTTAACTCGATAATAGATTCTGATTTATTGGAATTTAATTCATTGAAATGTCGAATTTGATTTTAATTTACTTATTTGATATACGCGTATATTGAATTGAGGGTCTATGAATAATTCACATTTATTTATTCATTCAATCATCAATTCATTTGAATTTATTCGATTCGTGTGAAGTCTTATGAAATAAACCTTATAACCACATATGTGTGTGTATTGTGCTGTTAAATTGTTTGCTTTTTGCTTACTATTAGATTCTTGCATTTTTATTATAGAAATACGGCATATTTATATAATCAAATTACATTCATAAGCATAAGGACTGTGTCGAAACAGTATTCGAACATAAGTAGGTACCTTCCAATACTATCCGAATTTTATACACAAGATATCGAAGAATTTGAACAGGATTTTTTGAAATCTCAAGTACAGAATATTGAGGAAGAGCCCATTGAGCACATCATGAGAATGAGGTTTAGAGTGAGGTTAGACCCGTGTTCATTTGCAATGTTTGAAGATCCTGAATTGGAGGCTTTATTGGACGAAGATCCATGTCAAATTCAAAATGAGCTTGCTTATCTTTGTGAGTGAGTATGATCCCGAAAATGAAAAATTAGATTCCATACGAACTGAAACAAAGAGACATCGAAAAACGATTTCAGAGCCTGAAATGTTGCCTCAACGGCACATAGGGAAGCCTTTTTTTTATCATCGTATAGCTAATGGCGACGAAAAATGGATTTATTACGACAATTCTAAGCCCAAAACGTCACATGAGATGTATGATCAACCAGGCAAACCAACAACTTATCAAGTTGAAGCGAGTATTCAAACACAATATCTGCCAGAATAGGCGACCAGACACGAGTAATTGAATATCCATCACGATAATGCTCGGACATATGATGCGCAACCTGTTAAAACTTACTTGGAAAATAGTGGATGGGAAGTCTTACCCTACACGCCGTATATCTCAGATATTGCTTTTTCTGACTACTCACTTGACTCAATCAATGCAGAAAACTTGTCCGAAATAAGCTCCACTACAGTTGAAGGTATCAAATATTGGTTTGATACGTTCTTGGCCTGAAAAGATTAGCAGTTATATTAGCTTGGAATTCATGCGCTCCCTTAAAGATGAGAAACCGTTGCACCTCCCTAAGGAAAACGCCCTAAGGAGTATACTTTAGTGGGTGTTGGGTATATAAAGGGGCTTCCAACAACGATCATAGTTTTTTAAAATGTATTGTAATAAAACAAGTAATATGTAAGATAGAACAATAAGTTTGGTAATTGACAACTATGTTCTAAAGATGTTAGGTTAGGTTATGTGACTGCCCTCTCTCTGAGAGGACACACTTAGGCCAGAAATGCCCATTGTGATACCATCGAGCTTCTCTTCCAATACTGTTGTGTGCATTAAATTTGGACAGCATTAGAAGGGACCTACCTATATTAGACGGTTCCGAATGGCAAAACCGTTGTGAGATCACTTTAATCTAGATTTGTCACAGAGCTCTTTTAAGAAGCATTTTTGGCATATTGTTACGGCGGGTGGGTGCCGTTCAAAAGAAAAATCTTTTCAATATTAAATTTTGTTTTGCTTCAGCCGGAGATTGAACCCACGACCTACAGATCAGAAGGCCCACGCACTAATCAATGAGCTACGGCACCCACAGGTTTCCAATAAGGACGTTATGATTTTAAAATGTATTGTTATAAAATAAGAAATATATAAGATAGAACAATAACTTTTATTTTATTTTGAAGTTTGGTAATTGACAATTATATTCTGAAGGTGTTAGATTACAGGTTCTTGGAAGCCAGTTAACAGTTGCATTTCTTGAAATTATGGATTCATCAAATGTTTCTTGCATTAAGACGATGGGAACCGTGGCAGCGTTGCACCGTAATTTTGAAATTATATCTCATCCAAATAAATTTCATCCAATTGTGATCACAAAAAATTTGTTAACACGCCAAGATAAAGCCTGTGAAAGACCGAGTTGCTGTGAGTGATGTGAAATTGACCCATTTGCATCTTTTGTAAGTAATACTAGCTCTTACAGTTTCAATATTTTCTTCATTTCTTACATTTTGATGTCTTTTTGGTGAGCTCTGATTTCAATTTTTCAACGATTCGATGAATAGCAAGTGCATTTGCTCGATTATGTGGACCATAAAGTTCACGACGTACGCGTTGAGTTTGAATAAAAGAATTACGATTACTTTCATACAATTTTTAGATAATAACCAAACGGTATTGAAGCGTGTATTTTACAATGATGTATTGTCAGATTATACTGGATATTGTTTGCAATATGGGCGCTATGACATTTTAAAAGCATATCATCCCTACTGCAAAATCATTTATTTCACCCCTCCAGAGGCAATCGGAACGAAATTGATGAAAACGTAAATTTTGAAGAGAGTAATTTTGTGAAGAAAAAAATATTGAGATGAAAAACATTGTAACGGCATAGTAATTCGTTGTACTCTTCTAAGGGTGATTATGGGTATTTTAATGAATATATCAGCTTTCATCATATTTCCAACAAACTTCATTCTTAAGTTCATTGATCTCAAATAGGCATAGAATTATATAATATATGCAGCGAACTGAGATTTTAATAATTATTAGATACTATTATGTGTTTACTACATACATCACCACATCTTCATTTATGACTTGATTTAATAGAGCCTCTAAATACATGTAATACCCGGAATTTAACGTTCGATTGAAAAGGTTTCATGATTTTTTTCCAATGAAATCTCAATAACACGTATTGTAATAACGACAATTATGCAAATACAATTCAACCATAAGACATGGATGCCCATTAAAAGAAAGTAATTAATATGATGGAAAATACTTTTTTTTTTTTTGTTATGTTAAATATTGTGAATGTGAAGTACGTATGTATGTATATCATGACGATTAAGAAGAAGAATAATAAGAAAAATAAATATATTCAATGCTTTTTATAAAATTCATTGGAATTAGGAAAAACAAAAAAAAAAGGAAGGAAGAAAGAAAAAACAAATATATAATATTAATGTAATTGTATTAATTTATGAAAGTAAAAAGTAAGAATAACTGTGTAACAAAAACAATAAAATAATAATAAACACCATTAAAAATATTCGTATATATAAGAGCATTCTTTTGTCATTTGCCATAGTAACTGTGACATTTTCATATGAAAAACACAAAAAAAAAAAAAACAGAAAAATAACAGAAAAGGAAAACGAAAACAAATTTCTTTCAAATTCAATGTCAGTTGGATAATTCAGCTTACGTTGGCAGGCAGACTTTTAAAGCTCTTGACAACAGTTAAGAATTAAGATTTCGAATAAAAATAGCCACTACTTAAAAGCATTTAAATAAGCATTGCAACCATTGCAACGCTGGGTGTGAAAAATATTTTGTACATTTATATGTACAATATAATGAATACTTGTACTGCATACTTTTACTATAGTTTGAGAGAAAAATGAATATGACGCCGCCGGTTAATAAAAATAATTAAATTTCATAAAAATTATGCAATATTAATTTAGTTTGAATGCCATAGCAATCACCGGATGTGATTTGGTGTGAAAGAAAATTCAAGGAAAATGTGAGATAGTAGTGAAGAGAATTGTAAACAATTGTTATATGTACACTTACGTATTAAGCGTAAACAATACCATCAACAATAGCAGATAAATATATTCAAGCATTTCCGTATCCTTGGACAATCTTTCCAAAAGGAAAAAAACTTAAAGAAAAACAACAACAAAACAATTATTTACTTGCACTTTTCTTTAGCTATAATATAGATTGGAATTAATTTTAAAGGATTCCTAAATGCTATAGAGATCAGAACTTTTGTCAATAGTATATACATTAATGTGGATCGCTCCCCACGCAAAAAAAAAAGTTTCAAAATTTTATCACTAGTTTGAAAGATTATGCTGAAAGGTTCTAGGGACAAAAGTATTTTTTTTTTCTTAACCCTTTTAGAACAGCCAAAATGATTTTTGATTGTGGGTGTCGTACGTCAATGATTAGTGTGTTGGCCTTCTGATCTGTAGGTCGTTGGTTCAATCCCCGGCTGAAGCATAAAAAAAATGGTTTTTTATCAAAAATAAATTTTCATTCGAACAGTACCCACCTGTAGGCAAGCAATTGGCAATTCTTCCGGCAGTAATAATTTGCCATGGAAAAGCTTCTAAAAAAGAACTCTGTGACAAACCTTAGAAAAAGTGATGACGGAAGAGTTCTGCCGTTCGGAACCGGATAAGATGTAAGTAGGTCCCTTCTAATGCTGTTCAAAATTTAACACGCACAACAGTAATGGAAGACAAGCTCGGCCAAAGAGTCCTTAGGGGCTTATAAGTGCCATACACACACACACAGTTGTTGATTATGCGATTTTTGAAAATGATAGCTCGTTTGAAAGCTATCAGAGGGGCTATAATTCCTTGATATATAACTTTAACATTGCACGAACCCTTAAAAAATTGAATTCAGTTCGTCTGATTCTACCACCATAATCAAACATTTTGTTATCATAAAATTAAGGGGGACTTACACCTTGTAAGCCAATTTTGGAGCTAGTTTTTGACAATTTATTGTAAAGAAACTAGAAAAGATTATCATTTGAATTTTTTTTTTCATGTTGAGTTACAAGACCTTGAGATGACATTGACAGCGCGCGCCTCAGAAGTGAAAGGTCAAACGGTGTACATGATTAGATCGACCCTAGTTATCTGAAATCAAAAATCCAAGAAGACTTACAATTATTGTTACATTAGTGAGGTCCCGATCGTTCACTTTTTCAAAATTTCGATTTTTCACAAAATGGCGGGTATTTTTTCACAAAATTCATTTTCGTACTATTTTTTTTGTCTTATGTAAAACTGTCATAATGCAGTAAATCGAAGTTTCTTAAAAATAAACGATCGGGACCATGCTAAGTGTTTTCCGAAAAAAAAAAAAAAAATTAATCCGATACGTTGATTTGTTCTCTCGTAATCGTGTACACCAGTTTGCAAAATTAAAGTTTCAGAACAGTACAACACGTGAATCATGAGACTAACGATTAATCTGGATTAATCTCCAATACTCTTGAAATAGAAACGAATCCTTTTACAGGCTGATTTATATGATCCTTTAGATCAGAAAAATGTAAAAAAAAATTTATTTTTTGAAAGTGACAAGGTGTAAGTTCCCCTTAAAGCTCTTGAAAAAACATACAACTTTTCCATTTAAAGTATGAAGCTAACTCCAAAACGAAAAGAGTAATAACGAAACAAAATTTTTAATAGGGGTTAACATCTACCCGTAAATGTAAAACTTTTGAGAGCAGTTTCTATACCAGGCTTTGATTTTGGAGCTTTTCAATGAGCTATCATTTACCGAAGTCGGAAATCATCAATTATTCTATAGTAAAAAAATATTTTGGCGGTTCTAGAAGGGTTCAGAAAAAAAAAAATTGTTTTCTCCTGAGTACGTTTCAACATAATCTTTCAAACTTGATGTGAAGTTTCTATACTTTTTTCGTGATCCACCCTAATGTATATGTTGTAATCATCGTAGAAAAAATATCTTATATCGTAATGATTAACTTTTTCTGTCAAGATGTTAAAGAAATAGAAATAATAAAACCAAATTTTTAGCAAAACACCACCGTTATGAGAATAAATAATCAAAATGTATTATTTTGTTGAATTTTGTTGAACAGGTATTCATAAAGTTTTATAAATGTTGAGATTGGAGCTAGAATGCTTTTCAAAATATATTTCTGACACGATCATCTCAATATTTTCTTTATAACTCAGGCAATAGAGCCGGCGGATCGGAAAAGGATTCCAAGAATTTTGTGTCGAGTGCACGATAAGTGATTCCTCCAAACGGCTCAATTTAATTATTCTTTATTTCTGTTTTATTATGTGTTATTGAATTGAAAAGTAAAAATTTGGAGTCAATCTTAAAAACGACAATCATTACTATCTGCTTATCAGTGCTCATGAGTGCTATTAACTATAATATGTGTGATCACCGACTAGTTAGTAAGAATTGCGACCCTGTAAGTTCAGCTCTAGGGTTGGTAATTGCTAATTGAGATGTTTCCACGCTGTTTGTTATATTGTACTTGCCATCAAATAACAAGGTTCTGATAAACAATTTTTTTAAAAATATATTTTTAAAGTAGTCTCAAAAAATAATATTATGGTTTCGAGAGCCTCTTCATTGAGGGGTGCTTCTGTCTATTCTGTCTAATAGGGTTTAAGTTGATCAAAACTGGAAATGATCATCATACAACATATGATAAGAATGACTTATGATTTTGGTGAATTTCTTTAAATTATTGTGCCATAAATTTAATTTTGAATTTTGCCTATTTGACGAATTGCTGCTTAACGTTTCAACAATGGTAGAAATATAGGAAAACGTTTTATATAGAATTAGTCAATTCTTTGAATAACTTAAGAAAAAATCCTTCAAATTCAATTCCAACATTCTCAACGTTCATCGTGTATATCAACTTCCGCTGATGTTGCATATCCTTACAAGGGTGATATCTTTGAAGACACACATACACAAGCAAGACTTGTGCAATCAACTTAAAGGATTCTCATCCTCAGATATATACATACAAACTTGTACCAATTCACTATTATGCAAAAAATTTGTGCGACTAACCTCTAAAGAGACTAATCCGAGATTAATGTCTTTATATATAAATCGGAGATTAATTAGTCGCCGATTGATCTCTTCAGGGATGAATTGGCGATGAATTTTTTAATCACAAAAACATATTTGTTTGTGGAGAACAATTGTTTTTTTTTTGTCAAATAACTTTGCCAAGTTCCGTAGCACATGTAAAGGCGACTAGTGTCTTTTTGTACCATTTGTGGTATACAAGAGTAAGATTAGTCTCTTCATAGGACATTCTGTAACAAAAGGAAACAGTTCATTCCATTTAAAGAGATGGTATTTATCGCAAATTCCTTTGCGACTGATCCTGGACACATCCCGGACAAGTCGCAGTATTTGCCGAGTAGTTGTAGTATCATTTTGTTGGTCACACTGCCATAAAGAAGAAAACACAAAAAAAGGGAAATATACGAACAGAAATATAGTATAGTAAGGCGGAAGGTGAGATGAAAGTTATTCTTGTTGCGTGTTCTGAGAGTGTATGTATTGCAAATGGCGGAAGTTGACTGGAACATCTATGCTTGTGTGTCTACTTTAAGCATAATTTGACATGAGACTAAAGAGATACGTATATATACACACTTATATACGTCGAACATAGCTAGATAAGCGAAGAAGTGCAATTTCAAAGTAAAAGTATTGTGTTTTTCAGCTTTGCTCTCTCATGGTACATCCTTATGAAAGTATGTATGGAAGTACGTAAGTACGTACGTATGTAAATAAAATCTGTTCGAATGAATGAGAGCAGCAAAAGTGCATTACAAATAAGTCGCTTAAGTGCACATAAGCTAGTTTGTATATACCAATATACGTAAGTAGCTTCATTTAATTTATTATTACATTTTCATTCTTTGCTGAACTAACTTTAATCTTTGGCATACTTGCATTGCAATGAAAATAGTACGAATATACAAATATTTACACAAGAGTGTCATTGTGAATTTGACTCAAGCGACAAAACGATTAAAAGTTTGTTTCTTTTTGATATTTATTTGATTTTATATAAAATTACATTGAAACAAGTATTTCGCGAATGAATGATATTCTATACCTACGTTTTCTATCTGATTATGTTACACTATTATCCTTTTCAGCAACAGGTATTCCTATCGTATTTCTAGCTATGAAGGCTCTAGCTATATCGATTTATGATTTGAAAATGAAGGAGTGTTGTTGATAAAACGGAAGTGGGCTTCTTTTTTTGACATTTTTTTCCCACAGATGCTTATTCCAACTCTAGAAATAGTATTTGAGGTTGCGCATATTTCATAGAGGGAACTATAGTGAGCAAATATCGACTACTAAACCATATCATACCTATGTTTTGTTGGATTACAATTGGGCTCCAATATTTCTCATTATCGTCTTAAGTCTATCGTGACCACTTCAGCAAACATTCGGCACTTCTGGGTTAAATTTGTCAGTTTTCAGGTGTTTTATGTTAATTTACTATGGAAGCCCGTTTAAAGGGTGGAAATAGAATGGAAGTTGTCCGGAAAAATTATCAGGTATCAGTCCATAAGTTCGTGCTTTTTTTTTTCAATAGTTTTATAGTAGGCGCTTTTTGCGTACAAAAAATAATTCGTGGGAGATAAAGGAACTATTTGTATTTTCTCTGATGTATTGTGCATTCAACAAGGGATTTTAATCGCGGATAGAAGTACGAGTTGTTACAAAATAAAATGGAATCTTCGAACGAGTATAAGAGGCATATTTTTTTTTTATAAAAGTGGAAAAAATGAAACAACTGCAGAAATATACGCAACTCATGGGGAGAATGCCGTGTGTAAGGACTGAGTAAAAGTGTTTTTCCAAATTCCGAAGTGGTGATTGTGATGTTGAGGATGTTCCACGCTCTGATCGTCCTGAGGTCTCTAACTCCGACGCCTTGCTGGAACTCGTGGAAGCTGAGCTTAGATGACAGTCGATATGATGGCGGGAAGATTAAATTCATCAAATTAAACAGTTTACAGGCACCTGGTTCAATTGAGCAAGGTTCCAAAGCTGAAAATGGGTTCCACATAAATTTTCCGTCGCAAACCTTCAGCAGAGAGTGAATGTGTGTTCTCAGCTGTTGTTGCGACTTTAAAATGAGTGTTTTTTGAACCATATTGTTACTGGGGACGAAAAATAGTCCTTTAAAATAATCCTGTTCGCAAACGCTAGTGGTTAGATAAAGATGAAACATCAGAACCAACACCTAGAGATGGCCTCCTGTTGGTGGGATATGGACGGTATCATTTATTTTGATCTGCTGAAACCAAACCAGACGATCGCAGCTAATAATTATTGCCATAAACTATCCAAACTGAATGAAGCACTTGAAAAAAATCGATCGTCCTTAGTCAATAGACGCAAAGTTTTGTTTCATCACGACAACGCATGACCGCATACCGCAAGACAGACCTTAGGCAAGCTGAACGAACTCCGGTGGGAGCTAATGCCACATCCACCATACTCTTCGGATATTGTACCTTGCGATTATCAACCTTTCCGCGGACTTCAGTCCCACTTAAGTAATAAGAACTACACCTCAAGAGAAGCTATAAAAAGGGATATCGAAGCGTATTTTGTCTCCAAGGACAAACAATTTTTGTGAGCAGGGAATTAAAAATTTGTCTAAACGTTGGGAAGACATTGTAAATAATGCAGGAAAATATGTGATTGATTAAAAAATACTTTTATTTATTTTAAAACCACCTAAGAAAAACCCGCGAACTTATGGACTGACCTGATATTAATGACCTGCTGTCATCATAAGTTGTACGCCTTGAGGGATAGGCAAGTAGCGGCGGGAGTGAATATTATACAAATTTGAAATATGAAGATACGATGTAAGTATGTTGGCTATAAATGTGTAATAATACAATATGTATTATTGTATTCATACTTAGAGCGTTAATGATTACAACGATTAAGTGAAAGAATAAGCTAAATTAACATTTAATATCCTTCCGTTAAAATTTCCTTTTCTATCTGATCATTTTCTCTGCAATCAAATATATTATTTTATATTTCCTTTTAATCTAAAAAACTGTAAGGCTGTTATCATACATCAATTTATCTATTTATTAAATCTTTTCTTGAACATTTCAATGAAATGAACTTTGAATCATACTACTATTATTACACATATATATATATATATATTATATATTCATTACACTCTCATCAGCCCATTAAATCAATGTCAATTTGCATTTTCATTAAGCAGACAAGATTGCAGACAGACAGTGAGACAGACATACATACATGCGTATAGAAAGAGAGCAATAGGCAGTTTGCAAAAGACACACCTTCTACATTGTCTATCAATTTATCAGTCAATCAGTGAAATCGTCTGAACTCACAGCAGAGCACAGATTGATTTACATACATTATTATAATCCATTCAACGAAAGTGCTACAAGTACAACTATGAATATTGTTAGAATTGTGTATTTTTAATTTTGCAAAATCAACTTTTATCTAATTTTTATTTTATCTTAAATTTTTGATTCTATGCTTCCAAATTTAGGGCAAAAAGCAAACGCATCCATTTATTCATCCATTCCCTTTCAAATTTGATATGTCTCATTTGTTGAAGGTTTTAAACTCATTTGCACATTTAAGAATAGTAATGTGTTTTTTTTTTATATTTTTTTATTCCTAGCTTTAAATTTGTTCTTCTCACTGTCTTCCTTTAGCCTTCATTTCGTAAGCCTATTTATTTATATTCGTACAACATTTAGGCGCTTGACCCAGATTTTAACAACTACTGAATATTTATTTGGTCTTTGCTGTACATTTACTTACGAATATGTACAATTTACAAAATATATACTCTATATAGTACGACTCTACGATAGTAGTGAATAGAGGAATGGTGCATGTATTTGAAAACTTTAATACAAATCTTACAATTATGTCACTAATTTGGGCTATTTGCTTATACACACTTCAAATATTCATTGTTTAGGTGGCGTTTTGTATAGCATGTAACTACAAAGATTTGATATAATTTTAATACAAATGATGATCATTATTTGACCCATGACTATGGTCCATTACAATTACTAATGGTGCTTATTTTAATATGTACTAGCATTTTATCCTTAAGTATTCATACACTATGTTTAAGTTAGTAATTTAACTTAATGTGTTTACACTCGGCTGAATTAATTGACAATGTGGCACAAATAGTGTCACATTAAATAAGCTGTTGTTGCTGCTGCTGCTGCTGTTTGCTTGTAATTTTGTAATTTAGTCTATACCAAAAATTTCCTACATAATTATACATATATTCTTTTAAATATTGTATATTTTTTTTTATGTAACGCCTACGTGCCTATATTTGGTAGGTGATTATTGTATGTATGTATGTATGTATATGTAAGTGATTGCTTAGCAGCAACTGAGGCTAATGTATCTATTTAATATATGACGGCAATAAGTCACCATCTGTTTATACAGGGTGACCATGATAAATTTGATACGAATTTCAATATTTACAATACATTTTACCTCTGTTCTTTAGCTTTGATTTCTGAAATATAAAAACAAATAAATATTTAGCAACATGAGCTCCGAGGATTGGACGATGTTCAGTACTATTGTGAGTAGTAAATTTCGACTGTAATGGAAGTGTTCTACATATCGTAGTCGATTACGAATGCCAGAATTTTTGTGATATCAATTTTATGCGTTTTTAGAGAACATATTTCAGAAGCTTTTCTTTGGAAAAATTTTAACTATCAGAATAGTAGTTTTTGAAAGAACAGATTTTTGTCTTTTTTTTTTTTTTAAATGAATGCAGTTCGTTGAAGCGGCGACCTAATGTAATTTTGCCTATTTTATATTCAAAGGTGATAAAGTTGATTATTGTATCAGAAGCATTAAAATTTAGCTGATTTATATGATAAAGCGTACGATTTTTTACGAACTTTAACAGTAAACATTTTGAAAAGTGAGAAATCCAAATAAATGTGAGGGTCTTAATATATAAATATTTTCAAAATTTTGTAGTATTTGTTTTTACATAGATGAGGACAAGGAATTTTTATAGGATTATTATTATTATTATTATCATTGGAGGATGTTGCACTGCGACCTATAAGATCTATTGTGCCCCCTTCGTGGACCTAGAGTTTGTCCCTTAGCTCAATTCCTTCGGTGAATTGTAATATTGGTCCTATTTAGTTCACAGAGTCTAATTTCGTTCTCGGGTATAATGAAATCTCCCAGGTGTTTCCTTTTCTTGTGTATCAGGGCGGAACAAATTCCTATCACATGTCGTGCGGTCTCGTCCTCTTACCCTGCAGAACCTGCAAAGAGGATCTGAGAAAATTCTCAGTTTTGTTAGTTCATCCTACAATGGCCTCTTTATAGTCCCGTAGTAATTCACAAGTTGTTCTTCGTTCGTTTGATACAGTTATATAATTAACTTTTTGATTACTACTAGGGCTGCGCAATTAATCGTTTAGTCGAAAATTCGAATTAACTAATTAATCGTTTAATCAAAATTTTCGTTAAAAAACAAATTTTTAATTTTTGGTATTTTTTATATTGGAAATTGTATTGTATTCTTATATCGGAACTATGGAATAGTATATACCTTCATTGTTTGGGAAAAAAATATTACAAATATTGTAAATATTTTATTTGAATAATTTTATTTTAGTTAATCAAAATTCCGAATAATAAAATAATTAAAATTTTTGTTTAATCAAAATGATAATTATTCGAAAATTTTGTTATTTTATTAATCAAAATTTTAATAAAATAGCTGATTAATCAGAATTAATCAAATCCTAAGTACTTCAAGTAAAATTATATAGAAGAATCACCGTAACTCAGACGAAAAGTGTACTGGACTTCTGTGCTCGAGCCGTTGATTGATAATTTGAATTCTGATCCCAGCAAATTCAGGGAATTTCTTCTTTACTGGCTGTCTTTTTGGAAACGAAAGTTCGTATGGATAACAAATAAACATAAAAAAGCCGATCTTCTGGTAAAACTATTTTTTTTATATACAATTTCAAATCATATTTGAGAAGTATTTTAGCGATAGATTGTTTAGAGGTTTTGCGACCTTAGATGAGTTTGGAAATCTTCACAGGAGCAATAAATTAATGGAACTTGTTTGCCGATCATTTGTAGGAGAGATGATTGAGGGGATAGAAATAGAGTTTGGAAAAATTCATCTATTGCTTGATATTTGCTATTTGGATAATTGGGGTTGAATACCCAATACTTTTGCTTTTTTTGTGAAATATTTTTTATTTAATTTCAAATCAATTTCTCGCAAATATTTGAAGAACCTCTATTTTCAATGTCCTTCGTAATATGAAAGGCTTGCATGTGTATGAATACCACCCTGTATGTGTATATTTTTCAAGTGATTCATATCACTTATTACTAGCATTTTATATCATCTAGCTATCGAATGAAAATAATTCAAACAAAATATCAGCGTATCGCTTGACTACAAGAGAAATATCTATAAGAGAAATATCTACTTAAAATTAATTGAAAATTGAGTTGTTTTGATTGTTGGTACTTGTTTGCTATTATTTTTATGTTTTCTAATCGAAAACATACGAGTGAAGTACCTACAATTCAATAAATCATCTATTTTATTATACAAAGAGTATTGTTTTAAGCAGGCAGATACTCATACATATGAGTACATGTTCACATAGCGGTATATGATTTTCCAAGTCAATTGCTTAATGAAAGCATGGGGAATACTTTAGTTAATATCAATATGACAATGACACCATTCGATCGATGTCAATGATAATGATGATTAAGGCAATATCATGAAATGACAATTCCGATTCCCATGACAACAATGTCAATGATGCTAATGCAAATAAAGCAAATCAATTGACATTTGACGCATGCATGCATGCGTCGTTGCATTGATTGTGACGTTAGAGAGCCTCTGTGTGTGTGTGTGTGTGAGTGAGTACGAATATAGTAATATGTGTGATATATACAAAATCGTAATGACATCAAATATCAGCATTAAATGACACAGCAGTATTACTGCATTGGAATCAGAAATTCATTTTGTGCAGAAGTGCATGAACGAAAAGCTATGAAAATGCTGGTGCTAGAACATAACATTTTCACACCCATTAAACTATATATATTTGTATTGTTAATACCTACATATATATAAAATGGCTTCAATATGATGTTATGAGTGGGTGTGAAAGAATAAAAAGGGGCAGAGAGAGAGAGAGAGAGCGAGAGAGAGAGAGAGCGAGTCGCTTATAGGAATGTCTGTGTTGATGCGTATATGTATATGTGTCATGCTTGCAACATAACATTTGCCAGCTGCAAATAATCTTTATGTGAAAGAAGCAGATCAAATCAAAGAATTTACAGTTTTTGTGATGGCAATTTCTTGTCGTTTACTTCTTGTTGTTGTTATTTATTTTTATTTCTCTTGAACTGTGATATTCCAACACACCCTACTTATGATGTATATATACCTACTATGTTTAGGTATCTATTGATTGAACTTAATAGTGGATACATATCGTTACGTTGCGCTCTGTAAAGCTGCTCTGTGTAGTAAATAACTGTATGCAACGGTGCAATAAACTATGTTGTGAAATATGTTGTTATGTTATGTTGCGTTGTATAATGTTCACTACTGCTCTGCTGCGTCACCTGGCATAACGTAACGGTGAAATGTGGTCTTATACAATCCGACAACATTACGTAGTTGTCCAATACGTACGTAAAATCATCAATTCCTTATTGCTTTATGCAATGACGTTGCATTGCAATATGCTTATTTAGGCTTTACTTAACTTTATGTTGGTGTCAGTGGCGCAGCGAGGATCTTGGCAAGGTGGGGGTGGGGATGTATTAGTATTGTGATGCAAAGATGTATGAGAAAAAATTTTTAATGAATTTTTTTTTAAATATCTATATATTTTATTATATTTCTTTTTAACAAATCCATCGGTCAAGAGGGGATCTATACCTCTGATCTCCTACCTGGCCACTCCACTGGTTTGTATTATTACTACTTAGTGTTATATTAAATTGCATTTTTTTTATGTGTATATTTATACCTTAGATTATATTCTCAATCGTTATTTGCTTACCAAACAATTTGACCTGGTTTAGTCTGCATTTATACTATACACTCATATCGAGCTGAGCGAATGAATTAAATCGTAGATGTTATATAACGTTTATCTCTCATTTGATTTGGGTGCGTGTGTGTGTGTGTGTGTGTGTGGGTGTATGCATATGGTTATACGTTCTTTGTGCGTATAACAGAGCGATTTGTTTTTATGTCAAATACTCTTGAGAATCTTATGAAATTACTATTAATGTAAATACACACATACACACGTGTACACATGCATACTTGTATACTGAGGCTATTACATAAACTACGCATATTATGTATCCTTGAAAGTAAAGAGGAATTTGCTTTTTGTCTATGTTTTGTGTATTTTTGTAAATTAAGTTGTATATTTTCTTGTTGTTAGATACATTTTCAATGAAAATATTGAAAATATGATAAAATAATTGCTTTTACACCTACAGACTTCTATTTATGAATATTTTTAATATTTGATATTTGCACTATAATTGTCTGAGTAATATGTGTTGTAGTAATTACTTGGTTTGGGATAGTGCGGATTTAGAGTTAAAGCAATGTTATTATCTCACGAGATATTTTTAACATATAATATAATATTTTTGAAGTGAAGGAAATTGAACTTCACATGTGATACTTCTTCATGTACAGATGAGTAACACACTACACGTTTTTACAGCTGTCGAATGCCCCCTCAGCGCCATTAAAAGAGAGCTCCACCTTAAGTTTCAGAAGTAGGCAGAGATCAGTTGAGAAAAAAACTGGTACCTGCAAAATAAACAAGCTAATATGTCGTAAATACGATTAGTCAAGGACAGGCGAATTGGTACCTGGTACCAATGGTGCCTGCAAAATAAACAAGCTAATTTGTCGTAAATACGATTAGTCAAGGACAGGCGAATTGATAAGGAAGCCAAGAACAGACATTTTCAGAATCACTTCAACAATAACCGCCCACTGGCCGATGGGAGATCACGCCGAAAGGATAGGATGGCCCCACAATGACAGAAACTGCGATCAGGAAGGGTCGAAATCGACGACCTCAATGAACTCGCTGAAACCAAAATAGGTGATATTAGTAGGTTTATTAACAAATCAAGGTGGTTCGAATAAACTACATATCAGTGGTGAGTGGCGTATCAAAATAGCGACTTTTGTGCTAATTGAGACTGGGTTTTTGTCTCCCAGGCTGCACCCAAACTAACCAACTAACCAATACGTTTTTATATTTGTATCTTGATTGATATTGTAGTGGACTTCAAGCGACATATTGGAAATATAGGAATCCAAGTTTTTATGAAGCAACTTGCAACGGAATTATGTACCATCAATGGCATCAATGGCATCAGGCAATATATAATCAGGCAATGTAATGCGAGGTAAAATTACAATTTATGTAATCTATTCGTTAAAGGACTATTCAAAATTCCAGTTAAAATTATAGCGAAAATTAATTTTTAAACTTTAACTTAATATCGTCTTTTTATGGATTATTGTATGGGAAATCTCTCAGAAAATTTGAGACTACAATATTTTTAACTTTTGACTATCAATATGCGTCATTGTCTTGCTAAATTTTATTTAATATTAGAATGCCATATATGATTATTAGTGGAATCTCGAAGAAGATCACATTAACTGGGTATTTCATGATGGACCAAATCAATATAGGTATCTGGAACAATGCTTCACTGTTAGAGCATTTTCGTATTTAAGATTTAATTTATATTGCGGCATGCTAATGGACATTTTACAAAACAACTCGTGTTAGTAAAAAAGTGCCAAACGAAAGAAAAATGCAGTAATCACTTAAATCAAATTTATGAATCTTATAGGAGAGAGTTTTGAAATTTCTGAGTGAAAAGAGTAAATCAACAAATATCCAATTAGTTGGTCGAATTTTAAGTTTTAAAAAGTATCAACAGTTTTGGTATAATCTCAAAAATTACCTACTTTTAGGTTAGGTTAGGTTATGTGGGGCTGCCCTCTCTCTGAGAGGACACACTTAGGCCAGAAAAGCCCATTGTGATACCACTGAACTTCCCTTCCAATACTGTTGTGTGTGCTAAATTTGGACAGCATTAGAAGGGACCTGCTTATATAAGCCGATTCCGAATGGCAGAACCCTTGTGATATCAGTTTAAATTAACAGTCGGGGATTGAACCCACGACCTCCAGATTAAAAAATAATTTCGGTTATTTCTTCCTCGAAAGAAATGAGCTTAAATGAATATCTATTTTTAGGTTTTTCTTGATATTCTCAACAAATTTTTAATATGGATTTTATGAAAATTTTACACAATATGTGATAAAATATTATGATGTGGGTGGTGCATGTAACTGTTTTACTGCCTTTTGCCACAAATATAATATATTATGTAGTTGTATTGTTACACATGAATAGCAAATGGATTTAAAAATTTCATAAATGAATTAATCCGTTAAAAATGATGACTATTTTGTAGCTAATACCCAAGAGAGTTCTTTTATGAGGACCGGTATTATATGCAAACTGAATATGTGGTTTATGTCCTTTATGGTGCAAATGCATTGCGATTCCCGGATAATCGTTTGCAGATACTCTACTCTGTTTATGACTTCGACCATTGAACCCTCAAGGTGAAGCCAGCTCACGCAGATATTATAATGATATCGCCCATAAGAAAATTCTGAGTAGAAATGTGCCACTAACAGCGAAATTTTTTCTGATGTTCATGAATATGTACTGCTAAGTCTGTCAGCCGTCACCTCACCTAATCAAGTATCGGATACAACCATTAATATCGATGGTCCTTGATTCCATCTGTCTGTTTGCGTAGAGTAATAGCGACTAGATTGGATAAAATTTAATTATATTAGTAAAATCAAAATTCTAGGTATGGGCTTACATCTTATCTTGTCTCTATATAGATTATAGAACATCCTAGTGTATGCACTTATACCAATTTGATCAAAAAGTTCCCGGAATAACCATCGCGTGGCGCTCCCATCGTTCCAATTTGCATGACCAACTTAAGAAAAAAAATGAATCAAATTGGAACGATGGAAGCGCCACACTGTGGTTATTCCGGGAACTTTTTGATCAAGATGGTATACATTCGAATACATATTTAAGTAGCGAATCGACATTTGAAAATATATGATGTAGAAAATTCCTATCATGTACTATGAACATAACTAAGGCAGTGTAGGAAATATATCTAAATGAAATAAATTTAAATAATATATATCAATATTGTTTGGATTATCTAATTGTACATATGTATATGTTTTTAATCGTCATTGTGAAATTTATCACATTTATAATGTTTCAGTTATTTTATATTTATTGATGTACTATAAATTCAATTACATATACACAAATACATCCATATGTATTTGTGGGGGTATAAGTAAGTGATTAAATATCATTTATCATTGGCAATGTGGTTTTATTAGGTTAAATGCACATAATACACGTACATATATCTTTATCGTTTTTGAGTAGGTTAAAAGATGCTGCTGATGTTATCATGTTTCATTAATTATTTAACATATGTAACAACAATGAAAGGTAAATCAGTTGGGATATAGTCGAATATTAAAAAGCGTGGGTATGCACATCTACCTACATATGTACTTATATTTGAAAATGTATTTCAGTACTTTGCATGGTATGAGTAATTTATAATACGAGGATGTGCATGAAATACTTAATGGTGTTCATTCATCACCCTTTTATGTAAATTAATACACACATTCATATGTGGTGGGTAAAAGTAAGAGTCTCCCCACTCCCACTCAACTACATATATGTACGATATGTATACTTCTAAGCTTATGTGATTTCTGTGTGGTATTTTGTGTACATAATTTCTTTAAGCATTAACAACATTTATGGCGATTTTTCATTGAAGAGTAACAACAACAAGAAGAAGAAGAAGCAGAAAACAAAAAACAACACATAACATAATTTATACAAGAACCAAAAAATATCGCAAAAGGAAATTTTGCGTTAAGACACTTAAGTATATCTGTACATATTGATATATGTAGATGCATGTATGTTAGCAAATATGTGCCAAGCGCATTAAATTTGGTACCACATTGATCGATCATGTTGAAATGATAAGAAGAAATGATGATGATGATTGGGTTGGTGGGTTGGTGGGTTGGCTATGGTTGATTACTTAATGTACACATATGAATATGGTAGAACTGTTGCCGGAAGTGAAATATTTGGTTATTTTATTTTCACCATTTCTTTTACTCTCATTTATTTGGGTGCGGTTTTTATATGTATGTATGCATACAAACGTTTGAGGTGAGGATGATGTATAACATTTGTATATTTATTTTTTATATGCACACACACACACATTCATATGTACCTACATAACATATATATATGAGAATCTACGTATTAAATTGTTAAATAAGCATGTGGCATATGCGTTTTGAATACATCATTGTATATATTTGTATGAATGTACACATAGCTGTTTATGTGTGTGTGTGTGTGTGTGTGTGAGAAGGCAAAATTGTGTAAATCCGGTATTTGATTGATAATCAAGCACATCCCAATAAGAGGATAGATGGTTTATTTATTTTTGTGGTGGTGGTGGTGGTGGTTATGTTGGCAGAATAAGCTCTATATATACATTTGAATATGCATATATCATTATACGTACATATAAGCCTATATATGCGTATGAGAATGTGGATGGTGTACATATTTATTAGTGCTAAGTATTTGGGACACATGTGAATAATATGTTGCAAAAAATTGCGGAAATTAAGTATATGTAATTTAATTTATTTGTTTAATATTTCGATATTATGTCTATTAGAGAATCTATCCAAAATGTATTTCATATCTGACACCTCCCTTTGGGGATATACAAATGGAAGAAAGAATTCAAACTACTCTTGAGTGTGGAGTGTGGGGTTTTGGAGTATAAAAGAAATCAATCAAATGGGTGACCTTATATACAGAAGTCCAAATCCCATACCAGAGAATTACAGCACCTAGTGTTTGCTCTCGCAGAATCTTGTGCCTGATGTTACATTTTATTTGAGACAAACACGTCCAAGTAATAATTTGCAATTCTAGAAAGTTAAAATACAAGTGCTTGCGTCTATAAAAATTCCATACTACTTTCTTAATGTAATTTGTTTTAGGATAAAACTCCCCAAGTTTGAGAGTAGTTTGTGAGGAAAGACTACATTAAGCATCTTTTGAACTACTGGATGGAAGTAATTTCATGAAGCAACATTAATATAGTTTCAAATTCGCCTTCATTTATTTTGGGGAAAATTACCGAAGTTTGATAGCAGTCTTCTTTGTTTATTGTGTAGCCTCTATAAGCCACTTTGATAGACGCAGGGTATTAATTTCTTAGCTAAAATTGCTTTCATAAAGCCTTTATTAAGCAAAAAGCAAAGTGGATATACAATATTTTCCATAGACACTTATCCAAGTTCAACGTGGATTTTACTGACTTCCAATGGAATTTAAAGCTGTCTTAAGGAACTAGTCTAGGAACTAGTCGAGGAACTAGTCGGGAAACTAGTTTTTGCACTTAAACCCAGTGGAAGAACGTTTGATCAAGTATTATTGTATGAAAAATTATTGCTAAACCAATGGTTAGTTAAGCCACTAAATATTCACATTTCTTCAAAAACATATTTCTAGATGTTCCAGCAATTATTTTGTAAAGCAGGAAATGAAGTCAGTATTCACCAAAACGATATCATTTCATATATTGGAGTCTAATATAGATATCCACGATGAAGATGGAAAATCACGTTAAATTGGTCTTCATAAAGTCCAAACGTGAAACCAAGCAAAACGTAAGATCATTCCTGAAGCTCAAGCTAAAAGGGGCACCATTGGTGCCATAAAACATCCGATTCATCTCAATAAAAGATTGAGTGTTCGGATGTGTGATTATTATTTGAGCTCAAGATAAAGGAATAATAGCAATCGGTATTAGAAAATGGCTCATTTAGATTATTAAAAATGGCTAAGCCAAAAAATATAGAGAAAATACTTTTGATGAAAGTGGGATCGGATTCAGCCTCGCAAATCACGTCTTTTGCGACGTCAACACGGTCTTTTTTTGCATAAAATTGATTGAAAATTGTAAAAAATCGCCAACACACACAGAGATAGATATACTTTTGGCTACGTAACTTTTGCAAATGTCAAGCTATGACGGTAAAATTTAGAGGGAATATCAACAACAGATGTACCAACTTAACAAAAAAAAAAAAAACAGAACTCAAATTGGAACGATGGGAGCGCCACACCCCACACACATTTCAGACAATTTCTAATAATATTACAAACTGAAACGTTTTATTTTTTATTGAGCGCATAGTACTATAACTATTATTTTTAAAGATTATAAAAAGATTATAAAAGAATTCTATATCTAATTATAATTTTTTTTTTTTTTGAGAGACTTCTCTTTGGTACATGTACTTCTACTACACTCTATCACTGCAGTCAATTTCAATAAATTCAGATTATTTCCCATCAATATATGATTCGAGCGATTTAAAGTTATCACTTAAAATGTTGCTTAAAAAAACTACCTGAAATATTTGTTACTTTATATACTTTTTTCGCTCAGTGTCATTTATCTCTTCGCGAATAATTTACGCAATGATAATAAGCACAACTGTTAAATAATAACATTGACTGATATATTTAAGTGATTTGTGCTATTGTATCATTTTAATATAAATAGCTACCAACAAACACTACTATGTATGTATGTATGTATGTACCAACACATGTGTGCAAACTTTGTTGAATTTAAATACTACAAAGGCATACAGAAACAATTTAAAATACGTAAACGTATGCTATTCTCCTTGGAGTGTATTAAATTGCGTTTGGGATTACAGGCACGATTGCAGCAAATAAATACAAGTTTACTCTTATTAATGCGAACACAGCTGGATATAGATAATGTGATGTGATTGGGATGATAATGGTGATGTGATTGTGATGATAGCTGATGGCAGTGGTGATGATGATGATGATGATGCTGATGATGATAATGATGATGATTTCATTGGAATTTTCTTAGCAAGGAAAAATGTGTGACAAAATTATATATATTTTAACAATCTCAATATTGCATATGCTCGCTCATATACTCTTATACGATAGTATGTAATACAATATTTTCGGTGGAACTCCTAACAAGTAAGCAATATAATGCGATTTGTTATTATCATTGTCATTGTGTCTTTATTTTCATTTAGTATTTGTGTTTGGGTGTAGCATCATCATCATCATACTATGAAAAATAAAGAAAACAAAATTGAATTGCATCAATAAACGTCGTCTTAGTGAAGTTTTGCGGTTTTTCTTAAGTTTTATTATATTTTTGTTATTTTTATTTTTTTTTTTCTTCTTTTTGTGTTAACTCCCATTGTTTTTATGATATTGTAGGTGGGTGTGTTAATGTTGATGTTCTTAAACTGCATCAAGATATTTACACAGACACATATTGCTTTGTCACATCTGCTAGTCGTACGTGAGCAGCGCTATTCTTGCATTATGGTTTCCCTCTGACGTTACGTAGTTTTCATTACTGCTACGGGTTAATAGACAGACGGCGATAACAAAATGAAAACTATATAATGATGTTGTTACTGCTATTACTACTACTGCTGTTGTTGTTGTTGTTGTTGTGAAATAATACCTAGTATACATATAATATTTGCAATAACAGATTTGACAGCTGCTGCGCTAGTTTTCATTGTTATATCGTGGATCTTGCTATATGTACATGATGGGCCATCTATTGGTCCTTTTTCTAATCAGTGATTTGAATCACTACATACTGTCAGATGTTATAAATTGTTTGACATGTAAAAAGTTAAAGCTATGCCATTTATAGTCATGGAGTCGTTTAACGATCCAGCGACGCATTTTAATCGTTTAAATTTATTGCGAATATGGTCGTTCCAAAAAACAAAAACTATATTTCGCAAATTATGTGCAAGTTTTAGTAGTCATAATCGTCCTAATGCGCTTGCAGTTCTCAAAATTATTGTTCGTTTTTGAAGAAACTGGTTTAGTCGCAGACCATAGCGACATATTTGCCCCGTTCCTAAACGCGATGCAGTGGCAGCTGTAAGTTCTTTTTTGAAAATGCCAAAGATGAAGCTGTTGCAATGTTGTAATTCACACCGGGTTTTTATGGCCAAAATTGAATGAATTGTATCCTAATGACATGTGGTTCCAACAAAACCTTCTGGCCTTTTGACCTTCTGAAACACTTCACTTATTGGCAACCGAATTTGATGTTCTCATATTTTCAAAAAAATCCGAAGTTTCATGGCCACCGAGACATCTGCCTTCTCTCACACAAACTTATCGATATGCAAGCGAAGGCGGACAGCTTAGTCACGCTGAGACGAACTGTCGGACAGAGATCAACATCGCAAAGACCAAGGCCATGAGAGTTAATCACAAAAACGCAAGCCATATAATGGTCGACGGATGCCCGATGGAATTTGTTGAAAGCTTCTGTTACCTCGGCTGCATTATTACGGCATACGCCGGAGCTATTGAAGATGTCAACTGAAGGTTAAACAATGCAAAGGTGGCGTTCGGGCGAGCTCTCGTATCTCCAGGCGCACAAAACTGCGAATATTCATCTCATGTGTGAAGTCAGTATTGTTGTACGAAAGTGAAACATGGCTGATCTCTAATACCATCACACAAAAGCTACAAACTTTCGTCAACAGATGCCTACGTGTCTCTTCTGTGGAATATTCTGCCCGAACACCATCAGGAAAGACGCACTATGGAGACTAACGAATGAAAAACCCGTCCTGTTGCAAATCAAAAATAGAAAGTTGCGATGGATAGGTCACACGCTTAGAAAACCTTCAGATAGCATTACAAGAGTGGCATTAGACTGCAACCCGCAAGGAAGCAGAGCTCGAGGTAGGCCAAAAAAATACTTGGGAGTAGGTCGATATTGTGCGAGCTAGTCGATGTTAACACGACATGTGATGGCGCAAAAATAACAGCACAGAACCGTATACTATGGACAAGTTTTGTTGAGGCCCTATACCCCCAAGAGGAGTGAACAAGGGGAAAAAAATGGCCACCGACAATCTGTGATCTAACACCTTCGGATTATATTTTTATGGGGCTAATTGAAAAGTAAAATGTTCGCCAATAATCCACAAGTAAATCAAGATCTTAAAAACAATATTCGAGCTGAAATTGAGGTAATTGTTTCGTTTTTATTGAAATGTGTCTTCGAAAATGTTGATGTTTGGATGCTGGCCTGTAATCGAAGTCATGGTGGGGACAGATGAACGATACATACATTTCATACGTAGGATGGCATAGACGCACCTTTCATAATCAATAAAAATTTTTGAGTTTGCATAATAAAAAGTGTGTTTTTCTATGAATAATAAAATGTCGAATAGATGGCCCACCCTATATAATACAATATTTTGGGGCTGTTGTTATTGTTCTGGTTGCTATTTTGTTCGACTGTTTTCGTCTTCTTCGACAATTTTGTTTTCTATTATCCTTTATATTGATTATATGCTCAATTACGTATGTTTTGTTTTTGAATTTTTGTCTCTCTTTGGTATTGGAAAGAAAAAGATCAAATCTAAAGTAAAATGCGACAAAATATTTGAAATTTTTTCTAAATTTTCAAAAATAATCATAAGCGCTTCATTAAAGGTTAAGTTGGTTTAGGTTAGAGTGGTTGCCCTCTCAAAAGAAGGGCACACGTAGGCCAGAGAAAGGCCCATTGTGGTACCATGCGAATATTGCTACTCTACTACGTCGAACCAACCAGAACTTTTGACGAAATTTAGGAGGTTGCTAATATCAACCACAGATAGGGGGGCTACGTCATTCAATTGGTAATATCCCAGGAATTTTTTGCGTATTTTGCACAAAGCAGGGCAGATACCCAGCATATGTGAGTTACTCCTCATCTCTGCAGCTTCTACAGTAGTCACACACGAGATGGCCTAAGCCCATTCTCGCTGCGTGAGGTCCTATGAGGCAGTGGCCGGTAACCACTCCAACATAGGTCGAGATATCTCATCTCTTAAGGCCAGTGAGTTTACGAGAGCGTTTCTTACTTAGTGTGGGCTACAGCACTTTCGCCGTCCTACAGATGGGTGAATCCGTCCATCTTTATTGGAAGGCGTTACATATGAATACATCCAATTTGTGTTTACTTGTGGCAATGGGGATCCCCAAGTGGAGATTTTCTTCGGTTAAAGCTTCGTTTGTACCCTGTCTAGCGAGCTCGTCCGCTGCATTAAAACAAATCCCAAAAACAATACTCGGATGTGTATATCATTTTATAAAATATATTACTTAAGTACTGATGCTTGCCCTTAGGTCAGTGGATTGTTTCTGGTCTTTAGAACATGAGATTTTTACTTTAGACCTCGGTTTAGATAACTGAATGAATTGAAATCGGACTTTTAGTTTACTTGACTTTATTTTTAACGATAAATTTCGCGAATAGTTCTACATATTTATTTTGAAATAGTTGAATAATTGTTCAGAAATACTATGTATGTCTAAATTTTGTCTTACGGATTATTGTAGTGTTCAAAAAAATACCCTTTGTATACTAAACCTCTCTATATACATATGATGCGAATGTAACATGACTTTAAAATTGCATTTCAAATGATCTGCATATGTTATTTATTTCACAATACAAGTACATACTAAGAGATAAATAGAAAATACATATTTGTGAATTGGTGAAAATCAAAATAAAAGTTGCACATACATACACACATATATACATATATGTGTTTGAAGATTATATATCAGCAATTGCAGACAGATGTTAGTTCATCGCAATGTTCATGTGATATACTCGGAACGTATTTACATATAAAACAATGAATAAATTATTTAAAGTGAATGAACATTGCATGTAAATTGGCTTATAAAGAATTGGTATTAATCCGTTTTCCGATGGCCATTCATATGACAGATAAATTCGGGTAGGAGTATGTGGATATGTAAAAAAAACAAAAAATAATAAATATGTGGCACTTATAAGCTCCGAAGGTCTCATTGGTCAGGCTTCTCTAACAGTACTCTTGTACGTTTTTAATTTTGGACAGTATTAGAAGGGATCTACTTATTTTAGCCATTTCTGAACAGCAGAACCATTGTGACATCACTTTTTCTGAGCTTTGTTACAGAGTTCCTTTAGAAGCTTTTGCAGGACCAATTATTACCTCTGCAGGAATCATCAATTTCTTGCCGACAGGTGGGTTCCGTTCAAAAGAAAAATCTTTTAGAAATTAAATTTATGCTTCAGCCGAGGATTGAACCCACGACCTACAAATCAGAAGGTCAACGCACTAACCACTAAGCCACGGCACATATACTTTATATGGGTGTTCAGTTAAATTCTGAGATTGTGTTCAGTTAAAGTATGACAAGAATGAAATTAGTTTCAGTTTATGAAATCTAATATGAATATACTCAACATGAGTTTATACTTAGTTCAGCACAAAATAGTGTTTTTTGGTCTCGAGCTTGGCTTTTCGATCAATCGTTTTTTTAAATAATAACATAATAACAATAATACTTTCAATAAACAATGTTGGTGATTGCAATTTAGTTAAATTTTAATTTAGATTTTTTTAGCTCAACTCAGTTTAAACTTTTTTTTAACAAATTGATTTCAATTTTAAACTTAGTTTGAATGACAAAATCAGTTAAAATTGAACTTAGAAAGGCTTTCCTACAAAAGGAACATAAAAACGCCTGAAAATTGGCAAAACAAAAATAACCCCAAAACCAAAAATCAACGCTGGAATGATGAAACGAATGCTCGACCTACACTAATTACTCTATCACAACCATACTCCTTTTGGGCAATTCTCATACAAATATGAAGTTTTTTTTTATAAAATTCAAAATTGCCTTGGTCATTCCATCATTATGAGTGTAAATATTAATGCATATGTTCATGATTCAGTGGCATTTTATTATTTTGCAAATATTAATTTCGGTATCTTTTTTCACATAACCGCCACACATACACATACACACGCATTCACACATAATACTACACTATGTACTTACCTCATAAAAGTAGAACGAATTTAAATTGCTGTCACCTGCATTCGTACTACTCGAAACATCGACGCTACCGCTGACGCCAGCTATTGCTGCCGTTGTTGTTGTTGTTGTATTATTGACCATCATACTAGCAGCGACGGTTGGAAATAAATCTTGTTCCAATGCTATCGCCATATTCGATGTTGTTGCGTTCGTTGTTGTTGTTGTTGCGTTTGTAGGCACCAATATAACATGTGATATGGCTGGTGAAAAATATGTGAAATTTCCACCGCTATCCCAGCTGTTGTTGCTACTGCTACTACTACTACTACTACTACTGTTACTATTACCACTATTTCTACTATTACTATTGCTGCTAATCGTATAGCTTAAATTATTAAATATATCAAAATTGTTGGTAACAGTAGCTATTCTGGGTTGTGCTGATAATGTCGATGTCGATGTTGGTGTTGCATACCAATTCATATGATTTGTTGTTGCTGTTAGGTTAACAGCCACCAATGGTGCATATGCAATGGTGTGCAATGCAAATGAGAGCGAGCAGGAGATACAATTTGTTGAAGGTGATGAAGAGATCAATGCTTGTTGTTGTTGTTGTTGAAGCTGATGTTGTTCTTGTTGTTGTTGTTGTACTAAAAATGATGTTTCTGTTGTTGAGGCTAATGGCAAAATTGAATTAAAATTCATTTTCGCTATGGCATTGATGTTGTGGTGGTAACCTTTCTCCTCGTTGTTGATGATGATTTTATTGTTATTATTTATAATAGTACAATGATCATATGGTTTAGTGCGTAGCCTAATGCAATTTTTACATTTACTATGCTGATAAATTAATCCACCTAATTTGTTATATTGTCCACTACTATGATTGTATTTTAGTAGTAACGCATTATAAGTGTGAGCATCATCACTATCATGATTATCGTGATCATTGATGTCGGCATAAAAATGCCAAATTTGCAATTTATCATACATTGTGCCATATCTACATGCATGCTTTGCGAAAATGATGCAATCATTAGATGTAATCAATTTTCAATGTTTTCGTTTCAAGGCTGAGTCATTCATTTGCTGCAAGTAAAAAGCGAAAAGACAGATAAAGGTTATAGTACAAATACTTTCAATAATTTCTGTAATGAAGGATTCTTCGAACTAAAATCCGGCATTTGTAAAAAACGTTGCCATAAGCCCAGATTTCAGGTTTCTCCTAGTTTTGTTATGCATGAAGTTATAGACTCATGTTGATATTATATACATTGTAACAGGTTAAAACCAAGCCTATTACAACCTTTTACATACCTACCTAAGAACACTCCATAAATCATTAAAATATTCAACGTACCAACAATAAACAAACCCTAGCAAATATGTGTATATTGGAAAGTTCGTTTGATGCTTCTTCTTCTTCTTCTTATTGTATACACACATACACATACTCGTGTAGTCAATCGCAATGACGACAGAGAAAGAAGAAACAATCAAATGAATTTTCCCTGTACGTAAAATGTAGCATCATAAGAATTTTACACTACATAATTCCTAAATGCTTTATACATGGAAATGTACTAAAAGTGTACGACTTGCCGACGTAAGGTATGATAAAAAATAATAAAAAACCAATTGATGCTTGATCGAGTAAGTCGTAACCTGACATACTATTTGAAACCATCTAGCTAAACTTTTTGAATCGGCCCTCCTATAGTCTCGCTGGCAGTAATTCGCTCGGCGACTATAAGTAGTTCTTGCTTTAAGCGAGGCTGCCTGTATTCAGTCTGTAGTAGTCGCCTAGTCACTAGTCACCAGGAGCAACCATCTGCAACCCCGTTGATTGTTCCTATATATAAAATAAAAATAAATCAAAGTAGTGTCTAGTGTCGGTGAATTGATTGCCAATAGGCAATCGTGCGGAATTCGGTCTTCCTTCTACAACAAGAGTTTTTACGGTGCCCTTTTGTTTGACCCATTTATGGAATATATTCTGTGGGAAAACCACCCCGACATTAATAGAAAAACAAGTAATATATATTTTTCTAAAATTAAAAAATTCTCTTTCAAAGTAGTTACATTCGAATACCAATGCAGCGTATCTTGTTTTATGGTTCCAATTGTCTCAAAAAGTATTCCATGCAGTGACCTTATCAATAATGGGTAGCCATCTATTGCTGAATAAAATTTGATTTCTAATGCGAGCTTAAGCAAATGGTAGTGTTAAAGAATGTCTAACCTTATGAAAGCTAAGGCATCTATTTTTATTGGATCTCTAAAGATAATGACAATGGCTGATAATATGTTGAGACATTTCGTTGTCTTTTAAAAAAATGTGACACCTTCTTTAGATACATATTACAAAAGTGATACCTGATAGTTTGTGAGCTTGATCAGTGATAAGCTATTTTAAACTAGAAGCCCATCACATAATATGATTTATATAATTTTTTATTCAATTTTTTTTTCATATCTAAAAGCATAAACTGCTGCCAGAATCTAGTAGGAATTTATGGCGTTTATTATCAAACATTTTTTAAAAGCCATTCTTATTTATTGTTGTTGTTGTTTTAAATAATATATAAATAAAATGAATATGTGGAGCTTATAAGCCCCTAAGGACTCTTCGGCTGAGCTTCCGTGTTAAATTTTGGACAGTATTAGAAGGAACATACTGATTTTAGCCGGTTCTGAATGGCGGAACCCTTGTGACATCACTTTTTCTGAGCTTTGTCACAGGGTTCTTTCCATGCCAAATTCTTACCGCCGGAAAAATTGCTTGTGGATAGGTGGGTATGATTCGAAAGAAAAATCCCTTGGATATTAATTAAATTTGTGCTTCAATCGGTGATTGAACCCAGAAACCAAAAAACGAAATATTCGATTCGAATACTTTACCGGACAATAAATTTCCTTCCAAGTCGCAAGTATGATGTTCAACTATTCTATTGTCAAGAAAAGGTGTTTTGACTACAAGAGATATTTATATCTATTCCAATAGTCAGGCGGCACTAAAATCGCTGCAAATGAATAGGCAGTCATCAGAGACGGTGATAAACTGTCACAAACTACTAATAGAACACATTAGCTACTTCAACATCCACCTTATTTGGGTACCAGGCCACAGAGACATCAAAGGCAGCTGTAGGGCGGATGAACTAGGAAGGCATGGCACAATATTAGCACTCCTCCCGGACAAAGTATCGGCGCCAATGCCACTAGCAACTTGTAAAGTACTTATAGACAGATTCACCATAGATACTGCTAACACACTTTGGAGGCAGACCGGAAACTGTTTAAATAGTCGGTTAATGTGGCCGAAATGGAACTTAGCTCGAACTAAAGTACTTTTGAAATTGAATAGGCAGGACATTTGAATGCTAATTGGGGTTCTAACAGGACACCGTTTTCTTGGAAGACACGCGAAGAGACTACGGGCACCTTTTTACGACTACTGTAGGAGCTGCCAAGATATAGAGGAAGAAGAGACAGTTGAGCATCTCCTGTGTGGATGCCAGACTCTGGACAGAAGAAGGCTCACTGCATTCGGAACGGCTTTTCTTGGTGGCGTCTCAGAGGTTGCAAAAATAAAACTAACAAAGATAGTGTCATTTATAAAATCCACAGGTTAGATCAAAGAGTACCCAGTTGGGTAAGGGATAAAACTCAGGTGGTATCACAATGGGCCTTTAATTAGCCTAAGTGCGTCGACAGACAACCACTCAACCTACCTACCTATGATGTTCAGCTGAACTGAGAAAATTTTCGTCAACATTGGCCCTTTCAAATTTATTCACGAGTAAAGGCTCAAATGCCATTTAAACTAGAAATTTACATTTTTTCATATGACGGAACACTATAATATGAATGTAGTGGAATTCAAAAAATTAAGTTCATTTCAAAACATAACATTTCTTTAGTAACAACGGCATAAACTGTAAACAAATTTATTGTGATTATCATCCTCCTCATCGTCATCATCATATACACAAATTCAATACAATACAATATAATATTCGTATAATGCAATCAATAGAAATCAACAAACGAAGAGTGCCTTAACAAATTTAAATATATCTAGTTATGTATAAATCCACTCATATATCGTACATATATGTACATATATATGTATGTTAAATCTATGTATATAAATTCCCCAATGCTATATAAAGCGAGAGCCCACAAAATCCCATCACAATGTAGAAAAACACAACCAATAGCAAAAGGAAACGGTGTTTCCTTAGCCTTCTTTGGAGATTTTACTCGAGAAATTCTATGTAGAGTAAAAACAAGATGAGGCTTTAGTGGCAACAGTGTTTGGGATCAAAACAGATTTGTAAATATATTTATGTAATAATAATAATAAAAATCATAATAAAATGCATACATAGCAATACATACATATTTGCGTAGATACTCATACTCATGCTTATACTACATATATATTTATTAAATAATACAATACTTCGACTTTTTGTAAAATCTCACGCATACACAAGAGTAAAAATTTGATTCTATGGTGGGTAATATATTTACATATGAGTAAATTTGTATATTTCAAATATTTGTGCACAGAATTTTGAAATATCACGTTATATACGCGTTTGTAGGTAGCTACTTGTTGTTGTTGTTGTTACATATTCGTATTCTTTCGAATACTGAAAACGTCTTGATGTACGCGTGTTTTGCATGTATTGTTTCGTTTATTTTTAAGCCTCATTGAATTTGAAATGTTTCTCACAATCGATAAGTTATGGATGGCTGCTTACCATAAATACATATGTGTATGATATAAAATTAAAGTGACACATCATAGGGGTAGTATATTCATATAAAATATACAAGTATTGTACATAACTACATAAGAGTATATACATACATTCTGTCAAATAAGTACCCGGAAATCGGAAATTCTCATTTTTAATTTTCCCTCTGAGAATATTTCAAAAAAATTTTTTTCCCAGGTTGGCACAACTGTTAGCCACTATTCTATGAATTTTTATTGCTATGTGTCATTTAGTTTGGTTACGGCGACATTCTTTGTGTGCGTTGCGATTTCTTCTCGCCCCTCTTTGAACGATTTTTTTGAAATATTCTCAGAGGAAAAATTAAAAATGAGAATTTCCGGGTACTTATTTGACAGAATGTACATATTTGATTGACATGTTTTGCAAATATATGCTCAATGCAATTATGCTGTCAAAAATTGTTTGCAGGCATCACATTTGCTCGTGTATATGTGATAATCTACTTTAAGACAATATCATAAATAATGGGGTAGTATTCGTAGTAATAGTAATATGATTAAATATGGTAGTAACTACAATACATAAATCAGTGGATGATGATAGAAATAAACCATATCATCACTTGCTTTAGTTTAGTTGTTCACAAGTTCATATAAACACTTACTTAACACGTTTAGTTGGAGTGATATTTTAGATAAAGGGATGAGGACCACAAGGTGTTTAATTATATATATACGTGTATAGCAATTTCAAGTGATTATATTTTCGATGACATTCGTCTCCTCTAGCACAAATTCTCCGATATGCAAGCGAAGGCGAACAGTTTAGTCGCGTTGGCACGCACCGTCGGATTAGAGATAAATATTGCGAAGACCAAAGCCATGAGAATCAATCATTCCAATAGAAGCCATACCTACCTACCTCGGTTGCACGATAGCGACAGACGGAGGAGCTGAGGAGGACGCTAACTGCAGGCTAAGCAAAGCAAAGACAGCATTTTGCCGGCTAAAATCAGTATGGGCAAATTCCAAAATATCCAGACTCACGAAATTACGAATATTCTCCGCATGTGTGAAATCGACACTACTGTACGGAAGTGAAACATGGCTGATCTCGAACTCCATCACGCAGAGACTTCAAGCTTTCATCAACAAGTGTTTGAGGATCATTTGTAGAATTTGTAGAATTTGTAGAAATTTGTAGATTCTGGCCTAACACTATTTCCAACGAGGCACTATGGCAAGGGAGCAGAGGCCGCGGACGGCCAAGAAACACCTGGAGAAGATCAACATTAGGAGAACTAGCTGCTGCCAGCATCACATGGGAAGGCGCTAGATCAACTGCCCAAAACCGTGTGCGATGGAGAAGCCTTGTGGAGGCCCTATGCTCCAATTAGGAGTTTAAAGAAGGAAAAAAAAAATTTTCGATATATGATGAGCTTTTATTTAAATAACTCCCAATTGAAAAAGTGATTTTTAAGCGACCGCCAATGTGATAGTTTTAAATGAGAACTCGTCATGGAGTTTTCTGGTTTTCCCCAAGTTAATGTTTAATTGATAATTCTCACCCTATAAGGGATTTGAGAACCTTTTATTTAGTACACACAATTGCTGAAACTGAGACATGTATAAGTGGTAAATCAGCATCACTGTAGTTCAGTCCATATTAGCGCTGTTGGATGTAAAGTAATCGAATAAAGTCAGAATACTGAATACTTGAATTCATATATCGCTGTATAGAGTCACATCAGATTTAGTACTTTCTTAGCCCAACATTTAGCGATTTAAATCAAAATTAAATGGCCTACTAAGGGTCCCTACCTTGATCAATATTTCAATCGGTCAATGTTAATGTCTACCACCAAAATTTCATTTGAAATTATTGCCTTGTGATGGTTCATTCCCATCAAGCTTTTAACTATTTGATAAGTGAAGTATTTTATAAAAATATCTTAGATCGAAATCCTTTAGATTAAGGTCTGAAGAAAGAACAAAGGCCGTCAGCCGATAGGTTCACAGAGGGATTTGCATGTAACACACCCTCTCCATGGGGGCACCTAGAAACAGGCTCCAGCTTAGAATGCTTGAGTGCTGGCAAATGGTAATCGGGCGGATAGATGCAAATTCTGTAAAAAATGCCCCAAATCTAAGTGTTTAACCTTAGATTTGGGGCATATGCCGATAGATGCATAGCCGTGGGGGTGCATGGGCTTAATATGCGAACTCAGAATACCTGCCGCCCTTCTGTTTTAAGCTAGAATTCCCCCTTGGCAATCTGGCTCTACCAAGGGTGACTTCTACTTCCAGACTACTCAGACAGCTAAGGTGCCTTCATATCTCTCTCCTAATGAGAGTTTTCATCTAAACTAGTCACCGAATGCTTTCTAATCCTACAAAAACTTTCTATGTCAAAATAAGGTCACATTATATTGGGTGCCGGGGCACAACGAAATTGTGGGCAATGAAGTGGCGGACGAACTAGCAAGAGCTGTCTCGTCTTCTCTACTGACTACTGGCCAAAGCTATAATAGAAAAACATAACCACGACAAATATCAAATACAATGGACAAATTCGACAGGTTTCCGCCAAGCGAAAACCTTCATCAGCTTTGATACAGCTTTTGATAGAATTAGCCTTAGCAGAACAAATCTACGCCTAGTAATCGGGTATCACTCAGGTCGTAACTGCTTAAAGTACCACCTGCACAAAATGAGATTATCCTCTGACACGGAGTGTAGACTCTGTCTGCAGGAGGATGAAATATGAATCCACATCTTTGCGAATGCCCAGCCTTGGCCAGGCTACGCCTTAAACACTTTCAGCTGAGTTACCCAACACCAGTTTTAATTATCAAAAATTCGACAAGATCAATTCTATCTTTTATTAAAAAGGTAGAGAAGATTCTAGTGACGTAGACAGCCTTAGCTACAAAAGACCTCATATGGTCGCAGTACCCGTAACACTTGTGGTTGGCCCTCAGAGGTATCAGCTGTAGGGCTCATATCCTCTAACAGACTGCAGTGTGGTTTCGCGTGGTCCATTTGATGAACAAGGATTTTGTCCTTACTCCAACGTTACGCTCTCTTTTGATTGATTGATTGATAATATTGACTCTTAGTATAGTAAATATATTTTTGTTGAACGAGAAAGGTCATTTATGCAATTGTTTATTAGGAAGAATATTTGATGGAAAGATTTTGAATTGAAGACTCAAAAAGTCGGCCTTCGGAAGAAATAAATAAAATTAAGTCGGCTTGAAAGAAAACGCTGCTTTTAATCGTTTGTTTATAGGAGCTGATTCTTTTAAAGCTGAGACAGGGCAAACAGTACAGGTAAACGACTAAAGTTGTTTCTACAAAATAGAAACGAATAGATTATTTAATATAATTTTAAATGTATAGTAGTGAGTAGGTTTATAGTTTATATCGATTTTGAAGAAAGGGTCTCTTGAATTAAGGCTTAATCGTACTTATGCATATACGATAAAATTATCTACAAAATAAATTAATGTATGTTTTTCAATCTATCATCTTAAATAACCAATTGAATGGTGATTTAAAATCATTAGGAATTGAAAAGAGAAAAATCGCAATTACTCTGAACATGTATTGAAAATCTAACTATTGTAGCTGCAAGCCAAATAGTACGTGTGTAATAATATGGTGTCGAAAAAGCTATACTTGTTTTTGTTGTTCTTGTTGTTGTTGTTGTTGTTCATATTTCTCTAAGGCTCTAGCAAATGGAACGCATACATTTCAAAAGCGGTTGTTTACCTCACTTTGCGGAAATTTGACACTATTATGCATTGTTTTTGTTCTTCTTATTGTTGCTGTATAGATGATGTTGTTTACTTATTTGCCTATCATATAGCAAAAATAAAAATAGAAAAACAAAAAAAAAAAAACGATAACGAGAGGAGTGAAATTTTGAAGAACTGTCGGCAATTTATAAATACATACAAGTAAAGAGACTGCTCGTATTATATACCAACCACACTATGTAGAGTAGATTTCTATTGTGTATGTTATATGCTTACGGGTAATGTACTCTTATACATAGTTATAGTTATATATATCTGTTATTTATGGCTGTTTTTATACTAAAATTATAGAAGAAATCAACTTCATAACACAACACATATCATTATGCATAATATACATTTACTACACATATAAATAGTATCTGAATTTAATATTTATGTATGTACATTGTTGTTTATATTTAGTCAAATTTGTTTACATTTGATTAAATTTTAAATTTGAATATCATGAGCCAACCTTTATTTATATGACAATCACTTTTCACCCTACTATGCATATTGTACACTTGCGACAATTTACATTCAAATTATATATAAAACATGTTAAATTTCACAGCAATTTTCTTTTAAATTCTTTATCATTGTCAACACTGCTCATCACAGGGGGATCCTTTTAACATCAATTCAATGTACAAATACAAACATGTGTACGTACTTGCATTGTACAAAATGAACAGCAATAGCATTGATCCAATTCAATGGTGATTTCTGACTGCTGACCATTGACTGTTGACTATCGAATATGGACTATTGACTGCTGTCAATATAATGCTGAATTTGCTGAAAAATTGAAAATGCTTCAATGTTACAATGCAACAATTGGTAATCTACAGAATGCTTACGAGTATCACATGAAAAATACGATTTATTAAACATGACTTATGATTGTGTACGAATATATTCGTTTATATACGCTCTTTGTAAATTTCGTAGAATAAAATTTTAGCTTAATGCCATTATTACAACTATATTCAAACATGTGAATTTTGAGTGGGCACCCGAAAATATTCTGAGACAAATTATATTTAAAATTCTCATGAAAGGTAAATTTTCAAAGTTCAGAGCTATTGTGTTACACAAACAGAAGGGATGGTGGTCCTTCACAATTTGTACTGCTGAACTTGGACGTTATTGTATAAAGGTAAACTCTTACCATATCGTTAAAAGTGGCTTTCCTGACAATTAGGTTGTGTGGATCGATCTATATTTCTTATGTCTTCTTTTAGATTTGCCATAGCGGGAAAATCTGTTGATGATAGGTTGCCTGAAGCAACGTTTTTGAGCATAGGCTTCCATTTTTGATAAAATACCCACAATAAGACCATGTATGCCATGCTGAGTTGACTTATTACACAATAATTGGCTCAAATTGTCCGATCTTCATTCTTTTTAAGTGGGCAGATAGATTTCAATCAGCAGGCATGTTTTTATTCGACCATATTCTGTTTAATAGCTGCTTCACGCAGGCAAACATCACGAGAATGTCGCATGAATGGAACCCGCAAAGGAGTGTTTTTTGGCCCGCGGACGGCCAAAAAACACTTGGAGAAGGTCAACCCAGCGGGAACTAGTTGATGTCAACATCACATGGGATGGCGTTAGAACAACAGCCTAGAATCGTGTGCGATGGAGAAGCCTTGTGAGGCCCTATGCTCCAATTAGGAGTATAAAGGTGAAAAAATGCAGGCAATCAGCTTATCGCTTCCGATGTTACAAAACTGGGACTGGCTGAGGACATAATCACCTGCAGCTTTGTGGTTCTTGGGCCTTAGAATCGCTTCTTCGGCCTTGTCATGGGCGGGCTTTAGGACATCAACACCATCATCTGTAAATGGAGTGCTCGGGCAACCTTCGGAGTCCATTTTGAGCAGCGCCATTCGATATCTTAGGGAAGTATTCCTTTCATATACTCAGTATACTCTGGACATGTGTAACCACTTTTACATTTTCGCTATGACAGGAAGTAACTCAGAGATTTAGACTGCCACTCGGGCGCCTGATAATTCCTTGACTTATCCATTGCATTTCAGTCTAGACAGAACCACTTGTCCCATGAAGGTGAAGGTATTGGACATTCCAGGTGCATATCCATGGACTGAAGTCCTTAATTCATTTACGGGGGTCATCCAAAACAAGAGCAGCCCTTATCTAAGGCATTGCATATTTTCTCATTTGGGGAGAGCGCTACGCACAGCCTCTTAATGAGCAAGATTTTGCCACTACATTCATCCCTAATATACTCGTATATGCCAAGCCGATGTTGACCGATTGTCTCCACGAGGAAGACCATCTTTAAAAATGAAGACTCGAGCACATAGCAATCTGAACAAACTACATGATGAACGGTAAATTTGCTATGAGTTCAGAAAGGATAGCGTAAGCCATGTCCGAAATCAGGTTGTAGTTTTCTCCGGTAGCTTTGAAAAATAGTACAGAAATCTATTGAAATTCGTAATATTTCATTATAATGATTTTTCCAGATACCGGAAACATGAAAATCGGTGCAACTTTAATATTCTCCAAACAAGTATAAACTATTTCCATCTCAATATTATTCTTTGATTACATTGAGTACATAAAAATATGTATAGTATGTACTTTTGAATAAAATATCTATAAAATCTTCATTGCAATAAATTGCATTTGGTCAATGCAGAAACCTTTCACCAATGCTGGCGAATATCCAATATTGTGATATTGTCCTCATTCATATAAATATTCTTACTTGTATATTCTTTTTGTTTCCTTTATACATGTTTCCTATTTAATATTTACACAGAAGATTCAAGAAAGTAATGTTGCAGTGGAAAATATGTCATATTGTGCTGGTCATGTTGGTCTTGCAAGAAATACACATTACCATACCAGTCAAATATAAATTCTCTTTCTCTTTCATATTACAGAATGCACATTTAAAATGTATTGTTCTCTGGAGTATCTGAAAAATCATCAATTCAATTGGCTACTCTACATATTGCTTTATTCTTATATATAACTGCATAGTACATATGTATTGTCTTTATAGTCTGACATAGCTCTTAGGTCAATAACAATGGAAGCAACAACAACAACAACTACATTAATATTGCAAATAAATCAATAAATTATTGTATTTGTATTGAAGTGTGTAAGAAATTCATCTACTTATATATACTACATAAATTTTGAGACATTTCTAACTATATCCAATATGTTAACAATTTTTATATTGCACTTATCTATGATCAACTCCCATTGGGGAGTTTCTTTGTAGCAATAAATAGTTGAAAGCTGCTATTTATGAATTTGATTGTCTTGCATTTTAGAGAGTCTTCGTGAGTTTGGTTTGAATTACTGTATTTTTTCATATTCTTAGTTGTTATTGCTGTTTGTTCTTCCTTCTTTCTTCCACTCGTCTGCGAAATTTCAACTCACTTCAGTTAATAAACAATATATAATATTGAATGTGTGAATTAACAGGCCTATTACGTTACATGACGCCATGCGTAAGTGCGATGTCATAAATCATTGTCCGAAATGTCACTTTAAATGTCTGTTTACTTGCTGTCAAAATCAGTGAAAAGTGGTTGTGCACGATTGAAAATTTTAAGAATTGGCGAAAAAAAAACGGCATTTACGGGCAGTTTTGTTAAGTTACTTTTTTGCAAAGAAAAGTGCGGCTGAAAGTCTTAAAGTCTTTAAGCCTCGCTTAAAACAGAAGGTCGACAGGTATTCTGAGTAAGCTCTTTTGGGATGGAATTCATAAATTGCCAGAAAGATGGGAAATGTCTAACGGACAATACCTTGAAAGACATGTTTTTTACAGAATTCTTAAGAATTAATGACTTTTGAGCACTAAAAAGGTCTTTTACTAATTCACACATCCAATATATATTTTCAATCGGTAAAACTTTGGTAACATCTCTATTTCATGATCTTTGTTACATTGCCTTTTCGACCCTTCGAAATATAGATTTTCTGGAATATCTCTAAGCTCTTATTATCATTCCAGACTGGTTTTCGCTGTAATTGTTATACCTTTTGTGTGATATTTATACAGTTTTTAACTCTTGTGTTATTTATGAAATAAATTTGTATGAAGACTTTAATCGCATTTCACTGAAATTTCACTTTAAATCGTTTTTACAGTAATTCACCAAATCTAAATTGTATGAATACATACACACATACATATATATCCACATTTTTGTATGGACGTACTCTATTTTCTTTGAATATAATCACGTATTACATATTTTACATTAATTAAAAACACTTGAAATTACTTTTTAATTAAAAATCATTTACACATTTTGAATGTTGCATGTGCCGTGGTTAATTACTTACGCATAGTACATAGTACGCATATGTACAAGTATATGTAAAAGAAATTTATAACAGAACAAGAATATTAGCACAAGACATAGCAATTTCCGTTTTGTTGAGGACAAAATTAAAAATAAAATAAATATAAATTGAAAATGCAAAAATGTACTCGCATAAATAATGTGAGTCGAAAACAAATCAGTAGTGCGAGAGGAGAGAAAGACAAACCGTGAATAAAGTATACAAAAGAAAGTTTACACACTTGTGGTTGCATTATGTTGTCTACCAGAACAAAATATATTTATTAAATAAATCAACGCCAGTTCATCATACACCCACACACACACACACACACACACACACACACACATGTGTAATAATATACTGATAATTACATGCATGTTCACATATGCTCATTAGTGTGGTTCAACGGATTTTTATTATGCTCTATATGTAATATTGTACTTTCTACGCTCACAGCTACTCGTAATAATCATAATAATAACAATAAGTAGCTTTAAAAAAGTTCACCCATAAAAATGATTTCCATATCATCAACAAATGTATTCCATAACACTATGATCCACCATAATATTTGTTCAGTATCTACACAAAATAAAATATGACCCTCAAACTATGGTGTCAAAAGCTCATTTATGATAATGTTGCATGAAATTTGATTTATATGATTTGGTTATAAACGAAAAATGTTGCTGTTTCTCATGCTCCGCTCTTTATTACTTGTACAATGTATCTTTTTACTTACTTCAATTGCAGACATATAAGTAATATACGATCTTATACGCTCAAGCATATGTGTATTAGGGTTGCTCTTATTTAGAAAATACTTCTGAAAGTCTAAAGTATTTCTTAAAAAAAACGAAGCTACAAAATAGAAAGTTTCTTTCTTATCACGAAAAACGAAGCTTCGAGGTTATTTTTGGCAGTTTTATTTTTAGGCTACAACGAAACGTGTGAGTTGTGAAAGAAATTCGACCATGTATTCGAAGTCAAGGACCCAAAATCCATCATCTCTCTGGTTCGTTGATTATTTTTAATTAAATTTTTTAATTATATAGTAAAGCTAATAATTTTTAATTAATATTAATTAAGTTTTTAACTCATGCAAAATGATCTTAATCATCAGAGGGCTGCCATACGAAATAATGCCAAGCCAGGATATTTTATTTGAAATTATGGTCTTATACAAAATTGACATAAAATCACAAAAAGTTGACAAATAACTTCATAGCTATCCAGGAATAGCCTATAAGAGGGTGAAGAAATTTACACTTTATTCTTCTCTCTCTTAAAAGGCTTGTGATACATTTCTTTCCTTTAGTGACGATTTCTGAGCAACTCTGTGGCTTCAGATTGATTTTTAAATGTTTTTGAATTGCCGTAGCTCAGTGGTTAGTGTATTAGCCTTCTGATATGTAGGTCGTGGGTTCAATCCCAGGCTGAAGCATAACATATTTAATGGAAAAGATATTTCTTTCGAACGATACCCACCTGTCGGCAGCAATTGGCAATTCCTTCGGCAGTAACAATTTGCCATGAAAAAGCTTCTAATAGAACTCTGTGACAAAGTTCAGAGAAAGTGATGTTACAAGGGTTCTGTCGTTCGGAACCGGCTAAAATAAGTAGGTCCCTTCTAATACTGTCCCAAATTTAACACGCACAATAGTAATGGAAGAGAAGATCGACCAAAGAGCCCTTTGGGGCTTTAAATGTCACATATTTATTTTATATATTTTTTTTTTTAATTTAATTTGTATGGCAGGGATATAGAAGACCCCACGTAGTGCTGAAAATGTAATTTATATAAATTTTAATTTTGTGGGGTAGCTTTCTAAGGAGTGTATATAAAAGGTAAACATGTTTCGAAAATGTGTTTTAAGTGACTGGGAGCTACTGGCTACTGGGAGCGGTTGGGGAACAAATTTTACAAATGTGGACAATGAAATGGACAATGTTTGTGACGAAAAATTAATGGTCGTCGGGCTTACCTTTGCCCTTTATATATATATTAAATAATAAAAAATGGTTCACAATTCACTTTCTTTATTCGTTCGCCACAAACTGTTTTATTTTGTAGTTTTTGACTTGCTGTTAAAAAAAAAAATGTCTCTCATACATTGCAAGACCACCTTAATGTGCGAGTATTTATGCATGAACAATATTTGCAGACATTTTATGATAAAATTTTCAAGTGTCATTATATGCTTGTGTATTTGTTATTATCTGTGGCATTTACTTTTAATCCATTTTATTCTCATTCCTTGTCTGTTGGCAAAATGTTGAGATATCTTTCAACATCTTCAAAATAGATGAAATTGCGCATATTTTGGATTTGGCGTATTTAATACGAACCCAACAAAAAATGATCAATAATTATTTCCTATTGTTAATTTGACATGATAATTACATACTCATTTTGCTTCGCCAACTCATTAAGTGTCATATACTACATATTTATTATAGTATAATATTAGGAAATGTTCTTTTTCAGGTAAAATCAAATTATGGAAATTATATCTGAGTTTCATTTGGTTGCTATGAAATAGACAGTATATTTGTAGTGTCGTTTTTGTTGTTGTTGTTGTTGTGAAACATGCAGTATTTTTGTGGTACGTTTTGTTGTTGTTGTTGTTGTCCTCAAAAATATAATAAGTGGAGGATAACAAATATCTGCCCCTGAGAAGCCAGCGTATTACAAATTTTTTCTTTGTTTAGCGGGCAGGTTTGTAAATATTTATACTAAAAACCATAGCTTGGTCCACTAAATCTAGGATCCACTTTTTTCATAAGAATGGTCATGTAATTCTAGCGCAGTTCCAACTCTCCTGGTTTTTTTTTTGTCCATCATTAAGTAGGCTTGCTCAATAACGGTTAAAATTAAAAAAAAAAGACACATTCAAAGCAATTTATAAAGATTTAAACGCAAAAATATCACTTGGTCCAGATAAAATGACCGGTAAAATGATAAAAGAGCTACCTCCAGCTTCAGTAATTCATCTCGTGCACATTTTCAATGCTATCCTTCGTATTAAACACTATCCTAAATGCTGGAAAACTTCAAAAATTATTATGATGGCAAATTCAGAAATAAACTCTACAAAAGTTGCATCGTACAGACCCTATCAGCCTCCTGCCTCTACTTTCTAAAGCATTCGAAAAGTTACTTATCATGAATATAATTCCATTTATTAACCTCAACCAACTTATACCCCAACATCAGTTTGGATTTAGAAAACAGCACGGCACAATATATAGAACAAGTCCACCGCATTGTAACTCTGATAAGGAACACTTTTCAAGAAAAGAAAAAGTACTTCTCAGCTGTCTTTCTTGATATCACACAAGCTTTCAATAAAGTATGGCACGATGGCCTTATTTACAAACTCAAACTTTCTTCCCTCATTGCTTAGTAGCTATCTCACGAAAAGAAAATTTCTCGTACATCACAGCGATTATACAGCAAATCCTATGGATATTCACGCTGGCATTCTACAAGGAAGCGTTTTGGGCCCCTTACTGTATCTCTTATACACTTCAGATATGCCCAACAATAACTATACATTTATATCAACCTTTGCTGATGATACGGCAATATTGTGCTCTCGCTCTAACCCCATAGAAGCTATTAAACTCCTGCAGACTCATGTCGATTCTCTCGAAATCTGGCTAGCAAAATGGCGTATAAAAGTCAATGAATCAAAGAGCATACATGTAACTTCACTCTAAGGCTAGATACATATTCCACACTTAAAATAAATGGGCAATCAGTTCCACAATGTTCCTCAACAAAGTACTTGGGTATTCACCTCGACAGAAGGCTGACCTGAAACAATCACATAGAGGCAAAGAAAATTCAGATCAGAAATTTTGTTACACAAAAGCTCAAAATTGAATCTCGAATACAAAGTGCTATTATATAAAGCAATCCTGAAGCCATTCTGGACATATGGCATTCAGTTATGGGGCACCGCATCTCCCTCAAATATAGAAAAATTCCAGCGAATACAATCCAAGTGTATTCGAATTATTGAAAACGCGCCTTGATGTATGAGGAATGTTAACATCCATCGAGATTTAAATATACCCACAATTTCTGAGGAAATTGCCAAGTCCTGCAGAAGCTACATTCAAAAATTACACAACCATTCGAATCCCCTTGCTAGGCAATTGTTGCTGAGCACGGGGCATCGACGAATAAAAAAAAAAAGACACATAGAACATAGGGAATATCACATAATTTTAGTTAGTCTGTAAGATTTGAATACTTACTGTGAGTTTCTCCGAATGGTAGAAAGATACAATAAATTCTTAGTATTAAAAGAAAAAAAAATAAGTAGGCAGTAAAAATAGATAAAGATATGGTATGTCTCCCTAATATTATGTTTTTTGTCAAAATTAACCGAATTTTTATAAAAGAAAATACTACAATTTTTTATATTTTCAAATTCCACAGACAAAATTTGAAAAGTCATCATTTAAAATATTAAAATTTTATCAGTTAGATGATATGAGTTCATAGCATCAAAACAATCTTATAAATATTTGTAATTTTCAAAGATTTTTAGCGACGTCACTTTAACTTATCATCGTACCTATCATCGATTACGCCATGAATAAACATAATCCATCATAATTTCATTGTACTATAGCATTGTATGTAGCATACTAATCTATCTTGATACAAGGAAATAATAATAAAAACTCTTAAAGAAAGAAAATGTAACATAATCGACAACATGACGTATGAGTGATGTGTAATTAATTAATTTTACATAATACATACATAATATTTCAATATACGATAACTGCAAGCGCATATGAAGAATATGAAAATATAAATAAAGCAATGAAGTAAAATATTCAAGGAAATATGTTTAAATAATCAATTGATCAGAATCGATAATCACCAAAGATACCAACAACATTGATAATATATGTACATGGATCAAATTTAAATGACTCTAAGAATTCATTTTTCATTACAAGTATTTAATCTTCTTTATGTCATGCTTACATACTATATATGCATATTTATGCAGGCAAGATATTAAAGTGTTCTACTTAGTAGATTTCTAATATATACGAGTATTATATTATATGGAAATTCCCTAGTGCCACATGATGACGTATGCGAGCCAATATTAAAGGAAATATTTAAGAAAATTGATTTTATACGAAATGCGAAGCAGATTGCAAAGGTGAAGACAATAATCGTTGCATATTTTTTTATTAAGTAATACTTACTTGTTCATTTTTCAATTAAATTAAATATGCTTAAATGTAAATACTTAGAAATCTAAATAAGTACAAGTACTTGTAAACCATTTTTATTAGATTCACTATAACTGACAGTGCTGGGTGTTTCTGATGTGAGTGTAAAACAAGTATGTAAATGTGTACGAGAAATATAGTGCCATTTACATTTCAAACAGCCCAAGGTACAGGTAGAGATTTATCATCAATGGCAACGACAATGTGGAGAGCAATTTTGCACAGTGGCCAAATTAGCCATTATTAGGTAATTTAATTTAATTATTATTATTTTTATTTAATTTTTATATGACATGAGCATGAAAAATAGCTGTAGCAGATATTTTAGTTTCTTATTCAGTTTTAACAGCAGTCTTTTCTTGTTGGGTTCAATGAGAAAAGCTGAATTTTGTGGAATCTGCGAAAAGTCTTACTGACTGTCGCCTTTAAATCTACCTCTTTGTGGGTGCCTTAATTCATATATATTGTAGTTAAATATAAGCTCTATTTTTAAGTGCTATATTTCAGTTGAGTATATGCTAGATATGTCTGCATATTTAACTAGAACGCTCTCATGTGGGGAATTACTCCCAGAGCACCGCGCTGGATCTACACAACGATGGTTAGGCCCTTAATAGCGTGTGCTGCTGTGGTCTGGTGGCTTAGGGTCACCCAAAAGACCGCGAAAAGCAAGTTAGATAGTTCGGGTGCAAAGAATGGCTTATATTGGGATTACTGGAGCTATCCGGATGACCCCGGTACAAGCATTGCAAGTCTTTCTGTGGCTGCTGCCGCTGGACTTGCATGTTATGAAGTCTGCGGCATTAACAGCATTACACCTGAAGACAATCAATAATTGGAATGGATTCGGCATGGATATATAGGGCACACGAGCATCTTGTCACTATTATATAGCAGTGTAAAGGAGGCGCAAATGCTAATGGAAGGAATGGGCAGGCTAAAGATGACTGGAAAATCACACAGAACACTCATTGAAGACGGCCTCGCATATGATGTATGTGGGGAAAATGATATTAGTATTTTCACAAATGGTTCATTAATGGTTGGAAGGACGGGTGATGGAATTTTCTCTAAAGAGTTGGGACTGGCATGCACTCTGAATCTGGGAACATACGTATCAGTCTATCAAGCAGAAATGCTTGGTCTAATGCATGCGCTAGACCATCTACTGGATGGAAAGGTGCAAGGTAAGAAAATCTTGCTAGCACTCTGTGACCAGGCGGTGGTCAGGCGACTACAACAACCTACGGTATCCTCTAAGTTGGCGCTCGAATGTGTTCAGGTGTGCTCGTAATAATGCGATTACTCTTATGTGGGTGAATATATAGATATAGAACAAAATGAAGCTGCAGACCGCTTGGTTAGATAAGGATCTGAAGCTGAATTATATGGGACGGTGAAGGCAAAGGTCGAAGAGTGTATAAAGAAACTTCATCTCACGAGATGGGAGAACTTCTCCATTTGTAGACAGGCAAAGGCTTCGTTGAGGCTATCAAAGGGCAGTGAACAGCGGGCGGGGACAGCTCTCAGTCTAGGATGGTTAACTCTAAGCTGGTTGATTGCATTAATAACTGAGCATGGCAATTTCAGGTACCACCTCAGCAAGATGGGTCTTGTTGAAGAGGAGGATGCTGATTGAATTGAATATTATGCATGGAAGAGGCAGAGACAGCAACGCACATAGTATGCCAGTGTACTGCATTGTTAAGCAGGAGCATGTCCACACTGGGTCGCCAATTTACTGATGAACTCAAAATGTGAAACATACCCCACAAAGACATGCTTAAAATAACGCGTGATGTTATTATGAGGAAAGAAGTTGAAGAGTTCTGCAACCAAACAGATAATATTGGTCTGATTTGGCTAATCCCTAAAATATATATTATAATTAGAACGCTTCTGATAATCCCATACAAATACAGTGTAATTCGGAGTGCTTCTTCAATTAGTTATTAGTTATTAGTTTCTATGGAGAAATTATACAAAACTTCACGAATTGTTTCGAATGGAATCACCGAGTGAATCTACCAATCAAATGGGTTACCCCTTCATATATGTAGTTTCAACAATAGAGAGCACTGTGCAGAGATGATGTCGAGGAAGGCGATGACGTCGGTAATAATTGCGCCTGCTTGCTTGGAATTAAAACTATAAACCTAAACACAGAAGCACCATGAATATGATCATTTTGGTATAGAAAGGATTCGGGGATTGTGTTTATGTATACTCCTTAGAATATAATTTTTGCTCTTCTTGCATATCTTTTACAAACGTACACTCGTATTTATATTAAACTGACTGTTCTATTCTTGAACTGAATGTTCTATTAATGTATATTTTCACTCTTATAAATTTGCTATTTTATTACAGTTATATATATGTACATGTACTCCCACGCACACATATAAATACTTACATAGATACACGTAAATAATTTATTAATTCGTGAGATAGCATTTTGTAAACTTTGTGAATATAAATACGACTATGTATTATATATATGGTATATATTTCTGTGGTGTGTGCATACATATATTTTCAACTGTTGATTGAATCAAACACGCAAGTGCCAGTTTTGTATAAAAATTCACCAATGTAGACAGACATCATTATTATACTGTTTTTTATTTTTCATAAATTTTGGCTTTATTAATAAATTGTTGTTACTTCATTGCGCATTTTTTTTTTTTTTTGATTCACACTTTTTTTGATTTAGCTCTGAGGGTTTTCAAATGCTGCTTTCATTTATTTTTGTTTTATTGTTGTGGTGTCTAAGTTGGTCTTTTTTCTTTTCGCAAACTGCTGCTTGTCCTTGATTTCGTTTTTTATTTTTTTTTTTCTCTTTTTGTTTTTAACATTCTTACAGGTGTAGCTAAATGTTGTTACTTTAGTTGCTATTCTGTTGATGTATTGCGTAGGCGTACATGTGCATAAGTATATTGTATAATGAATGTAAAGAAATAAAAAAATAAAAAAATAGTTGAAATTTAAATATACATTCATGAGAGACGCGCCGGACACTTGAGTATTTCTATTTTCTATTATTGTTTTTTTTTTTTTTTGCTATTCCTTAAGGAATGACAAACAATATTCAAAGTATTGAATTCTCCTAAAAGTATATTATCTTTGAGCCGGTTTCATATGTACAAATATATATATATATATATGTAAGAAAAATGTAGAAAGTATATTAAAAGTTTTTGGAAAAAAGCATTAAAACTTTTTGGCATGACAAGCAAGAAAACGAATAAAAAAAAAAAAATATTTGAAAACAATTTGAAAGAGCATAGGTAAACTGTCAGTTATCAGTTGTTAGATACTCCTTTCTTTTAGCATTCATACTATAATTGTAAGTATTGATAGTAATATTGTAATGACCATTTAAGCCATTTAAATCTATATGAACATACAAATGAATCCATCTATATGTATGGGTAGACAAATATGTATGCACTTTAGACCGTACCTTAAAAAAAAAAGTGGCCCGCACAACATCGAATATGAAGTGTTTTTGTAAGCTGATTTCGAAAAAAAATTTTGTGAGATCAATAACCGTTGTCTCCTTGGGACAAAAATATCGCTATATGATACTTTAAGATCGGTCTATAAATGCCGAAGATATAACGAAAAATTTAAAAAGGCGAACCCTACGTTCGGCAAGAAAATTAAAACATGTTTTTTTAAGAGTTGTACTGGAATAATCAAAATACTTCTTTAGCAAAAGTTTTATAATTTTTTACGAACTTTAATTTTTTACCATTAAAGTGGTACATTAGGGCGGTTGAAACTGATGTGTGGTGGGTAAATACTATAATGCGACACTTGATGTTAATGATCTTTGGGGCAGAAATTGGTCTTGCCGAGACAAAAACATCGGTGTATCACACTATAAGATCCGACTGTAAATGCCGATGATATAACGAAAAATTTAAATGGGCGACCCCTACGTTCGGCTAAAAAAAATTTTTTTTTTTTCGAAATCAGCTCGCAAAAACACTTTATATTCGATGGTGTGCGGGCCACTTTTTTGTTTTAAGGTACGGTCTAATGTGCATACATATTTTTTTTTAATTTGCCTGTAAGGTGATACGGCCTAATGCACATATGTATTAGAATGGGTAATAAATATTTATTACGGGTAAAAAATGCTGATGCGATAACTTTTTGTGGTATTAATATATTGGTATTAATATACTAAGTATAGAGTATTTTGATTGGAAACAAATGGTCCATAATGACGGTGATAGTGATACTATAGAAGATGGTATATAATGATGATGGTATATGCTTCTAAAATTGACTACAAGATGACTAGTTCAAAGGGATGAAACCCGGAGCGCAACAGAACTTTCAACATATTCCATGACTACTCTAATACTGCAGAAGGTGAAGGGTAAAGTATCCTAAGCCGGAAATCAAGTAACCATTAAAAGTGTATTCGCGTATTCGTGTTACAAATTTAATCGTATTAAAATTTAATAATAAAAAAAAAAAATTATATATATAAAATTTTTTCAAAAATAATAATATTAAAAAAATAAAATAAAATAAAATAAAAATCCATGTCCGGGATCGAACCCTTACATGTGGGCAAAGTACATCACAACTTCGATGTGTATAATTAAGTTTGTATATTTGCTTATGCTGTCCTTTATGAGAATTCTTGTATGGTTTAGCATGCGGCTAATAGATAAAGATCATGCTGAACCAACAAGAATCGAGAAAAGCGAATTCCGTACATGATCGGACAAGTGACATATCTACATGTGCCTGCCCAGTTAAGATCACTATGGACGCGTCTCTCTTTAGTTGCAAGAATACCACAATAACGACCCGTTGCGTGATTTATCACCAACGAGTGCGCTGTTGAAGCAGATCCATCTACGGTTCGCGAAAATAAGAGTTCTTGCCCTTAAGTGAACCCAGCTACAGGAGATGCGGGTAGTCTACTGCGAGCCTTCTGCTCACCTTTTGCTTAAGTAGTCACTTTGACCACTTAAGAACCAAGAGCAACCAGCTCGAGTATTGGTTCCTCCTTCATTTCATTCCTAGTCTCCCTCCTGCTTGCGTACTATACGAATAGGGTATTTTGATTAATTTGTAATCTTAATTGAATAAATCGGCTATACTTAAAATCCTCTTTTTCTTTTGCTATGAAAGTAAAACTTCATTTTGTATTAAATAAATGAAAAGAATAATAATAAAAATACAGCGAAAGGTATAACATCCGAGCCGAACACTATAGTGTTGGTAATATTACCGTCAATTTGACTGTAAGTGTGTAATTCGGTCTTCGTCCTGCAATGAGGGTTTTGCGTTGCCATCTTGTTTACCCTAGCTGGCTGAGTGTTACACCAGTTGGAAAACAATGGTACACGCTACAGTCTTATGTAATCCAATGAATGTAGAGTAATTATTTGTGTACTAATACTAGGGACATGGCAGGCAATGAGAACACGGACAAGCTATCAAAGAATGGTACAACATTGCAAACACTTTCTGATAAGGGCATTCCAATACCAGTGATGTTTAAACTTTGCTTAGCCTCGGACGCATTATGGAAAAAGAGCCAGATCGATCTAGACCCGATCAATCTGGCAAGTATTGAACTTAAAAGACCTACTAGCGCTTAACAGACACGTGGTTAGTATGCTGGTAGAAACTATAGGGTGGTTGATGAATATTGCAAAAATACTTAAATTCAGTTAATACACTTTTTCTGTTTTTTGTTTGAAAGATAATACATTTTTATTATGCATAGGTTAATTAGGTTTGAAAATAATTGAGTTTGAATGGCCTCCACGCTCAATGGCGCATGTGCGACTTTTTCGGCGTAGTTCTGGAAAGAAAAACTCATTCAACAGCTTTAAATAACGGTATCCATTGACCGTAACTGTAACGCAGTTTTCTTCGAAAAAGTAAGGTCCGACAATGCACCTTGATGAAACTGCACACCACACTTGGACGCGAAGTGGGTGTAATTCCATCTCATGGAATATCTGTGGGTTAGAATCACTCCATATCCGACAATGTTGTTTGTTAATATTGCCGTTCAAATCAAAAAGCGCCTCATCAGACATAAACATGCAGTTCAAGATGTTTTCGTTCTCTTCCGCAGCAGTGTTTAGTTGGCTTTTTAGTTGAATTTATATGGGAATATGTTCAAATCTTTATGCAAAATCGTCTGCAGTGACTGTCTGCTGATATTTATTTGAGCAGATAAGCTTTTTAGTTGAATTTATATGGGAATATGTTCAAATCTTTATGCAAACTCGTCTGCAGTGACTGTCTGCTGATATTCATTTGAACAGATAAGCTCCTTGTCGAAACTGTAGAATTGGCTTGTATGGCAGCAGCTACAGCAGCTATCGTTTATTGAGGGTTCGCGATGATAAGGTCTTCTTGCGATTGTCCCACGCTCGACAAAATTATTCACGAGCCTCATTATAGTCCATCTGCTAGAAGGAGTGCCGTCAAACGTGCGCCTATATTCTCTTCGGACGGAAACTACGGACTCCAACGCGTGATAGCGGCGCACAATCCTAATTCTTGTTTCATTATCCCAATCTTCAATTTTCGTTAAATTCATCTTTAAATTTAACGAAATTTAGGTTTTAAATTTAATCTATTAAATAAAAAAAATATGGAATGGAAATGTATTACGGGCATTAGCTGATAGGGTGAGATGCAAGGAGGATAGACATTATAGAACCTAATTACTGCCGGAGCTGCGGCGACAAGGAAGAATTGGAGTACATAACTCACCTTCTGTGCGAGTGTTCGACCCTAGCTCCTAACATAGAGATTTGCCTGGGCAGTCATTTCTTACACAACCCCACTTAGCTGGTTCACTGTCAACTGGGGAATATTTTACGCTTTACCCGAAACTTGGATTTGGTTTGGTTTTCAAGGTAAATTAGTTACGCATTGACAGCAAGAGGACAACCGCCTCAACCTAACGTAACATAAGGATTTTGCAAACAAATTGTTTACAAATTCCTTAAAATTTTGTATACAACTTTTTTAAAAGCACTTCGACAATATTAATTTTATAAAAATTCTATAGCAATAGAAAATGTTTTAATAATTTGTATGAATGTATAACAAAAAAAAAAAAAAAAATAATAATAATAATAAATAAATAAATATTAGCCACATAAAAGTTGTTGAAAAATATGTTGAATTGCGCATTTATGTAAACTAATATTGATGTAGTTGCTCTTTGCCTGGAATTATTATTATTATTATTTTTCAAATATTTTTGTATGTTTTGGTTTCGTCCTTTTTTTGTTTCATTTTGATCTAAAATTTTTGAACATGTACATATTTCCCTGAGAGTATAGATGATATGTAGGGTATATGCATACACCAAAGTCAAATATGGATTCTATGTATTTAAATAAAAGTGCTATACATATTAGCAAATATATATAGTGAGTGCAGGGATACAGTAAAAGCTATACATGCTATATATGTATGTTCGCTTGGGTTTGCCACCGTCTATGGTATATCAAAGAATAGTACAATGCCAAGATACCATATACGTACGTTTTTTGTAATAGCATTCATTTTAATTGGTATCAGTTCAATTCCATAAAACATTTGGCATTTCCTTATATATTGCGTTATATCGTAGACACTGACCCTTTGCCATCTAAATAAGGTTTTTAAGTGAGTTTTCCAAATATGCAATATCCTTGCCATAGCCTAAATTTTTTTGTAGCTTTCACTGTACGATAAGGTTCACTGAAACTTCTATTGTGAGCATGTGAAAAATGAATAATGATTTTCTAAAGAGAAAAAAAAAAACAGGAAATATCATAAAAAAATATAACAAAAGATGCACACACACACATTTATTTTATGATAGTGAAAGTCAAAATTGTATTGTAGCTAAAAAAAGTAAAAAAAAAAAAATTGTTATTGCTATTATTGTGCAGATATTTGTGCAAGAGTTACATATGTGTACTGTATATACCAATGAAAAATGAGTTTTAGTATATTCGACCTCAACATTTGAATAGTTTAGCTAAACATATGTGTGCTTTTGTATGTATGAGGATGCGTATTTATATTCATCATATATTTATTTTAAAAAATATGCCATAAAGTACTTTCACATATGCCACATACTTATGTTGCCCTTAAGCTACTTTGTCTACCATATAATATTTACATATACGGATCCAGTGGAACAGTGAGTGGCACATGATAAATGTGTGAATGTGTTGGGGTATTTGTATAACTAAAATACCATAGGTTATATAGTAAATGGCCCGTGGTTATAGTCAAAGTTATGATCATCTTAAAGTTAGAATAATGTTCTTTGGCCGATTTTAATTTTAAGACGATCTTAACTTTGATTTTAACTATGGGTCAATGTGTTCAATTGCACGAATGTTTGATAGTAAGGTGGTACAAATTTTTAAAAGCTTTCGTTTAGCGAAAATATGAAATATTTGTTGAAAATTTCAAAAATTGTTTAAAAAAAATTCCAGAAATCCGTCCATCTTTTCTTTTTTAATATCTAGTATATAAATTTTAATATTTAATAGTACGAAAACACTAAAATAATGCGTAGCTCAAAATCAAAATTCAAATTTCCAATCCAAATAGCTGCTCAGGAATCGTCCCTAGAGCGATGAAATATAGTGATTGATCGCATTTAGTTTGTCCTTCCCAACAATTCCTCTGAACATACTTACTCCGTATCTCTACCTAAAAATTGACAAATAATCACAAGAATCACTGCTAGAGCAGTTACAAGTATGGACTACCAACATTAATTTTTCTCCATTAATATTTTCTTCTAACATACTTACACTCTACCTTTACTCGTTGAAGGAACTCCCGTACAAAATGAGCGTAAAATATATGATATAAAAAAAAGAAAATATGTATGCACTTATAGGACCCGCCAATCATTTCTGTTCTTCGCTAGGTGGCGCCAGTTAGAAATTCCAAGCGCCGTCAGGTTCTCCAGTACTTGGTCTTTTCACCGGCGGTTAGGTCTTCCTCTTCTGCGTCGTCCTCCAGCGGGTTCTGAATATAATACCTTTTTAGCTGGATCGTGTTCTTCCAGTCACTCCATTCCGTTCCAGCTCCATTCCAGCGCCTGACTATGTCAATGTCAGCGTACAGTTCATACAGCTCATAGTTGTACCTTATTCAATACTCGCTATCAATGCAAATAGGTCCGAAGATTCTGCGCAGAACTTTTCTCTCGAAAACTCTAAGCATTCTCTCATTCGTGGTGGAAATTGTCTAGGCTTCTGCGCCTTTATCATTTCATAGTAAAATGGCGGATTATTTTTGATTTGAACATAATCGTTTGTATTTCAGGAATCTTCACAGAAAGAATAAAAACTCTTGCACAATTCGGATCATTCTCATTTATGACAACGCAAGCTGACATACCTGTAAAATCGTGCATATATAATTAATAATCTAATAATTTAATGGAGCATTATTATTATATAGGCTATTCAATACACTGCCACCTAAAATATTTTTTGTGCTGCTATTGCCCAACTAAAACAATTCCAGATTATTTATAAATCTTATAATTGCTGTGCTCTTAATTTTACCAATGTGGTTTGGAGTCAAGAATCCGTTATCTAGGTAACCAAGTCTATGTCATGCCACTGCTGGGAAATTGCATAGAATGTACCGATGTTTCCTGCTGCTCACCTATTTTCTTCATATGGTAGCTGAGTCTACAGTGCTCAGTGAGCAGTTCTGTGTAGAGTTTTATGTCATTTCTGCTGAGAACAGCATCCACCTGAACATGTGTGGGATCAATAAGTCCTTTCGACTGCCGCATACCCGTTTGGGCTCTCCAGTAGTCGAGTAGATTCCGTTACTCCCTCTCAAATATCAAGTTGTTTATGATACTGTTTGTAACCCCTCAGAAAGGCTCTGGTCCAATGAAAGGAGTGTTTGCGCCTTCCTTCGCAAGGGAGTCGGCCATTTCGTTTCCCTCGTGTCCCTCATGTCTCGGCACCCACATTAGGGTGACAGGATTTTTTGCTGCCAGGCATTGAGAAGTTTAAAACATTCCCAGATCAGCCTTGATTGAAACGAGAATTTTTTCAGAGGCTTTAGAGCCATATGGCTGTCCGAGAGGCTGCATATTTTGGTACCACGTGTGCCCCTACGTATGCATTCTCTTGCACATACCTCCGCCTGAAATATGGTAGCTGTTTTCCCCATTGCGATTGCTTTCCGAAATCTTGGTTCAACAATTCCAGCCCCCGCACAGCCATCTTCCATCTTAGACCCATCAGTGTACCACAACTGTGAGCCAAACGGCCGTTGATGGAGCAACTAAGAAATCATACGTGAAAGGAAGTGGACGATCCATACCGAGAGGATATGAACGATTATCGACACCAAAAGAAGTGGCTATTTCTCATTCATTCAATATTTTAAGAAAAATTTAATAAAAACGTATACAAAGCTGTGAATGTTTCTAGTCCATTAAAATAATAATCAAGCAAATTGCATGCTTACATAGAAATATGCTTAATATGCACAAACACATACACATTTGTATGAACATTTATGTATGTGCGCTGCCAAGTACATAAATCACAATGAGCCATCATCGGCTTAAGTATATATGGACTCGTAAGTTATTAATTTGACATTAATTGCTTTGCTATTTAATTTGTTGCTTCAATGTACGCACGTACATTTTTTGAAGTAAGTACGTCTGTGTATGAGTTTGCTAATTGTTGTTGTTTCTTCTGTTGGCACTTGTGTGGTAGACGCCTCAAATTTAATGACAGCACTATAATCAATTGAAACTATGCGCATACAAATATATCATATTTTACACGCGAATTGCACTTTAATTTTAATTTTTTGGCACAATTCCAAATAGTTTATCCACAAAATGCCCACCCACTAGCAATAACAACAAACATGTACGCGTATTGTATTATATTTTATGCGTTTATGCTGATACATACACTATACTTACATCTGTGTATTACCTAGTATACGATATTTTACTTGGTACGCATGTAGCTGTTGATGTGTCTAGACACAATTATTAGGCTAAAAAAAAAAAAAAATTATTTGATGCAAGCGCACAAGCTATTGATGCGTTAATGTATGAGTATTTCTTCTACAACGACACCGATTTATATGTAGGTATGTGTGTGTGTGTGTGTATGTATTTTAAAAATATTTGCCAATTGAATTTTCATTGCAAAGTAATTTTGTGGGTTTACTTGTAATTCACATAAACGTAAAACAAAGCAAGCAAGCTAGCAAAAAACAAAAAATTTGTTAAATGATTATACATAAAACTGAAAATGAAATTTATTTGTTTGGATGAAAATACACACGCAGACATATTTATATGCGCACTTTCATGTTTATGATGTTTAATATAGAAAATATATATGCGCGTAAGTGTGCCTTTCACTATCATTGAAAACATTTGCTGTTGGAACATATTCAATGCTATATGTATGTGCAATGCTTTCGTGCTAATGGAAGATAGATAAGTTCACATTTATCTATAGACCATAAAAGAAAGTGTGGCAGTAAAAAGAGTCGGGCTATTTTCGAAAATCTTATTGTAATAAAATATACTTTTACTATAAAATAGAACTAATAGAAGTAAGCCAGCTCTTTAGCACTAGTCGAATTAAACACACTTGAGAAGTTTGACTCAAGCGCTCAGACTAAAAATAAGTAGATGTTGTATGTCAGTTGTTAATGTAATTACGACAATTAAATTCCAGTCTCGACGAATGCGACTTTAGTTATTTCTAAAAAAAAACCCATTAAACGGTCGATACTTGTTGTCAGATTATTTGTAATTTTAAAGACAGTCCAAAATTACTTTGAAGAGCTAGGTAATAAAGGCTACAACTTTCTCAACATAAACTCCTTTTAACTCTATACACATTTCCCAGCGATATTCTATAGCTAGGATACCCTGTTTATAAATAGTATGAACTGTCCATTATGAACTCATTAAAATAGCCATCTAGTGCAGACTCCACCTCTTCATTGTTTGCAAATCTTCTACCATCAAGCCATTTTTTCAAATTCGGAAATAGAAAATAATCCACAGGAGCTAAATCCGACGAATAAGGTGCGTGCTGAAGCAATTCGAGCTTTAACTCATTGATTTTGGCCATCGCAATAGCGGATGTGTGAACTCGTGCATTGTCTTGATGAAACAGCACTTTCTTTTTCGCCAAATGCGGCCTTTTTTCTTTAATTTCATCACTTAAACGCTGCAACAAATTAGTATAATACTCGCCGTTGATTGTTTTTCCTTTTTGAAGATAATCGATAAAAATTATCCCAAGTGCATCCCAAAAAACAGACGCCATAATCTTGCCTGCAGATGGAACTGCCTTCGCCTTCTTTGGACAAGATTCTCCCCTTTCAGTCCACTGTTTTGACTGCTTCTTTGTCTCAGGTGTGAAGTGGTGGACCCATGTCTCATTCATGGTTACGAATCGACGCAAAACCATGACTTTATTACTGTGAAACACCGCCAAACAGTCTATAGAAACATCTTCACGACGTTGTTTTTGTTCTATTGTGAGCAAATGCGGCACCCATCTTGCACACAGCTTTCTCATCTCCAAATTTTTGTTTAATATTCGATATATAGCACTTTTTGAAATGCCTGTAATTTCACCTAGCTCACGCACCTTCAGCAGGCGATCATCCAATACCATTTTGTGGATTTTCTTAACCGTTTCTGGCGTGGCCATCTCAATTGTTCGACCACTACGGTGTTCGTCTTGGCAGCTCGTACGACTTCGTTTAAACTCTGCCACCCAATATTTGATGGTTGTAAACGAAGGAGCAGACTACCCCAGAGTAGAATCTAGTTCGGCTTTAATATTCGTCGGACTGAAACCTTTCAAATGAAAGTATTGAATTACATAAGGGTGATCAATTTTTTTTTAATGTTCGTTTTCGATAGCTCCAGAAAAAAAAAATACTAAACAATGTGGCGCCTTGAAACTTTAAACATATGTTTTATAAGGTTGCCACTTTTCACCAAAGTAATTTTTTTTTTTCAAACTACTGCCGCCATCTATATGTCAGGTCGAGTAGTTCTGGGACCGCACTCATAGCTCCTATGAAAATTCTTGAAAAATGTTTAATTTCATAACTTACGTAGTCTTGTGTCAATGGCAACTATAGATTAAATTGGAGAGATTAGATTAAAATTGTAGAGGGAAAGAGTTTTGAAAAATTATAGAGCCACACACACTATTTTTTGTAGATCTATACTCTAAATAATGCCCATTATTTTACAATATATAAGCCATAATATTTCTACCCACATAATCAAATAATTCCATGTGATTTTAAATGTTTATATATCTATTTGTCCAGAATATAAATTGGTCGACCCAGGCCAATATTTATTTATAAATATATTTTTTTTATACAGTCATTGGCATACATTTTTTAGGTCTAGGTCAACATAATTACGTATATCCTGAAGTTATATAAAAGTTGGATTATAATGGATATAATCTCAAATGTTAAACCTCGTCAGTTATAAATATTGAAATTGTATAGTATATATATAATAGTGGGCGTGGTATGACAATTTTTTTATAAAATGTCAACAGCTAAAATATATTGCATATTCAATTCAAAATTAAGACTGTCTCATACTTATTTTAAGTGTCTATATCGTAAACATTGATAGGATCGTAACAGTGACTGTGAAGATATATTAAATAGTTGTGGTGCCGCTCACCCATTTATTTTAAAATTATTATGCACTATCATACTAATTTGTTTACCATTACAATATATGGAAAATTAAGTTGGACAATTTAAAAATTTGTTAAATTCTGCCACTTTGTATGGAAAATTCATGAAAAAGTTGATGTTGCAATATTAATTTATACATCAAAGATTTTTATTCTCGATGGAATATTAATTAAGTTATAATGGGTTAAAATTATTTTTAATAGCATCTTAGGTAGCTCATACAGAATTTCGACAAAATACAATATCCATAAAACCACGTGATAGGCAGGTAGATGAACTGAGTGAAGGATATTGTTAAATCGACAAATTAAGGCGACATTAATAAGGAATAGAATTATATAATTTGCTATATCGGTTCTTTTTTCAAGTTTTTACATATCATCATATCAACATTAATATATCCTTACACTTGTGTGTGCAGGATTAAAGGTGAGTGTCTTCAGTATAAAAGACGTACATTTTGAATACAAAACAAACACAAAAATGCTTGCAGCTGGTCATTTATATTTTCATGTATTTTTAAAGTGATTTCCATTGCAACATATGTGCTGAAACATTTCTTAAAGACATTTCACATTTGCTCTACTGAATTATAAAATTAAGATGAGCTTCTCTTTCAAAAGTTTCTACATCTGTACTAAATTATATATAAATATATAGACGATGAATTTACAGGTTCATCATGTACAAGTATGAAGTCAAAAGTCAAAGTGCTCTCTCTTTCTTCATGCCACCCAACTTAATTGATTTCGATCGACAATGAGAAACAACCAAATGATTTTGGGAGAAAAAAAAAAAAGACAGAGTGAAAGGCAATAACAACAATTACGTATCGTACATGAAAGTGTAGAACATTGACATTTGTAATTAGTGTGAAAATTTCTCATTAAGTAAGTTGCATTGTTTTCATTTTGTGTTTTTTCCCCTTATTGTTTTATTATTTTTGTGTGTGTGTGTGTGTGTGTGATGGTATGTGATTTAAGACACAAAGTAAGTAGAAAATAATTTTTAAAGTAATTCAAGATTTATTTTTATTTTTATTTTCTTGTGTTGTGTTGTATGAAATGAAATGTACTAAAATCCGGTTGTAAAAAAAAAAAAAAAATACTAAAGCAGATTGCGTAAAAAGTATTTGAAATGAATGAAGGAATATACGTAAATATGAGATGTTAAATTCTAATGGTTGTTTCTTAAGCTCGAAATAAGTAATATGATATAATTGTAATAAATTTCCAAATTTTTTTCGGGGGAATGAATAACGTCATTAATTTATATATGTACGTGAATACGTACGTAATAAGATCTGTCGCAAAAATGTACTATTCATTTTTCCTAATGTTTCGCCCAAAGCAAATTTTTATCTTTTTTTGTTTAAAATTTTATATAACGAAAATTTCTCTGTTTATTTCTCATCGTATATTTTCGCAAAATGATTTTACAAAACTTTCAGAGAATATCGTTATAAAAAAGTGATATTTTAAATATATGGACAACTTTAATGTATGTACATAGATTGATGTCAATCAGGAGAGATAAAATAGACGAGTCTACATTTACCAGTCAACCCATTTATTTTGGCAATCTTTTTTCAAACTTTCTTTTTCTTCGCTTAAAGATTTATGAAAAGTACTTTTAAAACAATTTTCATTTAATAATATATGAAACCTTTTTGTGCAGGTGTTGCATACAAAACAAAAAGGCAACAAATAACATTGGCGACATTAACAACAAACAACAAAAAATGTGAAAATAATCGCAAAAGCTGAAGAAAAAAAAAAAAAAAATGTAACATAAAAAGATTAAATATATTTATTTATTTTTTTTTTTTTGCGAAAAATTTATGTAAAAGTCAAACAAAATCCGAAACAACAAGGACTACATTAACAAAATGGTAAAGCGATAAGAAAAATAAGTCGAAAAAGTATTCATATGAAAAAATAAAATTAAATAAAATATCACAGATATATCAAAAGGAGAACACAAATCCAAAAATTGAAACATTACAACCATTTTCCACGTATTGCGTTTGAATGCGTATGGATGGAAATGTCAAAATATTTTGTGGCAAACATCCGTTGTGCATAAATTTATTTTCATTATTTCATCTGCTTCTCATTCTATGTACTTTCGATTTCTTATAGCTTGGCAATAAAAAGAAAGAAGAAAAAAGTAAACAAATTTTCCAATTGAATGCAAGAAAAAAAAAAAAAGGCGAAAAGTTTTCAAGTCAATTAAATGGAAATGATATTGAAAATGAAAATTCGTTAGGAATTCGTAGGCAGGCAGGCATTATCGTATAATACCCAAAAAAGGAAATGGTCTCGACAATTAACGTGGGAATGATTGCACGAATAAATAAATGCGGCAATGAATGTATGAATGAATGAATGAACGACATCGTCACCGTCGAAGCAGCTGCAACAGCAGCAATACGCATTACTGAGAATCAAAATCAGAATGAATATGACCCACGTGTATACAAAATAAAATTTATTGATTGCTACAGTAGAAAAAAAAAACTTGAAAAGACGTAAAAACATCAAATATACCTAAATAAAGGGTTATTAGACTAGTGCATATAGGTGTATTTAATATTTAGTACTACTTACTTACTTACTTTAATATTTAGTACCAATTTGAAATTGTTCAGCATTTAGTTGTATATCATATGTATATATAAATTTCAAATTAAAATTATAAATATATAATATAAATATAAAATCATTATAAAAGTTATCCATTTTGCGGTTTCAAAAGTATAGGGCTAGAATTCAACATCTGTCAAACTGAGTTGTTAAAACAATTTCTTTCTTTTTCAGTTCAAAGTCTGACATTTGCGAAAATGGATCGCTTAACTATCGCACAACGCATTAAAATTGTAAAAACCTACTACAAAAATGGTGATTCTGCCACAGCCACATATCGTGCTTTAAGAGGAGATTATGGTTTACATAAACGTCCAACTACGCAAGCAATTGGCAAAATTGTGAAGAAATATGAAGAGACTGGATCGGTTACAGATATTGTAAGGCCTGTGCATCATCGTTTCGCTCGTACCACCGAAAATATCGCTGCTGTAAGTGAGAGCGTTGCCGAAGACCCGAATGTGTCGATTGCTCGTCGTTCTCAGGAATTAGGACTGTCTTACGGCACATTATGGCGTATTTTGCATTGATTGGATCTACACCTACATCCATATAAAATCCAGTTCACACAACAACTGAAGCCAGCTGACCATTCAAAACGTCGTAGATACGTCGAATGGGTGCTTAAACAACAGGCGGTGGACGGCAATTTTTCGAACAAAATTTTCTTCAGCGACGAAGCACATTTCTCACTCGGTGGGTATGTTAACAAACAAAATTGTCATATTTGGGGTTCTGAGAATCCTCAAGTAATTGAAGAGAGGCCACTACATCCACAAAAAGTCACTGCTTGGTGCGCTCTTTGGTCCGGAGGTGTGATTGGACCTTACTTCTTCGAAAACGACGATGGAACGACTGTCACCGTCAATTCGGAGCGTTATGGTCATATGATAACCGAGTTTTTTTTTTGCCTGCTATTGAAGAATACGACTTAGAGAATATGTGGTTTCAACAAGACGGTGCCATATGCCACACAACTCGAGCGAATATGGCTTTATTGCAAGAGAAATTTTCTGGCCGCGTAATTTCTCGTCGTGGCGATATCAAGTGGCCACCAAGATCATGCGATTTGACACCGCTTGACTTTTTTTTTGTGGGGCTACGCGAAAGACCGTGTTTATGCAGATAAACCTTTAACTCTTGAGCACCTAAAAACCAACATTCGTCACGTTATGGCTGAGATACCGCCGAATATGTGTCAAAAAGTGGTCGAAAATTACCTCAAAAGAATCGATGCTTGCAACAATTCGCGTGGTGGTCATTTAAATGATGTAGTATTTCACACATAATGTCAACGTTCAAACTTTATAATAAAAAAGAAATATCATGATAAAAAATATTTTATATGTGTTTTATTTACATTTACTTTTGAAAACGCAAAATGGATAACCCTTTATATTTCTCTATAAATTTGCCATAATTCAAAAATGAATTTTGATAAAAAAAAAATTACCATTGTTATAATGGTTCATATTACGTACTTACTTATGTGGCCATTACAACCGAAAATCGATTTAGGCCGAATCTAGCATGCTTCGCTAGATCTTTCGACCAGAGGTTAGGTCTTCCTCTTCTGTGTCGACCACTAGCGGAATTTTAATGCGCTTTACTATGTCGGTGTCGGCATACAGCTCACACAGTTCATGGTTGTACCTTATTCGATAACTGTCAACAACGCAAATAGGTCCAAAGGTCTTTCGTAGGACTTTGCTCTCTAAAACCCCGAGCATCCTCTCATACGTAGTGGAAATTGTCCAGACTTCTGCGCCATATGTTAGGATAGGAATAATGAGGGACTTGTAGAATGTGATTTTCAATTTGTGATTTGTGGGCTCGACTCTCAATTGCTTATTTAGGCCAAAGTAGCACCTGTTAGCAAGAGTGATCCTTCGCAATATCTTCAGGCTGACGCCATTACTGGTGTTAATGCTGGTTCCAAGATAGATAAAGTCCTTCACTACTTCAAAAGCGTAGTTGTCATCAGTGACGTACTGTCCAAGAAGCTGTGACTCTTTGTTTGTTGATACTAGGTATTGCGTCTTGCCCTCGTTCACTGTGAGACGCATTCGACGCGACTCTCTTTCCAACTCTGAGAATGCTGCACTGACTGCTTGCGTGTTTATGCCGATTATGTCATTATCGTCGGCATACGCTAACAGCATGACACTTTTGTTGAAGATAGTGCCATTATGCCATAGATCAGCATCTCGTATTATTTTCTCCATAATAAGATTGAAGTAGTCGCACGATAACGAATCACCTTGTCTGAAACCCCGTTCGGTATTAAACTGCGGGGAGAGTTCGTTTACAATTTTCGCTGCACAACGGGAGTTACACAGTGTCATTCTGCAAAGCTGAATGAGCTTCGCAGGAATACCGAACTCAAACATTGTTGTGTAGAGGTAATCCCTTACCGGATTGTCGAAAGTGGCTTTATAATCAACAAATAGATGTTTTTCTTGGGTCTTCGTCGGGATCATTTTAAATGAACAATATGAAGGACGGGCATGATCCTCCTATTTTCATCGATTACTTTAATCTAAAATATAGATGAATGTACTAAATGTTGTTGTTGTTGGATCATTGGTACTTAGTCATCTTTAAACATCTTTAAATATACTAAGAATGCGACGCTGATAAAAACTATTTACTAAATATATTTTCTATATCCTTGCAACTCAATTGATTACAAACATTTGATCGAAGTGAATATAGCCATAGATTTATGTGCAGGGTATAGAAATACATATGTAATTTAAAGATAAATCAAACGAATTTTATAAAGTCAAAGAAGGAATTGTTAGAAGCTAAAGACACATCAGCAACATGTAATACTGATGATGATGAGGATGATTATGATAATGATGATGTTAATGATGATGATGTTAATTATGAAAACAGGTCAATGTATTGCAAAAATATTTTATATATAACATTTATACAAACACACATACATAGGTACCATTGTATGTTCATTTTGCTGTGACACGTAATTATGAGACGACAAATGCTTTTAATTTGAATGGATCGTTATACACACAAATTAGAAACACATCAGGAGAAACAACAAAACAACAAAATAAAATAATAATACAAATCAAATTCAAATGAAATAAAACAATTTTTGACAAGAATATCAACAACATAGTCTGAAATTTTATAATATTGTATAATGTATATATGTATATTATACATAAAAAATAATATATAAAGATATTTTTGACTGTTTCTTCCCACATACACGAACACATATAATGTACTCGTACTCTTCTAGCGACATGATATGAAATTCATGCAACGATGCGTAAACAAATTTGTCTCGTTTTTCTGCTTCAATAAAAATCAATTTTTATTATTGTTGTTGTTTTCATTTCGACTTTTGCTACTTTTAAACATAACGAACGAAGGTACGAAATGAATAAAGGTAGCATAATTCAGAACCACATAACAACGTAATTAGAAATAAATGAGAAATAATAATAACAATAATGAAAGATAGAAGAAGAACAAAAATAAAAACAATGTGATGATATTATTTTAATTGCAAATACTAAAATTAATTATTTGTAATTTCAATTAAATAGGTAAATTATCAATATGGGATTGATAAAGTCCTTTTAAATCAATGAGCTCACATTGTTTTTGCAATGTACATATATATTTCAAATAGATTGCCAACATTAAAAACAATGTCTGTTCTACGAAGTGGTACTCATTCCCGAAAGTTTCTTTTTGACCACAAAAAAATATGCAAAAATTGTCGATACAGTGATCTCTTGAGGTTAGAAAGAAACTTGCTGGGGATGGTGCAAATTCGACAACGATTTCGAATGCAAAATTTGTTTTAGAATGTGACTACTTTAGTTTGTCTATGGCCCCTAGGTTTCTTTCTAACCTCAAAAATAATCGTATTTTGGCTATATTTGCAAGTTGTTTTAGAATAAAAGGAAACCTAAGGGCGATGGCGAAAATCTGACACACGGATGCGGATTCAGCCAGATGCTAAATAAAGAAACTATCAGAAGCATACACTTTATCATATCTTTCAGTATCAGCAATGTTTTTATAGTCTAGACAGACGGCAGCCTTAATCCGGATAACAAGCACACTTAATCCGAATAACATATTACCCTGACAGATGGCAATATTGCGTATTAAGTAAACAGCTGATTGCTGTTTTATTAGGTTTGATCACTTACATTACAATTTCTGTCGTCTGTCACTCTCGATATGAGAAAATATATACAAGAAGTACGTGAACTGAAAACTATTAGAAACTTGTAAATTAACATTCAGAGTACGCAATTGCAAGCTGGATTTATTTGTCCACCAACGCGTTTTCCTATCGAAATTTGTTAACAATTGTTGAAAGTTTTTTTTATTAGCGAACACACCTATTATTTTGTAAGTTGCATCGAGAAAAAATTCACAATAGAAAACAGCTGTTAATTTTCATCAGTGTTGCCATCGAAAATTGCCCTAATCCTCTTTAATTTTGAGAATTAATTCTAGAGCTAATGCGGATTAGCTGTAGTTAATGCCCGAGTTAATTCGAATTCACTAGATAATCCGGAATACCGCTACCGTCTAGGCAATTAGCCTATAAATTGTTATTTAATTACAATCACGAAAGTACGTTCTTAATTTTTGTACAATTTTCTATCGAAAATGTTATTTTTTGGTCCATTTTACAAATTGGACCAAGTCGAAAGTACACAAAAGGAATTTAAACGGAACTAGGTGGAATTTTTTTTTTGCTTCTTCTCTAAAGAACACTCTTAACTAAAACTCGCAACCGTTGTGTCAAATTCTAACGTCTCAATAATTCTATGATAAATTCCTGTTCAATTACAACAAACATCAAGTCAATGTATCTCAAAATAAAATTTTAGTGATTACTCTTTTCTGATGCCTTAAAATGGTATTGAAGAATTGTTGTACATGTGCGAAGTCTGTGGTGAAATTAAAAAAGGATTTGCCGATTTTAATAGAATTTAGAGCAACGAAAAAGCGACAAATTTCATATGATGTTATTTTAAAAAATAAACAAATATGTGGTATTTATAAGACCCGAAGGGCTCTTTGGAGGAGCTTCTCTTCGAGTACTGTTGTGCGTGTTTAATTTTTGGACAGTATTAGAAGAGACTTAAGTATTTTAGCCGGTTCCGAACGGTAAAACCATTGTGACATCATTAAAAAAAAAAAAATATATGGCAATTATAAGCCCCCAGGAGCTCTTTGGTCGAGCTTCTCTTCGAGTACTGCTGTGCGTGTTTAATATTTGGACAGTATTAGAAGGGACATAATTATTATAGCCGGTTCTGAATGGCAGAACCCTTGTAACATCACTTTTTCTGAGCTTTGTCACAAAGTTCTTTTAGAAACTTTTCCAAGGCAAATTGTTACTGTCGGAAGAATTGCCAATTCTTGCCGGCAGGTGGGTACCGTTGGAAAGAAAAATCTTTTCGATATTAAATGTTGTTATGCTTCAGCCGGGGATTGAACCCATGACCTACAGTTTAGAAGGACAACACAATAACCACTGAGTCACGGCACCCACAGCGCACACTTACTGCAAAAAATTATAGATGAAGATATTTAAAAATAATTTTCTTCTTGTTCGTTATATTTGACGGCAAACAATTCCAATATCTTAAAATCCTGCATATTATTTTGGAAGTTAATAGTTAATTATCTATCTACAAACTTTGTATAGCATATGATATAATAGATTTTGCTCTTGTCATTACATATGTAGATGACCTAACCTCGTTGTCAAGTGTCGCCGTGAGGAACCTCTTTAAATACTCAAAGTACATGTTGGTTAAGGGGGTCTTCTACCTTGTTGGTTCAAAAAATTCGATTTTTTTTTTTTTAAATTTTCCAACCCAGAAGGTGTTAGGAATATACCCTTAAAAGGATATAACTGAAATCTTATTATTTCGAGTTTTTCCGAGCCGTCAAAGACAGTTACGCGTGCTCTTATCGCAGCGCTCTTCGCGACCACCTAAAAGCTGGCCCGTCGCGTTTTTCTAAAGTTATCTAACGTTCTATCGAATACCTGATGTATCTGTATCTATGTATGTAGTCTCTGTTATGCATGATAAAATTTTCGGTCCATTCATTTTGAAAGAAAATTTAACGTCGGAAACATCCCGCTTGTTATATACATGAATATCTTTAAATGCGATTTCCCAAAAGTTGCGTTTTTTTATTTGGTTGACATGATATCTCGAAAACTAATTGATTGATTGATTGAAATTATATATCAAAATTTGTGAAAAACATGTGGCTATCGTCTGACAGATACTTTTTAGATTTTTTTTATTTAAACAATTTTTACAGATGTTTTTAACCCCGAAAACATTAAAAAAAAAAAAATTTTTTTTTAAAGTTGCCTGTTCTGCGAAATTTTGAAAATGCCATCTGTCAAACGATAGCCAAGGTGATAAAAAAATTAAATCATTTTGGTTTTTTTGTTTCAGACGATTTTCATGAGCTAAATCGTGTCAACCATTTGTGTATGCATTTTTTGCAAGGGACACTTCAAGGTCAAGTCACGGTCAAATCGAAGACAGTAAATTTTCAGTCAAATTAGTGTTAAATGTATTTAAATAAACAAGTTGAATGCAACAAACCGCACCTCGATTGCGTTTTTAGTTTTCCTATAACTAATATTCAAAAAACAGTGTCAAAAATGAAGCCACAAGGTAGAAGACCCCCTTAAACGATTATGCGGTAGGAATATTTAAGCGCACGGTATCACGGAATGCCTCCTTTTTGTCTAGTTGAGCTTTTTCATTGAGAGGTTGACCACACTAATCTAACCTTACCAAACCGTACTAAATATGTTATAGCTAAGTTGTTATAGCAATAATTAAAGGAAACGTCGTAAATAAATGGCATAAGGAGTTTTCATATAAAACATCTTACCTCTTTATCTGCCATAGTTATAAGGTATTTTAGCCCATTTGTTAAAGAAATGTTTTAACATTTCATTAAGTGGGTTATTTTAAGTACAATACAAAGATATACTTTGAGATATGTTCTAAAATAAATTTTACCGAGGATTGTCAAGAACACAAACATGATTTAATAGGTGGAAGTATAAATAAGTTCGTGCAGTTTATTTTCGTAAATTGAAATTTTATTATGAAAAATTGGTTATAGTACATTCAATGTTCAAAGTATTGTCCGTCGCTAGTCACAACTTTTTTCCCATCTTTCTGGCAGCATACGGATTTCACATCGAAAAAAAGTTTTGAGGCAATCCATAAATCGAGCCAATTTTTGGCTTTTTCGTAAGAATGGAAGCGATGTTCTTCCAGGCCGCCGTGTGTCATTGAGCGGAACAAGTGGTAATCGAAAGGAGCAATACCGCGGGTGTGGTAGGACTTCACATTTGAGCGTTTCTAAGTACGTTTTAACGGACACCGCAATATGTGGCCAAGCATTATTATGTTGCTGAATAACTTTGTCGTGTTTATCGATTTCAATAACTCATAATACACCACACCCAGCTGGTGCCACCAAGTAGACAGCATGATCTTCACGCCGTTAATATTCAGCTTGGCCGTCGATGATGAGGCATGGCCGGGGTATTCATACGTTACCCGAGGTTACGTTTTTGGATTATCGTAATGGAACCACCCTTCATCGCCAGTCACAATTCGATGCAAAATCCGCTTTCCCGTTTTTGCCGTTGAAGCAGTTGTTCACACGTGAAAAAGTGCCGTTCGACGTCTCTTGGCTTCAGTTTATAAGGCACCCAATTTCCCACCTTTCGGATCATTCCCATTACGATTACACGTCGAAAAATGGCTGGCTGAGTGACTGCAAGTGTATATCTTGTTTGGAGGGGGATGTCATCACGGAGCATTTCCTCTGTGTTTGCCCTGCCTTCGCTCGAGCTAGATTGCGCATCTTTGGCTCTGATGTAATGAGAATGGATAAACTCCATTCTCTAGCCCCGGGAGAGATATTCAGATTCCTGCCACCCCTCCCACTTTTCCATATCTTTTTTCCTGTACCTTCCTACTATATCCCATTTTCCTGAGCTTTAAATACAAATCAAGCCTTGGTTACAATTCTTTATCCTCAAACTTTGCTGGCGCTCCGGATCGTTCTTTGGCTTCCAAATCAAAAATGCCGCTTTTAGATCGTACAAACCATCTCTGACACGATTGTTCAGTTAAAGCTTGGTCATCATAAACTTTCACTTAAATAGAATAACTTTCGTCAGCCTTTTTCTCTATATTGAAGTAATGAAGTAAAACTTTCCGCAAAAACACATTATTCGGTACAAAAGATGACATTTTGCGGAGCACCCAGAAACACTTCAGCGAAATGACAGATACTGAGAAAGAAAGCCTTACTGATGGCATTTCAAAATGATAGTGTTGCCAGATAAAACAATGAAATAATAAATAATAATAGTAGTGACATCAGTTATCACATCCGCACGAAGTTATTTATACTCCCAAAAACAAAATACAATATTACCTGTGCTGCTAACAGGAGATGAATTGTAATTTTTTTATAATTTTTCCATATTGATTTTTGATTCGTTTTTCTGTTAAAACAATATTTCGTTGGCAAAAATTGATATTGTAGTCGAAGCAATTATATCATTTACAGCAAATTCTTGTGAATTATGTCTTTTTTTCTTTTGTTTATTTAGATATAGTTTTAGTCTCAAACCCCAACCATATGAGAGGGCATTTAATATCATTCGGAAACCAAGAAAAATTTACTCGGGGGCTATAAAGCTTTTATATATCATAGCCTGTGTTATAGGTATAAAAACGTAACTATCATATGACACATAGTAGTTTTGAGCCATTTTATTAATAATTTTGTTTTTCCGACACATGACAAATGATATAATAGCTACTATAACTGGAAATTAAGATAAATATAGAATAAATGGCAATATAATACATACGAGTATAATACGTACTATACATTGTTCTATTAAAAGTAGCAAAATATAAACAATATGATATGATAACAAAAAAAAAAAAAAAAAATCTCCTTACAGTCGGCTGGGGCCGACCAAATTATACCCTGCATATGTAGAGCTATATATAAAAAGTTTGCTCGTATATCCATCCTTTTCTTCCACTACTTTGTATAGGACCTACATTAAGAAGCAGGCGTACCTCACCAATTTTGGAGGATCAATTTCTGCCTATAATACTAAACTACCTAGGTTGCAATGGGTTGACCTAGGCGTATTATTTAGTAAGTTATGGGTGTTTTAATGTTTAAGATAAATCCGAGATTTTGTACGGAAGCTATATAAAAAGTGGGCGTGACGTATCTCTTTCTTGTATATCTATTTAATTTTTCAATATCAATCCACACCTTAAATTTGGTTCTCCTACGCTAAATGGTTTGTAAGTTATGGAGCTTAAAAGTTTTGGTTTAATTCCCTTGACTTTGTATGGGAGACTCATGAAGGCATGGGCGTGGCACACTGATTTTCTGGTAGATTTTTGCCGACTACGATATTAATTTAAGTGTCAATTATGGTTATTCTAGACAGAATATTGCCGAAGTTACAGCTGTTACAATTTAAAATTTGTATGGGGGCTACGATAAACGAGCAACTAGGCTGTGAGCCTAGTTGCTCGTACAATACTAATCAAAACCTTAAATCTCGTTATTCTACGCTGAATAGTTTGCAAGTTATAACCGGTAACATTTTTTTTAATTTCCGCAACTTTGTATGGGAGACCCAAAAAGGAGTGGGCGTGGCATACTGATTTTCTGCCGTATTATTTCCGACTACCATGTTAATCTAAGTGTCAATTATGGTTATTCTGGACAGAAGATTGTAGAAGTTACAGCTGTTTCAATTAAAAAGAAGTACAGACACTTTGTATGACAGCTACGCTAAAAAGTAGGCATGGCTCAACCACTTTTGGTGAGGTTATATAGTGGTATAATATAAGTCTATGTGCCAAATATTGTTGTCCCAGGTGGTATATTATGTGAGTTATAGCAAGTTAAAGATTTTGAAAATTTCGAGGTTAGTCGCTTTGAATGCTTGGTGTGGGCGTGGTTATTGACCGATCATGCCCAATATCAATCCCCTCCGTACCCTTGGATCATAGATTACTTATGCCAAATTTCATCGAAATAGCTCAATATTTACTCAAGTTATCGTGCGAACCAGCCAGGTGACAGACAGACGGACGGACGGACGGACGGACGGACGGACGGACGGACGGACGGACATCGTTAAATCGAAAATTTAATCGACGCTGATCACGAATATATATCCATGTCTATATCTCCGGAGATTCCTTCAAGTGGACACAAACATCTGACCGAAATGAATATACCATGCATATTGCATTATGCAGGGTATAACTAGAAAAAAAAACTTTGCAACCGGATAACCAAAAATAAGTTTCATCATATTGGCATAGAAAAATCAAAAGGAATACGTTGAAACTAAAAAACCAACATAGTAAACGTGTGTATAAAGGACGTGGGTTAATGTTCGACAAAAATTGTATATCATATTTCTTGTTGTTGTTGTTGATGCTTCTCCTACTCCTACTTATTGTTGAATATTACATACATGGCACGAGTATGATATAAAATTGCTTCTATCGCAACAGTACATATAGCCACTGCGTGTTGGTAGACTTATGCGACCACATGACCACATGACTGTGTATGTGTTTGTGATTTGTGATAAACACATCATGTATCATATAACCGAGAGCACCATTATGAAGAGGTTGAAGATGAGTAATATAAAAAAAAAAGAAAATTCGTAAGCTATGTAATAAAGAGAAAATTGACATTTTGACAGTAACCCTATAGCAGAATAGTGTACTCGTATATGTACTATAGTTGAAGGACTTGTATATGTATTAGGATGTTCGATTTAGTTATTTAGGCAGGGTGATTTTTTAAGAGCTTATTTTCAAGAGCCTTCGGATCTGATTAAAAAAAAAAAACACACACACAAAAAATTTAGAGAAATTTATGAAATCTTTATTTGAGTCGATAAAACAATTCAATGTTTAAAAATGATTTCAAGTAAATGTTGACCGCAGCTGAACCTCAAATGGTTCATACCTTGGGTATGGTCCCAATTTTGGCAGAATCTCTCCAACATATCGGCCGGAAAAAATTCTTCAATATTGGCTTCCATTGCGCCAACCGTTGCGGGCGTGTCGCTAGAGACACGAGCCTTAACATAAATGTGAAATAAACTGTTCACCGAACTCGCCTCTCAATTGTAGCATGGCATGTGCCACTGTCTTGTTGAAAGTACATGTCAGCCAAGTCCAGCTCTTCCATTTTGGGCAAAAAAAAGTTTGTAATCATCGCACGGTGGCACTCGCCATTCACAGTACGCTCCTGCCTTCGTCGTCTTTGAAAAAGTACGGTCCAATGATGCCACCGCCCCATAATCCACAGCAAACATTGCATTTATCGGGATGTATTGGCAGTTCTTGCAATACTTCTGGTTGCTCTTCACACCAAATACGGCAATTTTGATTGTTTACGTATCCATTCAAACAGAAATGAGCTTTGTCGCTGAACACAATTTTCCGATAAAAAAGTAGATCTTCATCCAACATGTGCCAGCGCCCATTCACCAAAAGTTAGCCGTTGTGGTAGGTGTCGAGTGGCTTCAATTCTTGCACCAGCTGTATTTGAAAAGGTTTTACACCGAAATCCTTCTGCAAAATTTTCCACGTAGTGGAGTAACAGAGACCCAATGAGGTCATCAACAACACTGGCGGATATAGCTGCGATATTTTCCTCTATCCTCACTCGAGGTATGCGTGTTGGTGGTTTAATATCCAATAATGTAAATTTGGTCACAAGATTCCGAATAGCCTCCTCAGAAGGTCGCCCAAACTGATCATAAAATTAATGAATAAATGAACCGAGCATGAATTTTGATAATGAAATTCAATAATCTGCAAGCTTTGTTCGTTTGTAAGTCGATTCATGATTAAATTATAGACTAAACTGAACATGTTTGACAGTAACCTGTTACACGAAAACGACTGAGCTGTCAAAAACAGTGTTGCCAATAAGAAAGAAATCTAAGAAATCACCCTGTATTATAATAATATTATTCTCGTATGAATCTATTTGGACCATTGTTCTTGTATTCGAGTATAGAAAATATTACAATATATTTATCTTGAATACAATTGACTCGCATGCAATTTTTGATATTGGTAATCATTTTTGGTCAAATATATTAGTATTTTTGGGTTATTAATTTCTTTGATATGATGACTTCTTAATATGAATATCCGGCCAGAGTCTAGACTGCTCGTATTTACATGTATATGCTATCCCCACTCTCACTATCTAAATGTCTCTCTCTATCTCTGTGGTACACACATTTACATATAATCTCTTTAAAGCTTCACTTTTATTCCATAAACTATTCAAATATAATTGTATGCTTCGTTTGCCAAAGGAATCCATCTTATGATAGCTTACAAGTATATCAAACTGTTATTAAAATTAATAATTAACAATTAACAATTTTGCATAAAAGTTAAGTGTATAGATCATGCAATGAATATTAATTAAAGTACACACACAAATTGTCCAATTTCAAAAGTTTCCTTTAGCGACAATGGCTAAACATCAATGGGAAAACTCTAACGAAATAATATATATGTAAGTGTTCGTCTGTGTGTGTGTGTGTATGTGCAATGATGGCATCTTTCATATACCTTAACAAGACAATGATGATTTGTTGACTTTTGTGTTAAAATATTTGCCTTAATTTGGTATTCTTGGCATTTGGGAATTTTTCAGCAGATTAAATTTGATATGATCTTATGTTGTTATATGAATGTAGACGTAAAACTTTATGCTAAGATGAAATACTTGTATAATTTAAATGAAACCATTTAATACATATAATTCGCATGCATATTCAAATAAAGTTGATTGAGATGTAAAAAATTATTAGTAATGGTCTTTCGTTATTTCTAAGAAATTGTGAGTTAGTGTTATATAAAATAGCAGTGACCTAGTCAGGGGTTATAAGGGTAATAGATCGCCCCCTTGGCCGATGGACTTCGTACAAAAGGAAAAGAAAAATATATATTCTTCTTCTTCTTATGTGGCCATAAAACCCGATGATCGATTTAGGCCGAACTGGTCTCGTGATGTTTTCGCAAGGCAATGTGGCTAACTGCTTCAACCTGGAGAAGCTAGCGCAATCCTTGTTGAACTCATCGCAAGTCAACTCACTCGTCATCATGTAGTTTGTCCTGCTTACCATGTGATGACGTTTCCATTCCAAATGGTGGTCCTCCTTGTAACGACATTCATTTTAATGGGGAGCCTCCATGCGATGACCACCGGGCAACGTCGTTACAGCAGTGGCGAAAACTTTCCTCAATTCGAGGTTTTGCGTTGGGCTTGGGATCCACCACATAAAAATTCTCCCCCAGTGAATAACAAAAATAAAAATATATAGAAATTTAAAAATCTATCATTAAAATTTGTTTATTATACATCTTTTTCATCTAACCCCCCTTACCAAAATCCTGGCTGCGCCACTGTAAAATAGTATATGTTAACCCATTAGGGATGCCAATGTTCATAAAAAATGATGGTGCTAGAATTTTAGAGCTTTTTAAAGGTATCCTGAAATTCCCCCTAATTATACTGTGTCTTCCGTCGCCTTGAAATTAAATATCACAATATATCAAGATTCTCGGAAAGATTAGAGTAATGGTAAAATACTCAAAATTGTTGCAACGGTAGTTAGTATCCAGCTAATTCAAGCATGATCTCCAATACTTAAATTAGGTTAGGTTATGTGGCTGTCCTCTCCTGTGGTGACACACTTAGGCCAGAAAGGCCCATTGTAATACCACTGAGCTTCTCTTCCATTACTGTTGTGCGTGTTAAATTTGGACAGCATTAGAAGGGATCTACTTATATTAGCCGTTTCCGAACGGTAGAACATTTTCGACGTCACTTTAACTTGGCTTTGTCACAGAGCTCTTTTAAGAAGCATTTTTTGGTAAATTGTTACTGTCCGAAAAATTGCCAATTCTTGCAGGCAGGTGGACACCGTTCGGAAGTAGGTTGTTCTAATGCTGTCCAAATTTAACACGCACTACGGTATTGGAAGAGAAGCTGGGTGGTATCACAATGGGCCGTTCTGGCCTAAGTGTGTCCTCTCAGAGAGAGGGCAGCTACATAACCTAACCTAACCTAATCTAATATAATTTATTTAGACAGCAAATCAATTAAAAGTAGACTGATAAAATAACTTTCGAATGGTGGTTAAGTTCTAATTTATATTCACGTTACAAAGAATTACTTTAACCAACCAAGCAGCCATTAATATCGACCACAAAAAGCATCAATATTGCTTTAATGATAAATACTAGCAACAAAACGAACTAAATTCTTTATGAATTGAAAAATTGGTAATACTATGTAATTAACTGTAAAAGTTTAATTCTTTAATTTATCATGTTGCCACTTTAAACACCTGTGACATATTGTACATACGTACTTACTACTGCACATAGTTAATTACAACCATAAGAACCAAGAAGAAGCAAAACATCCAACCTTAATTAATTAGGTAATAACTTTTCTTTGTAGTGGCGTTTGGAAAATTAATATGTAACGTACTGTATACTGTATGCCAATGCCAATACCTATTTTCATCGTCATGATAAATTGATTAGAAAATCCTTTGTTCATCAAAGTGTTGGTTTATTACTTCCGTAAAAAAGAGTTTCAACGACCGTTAGGAAACACTTGAACAGTAGACAATAATCGTCGTCAGTTGGAGTTTATCAAGTACATATATATACGAGTATGTAGTTTATAAAGTTATAACTAAGAAGGAAGATTGATTGAAGTGGGAATGAGTATGAAATTATTATAAAAGTTCCATAACGCAATTTTGCGTTTTATTGAGAATACCACAAAAGAAAAAAAAGTATATAACAAGAAGTAACTGCTTATGTTAGATACTCCAACAACAATAACTTTGGTTAACTTTGCACCTTCGTTTTACTATCAAAAGAAATTTTTACAACAACTCTTTGTATATAGTTTGCCAGAGTTGATATCCATATATTCCCTATACCAAATGTAAGTACATCATCCTTACTATTTCTATATGAGGCATAGAAAATAATGACTATTTTTTTAATTCCTGGCGGCGATGAACTGCTCACCTGCATGCACCAGCTCATAAACAGAATATGGTCGACTGAAAAGATGCTCGATGATTGGAGGCTCAGTGTTCTGTGCCCTATATATAAGAAAGGAGACTCCACAATTTGCGTCAACTACCGTGGCATAAGTCTCCTGAGCATCGCATACAAGGTACTATCGTGCGTATTGTGTGAAAGATTGAAGCCTATGCTCAGCAACATGATTGGACCTTAACATTGTGGCTTCAGACCGAATAAATACACTGTCGATCAAATTTCCACACTACGCCAAATCCTGGAAAAGACCCAAGAAAAACAGATCGACACACATCATCTACTCGTCGATTATAAAGCCGCTTTCGACAGTCCGATAAGGGATTACCTCTACACAACTATGTCTGAATTTGGTATACCTTCAAAACTCATTCGACCTAGCAGAATGACACTGCTTAACTCTCGTTGCGCAGTGAAAATTGGGTAGAACCTCTCCCCTCCGTTTAATACCGAACGAGGTTTCAAACAAGGTGATTCGTTATCGTGTGACTTCTTCAACCTTATTATGGGGAAAATGATACGAGCTGCAGATTTACAACATAATGGCACTATCTTCAACAAAAGTGTCATTCTGCTGGCGTATGCCGACCATATTGACATAATTGGCATCAACTCGCGAGCAGTCAGTGTAGCATTCTCTGAATTTGAACACCAAACCTCCGTAGGAAGGACCAAGTGTTTGGGAACCTGGCGGCGAATATTTAATTGGCGCCTAAATCGATTATCGGTTCTTATGACCACATAAGCAGAAGAAGATATTAAAAATATACTAATTTTTCGAATTAAGAAATGAATAAAAGCCAAAAGATATACTATGTAGCATAATATGTTAAAATATTACGAATTGCTAGTGATAGCATATGAGCATAAGATGAATATACCATGGATCCAACAATTTCCTAGGAGTATTGCATGTTATTTTATTCTCTTTGTAATACTCCAGTATACTCGTGAAATAAATTCAAATGGACAACACCAATATTTTATGCTATGGCAAGTGGTCTTAGGTATCTAGAGGTAGAGGTAATACATATACACTATTATAGTAAAAGATAGAAATGAATACTTTAACAACCAACGAAATGATAAACTTTTCGTTCAAGTGACAAATTTGAAAAGTTTACTTAAGAAATTGTTCAAAAATCTGATATTTATGCAGTACTAACAGCAGCAACAGCAGCAGTAGACGCAATGATGGCATTTTCTTTGATTTATACGCTTAATGCGTTCAATTGAAGAGCAAAAATAAATCAAGGAATTTCCTTTCATATTGATGACGATCATATATTTTTATATTTATTTGCAAATAAGTAAATATTTTCTTTAATAAAAAGTTTACAAGTTTACTAAAGCTACTTTCACTCACAGAATGACAATTGCAATTCTTTTTTTCTTTTTGTATTATATTATTTTGCATTCATTATTGATTTATTGCTTCTATGCTGTAGGGTTCTTGTTAATTTTGCATTCATCTTGTATTATTATCTATATGTTTTATAGACATATATAGACGGAAGTATAGAGAAACCTTTTCGATTTGATTTTGCTGCTGCTGCTGCTGCTGCTGAAGAAAAAAAAAGTTGAAATGACATTTAATTGAAAGCAAAATAAAGGATGAATGAAAATGAAACCGATTAACGATGTTATATGAATAGAATTTCTGAGAATGTAGGTATTTTGTATGCTATTTATACGACTTTAAAATGTAACAACATTAAATATACTACAATAATAGGCATCTAGAACAAAGATTGAGATAAAAGAAACATACAATCGAATTATACAATATATAGAGGGTGTTTTATGTAGAGTATTGTACTTTGCTAATGGGAATTAAGAACACAGGAACACGACAAAAAATAAAAATCGTATAGACTAGACGAGATAAATATTAATATATAATACATATTCGAAATTCGAACAAGAGCTTGCTTAAATTCGATTAAATCGCACTTCGTTACGAGCCGAAAGAATTATGAAAGTTGAAACACATAATTGCTTCTAGGGAGTTAAAATGTATGACCGACCTGTCCTTTATGTAATAACACTTTTCTCCTATCATAATTACTTCTATCTTCACCCCTGTGTGTGGCATCCCTACGAAGTGAACTTCGCAGCAGCTCTTAATTTCCCAGAAAACCCTAGAAATATATTATACTAGTATCGATCATAATTCTTTCTTCCGTTCTAATATTTTCCTTAAATATGCTTTCCTTCTATCTTTACTGATTAGAGGCATTTCTCTAGAATATGAATATTTTACATATTTTGACTCATACCGGGGTGCCCATAGAAGGAGTTATACCAGTAGTAGAAATATAAAATTATCGATAACATAGATTTGGCTCTACAGTTCAAGATTATTATGAACGATCCCAAATTTTTTTTTTTTTTTTGTTTTGGTTATGACATCTGTCAAATATATTGAGCATACAGCAAGTCACTGTGTAATTGTATTTTTTTTAAAGTTAAAATTGGAAAATTGTGAACCAGAAAATCATCATTTGCGGAAAGTTTTATTGCATTGTTTTTTTTTTTTTATTAATTTTTTTAAAGAAAAATACAGCTGAAACGTAATGCTCTTTTAGAACCAACATGCAGAAATTGGTTTCAATGATTCAAATGTAATGATCTTGATTTGAGAAATGAAGAATATGGAAGACCACCGAAAAGTTTCAAGATACCGAATTGCAAGCATTACTGGACGAAGGTGATACATTAAGTCAACAACAAATGGCAGAAATGTTAAATGTTACACAAAAAAACAATTTCCAACCATTTAAAAGCTATAGGAAAGATTCAAAAGAGTGGAAAATGGATGCCACATGAATTGACTGTGCGACAGATGGAAAACCGAAAAAACATCGAATTGTGACTGGTGATGAAAAGTGGATTTATTTTGAGAATCTTAAAACGCAAACAATTTTGGATTACACTAGGCCAACCATCAACTTTGACCGCAAGACCGGATCGATTTGGAAAGAAGAGGATGTTGTGTATTTGGTGTGATCAGAAAGATGTCGTGTACCATGAGCTTCTGATACCTGGTGAAACTGTTAATACTGACCACTACCGACAACAAATGATCAATTTGAACGATGTATTGATCAAAACACGAACAGAATGGGCCAGAAGATACGATAAGGTAATTCTGCTCCACGACAGCGCACCAGCACATAAAGCACAACCGGTTCAGGATTCACTAAGCTTGGCTCCTTCCGATTACCAATTATTTTCATCGATGGGTCACGCACTTAAGGAACAGCACTTCAAAACATCTGAAGAATTGGAAAAATTCGTCTCTTTTTTTTTTTTGTTCAGTCCTCTTGGGAGCATAGGGCCTCAACAAGACTCTTCCATCGTACACGGTCCTGTGCTATTATTTTTGCTCCGTCCCATGTTGTGTTGACATCGGCTAGCTCGCGCAATATCGACCTACTCCAAGTATTTTTTGGCCGACCTCGACCTCTGCTCCCTTGCGGGTTCCAGTCTAGTTCCATTCTTATAATGCTTTCTGAAGGTTTTCTAGGCGTGTAACCTATCCATCGCTACTTTCTACTTTTGATTTGCAACAAGACGGATTCTTCATTCGTTAATCTCCACAGCTCGTCGTTGTTGATGGTGTTCGTCCAGAATGTACTAGTATATAGCACAGTCAAATATATCTCCGCCTTGAAAGCGGTTGGACAATCTTGGAAAATATCAACTTCCTTGTAGAGAAATATTGAGTTAGAAGAATGAATAGGAGTACATCATAAGTTTCGCCACTCCAGGCGGGATTCCTGTGCAATTATGGGTTTATTTGTCGATCTCAAATTGCTTTTAAATTATTTTAATCCACATAGACGAAGTGCAGAGCGTGCGGAAGGAGCCCTAATAGATTTGACGAAAAATTTAATTATATGGCCTTGCATAAGTCCTGCCCGATTCCTTGGCATGACTCCAGGAGGGATTCTTGTGAAATTATTTTAATCCGCATAGGCGAAGTGCACAGCGCACGGAAAGAGCCCTAATATTTTTCACGAAAAATTTTATTATATGGCCTTGCATAATTCCTCCCCGAATCCGTAGCATGAGTGCTGAGGAAATATGTTTTTTTCTGCTAGATGGCACCAGCTACCACACAGAGTGTAACATCATGAGGAGACCGTTCGATGAATGGTGGATTATTATCTTTTAGGATATATCCAAGTCTAATACGAGTCGGAGAAACGATGCTAGATGTTCTAGCATGTTATAGAGAGAAAATTGAAACTCCAAACTACGACATATTTAAGTCAGTCAATATCGTTTTATTTCCGAAATTATATTTGAATTCTTTCAGGTACAAAATTATCTATCGACTTTTAATTCATTTCGAAACTACGAAGCTCTAAGAAATACTTAACACCCTTTATATTATTTTCATCCTTTATGCAAGAAAGGCGTATAGCATAGCTTTAGCTGATTTATCGCTTGCTGTATGTTGATGACATTACGACAGTACTGGAGGCAATTTTAAATGTCAAAATGTCGTATGTGTGCGTTTGTGTGCAAATATTTCGGTATTTCTTCTCTATAATCACCAACAAAAGCATTAGTAGGCGTCTAAACGTATTGTATTATGTATGGAATTTCTACTTATAATCAGATTTATACTCTACAATGTTGGCAAAACATAATCTTATTACGTATTATTATTTTTTTTTTCAATTTTTAGCTTTTACATTTTTTTTTTTGTGTATATGAATTTGATTTAAAAAGCAATTAAATTCATACTATAACCTTCATTTGCTTCATTTTTTTATGTGTTTTCCATTATATGTACATATTTTATATTTTTTTAATGAGTTTGTTCATAAATTTTTTAATGTTTGTCTTTTACGCATCTTTTACCTATCTTTATATATAAATTTTCACCCACACACTAGTTAGTGTAGTTCGTAGTAATTTGTTAAGGCCAGCATTAGTGGCAGATTTCGGGACCTTAATATGGCTACCATCTTTGTCATTATCATTATCATTATCATCATCAGCATTGTTATCAGCATCGTTATCATTAGTGGCTCAATTTAATTAACCGCATTTTCATTTACATAATTAACCATCTTTACTGTTGCTGTCAATTAACTTTCCTTGCGTACTTGGTAATTTGTTCTGTTGTCAGCAAAAAATAAATAAATAATAAAACAAAACAAAAATATTCTATCGAGAAAAAATCAAAATCAAATAATAATAGCAACTAAAGCATGTGTTGGTAAGCATTTATTATCGTTAATTTATAAATAAACGGTTTTACTCTCTCTCTCTCTCTCTCTCAATCTTGCCGTTCATTGCCATCGATTTTACCTCATCCATCAGTTTGTGTGTGTGTGTGTGTGTGTGTGTGTGGTTTGTAAAGGATGAGCCAATGGTAGTAATTCATTTTTAAATAATTCCCAATATTATTCAAGAACAAATCGAAGCACAAATTTAGTACTACGCCAACAGATTGCCTACCCTGTATTTTATATTTATATTTAATTGAAAATATTTAATTGATTCATGTGTAAACATACACTACATTTAAGTAATTTGTATACAATTACATTTAACCTGACATCAAGTATATGTACCATCCTGAATTTTTAATTTATATTAAATTGAAAATATTTAATTGATTTATATACAAGCATTTAAATAATTTATATTTAAATAGAATATTTTTGTTCTGATATCAGTAGCACTTGTGTAAATATTGAAAATTTTGTATTGTCATTTTACGTTGTATTATTTTAGTGCTTACGCACATACTCTTATATCCCAATCCATATGTACATATATTCCTACTCGTATTAACAATGACCTGAATAGATCATTACATACGTTTTGTTATTGAAATGAAATTATTTTAATTGGAAAATAGTGACAATGTTTGGATTGGGGTAAATTTTCAGAATGGGAAGATCGAAATATATTCAAAGAGCTATGACAGCATAAAGGAATATATGTACTGTGTGAATAAGAATGCTAAAGAACGCCCGAAGAACTCAATTCAAATTGTGGCTATAAATTAATTGATCTGTCCAATTATGAAACGATAAAAAAAGGCGCCTGGCTTCGACCTTATTACACCAGAAATTTTAAAGCTATTCCCAAATTACTACATATTCCTAGCCTATGGAAAAATGCAGAAGTAATAATGATTAATAAACCAGGCAAACCAATAGAAGATGTATCATTATATAGAATAATTTCTCTTCTACCAGTCATCTCGAAACTTTTTGAAAAGCTATTACGTAAGAGACTGATGCCTATAATTGAATCGGAGAAGTTAATTCGCAGAGCTAGAGTGTGTCTCTTAGCCCAGTTCCCTCCATGATTTTTAGTGGTGGCCTTACTTCACAGAGTCTAAGTTCATCCTCGGGTATAATGAAATCTCCCAGGTATTTTCTTCTCTTGTGCATCAGTGCGGAACAAGTTCCTATCGCATGTTGTGCGGTCTAGTCCTCTTCCCTGCAGAATCTGCAGAGATCATCAGAGAAAATTCCCAGTTTTGTTAGGTGATAATCCATGATTCGCAAGTTGTTTTTCGTTAGATTCATACAGTCCGCGTAGCGTTTTAGGTTGTATGTCCCTAGCGCTAGTTTGGAGTGTGTTAGCCCCGACAAGTTTTCCTCTTCTTCCCAGATGATACGGGAGATGTTACCAGATCATAATCCACAAAATGGTTCAGACCCTACAAATGGAGTTTATGCTCCTTTCCTGGCAAGCTTATCTACCATTTCGTTACCATTGATCTCTACATGCCCCGGAATCCATAGAATCCACACTTGATTGAGTTGGCGCAGGATGTTCAGTTTTTCAATGCACTCCATCACCAGTTCTGATGTAACCTGGTGAGATTTGAGTGCTTTAATAGCTGTCTGGCTGTCACTCAGTATTGCTATTCTGGGATTCCGGTAATTCCGTTCGAGGGAGAAGTTAATACCAAACCATCAATTTGGATTTCGAAGTAGACACTCTACTATCGACCAAATACACCGTATTGTTGCAGAAATGGAAAAGGGAATCGAAAGTAAAAAAGTATGCTCTACAATCTTCTTAGATGTAGCGCAGGCTACATAGACAAGGTCTGACACCAGGGGATCCTTAACCAGATAGATGCGCACCTGCCTTTATCATTCTATATGTATTCTGTAATATAAGATACAATGAGATTTTTCTACGTAAAACATGAAAACTGCAATGCAAACTTAATACCTATAAAGGCTGGTGAACCTCAACGAACCGTACTTGGTCAACTACTATACATTCTCTGTATTATGGATCTACCAGTACCACCAGAGAGCAAAATCGCAATTTTCGCAGATGATACTGTCAGAATCAACAGTCAAGTTACAATCAGCTACCGATCGTATAGTATCCTGAACCAAAAGATGGCGCATAAAATTGAACTCCTCCAAATTTGCACAAATTTATTTTACTAACAAGCAAGTACAACACTTTCCTATTACGATCTTAAGTGTTCAGGCACCTTATGCCAACACTGCAAAATATCTGGGCATGATGCTGGATGCAAAACTTCGATGGAGGGAACACATAAAAGTAAAAAGTACAGAGCTAGATATAAGACTACGCAAAATTAAAAAGCTGATAGACCGTAAATCTGATTAAATTTGATTAAAATTACTTATTTATTTAACTTATTTATTTGACACAAGCTACTCGTTATTTATATTGTAAATAGTCGGAGCGTAAACACTTTTAATGCACCAAAGTAATTGCCCGAAAAGTGAAAGAAAAAAATGGATACGCGAGCAGGATCTTATTCGGTCGGCCCCGACCGTCTGTAAAGTAATTTTTTTAACAATTAGATTCCAAAATATCTACTCCCTATATATTCACATTATTACAATATTATCCTTTAAACTTTCAAGTGTAAACAAAACAATATATGAATGCGTATGTCTATATGATATATGTACTTGTTTCTATGCTCGTGTAAGTGTGATTATTAATTTATTAAAATATCTACATTAAAGTGGTTCTAATTTGTATAGAAAAAATTAAAGTTGCTTCGATTTTTAATTTCGAATACCAAAATACTGGTTTTAAGGGACTCGAACCATTTGTATGCGGAACATTTTTAAGTAACAGTATAGAGGATTATTTTGATTTCATTTTAAATTGGAAGATTTTGGGCCCGCAACCGAATATGTACCTAGTCATATCATAAATATTGGCACACAGAAAAATCGACGCCAAATGGAAACGAATTAATATTTTTCAAAACCATTTTTTTTCTTTTTATTGAGTTATTCAATGGTTATAAATCTTAGAACAACTTATTCGAAATTTTTTCCATTTTCCTTCCAACACGAGTTGAGATGATTTGGTCACTCATCGATCACGAGACGCACTTCATGCATGGGGAAATTGTCTACTGCACCGACAAGGGCTCACTTCAACGACTCAATATTTGGGTGCCGAGTAGAGCAAGCCATGACCTCTAATACGGACCACAACTTGTAATACAACGGGTTGTGGTCTGGACTATCAGCTGGCCAATCATCCGTTGATATGAAGTCGGAAATGTTGTTTTTATCAACAATTGAGTCGTTTTTGCCTTGTGAACTGGAGCAGAGACCTCTTTGGATCCTCAGGATGAGTTGAGATGCTTCTCTGGATGACCAAGCATACACACGATCATTCTGTTCATTGAACGATTCTTTTACGGTGAAGATTTTCTCGTCAGTAAAGAGAATTTTACTGTGAGCGTACCGGCTGCGTATTGCTTTCGATTTTTGTTTGCGTTTTCCTTCCAATGCGGCCGTGAGCAAGTGTCCAATGTGCCGCTTGTACGCGCTGAGTCCCAAATCTTCATGGACATTGATTTTTGCGAAATTTGCATTTTCCACGACATGAGTTTCTGTTTTCGCAGCGGTTTTCGATCGATTCGTTTCTTCACGGCTTTGATCGCTTTCGGAGTTCTCACAATGCCCGGACGGCCGAATCTTGGACGGTCTGGTAATCCATCAATATCCTCAAACAACTTCACAGCACGATACACAAAATCGCAAGTGATTGCGATGTCGCTCCATTCCATGATTGTAAACAATTGATGCCAAAAACTTTTTACGTGGCAACGAAGTATAAACGTCAACTGTCAAATCGCAATCAAGATGAAATGGATGCGCCCAATATTGCATTCGTAATGAATGCGTTTGGTGGTGTACCAATATTTATGGCTTGACTAGGTAAGATTTTCTTTGTTTAGTTTTGAAGATATTAATTTTTGAAAGAAAGAAAGTGGCATAATTATACGAGATGATTTAAGTAGATATTTCTAAATGGACTAAAATTTACTTTAATTTGAAATAATTTTTCTTCTCTTTACGAGATTAACTAAGGGGCTCTGATTCAACAGACCAATATCTCAATTGAAAATCGTGAAATTCCATTTTAAAGATATTTCAGTAAACATTTCTACTTGTCTATTTTAAAATTGTACAGATATTGGAAAAAAATGATTTATGAAACTTGCTCCAAATTGTATCAAAATTTAGAAATTGCTCATTGAGATTAAAATAAAATTGTTGATACCTCGGAGCTTGAAAATTGTTGCAAAATTTACATTTCTTTACCCCACTCTAATCTACTTGTGCATATCTACTCGTGCAAATAAAATGTTTGCTTTTGTTGTTATTCACACTTGTTTTCTGTTTGCATGATGATGTGTAAATTTTCGAAAAGTTTTTGGTTTTGTTGTTGTTGTTTTCAATTATACATACCTACAGTTTCCATATGTGATAACATAGAATTCTTTCATGGTTATAACGAAAACATCACCACCAACAACAACAACAAGAACAAGTAACAAACACCTAAAACAGACGCTATAGTTTTTTTTTTTACTTTTCTTTCTTGGTCTTTTTGTATGTGTTTTTGTTGTTGTTTTTCTTGCTGCATGAATACTCGTATGTACGTTTACAAGTGTTATTTTAACAAGTTTTGAAATTTTGCGATTTTGTTCCATATTTTTTAGATACAATTGCCACAAAGCATCAAAAAGTAAAAACGTCAACAAATAACAACAAATAATAACAACAACAACAACAACAACAACAGTAACTAAAAATTTGAAATAACAAATGAAAACTCATGTGTAAATATGCATGTATGTTTGAGAGTATTTTCCTTGTACGTAAATTCTTGTTAATGAGACATTGTCATGGGGGTGTTTTGGGTTGGGAAAGAGAAAAATTAAAAATTTGAAAAATTTTGTCTGACAACTTAACACTCAGTTGACGGTGACAATGACGATGACAGCGACTTGTTTTTTTTTTTTTTTTAAATATAACAAAAGAAAAGCAGAACTAACTGAATATCTGTCGCCGCTTGCCGTTGCTGTTTGTGCTGCTACTGAGTGTCATCACCACCTACTTTGCTTATTCGCTAATATCAATGGGTGGTATTTTATGTTAACATTACTATTCATTTGTAGTCGTGCATGTCACGCACACACACACATACACACACACACACACACAAATACATGCACGCATAAATTCACACCCATTCTTTCTATCACAAAATGACCCCCTACTAATAAGCAAGAGTATATGCATACATGTCGCATAGTCTTGCGTTGGCATCTTCGTGTCATTTGTAAATATAAATATATGTATTTTTATATATGTCTGTGTGTGTATGTTTCACATCACTTGTACGCTCATTTGACACTTGGTTTTTGCTGCTGCTGCTGCTGCTGCTGCTATTATCATTACCTCACTACTACACCACAATACTCCAAGCTTTCCAACGAATGTTGACGTTGTGCCTGAACATATTTTGATAATGCGTTGAAAGTGGCGCTTATTATCTACACCAGTGCCAATGGCAACAACAAACATATTTTACACGTATATAGTACACGACACGATATTCTCTATGTACATAATCTTATGTTTGGGTGCTGCGTGCATTTAAGAGGGTTTAAAAATAATTAAGTGGCAAATATACATTTAGCGGGAAATTAATGAAGCAATGCAAATAAATGAAGCATGCCATGTTTAAATAAATAACTTACTATAATATGCATGCGAGTATGTGTATTATTTACATATACGAACTCGTGCGTGCATGTGTTTGGCTGAGGTGCTTTCTCTAATGAACATATGAAAGTCAATCGCCCTTCGTCCTGGGATTATTGGTTATTTGCATAAAGACATGAAAGTAGAAGATGAATTTATGATTTTGACGGAAGGAAATAAATCACTAAACATGTGCATGACGATACCTCGACAGACAGACAGACATAACTAAGGATAAAATCGACAAGGGCATAGTCTAGACAGGTAAAATGATAAACTCAACATGAAAGCCAAATAAGATAATGTCCCTAAATTTAATTTCAATGCTTAAAAAATAGAATTTGTGTTCTTTTTTGAATTTTTTCTTGACCCAGAATTTCCTGACCTATTTGTTTTCATATGGAAAACAAACAATTTAATAGGGGTAAAAAATTATTTTTCTCTGCTCTTCTCCAGATATGTCATATTTGCTAATCTATTCTTTCAAATATTTCGTTCGGTATTTCACTAATGACGCTGAAGGTATTTGGCTTTAAGGACATTTATATATATAATCACAAGTTTTTCTTCGTGATAGTAGAATGAATTAAACGACTTTGAGAGCCAAAATTGTGAAATTTGGTATGACATCATAACAAATCAGCACATGAATTCGAGGGCGGTTCCAGAACTATCCGACCTAACAAAGAAAACACAACAAATTGCACTTTTCCCAGCGATATTCTATAGTTTTGATACCCTGTTTATAGTACCAACTGTCTAGCTCATTAGAAAAGCCATCTGACGCAGACTCCATCTCTTCATTGTTTGCAAATCTTCTACCACCGAGAAACTTTTTTTCAAATTTGGAAATAGCAAATAATCCAAAGGAGCTAAATCTGGCGAATATGGTGCATGCTGATACAATTGGAGCTTTAACTCATTGATTTTGTCCATCGCAATAGCGGATGTGCGAACTGGAGCTGCCTTTTTTCTTTAATTTCATCACTTAAACGCTGCAACAAATACTCTCATAATACTCGCCATTGATTGTTTTTACTTTTTGAAGATAATCAATAAAACAATAAAAATTATCGCACGTGCATCCCAAAAAACAGACGCCATAACCTTGCCTGCAGATGGAAATGTCTTCGCCTTCTTTGGATAAGACTCTCCCCTTTCGGTCCACTCTTTTGACTGCTTCTTTGTCTCAGGTCTGAAATGGTGGACACATTTTGAGAAATCACACGTATTCAGCAGCCGTATATAATGTGGAGCAGTCGTGCTGATAATAAACGCTGTATTCTGTTATCTGTGATTGGGCAAGTGGATTGGGCAAATAGATTGGACTTCAACGCCTAGCTCTATGCAACCGAGTTTAAAGGAAGGACTTGGTCAAACATTGATAGTTCTCTAATGTTCTTTTCAATAGACTCCAAAGTGGTTCAATATTAGAATTGGTTATGATTTGTACCTTCCACTACTTTAGCGAAAATGTTCGTACAAAGCCAAATCTATCAAGTGGAATGGAATGTAGCACCTAATGACCTAAAGGTACTAGATTGTCGAATAGAACTAAAATGCAACTTTACTATTGTTCGTTCTGCTTTATTTGTTTTCATGTAAATGCATGAACTCTGGAATTGCTTCGATGCACATTTTTTAACTTTTTTATAAATCAGCTTCCTATGTATGTACATTAGGCCGTACATACATAGGAAAAAAAAGTAAAAAAAAGTTCGCCATACACCCCTTAATATGAAGAAGTTTAGCAAGGCAATTCCGAAATTTTTCTTTTTTCTGCCGAACGTAGGAGTCGCCTATTTACATTTTTCGTGGTAACTTCGGCATTTGCAGTAGGATTTTGAAGTGTGATATATCGATGTTTTTGTTTCAAGGAAACACATCTTTTTGTTTGAAAGATCTTTGACCTTCAAAAAGGAAATATTGCGATTATTCCAGTAGAACTATTTTAAACTAATTAAAAAAATTGTTTTTGCCGATTTCCCTGTAAGGTGGTACGGCCTAATGTACATACATATGTACAAATTAGGGCTGGTCAAATTAGTAGAAATAAATTATAATTCGTATCGTAAAATAAATTAAATGATTATAACTATATTTGCTTATGAAACCATTGATGAAAAAATAATTTTAACAAGTAAGTATTGCTATTAATACAAAATAAATTAACAATTAAGAATTAAGATATGCCAAAATACTGGTCAGCAAAATTAATTTAAAAATTATGGCCTCTTGCGTATGTGGATTACCGGTAGTTTCTTTTTTTTTTTTTTTTTTTGTAAGTAAACAACTCGACCCTTCCTAATGTGTGGTACATAAGCACAATATTCTTTGTAGCTAACATGTTGATATATGTTTGTAAAACTTTTATACATTTTAATTTCAATTACATCAAATTAAAATAAAATAAAAATAAAACTATTGATAAACGCCATGTTAGATGTTCCAACCTTGGCAATTAATTTTTGAAGGTTTACAGTTTCATTTTTGATTCCATTAAAACTGAAGCAAACAAACAAAAAGTTCCAAAAATTGTCGATCGGAAAGAGAAAACGCATAGTACATACGAATACAAATGCAGACCAATTGTATGAGCAACGTACTATGGGAAATTTGCTTAATATGAGTGATCAAAATTTTGATTTCATCAAAAAAGCACTATTTTAATTTAAAAAAAAAAGTGGGTGTTGTAGCACAGTGGTAAGTGGGTTGGCCTTCTGATGTGTAGGTCGTGGGTTCAATATCGAAATATTTTACTTTCGAACAGTACCCAACTATCGGTAAGAATTAGCAATTTTTCCGGCAATAACAATTTGCCAAAAATGCTTCTTAAAAAAGCTCTGTAACAAAGCTAAGTTAAAATGATGTAACAAGGGTTCTGCCGTTCGGAATGCTGTCTAAATTTAACAAGCACAACAGTATTGGAATAGAAGTTCGGTGGTATCACAATGGGGGGCCTCTCTGGCCTAAGCGTGCTCAGAGAGACGGCAGCCACAGAAACCTAACCTAATCTAATAAAAAGAAAATATTTCCTAATCTGAAATTAAGTGAGAACATTTTCTTTTATTTATTATTGAACTGTTTTGCTACGGAATACATAATAAAATGATAAGATATTTAAAAAATACAATTTAAATAAAAATTCGAAACAAAAATTCTAAATATTTTCAAATTTTTTTTTAGTTATTTCAAAATAGTTGACGTCCATAGTAAGAGTAATGAAATTTCTACTAGTTCCTTTCGGAGCGTAACTGCTAGTGTCAAATTTATTGGATTTTGTGACAACTCGTTTATATTAGATTAGATTGGTAAGGGCTAGACAATTACTGTCTGTGGCACTGCATCCGACTCGAACTATTGTGCCATACCCGAAGTATATTTATATTCTTGTGAGTTCAATTTCAGATAGATTAGTAGTCTGTAGTAGTTTCTTCCCGAGTGTTTGTTTTCTCACCCGGATAAGGGCTAGGCATTCTGTGATTAGATGTATGGATGTCTGATCTTCCTCCATACAGAATCTGCATATTTCGCTGTCTGTCAATTTCAGACGGGTTTTATGTTTGTTTAGTAGACAGTATCCACTGATTATACCTGTCATAAGTTTTAGTACAGCTTTACTCAAACTTTTCACCGAATAATGCGGAAAGAAAGCTTTGATACATTCCATACCAGTAGTTTTTGACCACCTTGCGTTTGCTTTAGTCATATATTCTTGTTTGATATAATTTTTATAGCGAGCTTTTTCTGATTCCCAGGATTGGTTCGGATCCAAATGGTTGCTTTTCAGCTCCCTCCCTTGCAAGTCTGTCTGCATTCTCATTAAAATCATAGCCACAGTGTGCTAGAATCCAGTGCACTATCACTTGATTCCAGACGGATAGTTGTTGAAGAATGTTGACGTACTCAAGGCTTATATTGCAGCCTAACTGTCCGACCTTACAATGATTCTTTTCCTATATGGACGAAGGTTAAGAATTTCCTTGGTACATTAATTAATAGCAAAGATCTCCGCTTGAAAGACGGTTGCTAAGCAATATATTCCAGATCCTGTGCCTTCTTAAGTCGTGGCTTCATCAGTGTACCAGAAAATGTCGTCATGAGTAAGACTGATTTTTTAGTCTTCCCAGTTTATCCTGTTTGGGATGTGACTTTTGTAGCTCTTGTTAAAAATATGTCGCGGAGGCATTGAGAAGGGCATCCAAGTTACATCAAAAACAAACATTTTCAAACATTTAAAACATTTTTTTTTTTATATTTCATACATATTTCTTTAATTCTTTAACAGCATCGCAATAACAACTGATCTGTTGCTTTCAGCACTACATATTACAAAGAAATATTTTTTTTGCTGCCTAAATTGCTAAAATATCACATAGTATAAGCTGAAATAACATGTAAAAGCAAATAGGTACGCCCAATGACGATGTTACAATTTTTGATTACACAATAACCGCACATGACCATGCAACATTTTTCTCACATTTCATGGCATGCTATGTTACGTATATAATATATTGCTAATGTTTGATTGCTACCACAACGCAATTGCTGGATGAAATTGAGAATTGTGACGCAGAGTAATATAAATTTTATTTACCTTAAATTATGAAAATATTTGTGGTAAAATTGACAAGAATTTCAATTTTTTTTGTTTCTTATATTTTTATTGTATGATTCTTACTTTAAAAATAATCATTAATTTATTTAATATGCAGTAAATTTTTTATTACAAATTAATGCTGTTTAATGAAGTGCATAGTGTGAAATTATTATTGCGGTTGACATTGATTTATCATATTTAATTGCAATTATTCAAATAATCTAGTCTTATATGTATTTCACATACTTGTAGAGATATATGAGATGTATAAGTATGTACTAATGAGAGTGATATTGATAGTGAAATTTGTATGCATCATTAATAGTAAATACTTTGTAGAATGCAATAAATTATTAATAAAACTGTTTATATATATATATATATATATATATATATATATATATATATATATATATATATATATATACACTTATACATCTATTCAAGTCATGTACGATTTCTTGAGAATTTATTTTTGTAATATCTCATACGCCATGGGTTGCCATTAGTGGGATGGGTTGGGATCGAATGTGTGATTATATTGACGAAATTATTTTCATTGCGTGAGAATTGATTTTGATTATCGCATCGCACATCATACATATACATACGTGCAACACTATGTATTTTATCACCCATCAACCATCATCATCATCATCATTATCATCACCATGCTACTAAAATGATGATGCGCATACTGTTTTGTGTTGAATTGCTTCCTTTATTCATTTTATATCATTCTCCTATACCATCGCATATATTTTCTTTTTTTTTTTTCATTTCAACTGACAACATTTTATTAGTACTCGTGTAATAAATACAAATGCACAACACCTCACTCTCATATATGTATGTGAGTGAGTGTATAGTAGAATACATGTATGATTGTTTAACATTCCATTTAACGAAAGGTTCCCTACTGTGTTTTCACCTTACATGTACAATATAATACGAGTACCTTTACCATTGTTTGCCATTAGAATTTACATCTTCTTCTTCGGCAGATTTTTTTTTATTCGCATTTGTTTTTGTTGGTTTCACATGAATACGCTGTTATTTAGACACTAACGTATACCAATACTTCGTGGGATTGCGTTGTGTGTGTGTATGGGTGTGTGTGTGTGTTGGTGCGTAACATTATTGTATGCATTAAATGTGTTCATAGCTGGCATTTGTTGGTTTTTCATTGATTTGTTGTACATAAAACTGATTTATTACACTTGCTTACATGATTTTTTTATCTTCCTGCTATGTGCGTATGGGTGTGGGTGTGTGTGTGTGTGTGCTTGTGTGTATTCATGTGTGCCTATGATTTCATCGGCACTATAGTTTATATCCAGATATACGGGGATTAAATGAAAATTCTAAGGTGACAATAAGAGAAAATTTATGCGTGCGAAAGAAAGACAAAAACGTAAACACTTTACAGCAACATCGTTGTCATGCCGCTATCTTCTATCACTGTTTTTTTTTCTTATTCTCATCTGTTTGCAAATAAATACATACTTCTGTAAGCGAAAAAAGGGTAAGAAACTATTTGCTGATAATGTTCGCATCAGAAATCGTTTTTGTGTACAAGCAACTACTTTTTCGACAATGTCGTACAGTGTCATCTTGGCATAAAAACTGTAGCCAATAGTATTATAGTTTCTTTTACTTTACTTCACTGACTTTACGGACGACAGTTAGGTGTTACTCAACAAGCCATTTTCATACGTTTACGAGCCATGGGGAAGGTTCAAAAATTTGGAAAATGGGTACCCCATGAATTGAACGATAGACAGATGGACGCCAAAACACATGCGAAATCTTGCTTGCTAAACGAAAAAGAAAGTCGTTCCTGCATCTTGTGGTGACTTGCGATGAAAAGTGGATATACTTTGAGAATCCTAAACGAAAAAAATCGTGGGTCGATCCCGTCCAACCAGCAACTTCTTCTCCAAGATCAAATCGCTTTGGACGCAAGACTATGCTGTGCGTTTGGTGGGATCAGCAGGGTGTCATATACTACGAGCTGTTGCAACCTGGTGAAACTGTCAATGCTCACCGCTACCACCAACAAATAGTGAAATTGCGCCGTGCTTTGGGTGAAAAAAGGCCTGGTTATGAACTTAGACATTAGAAGCTGATTTTTCTCCACGACAACGCCCCGTCGAACATGTCAAAACTACTTGGACACACTCAATTGGGAGGTGCTACCTCATCCCGCTTATTCACCAGACCTGGTCCCTTCTGACTATCACCTGTTTTCGTCGATGGGTCACGCGCTCGCCGAACAGCACTTCGATTCGTATGAAGACGTCGGAAAATGGCTTGACGAGTGGTTTGCCTCGAAAAATGAGGAATTCTTTTGTCAGGGTATACACAAATTGCCCGAGAGATGGGAAAAATGTATAGCTAGTAAAGGCAAATACTTTGAATAAATTAATTTTTGGCTTTCTATGAAAAAAATGTGTTTTTTTTTCTTACTGAAAAACAGCGGATTTAAGCTTGTACACCTGGTATACTAAAGAATTATTTTAATTTGAAGATAATGTATCCTACATTATCTTCAAATTAAATTAAGTCAATTAAAAATATAAGAATTTTTATACACCATTATAGGCGTTCTATTTCCGAGCCATTAGATGTGAAACGAATAGGTCAGAGAACACTGCAGAAGTTATTTGCACCATCCACTCAGGCAAGTGATGCCTTCTATAGTTTTAGATCGGAACTTCCATTTTTGTTCATTTTGAGCCCATAGTGATAGCGCAGTATCATTGTGGAAATTTTCTGATTCTTTTTTAGTTTCCCTATTTTTGTTTTTCTTTCTATTTTGTTTTTTTTTCGCTCTTGCTTCTTTATCTTTTCTTTTGATTCTTTCCGTTTGTCTATAAATATCTGCATATTTTTTTTTTTTTGGTATAAGGGTATATGGCATATACTACGTAGTAAGTGTATGTAGAAGTGTCAAAATGTGGAAAACGTGACAAGCATAAAATTGAATGTTAAATTGTTACAATTCTTCTTAAGCACCGTTCACATGCACTCAAACATATACGTATGGTATATGTATGTATGTGTGTATAAAACATTTGCATAAAACAATATACTATTGAAAAATGTCTCCTTCCATGTAAATACTTGAGTATTATTTTTCACTTCAATTTGAAGACGAAATATAAGGAAACACTAACTGTGGCTGTTCATTTGTTCAATGGCAATGGAATCAGAAATTTTTGAATGAATCCATTTTATTCATATAAATTGTTACTAATCGTATTTATGTATATGTTTTTATGCTATTATGCTTAATAATTTCCTGCCCCCTGTTGTTACATTTGATAATTTATTGTTTACACTGTTAAAATCGTGCTAGTAAGGGTGTTAATCGGGTTAACACTCACACCCTACAATACAATTTACAATATGCTGCAATACATCCAGGTATTACAGTATAGGTAAAGAGTATGGCATTGTGATTGAACAAAGTGTATGAAGAAATTAAATGAAATTTATTGTATTCCAACACTATGTGTGCTTGAAACATAAAATATTTACTACAATATATAAAAACACATACACAGAAACATTTGTCTTGTGATAATTTCAGTAGGAATTTGAAATATGCATTTATGCTGTAAAATTAATTAAACAACCAATGTGGTTAAGCTGTTTTTGTTTCTTATTTTTGACATACTGATAATAAATTTGTATAAATGGAGGTAGTTAGTAGGATATTTAAAATTGGGTTTCTTCCAAAATGTTTCAGAATGAAGGATAACGAGGGTATGCGAAAAGAAATTATTCACTCATATTTTGTTTGGAAATGTTTGATTCTATTGTTTCTTAATTTTCTCCAAACAAATTAAATTTTAAAGATGGTCTGAAAATATTTCTTAGAGATTCTAGTGAAGAAAATATCTTCTAAATGATATAGAATACCATTTATGATGGAACTTTATTGATGAATGTAATTTTTTCTGTTTTAACTTATATATTTTTATTTTTTTGCTTAAAGCTCAGTATGCTGTAGAAAATAAATTCCGCTCCCATACGAAAATATATTATATAATTTGAAACGAAATGTCAAAAAAGAATTATTGTCGTTTACTTTTCTGAGGAAGTACGCTGTTGTAAATGTGTAGGGTTGATATTTGTAGTCGCTTTGTAGACTTGTGGAGACTTTATTATGACATTTCACGAAACGAAATATATGGGCATATGTTTATTTCGTTAGAACATTTCAAATTGAAATTAATTGAATTGAAAACATTTGCTTAATTATAATTTCACTAATATAATGTGCTGTATTGATTGTACTGATTTCAGTAATGGAGGCATATTATTATTATTATTAAGGCTATGATGCACCGCGACCTGAAGATCTTTTGTACAGATGGAGTTATAAACTGCATAGACCACTAAAATATTAGAAATTTTCTTATTTCATATTTTGGTTTTTCAAAAATTAGTTTTTTCACAGTGATTGTCAAAAATGACATTTAATTCTTGTTTCTACACCAAAAAAAAAAAAATAAAAAAAATATGACAAGTGTACAAAAAATAAGTATTATCTATAGCATACTGAGCTTAAAAATAAAAATTTATATTTTTTTCGTTTGTGATATTTTCCTCGGATTAGAAATTATTTATTTTTATATAAAATAAAAATAAATATGTGGCACTTAAAGCCCCGAAGTGCTCTAATTTTTTCGATATTAAATTTGTTATACTTCAGCCGGAGATTGAACCCACGACCTACAGATCAGAAGGCCAACACACTAACCACTGAGCTACGGTACCCACATTATTATTTTTATATTTTAGTTCAAAAATAGAAACGAAAGACATGAAATTGGATAGAGGCTATCTTAGAAAGAGAAATATTGGCTGGCAGATGAATGTTTAGAAAATTTTCATTATTTAAACACTGGGAGTTTTGTCATTCGCTCGAAATTTTGAATATCAGTCACTATTAAACATGCGCGCAACGAAACAAATCTCCTATGCTCTATTTTCTATGCTTAAACAATGTTGGAAATATTGCAAACTTATTTCCAAACTGAGTGCTGTCTTGTCTAAATAATGCATTTATTGAAAATAAGTTTTAGCCGACCAAATATTACCACCGAAAAAAAGTTATTTTGTTAATTTTATTGGATTTCATTAAAATAAAACTCCTATTTCGACCACCGCAGCAGAGGTCTTTTCAATTTTTAAATTAAGATTCTATAGCAAATATTTGAGAAAAACCCTAACTGTTCTTACCACACGTATATGAGTAGAAATCTAAATGCATAACTAATAAGCAAAATAACTTAACAAAAGATGGTCGTCTCCAGCTAAAAAAGTTCTTGTAAAATTATTACAATTTCAAAAAATCGGCGAAACTTTTATACAAATTTGTGTATCGTGCCTAAGATAATATAGAAAATGTTTGTGGATTGACTTTACAACAATTTTTGTTAATAATATTTGCTTTTCAATTAATTTCTCATCTTCTCAACACGAAGTACTTAAATATAGCACATAGACTAAACAAAAACCCATGGACTATTCAATCAACCGTATTTATAATTAACATAATAAATGTTAACGCTTTGTTTGTGACCTTTAATACATATTATGTATATTGATTAAATTCAAAACGAACAAAAAATATTGAATTTACCTATTAATAATATTTCGCCCTGTATATTAATGGAATAATACGTATATTAATTTTATTTCGTATGCACATAAATATTGTAAAATAATAATAATAATGGGAATACTGGTAGGATCTTCTCAATGATTTTGCAATGAAAGTACGTATTTCTTAAAAGGGAGTGTGACATAGTTATTGGAACATGAAAAAAAGTGGGTTTATTACACTGACTCAATATTTTGATCAGCTGAATTATAAATGTAATATGATTCGTATTTTATAGATATTTAAGAATATACCCTAAATTCCTTCTCTTTCTAAATACCTTTCACAAATACTCTATGGATACAATAATCATTCTCCAATTTCGTATATACCTTTCACATTTCATTTTTGTTACACCTACAACTACGTACACTAGCTTTAAAAATGTATTTCTTTGATTATTACTTATTATTTTTTCTTTATTATTTCAAATTAAATTTTTATTAAGTGCTCCTTAGCCTACAGACTTCTTAACAGCGGCTGACGTACACAAAGAAAAAGAACAAGATTTAAAAAAAATTCATCTAAAAAAAAAACTAAATTAAGAGAGAGAGAGACAGGGAGAAGAAAAGGTTCATTTTGAATATTTGAACAGTATAAAAGGTTGTCAAGAAGTTTGATGATAATTGCACATAAAATAGGTATACATAATACAATATGTGGGTGCGATTTTGGAGGTAAGCTCAATTTGGTTTACCAACCACTTGTCACCATTGGTGTGGGGTTATTTTTTTTTTTTTTGTATTATATATTTATTTTTCCTCTAACAAAAAAAAAAAAAATTTGCAATATTTATTTCGAATATGACTTAGGTATGAAATGACCATTGACCGTTTTCTGCCATAAATATTATATTGAACAATATATCAATAATATAGTAGAGTAGCGTGAATTTAACTATATGAAAATTAACAACGAAAAAATAAATTATTAGATTTTCATCTTACATATGTAGACATGTAATCGCATAGTACATATACTAGATTTAACAAAGCGTAATATGTATTAGATAAATGTGAAATAAAACTTTAATTAACACTGCAATCAATTCTGAGTAATCACTTGAAGGCTTGCAGGCATTAAACTGTCTGTAGCTGTCTCAGTACAATATGTATGTGTAGGAGAGAGATGTGTAGTTTGGGATGGTTTGTATTTTTTAATATTTTAATATTATTTTATTTTATTTTAATATTAATGTTATAGTCAAATAGGTGCTGATTTTTTTTCAATACGAATAAGTGAAAAGTATGCAATTTTGAAAATGTTTACAATATTATATGTTTTTTTTTTCTATTGTTTATTGAGTCGACTTTATTTAATAGAAGGATTTTTGACAATATTTTAAAAAGCTTGGTGTTTTAAACTCATTTAAAAATTATTTCTAAATCATTGTGTCTGCTTTTCAATGAACCCTTCATATCATCGAAATGGTCCATTTATTAAAAATATCTGCAAAACCCATGCCAACCGTTGTACGTTTCCTCTCCATTTAACTGCAATTTGTTAGACGTACTTTGGGTTAGGTTGCTGCTCGGCGTCATCGTTGTAGCTGTTTTCTATGCTATCTTGTAACTTAATTAAAAAATTACTAATAACATTTGAAAAAATTTTGCTTGATGACAGTTTATATGTATATTATGTACTTATGTATCTAAATACAAAATGTATATATACATAAGTAAGTAGTAGCAACAAAAATTATTTGATGTTGCATGAAATAGAACAAGTAAAAAGTCTGCGAAAATTAACAAATTTGTATTAATTTTCAATTAAATTAAACTACACATTTCATATGCCACACGCTATACGACACACGACATAAGACATGCGACACATGTACTGCAATGTACTGCATTGCAACATGTCACATAAGAGCTTCTTGACTTAACAAATGTATATAAAATATAAATAAAATAGCAAAAGCATTGTTATAATACTCACTTGAAGATGATGTGTTCAGTCGTGTGGGTGAGAGACATGACATGAAGACAAATAAGACAACGACCACTACGACGACGACGACGACGACGACTACAACGCTGATGAAGTAGTGATAGTGGTAGTTGTTAGCGTGGTTGTAATGAAAGAAAGATTCACCTGCTTCTATATGTGTATAAGATTGTCAACTTGTTTGCATGAAAAAAAAAATGCAACAACTTCTTCATGCTTATTTATATGAATCAGCAACAATTTTATTATCTGTCCACCACAACGAACCCAGTTGATTACACAAGATGAATATGGTATTATTGACTAAATTATTATTAGTAGTGTGAAATGTATTTATCGTGTGCCACATCAAGTATAGATGTTGTAAACAAATCAACACAGCTAATGTGGTAATATATTTATATTTTTATTATATCTAATGTTGCAATTTTTTAATTGTTACAATAACTTAATTAATTTGTTTATGATTATTTTTTTATTATTTCAATTTTTCATTAAAAAAAATTTTTATTTTTTGTTTTTGTCTTTTTGAAATTACTCCTATAATTTGTGCAATGCTTGGCTGTGATTATTTGCCTTTAGCATTGTAATAACTGGTAATTGAGTTGATACAATGCCAGATAATAACACTTCTTTGATGAGAAAAGACTCCGCAGTCAGACTCAATGTTAATTGCACCACAGAGCTGCCATGCATTTTATTATTATTGTTGCTGCCGTTGCTGCTTAACTTAAGTTGCACGCACGCAGTCATTAAAAACATCACGCACAAGATGAAATTTTAATTTCTTTTTTCTTTTGTTTTTCGTATATCTTTATTTTTTTATTATCGCTTGTAAGTAGGAATTTTTATTATTGCAATTTTTTTCTCGTCACTTTTTTTTTTGCAATTTTATTCATCAAATGTATTGCAAAAGAAAAAAAAAAACAAACAACACATTAATTAATTAATTGATTGATCAACAATATAGTTTACTACTTGTCTAAATGTGGTTGCACTTTAAACAGTTGCCTTTGCATATAAATCACCTTAGTGGCAGATTAATATACTACATATATTATTAACTTGTAATTCATCCTCTTAACACTTGTTTTTATTATTATTATTTTTTTTTCTATCTCTCTACTTCAAACACATAGTTTTTATGCATATGTAAATATTCTCTACTCTCGTATCTGGATGATATCGTTTGTTATATTTGAAACCAGTACACTTATGTTATCCGCTATTGTTAATTTTTCGCGTCTTGCTCATTCACAATTTTGCGCTGGACTAAAATTCAATCCGGCCGCTGTTTTGAATTTTTCCTGATTTAATGCTGCTTGCTACTAATGTTGCTGCTGCTACTAGTATTGCTGCTGCTGCTGCTGCTGCTGTTGGTGCTGAATGTATCTTATGAGGGATATTTCTACAGTTACCAGCATATATCTACATTGTTCGCAAAGAAGTTTGTATGTATGTTATGCTGCTGATACTTGTTGTATTTATTGGCAGTGTCGTCGTGCCACTATGCTCGTATTGTATCTGTTCAACGTACGAATTATATATTTATATGTACTCGTGTATTCGTATAAACAGCTGATTTTTGTTTACATCTTTAAACTATTGTGCAAATATCCATTGATAAGAAGAAAGCTGTTTTACTGTTTGTATACATACCTTCAAAAGAGCAATGTATATAAACATTGTTGCGAGATATTATTTACTTTTTGTAGTGTTTCAATTTGTTACTAGTGTTGATGATAAAATGTTGTGAATTTTTGGAGTTTTTTTCTATTAATTGTAGGTACATTGATAAACTATTAAGATAATAATTATCAATTAATTTTACCAGAATGTCTAAGTGCAATATCAATAGTAGATAGAATATTATTTAGAACTATCTGCATTGATTTATGTAGTTAGAAGCATTTGACATATAAGCAAACATAAAGCAAAAATGTAAAAAAAAGAGAAAAGGTAAACTTGAAGAAAGCGATTTTGTTCTATTAACAAAATTTCCCATAAGAATTTGATTTGCTAATTCTTATGCCTGCGTTCACTTTTATGCATTTATAAACAGCTTTTTGAAATCAATAAATCTAAATGATGCTGGATTTGTATATTATATAAAAGTGTAAAAAATGCCAGAAAACTTATAATGGTAAGATCAAAATAGATATGACTAAAAATAGATAATCAAATAACGCAAATAGTGAAAGACCAAGGCTTTAATTAATAACTAGAATTGTTTCGAAAAATTTAGTTGCATAACTTACACAATTTTCATTACATTAAAAACAATATCTTTATTTAATGTTAAAATCAACTTTATTTTAATTTCTTTGGGACAATATATTGTACTTTCGATATAAGTTAGGAGTTAGCACAATGAATTCTGAGATTGCATTACTTGATTTTCAACACAACTCACCTGTTTGTTAGTATGAAACGTGTGAGTAACGTATTAAAAACTCAGATTAAATCTCAAAGAAATTGGTTATAGAATATTACTTATAAATAACAGGGTTTTTTAACTAAATATCGCAAGTATATGTGGATAAGAAATGGGTTAAAAAAAATATGGCCTACAAATGAAGACAAATTCAATATTTATGCTGTGGTTAATTAAAAAATAGGTCAATTATCATTATAGGCTATGAAGAATATGAATATTTTGAATATTAAAAAAAAATTTAATGAACATGACCAATATGTTCTAAATGTCGGTGATCACGGAGAGCAGAGGGCATTGTAAAATAAATCTATTTGTTATTGAATTATTGAATCCACTTTGAAGAAAATAATAAAAATTATAAATTAATTCAATTTTAGTTATTAATGTTGTTATTGGGTATTTCTAGTTAATTGGTAGACGACTATGTTACAAAAAAAAAAAAAACATTTTGCCATGCTCGCAGTTATTCTTGAAGAAAAGAAATTAAAATCATAAAATTATAAAATATAAAATCATAAATTATAAAATTAATATCATAAATCATAATTTTTTGGTAGAATAAAAAAATATAACTTAAAATATAATATTTATTCCTGAAGAAAATAAAAAAGTGAAGCAACGATTATTATCGTTGCACGAAAAAATTAAAATCAGAATTTAATTGACAAGAAATTTTAATTTTTAAATATTGCTTATAAGGTTTACTGCCACTGATTAATATTAATGGACAATCCGAAGCTTTTGTGCGTATTTACAGATTCTTCTTAAAATATAAAATCTTGTTTCTGCAATTATTGAGGTTCTTCCTTATTAAATATAATAAATATTTACTTTATATAGACTGATTTAAAAATAGAACTTCAAATAATATTGTATTTCCCCCTTTTGCTACGGTTACAGCAATATTTATTTGTACATGTTGCAGCAACATGCTGTAAAACATGTGAGAGAAAGTCTTTTATTGCTCTATTAGGTGTGTGCATATGTATAGAGAGAAAAAGAAAACAAGAAATTTCTCTTTACTAGTCATCATGAAACTCTCTTATATACACAGATTATACTAAATACCGGCCGGTTTTATGTTTGTAATGATAAAATAATTCAAACAATATTTTTATGAAGTTTGTTTGAATTTATGGCAACCAATCTTAAAAATGAATTTGTAGATTTAAATTCATCACAACACTTTTGTTTACAAGGGTTCAAAACAGTGTATAACTACTTGCCTATCACTTAAATATACTTATCAAAAAATATTGTTTAACACCGATTAGTATTTCAGCGTATTTTAATTTAATAAAATTTGTCGAATATTTCCTGTATTTTAAAATCATATATTTAAATATGTCAAATTACAATTGCATACGATAATCAGTTTTTTAAAGAACCCAATCTTTTATAAAGACTGCATAATTTAAAGCCCCTGTATGTATGTGCTATAGAAGTTAAAAATTGAAAAAAAAAAAAAATGTGACAATAAAGGCAAATAATAAAAATAAATAAACAAATATCAGCTATAAATAATAAAAGATTTATAAATAAAATATAAACGAAAAAATGAATGTCCATACAATAAAAAATGCCAACAGCCCAATTCAATTGAGTAATGAATTTCATTTATGATATTTACTTTGTGTATAAATGAATTAAAAATAAAGGAGGCGAAAATAAGTAAACAAAAAATAAGTAGGCAAATATATAATGCTCATATAAGTATTATAGCAAAATAATACAAAAAATTTGTTTAAAAAAAAAGAAACTTTTAAAAATTACTTATATGAAATAAAAAATAAAAGCAAACAAAAAGCATCACGAAATGCCTATAGTACGATATGCCTTTTTCATTGTCAAATCAAAACAAAACAACTAGGTACTCGAATATTTATTCATGTTTGTGCTAATTTAATATTGTACAATTCAGAATATGATGAATTTCATTCAGTGATGATGAATAGTACGCAACTAAATGCTTATACCATCATGTGTGGGGGGAAATTCCATATATGTATAGATACAATACGTGGTGATGGATCACTTTGTTGCTTGTACCTACGTTGTTCGATATATGTATATTGGAATATGCCAAATCTAGTGTTGTTAAAAGTTCCACAGTTAAAGATGACATTTTAAACTATTTTTTTATTTTATATTTTATTGAAGAGATGAACTTGGTCTAGAAGTCGCATTTCGGTATTACATTTCTTCGAAAAATAAGCAGTAGTATATGCAGTAGTATAATATGAATGTTTCTGAACTTTAGCCATCTCTGGTATTGCAATGGCATTGGTATTTAGTCATGTGAAAGGTATCTGAATATATTGCTGGAGTAGATTAATCAAAAATGCTCAAAATATACGATCATATTGCATCGAAAAAAATGTACAAAATCGTCGCAACACATCATTATGAATTTTGAATTTATGCGAATGATTTGGAAAAAATAAACAGCAGTCGGTACTTTTCAAAGTCAGACAAAAGTTATAAAAATCTATAATTTTCAATGAATATTTGTTAATATGGACATATAACAAATCTAGCTTTATTTAAATTCTTTTGGCATCGTTAATTACGCACAAATCTTCGCAAATGCAACAATCGGACATTTCTGCAAAAGAAAATCTGATTTTCTGAACACTCAAAATGTCGACCCTGAAGCTTTGATGAAGTTTTGGATATCAGTTAGAGCCAACTCCATAATCTTCCATTGACGAAAGCAGCACCATGAATTTGATTAGTTTTTTCTAAATACTAGAGCAGTCACAAAGAAGGTGTGTCACCATTTTTACCTCTTCCTCATTTCCACAATTTCTGCAAAAAGCTGTGTAGCTGTTAGCTGTCTCTGTAGGCGATCCTATATTAGGCATGAAGAATATATTAGATGGTTATGGAGCCTAAGATCTCGGAGACTTTTTCTACTATATTTTCAAAGAGTGTAAGTTCTTTCTTGATTTATTTCTGACCTCGTACTTTGAGATATTTGATATTCAATGATTGAATTTCACATTCTGTTCAATTTTTTCCATTGCTCCGATCATAATTTGATTTTTTACTTTCCTAAGTGGTATAAAAATACTTGGAATAGGTCGATATTGCGCGAGCTAGCTAATGTCAACACAACATGGGATGGCACAAAAATATCAGCACAGAACCATGTACGATGGACGAGTCTTGTTGAGGCTCTATGCTCCCGAGAGGAGTGAACAGTGATTTTTATTTCTGATAGTGATTTTTTATTTCTTAGTGCTCATAGATGTACTTTTAATATGTCCATGTTGACGATTTATCAATTTAAGTACATGCAATTACATCGTATCTATATATGTGGGTGTGTATTTTCAGCCTTTGATTTATGAGTTCTAATGTATTTAATTGCTGCTAATTAAGATGATTTATTATTATTTTTCGAATTTCAAAGAAATGTTTTTTATAAAAATAGAACACACTTTTAGAAACGATCACAGATGCTATATGCTGCAAGACATGATTGGCAGATACTCAAACAATTTTAAAACAAAAATTTCGTTGCACTAACATTATCAAAAATGTCAGTTGATTTTTTGTTTTTCTTTATTAAGAAATTGCAAACGAGTGCATTCGATAATGTGATAATAATGTGATAATTTTAGAATCACAATATTTTTTGAACTTGTATTGATTTTTGTCAATGTAGGCAAGTTTAATGACACAGATAATGCGTCTTACCAACTTTTGCACATAATCCAAGTTGTATATGCAGCGAAATAATGGTGCCTTCGAATTGATAAAGAACAATCACCATCAAATGATTTTCTTTAAATAATTCCCATGTTAAATTATGTGAAATTATTGAAACTATTTTGAAACTTGTATTTTAATATAGATGAGATGCGATGCGATTTAATGTCACCCCTAACGAACAGTTATATAAAATTTGACTATGAAGTCTTGACATATATTTACGTAAGCGCTGTAAATTAAATGCAATTGTATTTTGAATTCTAACCTATTACTTTGACATATGGTATATTATAAGGCGATGAATTGCAAGCATTATAGCATGAAAACTCAGCTCGAACGTTCGAAGAACTTGGAAACAAGCTAGGAGTTACTGAAGCAGATGCTTCCAAATACACGCTATTCACAACCGTTTCAATATCGCGGTTTCCTTGCTTGCCAGACAGAAAAAGAAGAGTTTTCTCTGGCATATTGTGACTGGCGATGAAAAGTGGAGCTAGTACGACAATTCCAAATGGAAGAAGTCATTGGTGGACTCAGGATAGCCATCAACATCACATCCAAAACGGAACATCCACGATCATAAAGTCTACATTTGGTGGGATCAGCAAGGAGTGGTGTAGTACGAGCTACTGAAACCGAATCAAACTGTTACTGCTGACATCTACAAATGTCAATGGAACAAATTGAATGATGAGCTGTTGCGAAAAACACCAGTAATAGTGAGTAACAGGAGCAAGGTTATTCTCATTCATGATAACGCTCGGCCACACACTGAAAAAATCGTCAAAGAAACACTGACGCAGCTCGAATGGCAAACTCTTCCTCACCCAGCGTACTCACCAGACATAACGCCTTCTGATTACCACTTGTTCAGATCGATGCAGCATGGCTTGATTGGTATACGTTTACGAAATGTTGAAGAAGTGTAAATATGGGTGGACGAATGGATTGCTTCGAAACTGACGTCGTTTTATAGAAGATGGAAAAAGGTTGTAGAAAGTGATGGAAATTATTTTCATTGAAATAAATTGTATAAAGGTTTTTCAATAAATGATTTTTTCTAAATCTGTTTTGTGGCGGAAATTAAGTTAAGGACCTAATAATATTGAACGTTATACATAGGCAGTTAGTTAGGCCATAGTGGCTGCCCCTAATGGTCCTCATGGGCAAGCAAAAATATACGAATTGCATCTATTAATTTTGATTTTGAAAACAGAATTAAATGAAATAAGTATATTGCATTAAATAGATTAATTTCACCATCAAACTAAAATTCAGTGTCATCATATTAAATACATAACACAGATTATCTCATGCATGCACATACACACACACACACACACACATCGCATATGAACACATGTATACAAAATTTGTATGATAGAATCTGGGTCAACGTTAACGAAACCATATTTCTTTCATATTATTTATCATTATACATATCCACTATATTGTAAATTTTAAGGGGAAGAGAAGTCAGAAATAATAATATGTAATATCTAATAAAAACAATAACGACATAAACATCAAGAGCAAAAAAAAAAAGCATCATCACTAACATCATCATCATCATCATCGTCATTGTAAGCAGTGCATATAATTGTACTTGTATATTCTGCAAAAAAACCATCGTTCATCACTGACGCCGTTTTATGGTTCGTTTACATGTGCATAAAAACATTATCAATTCAGTGTGTGACCGCCATGTGTCATAACTATTTTATGCAACTTTTACACACTATATGTGTCTGTGTGTGTATGTGACTATTATTTAACTCTATATGAATATATACATATTCATTCTGTTCGGCGTCACTAATCTTTTATTGAGCCGCAATGCAATATCCTTACGTGTGAGCTCAAAATCAGTAAATGAACAAAATGAACCATTTTGGTTAAGCTCTTAATGTCTATACTCGTACATATATATGAGTACTGGTATTAGTATATGCATATTGGTATTTTACATATACATACAGTGTGTACAATAAAATGTATTTTTAAAAAGTAATTTCTTCTAAACTAGTTATGCAACTGATATTATGATATTTCAGCTTTCATTGGAGTCTACATGATACCTATGAAATGGACAGTTAAGCACTTTTTCATGAACTTATGGGAAGAGGAGCATTGAGAGAGAATATAGTGCTGATTTTTGAAATAATTTTTGGCATATTTGAGATTTTTCAGCTAAAGACATTGTATATTCGACTGAGTGCTTCTACACTTGTTGTGTCTCCGAATGCTGTTTTGTTCTAAATGCAATCCTGTTCCTCGTAAAGTCATTGCAATTGCAACCGCTTGTTCCACAAATTAATTGCATAAAAGAAATATACTTTTTCTTGAACTCACTGTTGTATTCGTATTTGTATTTTGTATATATTTAGCATATACTACATATCTGTATATCTAAAAAAGTGTAAGAGTATGAGTTTTCATGTTTTTATGCTTTTCAATTTCAATTTAGTTGAAGGCTAATTCAAAAAAAACCCTTTCCATCATACAAAACATTGACAATGTGTTTGGTTTTTATTTTTGTACTTTTGTGAAGTGTTAATGAAAACATATAGAATGAGTAGAGTAGATGCAAGCAAATGATGTGAACCATTAAATGAAGGATTAAAATACCAGCGGCATTTTTTATATATTTCACAGAAGCTTCAATGCGCATAATATCAAGTTAATGGATATACAGAAAAAAAAAAATATTTTTTAAATAAACGAATAATAAAAAATAAAAAGAAATCATACTCAATCTAATAAATAAAATTTGTAGTACGTTTATCTGTATATATTGCGACAAGGTAAGCCTAGTATTGCTGGTGCATGCCTACGAGGCTGGTCCCTAAACTATCCGACCTAACAAAGATAACAACAAATTTGGGAAAATTTTCCTTTATTTCTCAGCATAACTGAAATTTGAACTGAAATCTGACGAAAAATGTACGTGCTGAAGCAATTCGAGCTTTAACTCATTGATTTTGGCTATCGTAATAGCGGATGTGTGAACTGGTGCATTGTCTTGATGAAACAGCACTTTCTTTTTCGCCAAATGCGGCCTTTTTTCTTTAATTTCATCACTTAAACGCTGCAATAAATTAGTGTAATACTCGTAGTTAATTGGTTTTCCTTTTTGAAGATAATCTATAAGAATTATCCCACGTGCATCCCTTTGCCTTCTTTGGACACGATTCTCCCCTATCAGATCTCAGGTTTGAAGAGGTGGACTCAGGTCTCATCCATGGTTACGATACGACGCAAAAACCCGGCTTTATTACTGTGAAACATCGCCAAATGCTCTATAGAAACATCTTCACGACGTTGTTTTTGTTCTATTGTGAGCAAACACGACAACCATCTTGCACACAGCTTTTTCATCCCCAAATTTTAGGTCAATATACGATTTATAGCACTTTTTGAAATGCCTGTAATTTCACCTAGCTCTCGCACCTTTAGCCAGCGATCATCCAATACCATTTGCGGATTCTCTTAACCGTTTCTGGCGTGGCCACCTCAATTGGTTGACCACTACGGTGTTTGTCTTGGCAGCTCGTACGACCTCGTTTAAACTCTGCCACCCAATATTTTATGGTCGTAAACGAAGGTGCAGACTCCCCCAGAGTAGAATCTAGTTCGGCTTTAATATTCGTTGGACTGAGACCTTTCAAATGAAAGTATTGAATTACATAATGGTGACCAATTTTTTCCATGTTTACAAATTCACTGAAAGATGAAGCATCAAATATATTATGTAAATATTGAGCTCAAAGTAGTTCGAGTTAAAAATTTGATATAAAAATACACCATGTGGTATCGCGGTAACCTTAAAATCAACGGCAACAGTTAAAATCTATTTATTAAAACTAATATTACATTATAGTAAGACATTTGAAGAATATTGTGTAAAATTTTCATGAAGAAATATTTAAAAATACGGCAATTGCAGCAATGATTCTGGAGCGTTTCGGAAAAAAGTTGAATTGCAGTGTTCCTCATAAATCGGTGCTGGATCATCTAAAATCAAAAAAATCAAAATTATATCGTTAGATAATCACTTTGTCCAGCTAATGATGAGAGGGTTTTTCGAAATTTCAATTTTTCACTTTTTGGGAACACTTTGAAAGGAAAAACATGATTTTTTTTTTTGCGAAAAAATCGGTTAATTTGTTATTGTAAAATGAAAAATATTAACAAATTTGAAAAAAAGTAAAGTGTTACCTTGTAAATTATGTACAGAAATAATGTTCAAAATTTCAAAACGATCAGTGCAGTAGTTTTGAAGTTATGAGGGACACCGATTTTGAAAACATGAGTTGTGGGGAAAAACGTTTTAAAGATCGGACTATACGCATGGAGTCAATTGATCCGACAGGTATAAAAATGGTCACAACTTCGTCAATTTTGCTCCGATTTACTTGAAATTTAGACTCAACATTTTTGAGATATTATGCATTCAAAATTTTTTTTAACCCTATTCTCCCCTTAACTTAGAAATCAAGTATCATTAGACTTCTATGCTAAAGTTAAGTTATGTTTAGAGTAGCCACATAACCACATACGCACATAACCCGTAAAACAGATTATTATGTGACAGTTTGCGCTGTTACGTTTCGTTATGTTACGTCAAGTTTCTATGATTGAGTCTTAAGTGACCCAAATTATTTCACAACGACGATTTATTTTCAACCAAGTTTATAAACTTAGTGTTCGAAACTGTGGTTTTTGAGAATTCAAAAATATACTATCTAGCACACTCTCAGAGATATATTTATAAGCAATAGCAATAACAAAAACAAAACAAAAAACACGCACAATACACAATATTTATTCATGGCAATACATATAAAACAACCTCTGTATACCTCTCTACAACCTCTATATATCCTTGTATGAGTAGTACTATTGGTTTAATTTTTCTATTGTCATGTCTATTTTTATTGAATGTACTTATGTATTGGATTTTATATCTTTAAATTGATTTTTCACTTTTTTTTTGCAATCTCTATTTCTTTATATTTATTTTGCTTCTTGAAAATACAAAAAAATGCAAAGAAATGTTTATATGGGTTTAAGGTTTCCATGAAAATAAGTAAATTTCCCTTGATATGATTTCCCAGTTAAGAATTGCTTACTTGCTGTAAATAATCAAAATAGTAGAAGAAAACAAAGTGAAAACGATACAAAAAAAAAAAAAACAAGAAAAGGATGAAATAATAATAATTTTTTTTTTCTTGTAGAAACAAAATTTTTTTACATTTTTCTCTCCTTTTATAAAGGAAATACCTAATATGAAAAATAATGAATACAATAATATTGTATGTAATAAAAATTACTGGTACAGGCTGGGCAGTTTTAGGTGGCCTTGTGCTGCCTATATTCAATCTTTGCATACAAGTAACTAGGTATATTCCTAAGTGTATAAAGTGATTGACTATGTAAATAATATCTTTCATTTCATTCGTTCATTTTATTTGAACCTTGAAATTGTAAACTCACGCACTCACTCTCACACTGATATACTAGTAAGTAAATCAACATTGTGTCAATTGATGGAACAAATGCAACAAGTTTATTAACCCCAAGTACAAAGACAGCATAAAATCGCAACAATAACAAACAAAACAAACAAAAAAAAAAAAAAAGCCAAATTGAAAAATAATAATAATAATAAGTATGTAATAGGAATAACAAAGGGAAGAACACTTTACATGATAGCAAAGAAAGAAAGAAATGGAACGGAAGTTTTTCATTCGAATTCATTAGTAGATAAAATAATGTTTCCTTAAAATGATATAACCCCAAAATTTGAGCACTTACCTAAGGGAATACAAAATAATCTAGAAATTGCTTTCATAACTGGTCTCTGGGGAAATGTCTCCAGAATGTGATTTTGTGGTTTCATCCTGGTTTAATCTCAGAATCTGGTTTTTGGTCATAGTTTAAATTCAGTCCAGTTGTTCAATGCCATATTAAAATCAAAGTAACAATAAGATTAACCCACCAACATTAATCGCTTAAACACAGTTTACTGTTATCTGTACAAAATCTAATTGTTTCTGATGAACTGCGCTGTTATAGGAAGTGGTATGGGTATTTCATATATTAATTAATTACCATTGTATCCAGCACACTGTTATTTCTAAAAAAAAATACAATGAAATAAAATATAAATATTTTAAAAAGCCTCTAACACACTTTCTGTTTTGAAAGACTCTATATAATAAATGCTAGTATTTCTTGCGTCTAGTGCAAGTTCATAAAAAATTTCTTCGAAAACATGTACTAAATATATCGAAAGCATTCACAGTGAAAAGTTCATACAAATTCGAGAAATAATCATTCCAGTTGCAGTTACTAATTTAGTGTTGCGCCCTCAACATTTGCGCCCTGCATCTTTTCTCCAATTACATGAGTAGTTACTTTAGGGCAATTTATATAAAATTCCTCTACGGTTTGATAGATACTTTCATGCATGCATACAATAACCTTTTATTATAAATATATGTATGTACATATATGTGTAGATATTGTACAATACATACTATAAGTGTGAATGACATTACACTGAGAATATGCTAATTGTCTTTATATACCTCTATCGCATCGACGTATCATATTAGGGCTGTTCAGAATCTTGTGCATTTAAGATTACAAATTCGTGCAATTGTAAATATTTATCATCAATTGTGAACGACTTTTTTGTTTACTTTGCATTACTTGTTGCAAGCCAAGCTATCCACAGCTGATTGGTGAAATAGCAAAGTATTTTGATGTTAAAATTGCGCACAAATTAGAAGAAATGCCGAAAAAAAGCTGTAAGGAGCAAATAGTCGACTCTTTAATTGACGCAGCTGCTGATGAAATTATGTGCAACGAAGGTATGAAATATTCTCTTCATAATTTCAGTAAATAACCATTTTTCATTAAATTAGAATTTGATGAGGATGCATTTTTTATTTATTTATTATTCTTTATTCTTTCATTCTTCATTTATTATTTTTTTGATTTGTTCGCCTTCCATTTTCAGTTTTTTTTTATTTTGTTGCTGATCAGCTGTTAGTTTGCAATTCAGTGTTGCATACATAACCTACGGGTTTTTGGTGTTGCGTCGTTGCAAGAGTGTAGTAAATGCACGACTGTATATTTTGTTAGTGTAAAGCAAAAATTTACTACACCATTTTGCAATTGCAATGATGCAAGACCATTTGCACAAGATTCTGAACAGCCCTATTGTCTACTTAAGCGTCGTCAAGTGCTGTTATTGAACCCATTAATGGAAAATTATAAAATTCATTCTTAAGGACTCTGTTGCAAAATATTGAACATCACAATTGATCGATCATTTCATAACGTAATGTTACAATTTTGGAGATGTTGTTTAGTCAATAAAAATTTTCATATGCAGTAGTACAATTACATTCAGCTGACTTCTCTTCAACATCATCAAATGTTTTTCTTGTGGTCTCGCATATTTCTTCAAGCTTCATATATGTAATGTAACAAGATCTACAATTTTGTTGAAGATTGAAGGGCAAGCAGCTCTAATATAGAATTTACCGCAATTTTTCTAGCAGCTTTATGGATCTAACTGACTTCCATTCATTTTTGCTCTTCAATATTTTTCTGAAGTTTCCATTAAAACTAGGTTCTTTAGTCGCCATTTTGCAGTCTCGAGTTCTTGTCTAACTATGACCCATTATTTTTTACATTCTAAAATATTTGTAATATCCGTTAAAATTTTATCTCATCGCTAATTGTGCAGAAATTAAAATCTTTAGCAACATATAAACAGCAAGTATAAAGAAGGTGGAATGAGTTCCACATTCCTTTCATCGTATTTGCAATTACAATTATATATATATGAAGTCCTATGGTTCCACGGAGGAAAAAAGGGCCACACATTCGTTTCTGTCCAGCGCCAACATCTTGATTTCGTTCCAGCTTTTCTTAGTTTTTAATATGTCTGCCTCCAGGTTTCGCTTCCAGGTCTGCGCGGGTCTGCCTCTTCGCCGGCTTCCTTGCGGGTTCCAGTCGATTGCGCAACGGGTGATGTCGGTTTGATGCTCTCTTTAAAACATGACCGAGCCAGCCCCACTTCCTTTTTGTTATTTCCACTCGCATTGGTGTTTGATTGGTTTTGACCCACAGGTTGATGTTTGGTATGATATCAGGCCAGAAGATGTATGGCCTGAACATCCGAGGATGATAGATTCCAGGTTTCGCAGCCGTAGAGTAGAGTGGATTTGACATTCGAGTTGAATATTTTTAATTTTGTGCGTCGTGTTATAATTGAGGAACTCCAAACTGCTTTGAGGGTACCGAAATCTTGTTTTGTCTATCAAGATAGCAAAAAGAGTCAACTACTTCGAGTTCCATGCTGTCGATCAGGAATTTTTGCGTGCAGGTGGTATTCACACGCATTACCTTCGTTTTGCCGATATTTATTTTGAGGCCTACTTTCGCTGCTATTTCTTTCACCAGCGTTAATTTCTTTCTTTTTATCATCGGCATAATCAAGATCATCAAGTCTCGCATTCAAACCCCAAGTTATTCCCTTTGTTTCAAGAGTCACCTTATTCATAAGAACGTCCAAAGCAATCTTGAAAAGTAGCGGCGATAACACGCAGCCCTGTCGAACGCCTGTCATAATTTTTATACGGCCACTCAGCTCATTTTTATGCTTGATACGACAGCCCGCGTTGCTGTAGCTATTAACTCGATAAGTTTTGGTGGTACGCCTTTACAAGCCAGAGCGCTACTCAATTACAATTGAGTAACCATTATTTATACCAGAAACGTCTGTTGATTAAATATGAAACACTTTTCAAATCAATTATTATCTCTGTAAAACGATTTTACTTACGAGTGACATATTAATATTAAATAAATATATTTGTAAATTTTTTCCGATCCAGTCCTGATTATACAACAGCGCAACCATTTTAACGCTACAATTTTGTAAATTCCATATAATCTTGTTTTCGCATTGATTGGAATTCATTATGACAGGACAGACGATACGCTCGGTTGTGATGAATTTGTTTACTTACACATTGAGTGCAGGTGTTACAAAAGCTATTTGATAACATATTTATATTATAAATATTCTATTCTTTATGCAATTCAATATTCAATATGTACTACTATGGAATTAAAAAAGTCTACTTTACTAATTGAATAGAAAGCAGTAAATATTTAATCAAACAAAATTGTTTTTTCCATCTTTTTTCAAAAATATTCTCAATAAAACTTCACACACAATAATCTTTTATTATTTTTTTGTTTTCTTTGCTCTAAACTCTTGTGTCGCACCATTTTCAGCGCGAAAAATAATCGATAAATCACAATAATAATACAACAAAGTGAAAATGGTACGCCAAAGACCACGTAAATCTGTTGAGGAACTGTATGCAACAAAATTCGAAACCGCACCAACAAAATCTCAAGTAAATAATAATGGTAATCATATGCAATCAACGAAAAATATGCGTTCGAACGATCGTGATTACACGGGATATATAATTACATCGAATACACCGTATAATACAAGCTGCAGTGGTGGTATGCAAGCGAATTCAGGTATGGCTTCTGCTGCTGCTGCTGCTGGAGCACCACCGATCACCGGTGGTGGTGGTAGCATTTCAACGGGTCGTACTCGTAAGAGTAGTCGGCCCATGAAGACGGATAAATTTTTCGTTAAAGAGGATAAAGTATTCAATTTGGAGGACATTAAAAAAGAGCATAATAGCAAATCGAAAACATCACGCACCGACAAGTGCGCCTACAATAATGCTATCGTATATGATAATAAGCAATTTGTAAATTTTTCCGAGTCATCACAAAAGGATATGCATCAACAGCACCATCATCATCATCTGCATCAGCAACAGCAACAGCATCAGATGCAACAGCATTCCTCACACGACGATGACAAGGATGATGATACAGAAGAGTTTTTCGAATTGATCAAGCAAACAGTGGAAAATGCCATTGGTGTACGTTAAATTTATATGACAGTTTTCTATGGTTTTCAAGAGATTTTTCTCCCTTTCTTTAGAAATCCATATCTGATCTTTTAAATCGTAATTTTCGTGAACTATCAGCAAAGGTTGATCGATTTTCATCAGAGTTAAAAGCAACAAATTTGCTTTTGAACAAATTACAAACCGAAATGAATAATAGTGAGTTGAAATTGAAACATTTTAATTACTTTTGGTTATGCATTGCTTTTCGTCGTAAACGGGAATAGGTGATCATGTGTCGGTGATCATATCGGCATATTGGGGTCAATTTAACAAAATATATTAATCTAGGAAGATTTTCGAATTTCCTCAACACTCAAACATTTTTTAAACATTACAAATCCAATTCTATTTTGTCTCTTAAATTATAAAGAAAGTTCCCTTTTCACATCATAACTAGTTTCGAGACTGGACATTTTGTAAACATAAGTCGTTATGTGGTTATGGGAAACGGACAAAGAGACCTCATATTGTTTACATATTATTTGAAACCTAAAGCTTACTCATGGCTTGAGTACTCATATCAAATTTGTTTGGTAGAAATTGGAGATGGATAAACGAAGTGATTTTTCATGGGGTGATCGTGAGCAATTTTATAAAAAAACCTCGAAAAATTTGTGATCGTGAGCAATTGTTTTTTAGTTGTGGTTGTACACGTGTAAGAAGATTTTTTTTAAGTCGCGGAATTTGTTTTGATTTTTTTTATTATTTAGCAATCATATATTATGTGTAGTAAAAGGAAATCCACTACTTTTCCAATAGATGGCTTTAGTAATCTGTATCTAGCCTTGTATAAGTGCGATCAGGTTACGTTAGATGGCGTTAGAAAGATAGGATTTCGTACTAAATAAACTTTTTAGACAGTTTTGTGATTGCTTGACTCAGTATTGTTTGAGCACGCGTCAAAGATGGACACCAGTAAAGAGAAAATACGCCATATTTTACAGTTTTTCTTCGATAAAGGCGAAAACGCAAGCCAAACGGCTGAAAATGTGAATAGTGCTTATGGTCCTGATACTGTAACAGCCAATCACATGCAATTGAAGTTTCGTCGATTCCGTTCCGGTAATTTTGATGTAAAAGATGCAAGGCCAATTGTCGAAAATATCGATAAAATAATGGAAATCGTCTGGTCTGACCATCATGTAAGCACTGTTTCTATTGCCCAGGACCTAAACATTGTACAAAAAACCGTTTAGAACCATTTAAATTAATAAAACCTCCAATTTAATGCAAACATAATGGATTTCCTTTTACTACACCTAATATTTTGATTTTATTATTTTTTTTTTTCTCACATGCGAGGCATAATCATAACTTGTCCATCTCTAATTGAATGCTCAATTGATTTATTGTATCACTGAATATTGATAATTTCCCCTCTTTCTCTTTTTTCCTCACTCTATTTCATTCCCACAGAGGTTGTGCATTATGGTGAGGAGAATTCGCGTCATTTCCGCTATCTTTGTATGAAGTCGGAATATGATAAAATGTTCTATCAGCATCACACAATGTTGGCCTCTAATTCACCAACTGCTGCAACAGGAGCAACAACAACATCCGCTGCTATACCAGAGAATCCAATAATGGAGAAACGTAGAAACGGTCATCATACGAATACATCGGCAAAGGCGACTCTTGTGAATGATTGCGACAAAGTACACAATCCTTGTAGCTGCCGAAATAGTAGTAAGACAAACTCTGCGGAGCCAACCAAATCCTCGGAGCATAGTATGAGTAGTAATAAATCATCGGAAATGGGCATGCGTGAATTGCTCGAACACATTCAGCGATTTTGTACACAAATGCAATTGAACGATATGAAATGTGATGAACCGATGGCAGCGATTAAGAACAGTTTTCGCATTGAGGATGCCTTAAAGATTAATAAGCAGGTATTCGAAGAGGATGATGATGATGACTATCAGATTAGCTCCGATGGCATGACACCGCGTAGTGATGATCATGTTCATAAATATGGTGGCTCCACAATGCGTAGTTGTAGTACGACACGTGGTGGCAATGGGGGTGGTGGTGGTGGAGGTGGTGTTGGTGGTGGTGGAGGTGGTGGTGGCGGTGGTGGTGATGGTTGTTGATATGATGCGATGAAAATAACATATATTATTATTTTTTTTGTGATGGTGTATAAGAGATCTATGGCAACATTGTGTGTTTTGAGTCGCATTCATCTAAATTATATCATAATCATAATCAATATATTTAGATATATTTTGTAATCAGTTTTTTTTTTGTAGGTATATGTTGTTGCTGTAGAACATATAAACAATTATATTGTACGTTTTATCTCTTCATCATACTCAAAATACATACATATTTACATGTGTAGCAAAGTGATTTTTAATTTATTGGCAAACACATACGAGTACTGACATAGACGAGTACTGACATAGCTGTAAAATAATGCTTTCGACTTAATTACAATATATGCATTGAAGCCGAGGGTTAATGAATCGGCTAACAGTTCATAAATTCACTTGAAGTCAACTCAATTGACTTCATATGACTAAAGTGATTATTAAGGACTCCAAGTAACTTTAAGGCAGTTATGATTTTGAATTTTTGAAGTTTATACTTAATCATATGCATTAGCACTTGGTGACTTCGAAGAAAAATATTAGGTGATTTCACACTAAGCTCGAACAATAAAAAATCAAGCGCAGCACTCAGACATTTATTGGTCTATTGTACTCTCTTGAAGTTCAATTTTATTGTAGGTTTCAATCTATCCGTTCTCCGAAGAAATCGGAGTAGATCCTGTGGTGCTAAAGACCCAAGTGTTTAAGTCCTCAGCACGTCAGTGCCAAAGACCTCAAACCTGATTCAAGCGAAAACAGGGCAGACACATAAAAAGTGGTCCGCCGTCTCATCTTCTTCTTCACAGTCTGGGCAAAGTGCATTGCTTCCTAGTCTTACCTTTTCCATGTGCTTTGCACATAAAAAATGGCCTGCTCCAAACCGGCTGCAATCCCCTCTACCTAGTGATATGAGGAAGTGCGACTATTTACCCGATATGTTAGGTAACATGGATTTCATCCATCTGCAGCATCTCTCGCCTGCGAGGTCGACTTATGAACTAGATTAACCTAAGTGTTGGCCGTGGCCTTGATGTCTTCAGCGGGTAGTAGCAAAGCATTCTCACGATTAAATCAGCCGCAGAACTTTCTCTTGCTAATGCATCAGAGGTCTCATTGCCTACGATTCCCACGTGGCCAAAACCTTCTTCAGTTAGTTCATTACTCGATAGTTTTTTTATGTGTCTTTTCGGAAATTCGGTAATTTTGCAAAAACAAAATATACACCTATTTGCATTAAATTCTAAAATCAAATCATTTGTACAATAATTCCAACTGTGAATGTGACTAATATGCTGAATTGATTGTATTCATTTAGGGCTCTTGTAAATAGAAATTGATTGGATTATTGGATAAAAGTAAATTGTGTCACTATGTGTCATCATGTAATTGAAGTTATGTAAAACTTCATAATTCTTGCATTGTACCAAACATGTAGGTAAGTAACGATGGTATTTTAATGCATGCAACGAGTACATACATATGTATGTGTTTAGTGACCACTAGAAATACAAAATCCTATCAATCGAAGCAATGTCAATTTAACTCATAAGCCGATTCCAATTTTACACATATTGCCATACATAGCATAGTTTGCAATATATGGGTCGTTGAAATGAAATTCTTTAGTACACAGTCATAGAAGACAAGAATCGATAGTGTGACCCATACACAAAATGCTACAACATTAAAGCCACGACATATAGAAAATAGTGATACTTGCTCGATCGTACTTGCGTAAATTTACAATTTTCAACATCTCCGTGCAACCACATACTCATTCATATAGAAGTCTCTTCTCAATTTAGTACCAACCAACACTTGATTACATAGATATGGGGGGTAAATATATTCTCGTATTATATGGAAATTTTTATATAATTTACGCATCATTGAGTTCACGTTCCAAAGTTGAATAAATCATATGCAGAATATATGATATATAGTACATAGAATATAAATCAAAGCACTATTATTATTACGACAAGGCTAAATCGAGTAGCAGCTTCTATAAATGTAATCATTATATATAAATTACATTCTTAATCGAATTTCAATGGAATTCATCTTAATTATATAAATTAAAATTATGTTAACAGTCTGCCAATTATAATGAAGATGTTAAATGTTTAACTCTATTGAATTATTCTTCCAACGAGATATACGAAGGCTACTATTTATATTTCGGGAATAGCAAATAATAAACATTTTTAAATGACAACGGCTTTATTATTTTTCAAAATATTCACCATGATGATCAATGTACTTTTACATTCGTTCAAACCATTTGTCATAGTAGTTTTTCCAATCCTCTTGAGACATTTGCAAAACATGGTTTTTGAACGCTTCAACCGCTTCTTTGACGCTCGTAAATCATTGACCACGCAGTTTACCATTGATATTCGCAAACAAGAGGAAGTCATTGGGTGCCAAATCAGGACTGTACGGAGGTTGAGTCATCAATTCGATGTTTTAACTGCTCCAAATTCACCTGTTTGATGAGATGTGGTAGAGCTTCCATTGTCATAATGGATAATGTTTCGTCTTTGGCGGTTGGTTTTGCGAATTTCTCTAAAGACTTCCGGCAAGCAAATGGTCGATTACCACTTAGAATTAAACGTCCTACGTTGCTCAAGTGAACAGGTGACCATTTGCTTCGATATGATGTGGGCCCGAACAACTTTTGTTGGATTTGACTCGTCTTCATAAGCAAATATTCATGATTCGTCACCTGTCACGATTTTATACACGTCTTTTGAAGCACCAAGATCTTGCATTATCAGTTCATGCACTGCATCGATGTTTTGTTCCACAACAAGCGATTTTGGACGACCTTCACGGAATTCATCGGCGACCGTATTACGAACACGATTGAATTCACAATACCAGCGGTTTTTTGGTCGCCATAAAACGAAGTGAGTTCTTCGACACATTCTTGTTACGAAAATCCACGTCGAAAGTTGTGAAAAATTATCAAACGAAAACCTTCTCTTGAAACTTCCATTTTTTTGGACAAATTGATTTTCTTAACTCACTGTAAACGAAACAAATAGCACCTGTGTATCAAAATGTTGTGGGCACGTTTCTGCTAAAAAAATGTCAAACTTTATTATGGTCTTGCCAGATTTTAGCTATTGACATTAGTGTTGCCAGATCCCGAAATATAAATAGTAACTCTCGTAATATTTTTCAATGCGAGCGAATATGAATACTACATTACTAACCTTTTAGTAATTGGGATTGCTAGAGAATTATTCATTACGATGTGCTACGTCAAACAATTGATTCCACTCTCTACCGTAAACAATTAATCAGTTTACACCAAGCAATTCCAAATAAGCGGCCAAAATTTACCAATAGCACAGGTTTTGGGGCCAGACCGCCCATATCTCTGATGACCCGCCAAAACTGACTGAACTTTCGTGAGAAGTTTTGATACATTCACCATATGGTCCAGAACTTGCGCCGACCGACTACTATTCTCTTCGGTATTCGGCATCACTTATTTAATGGGAAGAGATTAGGCAAATAAACAACCACCAAAAATGCGGGGTCCGAATTTTTCGGTAAATTCAACACCAATGAAATTATATTTGTTTTGCCAATTTGAAATTATATGTATATGAATTAATGAACTTGATTCAAATAAAAGCATCATTAACATTTTAAAATGTCATAAAATTTTAAGAGTTTTTTCTAATAGCAATAACTATAAAGTCACATTCGCCGTAATCGCCACCAAAGACATTATGAGGTACTATACAATCCCATTAGTTTGTACCTTCATTTGGTATTTACATATTCATACGTGTATTTGTATATAAATATCATTGTCAAGGATATTTTTGTTTTAAGGGTGTCTAACGTAATAATAGTGGCCATGTCAGTCATGCATGCATATTACAATTCATTGGTAAGTACATACATATTTATATGAGAAAATTTAATTTTCCTCTGCGGTCATAAACAAAATGATATTTTTCGTAGCACCTTTAGTGTCTGTCGATTTTCTTTTTTTTTATATTTTAATATAAAAACTTGTAGGTTTTAATTACTTGTATTATAAAATGGAAAAATACATGTTGCATAGAAACTCTAATCTACAACTCAAGTGATGTTGCATGATAATTTCTGAATATTTTAATAAAATTTATCCATAACATATATTAACACATAAAGTCGTTTATTGGCAACACTGCGGTTAACAATGAAAATAAAGAATTCGTTCGAACACGAACCGTACGTCCGCTTTTGTTTTCGCAACACGTGGATAAATGACATTAAGCTATCCCCATCTTGTACAAATTCATAAAATTTTTTTTACACAATATACCAATTATGTAGTTAATTTATCAATAAGAATTGGTATTATGCTCAATTTTATATATAACATATATATAAACAGCCAAATGTCTAAGGACAAGAATATATAATATTCGAAGAAAAGTCATTTGAGCGAACTCTTTTGGTAATTCAATACTAATTTGTTAAAGTGCATAATTGCATATAAATATGGGTTCAAGTGTGTCACAGCAAGGGTTGTAAGACCAGAAATGCATATATAAATATGAAAACAAACATACGAGTATAAGATACTATGTGCTTAGTATTAGGGAGGGTCTAATATTTTGAATAACTAAAGGGTATGAAGTCAACTCAAAAATATTTCAAGTTGTAGAAAAGTTTTAAATAGGCATTTACGATTGTAGAACATTAGTTAAGTGTCGATTTTTTTGCAATTTAGAATTTATCAATTTAAAAAAAAATTCTGTAGAGTAGATCGAAGTTGAAATTTCTAAATTTTGCTATATGTTTGTCGATTTTCTTATGCATCGAAATATAATAAATTAATCCTTAGATCCGCACTTTCTTATCTATAATTTATTTAAAAATACAACATCATTGTCCTTTTTTTTTTCTCTGTCAATTTTAGAGATTTGCTTTTTCCCCCATTGAACGATTTGATACGCCCGAATATATACCACCTTGATCAAAAAGTTTCTGGAATAACCACCGTATGGCGCTTCCATCGTTCCAATGTGAGTTCTGTTTTTTTTTTTTTTTTTTTAAGTTGGTACATCTGTTGTTGATATTCCTTGTTGACGTAGCAAAAGACATGATTTGCGAGGCTGAATTCAATCCCACATTCATCAAAAAGATCATTACTGGAGACGAAACGTGGGTTTATCATCGAATTCACCTGATTTCTGTTCAATCGAGTTAAAAAACCATTACGGGGTACGCGTTTCAGCAGCCGAGAGGAAGTAGTGGAAATGGAAAAATCGCAGGAAGCACTTAGATAGATGTACTCTTGACTACGTAACTTTTGCAAATGTCAAGCTATGATGCTAAGATTTAGAGGGAATATCAACAACAGGTGTACCAACTTAACAAGAAAAAACAGAACACAAATTGGAACGATGGGAGCGCCACACGGTGTTTATTCCGGGAACTTCTTGATTAAGGTGGTATATTCAAGGAGTAGTTGAGTTACAAAAAAAAAGGTGAATAAATATATATTTATATTTAAAATGTAATTGCTTGCATAGTTTGAACAGACATTCTTCATAAACATTTTATCTAATATAAGTAGAATAATTCATCATTAGGAATTAAAATTCACTCAATATATAATATTTGTATGCATGAATGCATTGAGTTACATTTGTATATATCTATAGGCTGAGTACATATTCACTCACTTGCGCTTGAGTAAATTTTAACTTTATAGTGTGGCAAATGTGTGTATATAGGAATTGACAGTACTTTAGTTAGTACGCTAATAACCATAACAACGTGTGTACAATACATACAATACAATATATAATGTTGTGACTGCAAATATATGTGTATACTTCAATAGTATGTACATACGTGTGTATAGTAGTAGTAGGCGACACAAATGCAATAGCAACAACAACAACAACAACAACAACCAGCTAATGATTTAAAAAATTGGCCTAAAACAGGTGAAACAGGCAAGAAATACTTATTGGAAATTATTTAGTTGCTAGCAGTTTGCTTGCTTGAAGAATAGAAGGGTAGTTCTTTTGTTTCGTTTTCTTTTTCGAATATACATTATATACTTGTACCATTAACGTTTTTCGCCAAATGCAATTAGTGACTATATTCATTATATTCAGTTTCATTTACATTGAGTAACGTATCTGATAGTTTGCAATAATTTCTAGCAACATAGTATCTGCATAAATTCTACAACAAAATATTTTTGTTTAGATTTAATCATTTCAATCACAAAATAAAAATCCAAAACTAATCATTAATTTTACACAATAAAATTCGTAAATATACATATACAATATTGTTTAATTGACCCTAAAATAACTGAAGCGTAAATATGCGTATTTGTGAGGCACACACAATTGAATACTCCAAATATGGTGGAATAAATGCATATGTATAATATACAAATAAACGTTTGATAATAGTAAATTATATTGTATATATACATCAGTGAAGAGTGACATGTGTTCTTTGAGTGTTGTATCATATTTAGCAAAAAAAGAAAAATATGCTGATTTTAAATAAATATATCTATTTGCCTATATTTAGAATTAAATGAAAATTTAAAAAAATATGTATGTAGGCAAAATAAAGTAATCCATATAAAAACAATAAAATATTCGTATACACAAAAGTGTTAAAGTTTAAGCCAACATAATTGAGTGATATATTTCTGCTAAAACTCATCAAGAGGAGAGTGCAACAATATTAGAGATATCGATTAATAAAACCTCAAACAAATCAATATTGGATAATAGTGCATAGAAGTAAAAATCTAAAAAGCTAGAAAACTATGACATTGCCGAAGATCATAATGTGCAAGTTGAAACATTTCAAACTAAAAATCGCATATTTTGTGCTATTTCATTAGAATTTTTGCAACTACCTCCTGATTTTACTTTTCACATCTTAGATATACTACAGAATCAAACGTTAGGCAGACTTGGAGTTTCACAGATGTTACTGCTAGGCTTTCATTTATCCCATCATCTGATTCTTTAAGATTTCTAATATTTTTCCACTTTTGAGAAGTAGATTTAAAATTTTGTTGTGGTTTTCGAAAATTTGCTATAAATTCTGGCCACCACAATTTTGTTGAGTGTTACCTTGGCATTGTTTAAAAAAATATATACTATTTAAAAAAAAATGTATTTTATTGTTCAACATAGTCTTGTGTTGAGCTAATTATACTTGAATCGACATGTTTCAAACGATTTCTGTAGTCTTGCATTCAACTTTCAAACTACGTTCAGGTTCATAAACAAATAATAGTTGAAGAGGTCTAAGTACAGAAAACTTGAGAAATGTATTTTATTGTTCAACGTAGTCTTGTGTTGAGCTAATTACACTTGAATCGACGTGTTTCAAACCTTTTCTGCAGTCTTGCGTTCTATGACTTTCAAAAGTAGATTCAGGTTCATAAACAGATATTATTAGAGAATTTGAGAAATAAATTTTGCAATACATGTGTATTCTTAGCATTTTCCCCATTTTTACATAAATGCAAATGTTTTCTTCATGACTGTACAATCAGTTAGAAAAATATCCGCATATAATAATTTCCCCAATTTTTAAGATAATACAATAATAATACAATTGCTCCTTCATCTGGCGGAAATCTTCCTCAACAAGCAATAATAGTTTTTAATAATTTCGAGAACTCTTTCAAATAATATGTCCTTTTTAATCTTCTGGACTTAGAATCTCCGATCCGATCGTATCGTGAATTTTCTAAAAAATTTGTAGGCCAAGCTCTGGATCTTTATGTTCTTTCATAAACAGCAATAGCAATAAATTCACAAATACAATGTTACGTCCAATGTAAGTTCTGTTTTGCATTAAATGGCTCATAGTATTTATCAAAATTATCATGAAAAATCTCCTTACAGTCGGCTGGGGCCGACCAAATTATACCCTGCATATGTAGAGGTATATATAAAAAGTTTGCTCGTATATCCATCCTTTTCTTCCACTACCTTGTATAGGACCTACATTAAGAAGCAGGCGTACCTCACCAATTTTGGAGGATCAATTTCTGCCTATAATACTAAACTACATAGGTTGCAATGGGTTGACCTAATTAATTAATCTAATTAATTTTTCAATATCAATCCACACCTTAAATTTGGTTGTCCTACGCTAAATGGTTTGTAAGTTATGGAGCTTAAAATTTTAGTTTAATTCCCTCGACTTTGTATGGGAGACCTATGAAGGAGTGGGCGTGGCACACTGATTTTCTGCCAGATTATTTCCGACTATGATATTAATCTAAGTGACAATTATGGTTATTTTAGGCAGGAGATTGCCGAAGTTACAGCTGTTTCAATTTAAGATTTGTATGGGGACTACAATAAACAGTGGGCGTGGCGCGCCCATTTCAAGTGAGTCTAGTTGCTCATACAATACTATTCCATACCTAAAATCTCGTTGTCCTACTCTAAATGGTTTGTAAGTTATAACCGGTAACATATTTTTTAATTTCCGCAACTTTGTATGGGAGACCCAAAAAGGAGTGGGCGTGGCACACTGATTTTCTGCCATATTATTTCCGACTACCATGTTAATCTAAGTGTCAATTATGGTTATTCTGGACAGAAGATTGTAGAAGCTACAGCTGTTTCAATTTAAAAGAAGTACAGACACTTTGTATGAGAGCTACGCTAAAAAGTAGGCGTGGCTCAACCACTTTTGGTGAGGTTATATAGTAGTATAATATAAGTCTATGTGCCAAATATTGTTGTCCCAAGTGGTATATTATGTGAGTTATAGCAAGTTAAAGATTTTGAAAATTTCGAGGTTAGTCGCTTTGAATGCTTGGTGTGGGCGTGGTTATTGACCGATCATGCCCAATATCAATCCCCTCCGTACCCTTGGATCATAGATTACTTATGCCAAATTTCATCGAAATAGCTCAATATTTACTCAAGTTATCGTGCGAACCAGCCAGGTGACAGACAGACGGACGGACGGACGGACGGACATCGTTAAATCGAAAATTTAATCGACGCTGATCACGAATATATATCTATGTCTATATCTCCGGAGATTCCTTCAAGTGGACACAAACATCTGACCGAAATGAATATACCATGCATATTGCATTATGCAGGGTATAAAAATGTTACTAGTGAATATGGTTAAATGCTCACTTTAATTTGATGAGTTCTTGTCGATAGCGTCTTCGTTAATGGTTCATCTGGTTTTAGCAACTCATATCATCGAACATCAAACATCAAACATCGAACATCGAACCTTCGAACTATGGATATTCGGCTTTGAAGTCGATTTGGCTGATTGACCAGGACTCATATATGGCTTTTGTGCATAGGGATGTAGAAATATATCTAATTTTCATCACCAGTAAAGATACGATGCAAAAAGAGCTTCGCCTTTAAACAAGAAAAAATAATTTCAGTCATACTAAGTCGCCTTTCGATGTCTCTTGCCTTCATATGAAACCCAATTTCCCTATTTCTGGATAATAGCCATGTTCTTTAGATGCAATGTTCTTTAGATGCAATGAAATAACTTTTCGAGTCACTTTCAAAGATTCAGCAAACTCTTTTTGAGTTTAACACGGATCCAATAAAGACTTCAATTCAGCGTTTCTGACCTTCCCTCACGCTCTTTATCGCTTGTATCAAAATCACCACTTTTGAAACGTCTAATTCAAAATGTACAAGTTGAAAATGATGAAGTATATTCTCCATAAGCCCCATATAGCATGTGATGATGAAAATATAAACGCAAAGCTTTCCACAAATAGGGTTTTAAAGGCACAACAAAAGTTGACATAGTCGGAGCTGGAAAAGTGTATGTTGTTTACACTTCGTAAGAATGACATTATGATCGTTGCCACATTATCCGATGCAATTTAATACTACTAATGACCTCTGTTGAAAATCCTCTGACTAATATATACTTGAGCAACCAATAACACGTGGTGTTTTAGTTATATTGGTAATTATAATTCAAAAAAATGATTTGTTCCTTTTGACGGAGAATCGGCCATGTTAATTTGCATATATAAATGAGAATTTTGCAAACAAAATCCCCAACTGTAAAGAGATTAAATTATATAAAGAAAAAATATCACAAAAGTATCTACAATATTTATATATCGATTTTGAAAATGTGTGTAACATGAGATAGTTGTCCCATAAAAGCAAATTTATTCAAACAAATTTTAAAGAAAACAAAAAATGAGCAGCCAATGTAATAGATAGAGATAGATAGAGAGAGGAAGACCGAGAAAAAATTTCAAATGCAAAATACGATTTTCTTCATTTGAAATGTTAAAATTCGCCTATACATGCAAAGGGTGTTCCTCTAAGGCTACCATATCATAAGTTAAATATTATACAAGGGTTGCCTTTTTTATTTTTTTTTTTTAGTAAGAAAATACATGAAGGTTTATACACTTTTGAATACGTTTAAATCAATTATCGAAACACTTTCGCCATTCCGACTGAGACACCTCCAAAATATGGTTTTTGTTGGGTTTGGCTGCGTCGGCTAGGTCATGTCGAGCGAATGGAAGAACACTCTCCAGCTAAGAAGGTGTTATATTCGGAACCCGCTGGAGGACGACACAGAAGAGGAAGACCTAGCCTCCGGTGGAAAGACCAAGGATCGGCACCCATCTTGCCAAAGGAGAACTTGACGGCGCTTGGAATTTCTAACTGGCGCCAGCTAGCGAAGTACAGAGATGGCTGGCGAAGCATGTTATATTCGGCCTAAATCGATATTCGGTTATTATGGCCACATAAGTAAGTAAGTTGTTGGGTTTGGCTCGTCTTGGAAGACTTACACGGTCGATTGCTGTTTTGTTTCGAGCTCTTACGCATATATCCATAATTCATCCCCTGTCATGATCTTATAAACGTCTTTTGAAGCACCGCGATCGAATTTTTTCATAATTTCTTTGCACCAATCGAAACGAGCCTTTTTTTTTTTTGAGCGTTTTTTAAATTATGCTCTATCCAACGAAAATAAATCTTTCTGACAGCAAAGTGTTCATGCAATATCAAATGCACAACGGTGGAATTAATGCCCAAGTATGCCTCTATCGCACGGTATGTCACATGATGATCTTTCATTATCAGTTCACGTACAACATCGATGGTTTCTGGCACAATGATCGATTTTGGACGACCTTTACGAAATTCATGCTGGGTTGATCGGCGACCACGCTTGAATTCGTTAAACCAATTATAAATTGTCTGAATAGTTGGTGTTTCATCGCCAAATGCCGCAAAAAGATGATCGAAGCACTGTTGTTGAGATAAATCCATTTTTTGATCGAGATGAATTTTTCAAGTCACTGTAAACAACACAAATAGCACTTGTACATCAAAACGTTCTGAGTACGTTTATACTAAAAAATGTCTAAATTTCCAATGGAAATGTCAGATTTGACGAAAACTTTGAAAAATTTGACTAGATCATGCTTTAAAAAAAATATATAAAAGGCAAACCTCGTATATAGTCATTATTCAGAAATGCTTGTCTATGGGATGAATCATTGTGCGATGGACTTATGAAAAACACCCTACATGTAGCAGTCAAAGCCAAATGTCAGATTTGATGAAAACTTTGAAAAATTTGACTAGACCATGCTTTAAAAAAATATATAAAAGGCAAACCTCGTATATAGTCATTATTTAGAAATGCTTGTCTATGTGATGAATCATTGTGCGATGGACTTATGAAAAACACCCTACATGTAGCAGTCAAAGCCAATCAGCATACTTATGTACATATGTATATATTAATGTGCTTTATGTGTGTATTTGGAAAATAAAGAATACTATTACTACAGTGCATAAACAAAAGAAATTTGCATACGTTGAGTAGAAAATATTAATAATATTGTAGGTAAATAGGAAATAGTAAAATAGAAAATATTTCATAATATATTAATGTACAAATGGATGTGTCTACGTATGTGTGTCGTTACACATGCATATTACTATGTATAATATAAATGTGTGACAATTTTTAATGCGATTAAAGTGCAGCACACTTAAAGCCACAAATCGTACATACATACGCATACACATACCCAGCCAAATACAATAGATAAAGTCATCAGAAAGTACAATAGTAGTAAAAGATAAAGAAGGCGAAATAATACACATATATATAACAGTTAGAATTGTTAACACCGCAACAAAAACAACAACAACAACAAATGCGAATAAAACTTAATATGGCAGACAAAAGTTTATTTTAAGTACAATACATTTTTTTTTTCCTCTCTATAAACTTTGTTAATTTAGTTAGTGCGACACACTACGACGGGTACGATGATGTGTAGAGGTCTATCTTAAAACTGTTGCAGCAAATGTGAATTGTTTTAATAAAAGACAACAACAACAACAGCAACAACAACAACGACGACGACGACGAAAACAGACCGAAAAGTTTAAAAGATACTTTTAAAATACTCGCAGCAGTATTAAATTTCAATTGAAGTGTAACAATGAGTTGGAAATTTCGAATGCAATATTTCGATAGAAGTGGTAAATGCACGATGACTGAGTTTAAAATTAAATCAATTTTAGTATTAATATTTCTTGCTTTCTCTCCCTCTTCGTTTCTTACGTCGCCATGCATAGTTTTTATTTGTATCATTATCCTCCTGCTCAGTCATTTGCTGTGTAATACAGCATTGACGCAAGAAATATCAGAATTGCCATCATCAGAATTGCCATCTTCACCATCACCATTATCAGAAATATCAACATCAGCATCATCACCACTATCAGAAATATCAACATCAGCATCATCACCAACACCAACACCAGCACCAACACCATCATCATCATCGCCATCACCACCACCATTACCATCAGCATCAACATCACGGACCATTATCAAGCGAACGAAATCAACAACGAGCACAACAAATACCACAGAGACCGCAACCACATCAATGACCACAGCAACAACATCCGCGACGACGACAACAATACTGCGAACAGCATTAAAAAAAGCAGCTACATCACAACTGGCATCAACAGCGACCACCCTACATGCACCATTACTACTATTCTCAACTGAAGCGACCGCCAAAAAACGTGGAAGCGGTAATGTTAAAACTACAACCGTTTCACTGGTACCCGATATTTGCATACATGGCCTTAAAGCGGTCATCCCCAGTTCGGATGAAGAGGAACCAGCCAGCGTACGACATGAACGCGAATTTGTGCAAATCATTGAGGGTGATGCCATGCTGAGTGTATTGACAACGGATCCGACATCTGTATTGTTTGTGGTGAATCGCATTAATCATGCCAATCTGCTGGAGGCTGATTTTGAAATTGGTAAGTGTGTGGTAATGGTAATGGCATGATTTTAATTGAATTGAATTGAATTGAATTTAATTGTAAACAATCAAATATGTTGATTTTCGGGTAGGCCATTTTTTTTTTTTCAACGAAATTTATATTAATTGAAAAAGTGACTCGTTTGGCTCTTGCTCGGAATATTACAATTTCGTCTTACACAAAAAAGTGTAAATAAATAAATAAATATGTGGCACTTTATAAGTCCCAAAGGGCTTTTTTTGGCCGAATTTCTCTTTCTTTACTGTTGTGCGTCTCAAATTTTGGACAGTATTTGAAGGGACCTACTTATTTTAGCCGGTTCCGAACTTCAGAACTCTTGCGACATCACTTTTTCTGAGCTTTGTCACAGAGTTCTTTTAGAAGCTTTTTCATGGCAAGTTGTTACTGTCGAAAGAATTGCCAATTGCTTGCCGATAGATGGGTGCCGTTCGAAAGAAAAATCTTTTCGATATTAAAGTTGTCATACTTCAGCAGGGATTGAACCCACGACCTACAGATCAGAAGACCAACATATTAACCACTGAGCGACAGCACCCATTACACGGAAGCCTTACACAGAAGTTTTAAAAGGTCAATACATCAATCCTTTGAGAAAATATTTTGAAAAAATTCAATAACACCGTCGTACTTATAAGTGGATTCAAAGTACAAGTTTATGGTTGGAGGCCTATGTTTTTCATTTTATTCTTTATTTTTATAGCATCAAATATTTTTCCCAAAATATCAAAGTTTTAGGATTGCATATCCATGATTTTCTATTAAATTAGCTCACTAATCAATTGAAATTAAGACAAAATTAAGACCCCGATCGTAGTCGCTTTTGGTTTTTTGGTTGTGTGTTGGTTCTAAGTGAAGATTTTGTCAATAGAAACTTGTGCAAAAATAATCTTGGACAAAGAAAAAAAAATTGGGAGAGTTAAGTTGCCAATAGAACTTTCTGGACCTAAAGATTTCTTAGTGACTTACTAAGGAATCTGTCCACTTTAAACAAAGTCACCCTGACCTTGTCAGTGGGTCATGGATGGAAATTAAAATGTAGACGAATTAGCTAGCAAAGGCTCTGCACTTCATTATATCGGTCCAGAATCATATTTTGGAATGGGCAAGAAACCTTTGGAACTCCTGTGGAAACAACAACTCTTGCCTCAGGCAAGCCAAATACACGTTTTGTAACCAATAGTTTTAGCAAATCACTAGAAAGAAAATAGGAATGAAGAAAGCAAAAAGGAAAAGTATATCCACATTAAAAAATTATGACGCACACCACTTTGAAACCAAGAACCCGATTTGTTTTTCGAAACTAATAAAGACTGCGTTTTTTAATTAAGACGTGTTTGAAAAAGTATTTTCCTAACATTAAAAAGTTTCTCAGAATTCTAAAAGACCCTCCAGAAAAGAGTGTAATGACAGATTATGTTACGAAACATATCTGTTTTGAATTTTTTTTTTTGGAAATTTTATTTAACAATGGCTTTTAGGAAAACCTTTTGTTTGTAATGAAAAAAAAAAAAATTATAAAATTGAAATTGTACAGTTCTAATATATGTATAATAAATTGCATAAATTTTCAATTTTCAGGCATACGCGCAATATTAATTGATACGGAGAGCATAGCTGAGAATCTGTTGATGCAAGAGGTTGAATATATGCAACAGTGTGTCACACATGCGATTGGTATTTTCGTAGACTATGATCTGTACAAAAGTATGGAAGATGTTATCAAGGATTTGGAATATAATATTTGGATGATACCTTCATCGCGTGCATTAATTTTTCCTAAAGTGGCCCACTTGCTCTATCAAATGCCATGGGGTGAGAAGATCGCCTCAGTTGAAATACTCACCGAACGTCTGCAAATCTATAATGAATTTATGCAGGCGGTACGTGAAGAGCACATGTGTCTAATGCATTTCAAGAGCGATGATAATGTTTACATACTCTTCGGTAATAAGATGGCAAATCATTTTCAGGAAAATGGTACAATTTTTGCAGTGCCCACCGAGCGAACGGATCGTGAATTTATTGCTGGTAAGTGTATACATATTTTATTAGACTTATGTGGGTATGTGAGTGTATAGTAATTATGCATTTCCGATTCGATCAGATTTACCAGATAAAGCATACGTTTTGATGGAGAACGAAATGGACTTGCGTTCGTTGTGGCAAAATTCGACCCAAATGCCTATCGATGAAGTATTGGTGGGCAAAACAGTACTGCCATCTCGTGTGCTGGCATTTGCACGACCCATGCTCGATCTAATGCATTGGCTCAAAGGATCATTGATGCGCAATTGTAAACGTGAACAGAACTTTTACATACTGGAGACCTGTTACAATTTTCTCACCTTTATTGGCGATTGGCAAGCACCGGAATATCGTGAAAAGCATGGCGATACGATAGATATTTTAGAGAAGCTGCGTATGCGTAAATTATCCACTCAGATGAATTTTCAAATGTATCAAAAGAAAATCATAAATACCGACACGAGACAAATCGATGATGACGAGCATATGGAACTGCGTGAAATTGCAGCGCAAAATTTTGTAACCAACATTACCACCTATTATCATTATAATCATGAAAATCGCACGAGCCTAGAGTTGAAGGCGAAATTTGGCCAAGTCTTCAATTGCCAGTATAGTGCAGGTGAAAATACACGCTATCCATTTCTATTCGATGGTGAATCGGTGATGTTTTGGCGCATTAAACCAGAGGCCTGGGTTGCTACAGGTATGACCGCTGCCATATTGGGTCTGATAATCACATTGGCAATTTTGGTGTTTATTGTGGTGCGTATCTCATTGGGTGATGTGTTTGAAGGAAATCCGGTCACATCGATACTTTTGCTGTTATCGCTCATATTCCTATTCATATCATTTGTGCCCTTCTCATTGGAATATGTTGGAGAGCATCGCAATTCTCATGTCACTTTCGAAGATGCCGCCACCTTGAATACCCTCTGCGCTGTGCGAGTTTTCATCTTGACAATCGTTTATTGCTTCACATTCTCATTGATGCTGTGTCGTGCCGTCATGCTGGCATCCATCGGTTCTGAAGGTGGTTTCCTTTCGCACGTCAACGGCTACATCCAAGGGGTCATTTGTGTTCTTAGTATTTTAGTGCAATTAGGTATGTCGGTACAATTACTAGTCGTCATGAACATCGCTTCGGATAGCGTATCGTGCGAAAATGTCTACTATGGCTATTGGCTGTGGGCTCTGATGGCGTATGATCTGATATTGCTGCTCTGTATTGTCGGTTTGGTGCCATTCATTTATCGCTCACAACGTAATTATCGCGAAGGTATTCTCATTGTGATTGGCTCAGTGTTGATCTTCATTATTTGGGCTGTTTGGATTACGGTTGCAATGTTTGGCGATGAGATGCGTGATGCTGCCATACCGTTGGGCCTTCAGGCAAGTGGATGGTCGATTCTAGTCGGGGTTCTTATACCGCGGACATTCCTCATTGTGCGTGGCATTGAACGTTCCGATATTGCCCAAGCTTTGCCATCGCTGACCTCACTGGCATTTGCACAGAATAATCAATATTCGTCGGAACAGGTAAGTCCAATGTGGTAACCTTTTTTTTTGGGTTTGAATTTTAACTTGCTTTTCGATTATCTAATTTACCACAGAGTGTTTACGAATGTGTTAATCCTGCAATGCGTCATTGCTCACAAGAAGATATGCATCATCAGTCACCAAGCGAAATTCCAACACTTCCATTACGTGGTGGCGGTCCACGCCGTCAACAATTTTTCGCTAATCTACGTCAAGCCAACGCCAATATTAATCCACAACGTCCACCGCCGCGTCCACAACGTGGCAGTCCGCCACATTCATCGCAATCATCATTACCAGGAACGCCGGAAAACAGCAAAATAACGCGCTTCTAAGCCAAGCGCCTGGAGAGAATGAAACTTTTGCTTTCCATTTTCTTAGCATTCATTAGTTCAAAATGGATTGAATTGTCATTGAGTTCTTTTCTATGTTTTATGTGTTAAAAATCGTAACCTTAATTTATTTATTAATTTATTATACATATTTTACCGCCATTCATTTTAATTCCGATAAGGAATTTTGAAGTCATAAATCATAATTAAATCTAGTCAAGACTTGTAAAAGTAAACAAGAAAAAAACATTTAAATTTATTAATATTTATTTGATGTAGCTTTCTTTGATATTGTAAAAGTTTTGGATGGAACCGAATGAATGCAGTTTGCAAGATTCATTTCAGATGCTGAAAGAAGCGTATCTTAAAGGAACGCACTTAAATTTTCAGATAGATATTTGAAATAGTTTTGTTGTGACAGTCATTAATGCAAAATTTTGAAAAATCAGACATAGCTTGAAAGGTATTATGGGGACTCGTCAGCAACGATTAGAACCACCACCATCCACCTCTGATTTACTCAATTTTGGTTCTATCGTACCAGCACAAATTAACCCGAACATTCAGGTTGCGTCATTGAAGTCGATAACGGTCGATAAAATCCACAGTGCGATTTCAAATTTTCAATCACAATTTCAAAAAGTTTACTTCAGTTTCGTAAACATGGACGAAACATCGATTCATCACAATATGTACATCAGAGACCAAGGAAGAGACAATACAGTGGACTAGTCGATGGTTCTGTCAGCCAATAAAGTCAAGGCGGACACGCGTGGTTTATTCACATTGATTTCCATGAAAATGATAAAACGATCACCGACGCATATTGGACAGAGCTTTAGGGGCAATTCAACGCCAATTGGAAGCAAATAGCACTACTATTGAAGAAGAAAATTTTCCATTTCAACCAGGATTACTTATCGGTAAAAAAGTCCGCAGTGGCAATGTCAAAATTTCTTGATTTAGGTTAGGAAATGCTCCATCATCCAGCATATCCGCCAGATTCAGCTCCCTACGACAATATCAAGTTTCCAAACATGAAAAAAAAAACTCGAAATGGATTGATTTGGATCGAATAATGAAGAGGTCATCGATGAAAAAAATGCATATTTCGATAGCTCCGAGAATTCGTATTATTTGGAGGGTATAAACAAATTTGAGAAACGCTAGACAAACTGTGTCGAGTTAAAAGGAAACTATATTGACGGGCAAAACATTATTTTTACCGAATGGCATGTTCCTAATTTCATATTTCACGTATAATTTCAAATAGTAAAGTAAGTTTTACTTTCGACATGTCAGAAGTCAGGCTGATATTTCCAAACCCAAGAATTAATAAAAAAATTGTAGTATTTTTTTACTATGCAAGAGGACGGTAAACAAAAACTCATCTCATATTCGAATGTCAGTTTTTCGACATTGTTGCAAAGTAAATTGAAATAATATCGAAAAAATGTAAGAAATTGTCATTTCGATATTATTGCTTGCAAAAATTTATATGATTTTATATTCATATAAGGTGTTACTTTGAGCTGAGTAAGCAATTGAGTAGTTGAGCCCTCTCTCGAAGGTCGAAAATTACACTCCACAAGTCCCTCATTATTCCTGTCCTAACATATGACGCAGAAGCCTGAACAATTTCCACCACGGATGAGAGAATACTTGGAGCTTTCGAGAGATCTTCGGACCTATTTGCGTTGATGGCGAGTGCCGAATTAAGTACAACGATGAGCTGTATAAGCTGTACGCTGATATTTACATAGTCAAGCGAATTAAAATCCAGCGGCTGCGTCATGTCTAGGTCATGTTGTGCGAATGGAAGAAGACGCTCCCAAGAAGAGGGTATTTAATTCGGCAACCGCTGGAGGACGTAGAAGAAGAGGAAGACAAAATCTCTGTTGGAAGGACCAAGTGTTGGGTAATCTCACAGTGCTTGGAATATCCAATTGACGCCAGCAAGCGAAGAACAGAGAAGACTGGCGCCGCATTATATGTTCACCCTAAATCGATCATCGGTCATCGGTATGGCCACTTAAAAAAGAAAGAATAAGGAAATATTTGATAAAGTGTGCTCTCGAATAATTGAAAATATTACCTATCTGTTGTTCGTTGAAAAAGCTCTATAACGGATTGTGGTTGCACTAGTTAAAAGCTTTAAGCTTTCTAAGCTAAGCACATTCAAAATACGCAACACAGCTCATCTGTCGTTAGTATCTTTACATACCATAAAGCTTATATAAAACAAACTTAGACAATACTTATGGAGAGTTTGAACGAACAATGGAGAAAGTTTTCATATAAATGTAGGTAGACACATATATAATACATACATGTATATCTGCATTTAGATACTCGTGCTAATATTAAAGCACATGCACATAATATGCACTCAATGGAGTAACAGCAACAACAACAAAGAGAGCACGTGACATTTTTACGTTAACATTTTGTTGTCAAGGTATTCGAATACTTTTATAAGTCGTTCGTTGCCGCTATCACGTATCAATGCAAGCATCCGTGGTGGGGAGTATATGTACATCAGTGTGTCAGTGTGTGTGTGTGTGTGTGTGTGTGTGTGTTTGTATGAAATTGCGCCTCAAGATACCAATTTACGTCAAATGTCGCTTCAATGTGGTACACACAATGTCCTTGTAAAGTTGAGACATGCTTGTAGTTGGGTATGTAGTTTGTATGCAATATTAAAAGTTTCGTGACCTGACGTCAATAGGTGGTTGGTTAATTTTTGCCTTTGTTAAATAAGCAACTATGAAGACAGACATTCTGTGATGAAAAAAACGAACAAACATGGCATATTAATGCGTGTAACATGTTTTGGCGGGCAATTGTGTTAACAAATCTACAAAATGGAAATATTATATAAGCACATGCTTATAAATTATATGAATAAACGCCCAATTTAGCTGCACGATACATCTACGCACACACACACACACACACCCTCTCTCTCTCTCTCTCTCTCTCGCGCTTTCACTGCCTTTTAAATAACTACATAATACTGATAGAAGTCAAATAAACATTCTCTCTCGAATTTAGTCGAATTGCTCAACATGTTTTAAATTATACATGCATACAAACATGCTGGCATACATGTGTCTAATATATATACGTAGTCATAAGTAATCCTCGTGACTTTAATCACTTTCTATGCGAGTTAATTTATTTGATGCGTGTTTTCTTCGCCTCGTTCGCTCATTCGTCTTTGGCATTACCTTCGACGTTGCCTTCGCCTTCATTTTGCTTCAGTTTAAGGACACGTGGCGATAATGTGGGAATAAAACTTGTGTAGATCCTTTAAATTATGATGATTACGATGATTATTATTATCGCTGTCGTTGTCACCATATGTGTTTTGATGTAAATATATATATGTCTTTTATCATTCAACACATGTTGCCTATTTTACGGATTTATTTGCATATCACAAAATAGATAGAATTGGAAGAATTTTGTTTTTTTGTTATTTTTCCAATCAAATTAAGTCAAGTCAATAAATCATTCTCTTGAAACTAATGATGATATCGTACATACATATGTATATCATATCATAGCATCATATATAAGGGATATATGTACCATACAGTAGTAGGCAGTTACGTAAATATACTACAATCATTTGTTAATTTATTACAGGAAGCAATAACCAGCTAGCGCACGTACGAGTATTTACGGATCACATACATAAATCACTAATATCAAAACATGGATTATGACGAATTTTGTAACTCTAATATAAAATTAAGAATGAGAAATCACAACAAGTAATTACTGTTTGTTTCATTTCAATTACACATTTTAAATTATTTAGTTTATTTATTTCATTTATTAAAAAAAAAAAACTATTGTTCAAATATAGCTTATTAAATATTGTTTTTTACATTAACTCTCATTAAAAATCACTTCAAAATTGTCTACTTAATTTACTTTAAAGTGAATTTCAAAAGATTTTGAGAAAAATGTTTTCATTCTATTAAAACAATGTGTTGACTACTAAAAATTACACTAACAACCATATCGAAAGTACTATTGAAGTACTAAGAAGGATATGATAATCAAGCTAAGGGGAACATTAAATCTATTTGATAAACAACCTTAGTAGAAAACGAATGTTATTACGAATGTTATTACAATAAAGAAGAAATCAGTACTACTTTGAAAAAGGTCGATCGTTCAATACAATTTTAGATTAGATATTTAGATATTTAGAAGGTAGATTATCCCAAGTTTTTTGTTCACATAATTTAGAAGAAATTTATTTTCTAGATCTTCACGCCGGAGTCTGGTCACAGATGTCCAAAGTGTACTGAGTCTATGGAGGGAAAACTTCTCCACGTTACTGAATGGCGATGCTACGTACAATTCCGCCCCAATTACAGATGATGGTGTTGATGTTCCACCACCCGACTATGACGAGGTTGAAACAGCCATTTTAAGGCTGAAGAATAAAAAAGCTGCAGGTGCATTGCTGATAGCCTGCCTGCCGAGTTGTTTAAGACCGGAGGCTTCGGTGGAAAGACCAAGTACTGGAGAACTTGACGGCGCTTGGAATTTCTAACTGGCGCCAGCTAGCGAAGAACAGAGATTATATTCGGCCTAAATCGATATTCGGTTGTTATGGCCACATAAATAAGTAAATAAGAGCTTCATGCTACAATTGTTTTCAGTTGATATGGCTCCCGAAGGACCTATAAATGTGGCAAGGTTAGGTTAGGTAATATGGCTGCCCTCTCTCTGAGAGGACCCACTTAGACAAAAAAGGTCCATTGTGATACCACCAAGATTCTCTTCCAATACTGTTGTGCGTGTTAAATTTGGACAGCATTAGAAAGGACTTACTTATATTAGCCGGTTCCGAATGGCAGAACTCGTGTGACATCACTAAAATTTAGTTTTGTCACAGAGCTCTTTTAAGAAGCATTTTTTGGCAAGTGCTTAATGCCGGAAAAACTTCCAATTCTTACCGGTAGGTGTATAGCGTTCGAAAGAAAAATCATTTCGATATAAAATTTTGTTATGTTCCTCAAACATAGTACTTGGGTATTCACCTCGACAGAAGGCTGACCTGGAACAATCACATAGAGGCAAAGAAAATTCAGATCAAGCTTAAAATTAATCAGTTATGGTGGCTGTTACACAAAAGCTCAAAGTTTGAATCTCGAATATAAAGTGCTATTATATAAAACAATCTTAAAGCCAATATGGACTTATGGTATTCAGTTACGGGGCACCGCATCTCTCTTAAATATCGAAAATTTGCAACGAATACAATCCAATTGCCTGCGAATTATTGTAAACGCTCCTTGGTCTATGAGGAACGTTAACATCCAACATCCAAGATTTGAATGTACCCACAATTTCTGAGGAAGTTGCAAAGTCCTGCAGAAGCTACATTCAAAAATTACACAACCATCCGAATCCCCTTGCTAGGCAATTGTTGCTGAGCACAGGCCATCGACGACTAAAAAGAACTGGGACATTGAATACGCTGTGTAATTGCTAAACCTTGCGACTCAACAAATTATGATGGAACAAAGGGAATATCACATAACTTTAAGTTAGTTTGTAAGATTTGAATACTTATTGTGAGTTTCTACGAATGGTTGAAAGATTCAATAAATTCTTAGTATTTAAGCAAACAAACAAAAAATGCTTCAGCCGGGGATTAAATCCACAACCTGCAGGTTAGAAGGGCAACGCGCTAACCACTGAGCGCCGGCACCCACAAGTGCGGCAAGTAAATGGAAATTCTTCCGGCAGCAATAATTTGCCATGAAAAATGATTCTTAAAGAGCTCTGCGACAAAGCTCAGGAAAAGTAATTTTACAACAGCTCTGCCATTCGAAATTGGCTACTATAATCCGATCCCTTCTAATACTGTCCAAATTTAACGTGGACAATAGAACTGAAGATGGTATCCCAATGGGCCGCTCTGGCCTAAGTATGTCCTCTCAGAGATAGAGAGAGAGAGAGAGAGAGAGAGGAAGCACCCACAATATCATAACCTAACCTACACTTTGCCTTAAGGAATACTACTAAGCCAATATCTTGTTTCCATTGGTTTTATTGATATTCATATACATATATATTCAAATGAATGAATCATAATTTCTTTAGTAGCCATGTGAAATATTTACTTACTGTCTGTGTGTGTGAATTTAATGCAAAGCAATGACAACGCAACACAAGACAAGAAAGACAACAACAACAGCAGCAACAACCTAATGCCAATGCCCTTTTAACATAAACATTTTATGAAAGAATAGACCAATAGGTTCACAAGTACACAAACATACTTAAACGCTCTCGCACACACAGAAAATAGAATAGAAAAAGCCGGTGCGCTACTTACAATATTAGTATAGCAAAAATATACGAGTACATACGATTTATTACATAGTTCATACTTAAGCATTGGACAGCCATCAAATGAGTCAGAATACAAAAATCTAATAGATGAAAACAATATGAAATTACATACATACATACGAGTATACAAAATATCCCATATATACACTTTACGTACATAAATCTATGCGAATTGTTTGTCATATTGGCGTCACGCACAACCTTTTTTCCATGCAAACAAATCTACATATATTAAGGAAAAAAAAGTATAAACATTAAAAAAAAAAACAAGAAAGACCAAAAGACCGCGTGCCAAAATTTCCCCTTAATTATTCAACAGCAGCAGAAACACAAACACACACACACATGCGTACGATACTTGTCTCCATCGCCGGCATACATACTTATGACCAAGGATAGTAAGTAAGTTTGCCTACAGTTGAGTGTGTAAATTTGCGCCAAATACTTATTCGGTTTGATTGTCGTCAACAATATATATATATATATATATATATACAACCACAAGAAGTTGTAATAAAACCAACGGTCATTATTGGTGTTTGCCACTATTTGTTGGAATCGATAAATTTTTATCGCAAATCTTGTTGGTAAAATAATATAAAATTGTCAAACACCCACAATCATATAAAAGTACTACCTACTGCTACTACTACTACTATCGTATGTATGTATGTATTACGATTATAACTCAACAACAATGAAGTTAGAGAACGTCACAAAATTAAATGAAAAATACCAACAACAACAACAATAACTAGTAGCGATAGCAACCATAGCTGATGACATGTGAATGACGACATCACTTCAACTGTCTCTTAGACCCTGTAATTTTGCTCTATGCTTTTATACATGTGGTATTTACATACTCGTACCTATGTGCATGTATGTATGGATGCTATTCCGTTTCTCTAAGTTTATTGTTTTCGCCATTGTTTTATTCTCATTCCTTCTTTTACTATTTAGACACTTTGCTTACTTATTAGTCATGCTACCGAACAACGACAACAACAACAACAACAACAGCAACAACAAGAAATACTTCTATCTAACCCATCCATGCTGTCGGTTGTCTGTTACCAGCTGTTACAACCACTCCTCATAACCGCTAACTCACTCATTCACGCTCACTTACATAAGGTATATATGCATGTACAAATACAAAGGCGCTATTATTAATCAGACGTTTGAAGAAAGTTGGGTGATGGCAAAAGCTTTTCATTCATTCATTAATAACACTCATATTTCATTTGTACGCACAACATCAGTCGTCTCTCTAGCCTTGTTATGGTACCATGTACCATAAATTCTTGTGAGAGACAGAGAGATATGGAGAGAGAGAGAGACATATAGGTAAGCTCTCCAAGCAAGCAAGTAGTATGTTCAGTCATGATTAGATATTATTATTTTCTATCTAGAATTTGACGAAAACTTATGTACCTATGATTTTCACTTTTCACTTTATTCACTCTGGTAAATATTTATTTTGATGGAATATGTTTTAAAATTATTTAGTTAAATTAATTGCAACACATAAAGGATAGTTTCAAACAGCTTTATTATAAAGCTTTATGCGAAGCTGTTTTATGGCAAGCTTTTACTATCCGATGAAATGTCGATATGAAAGCACCATTTGTAGGAATTAATTACTACATGTCGTTAATATAATTTATTTATTTAAGTCGATAAAATTTTATAAAATAAGTCATGGATTATATATCAATTTAGATTATATTCACAATTGCCTATCGTCTTTCTAAAGCCCTATCTGAAAACATAAAACTTACTTAAAATCAAGTATTATTTTTTATTTTGGTGTTGAGGTGGGGTAAAACATGTCTTCGCACCATATAGGGACCGTTGTCCCTACGTGTGTTGTGTATCCACTAAAAAACACCCTCCACATCTCCTGGATTCTTCACCTGCCCCAGGGATTACTATTGCATTACTTCGGGGGGCAGGAGATCAAAGATGGCGCCCTGAAAAGGACTCCAATTCTGTTACTCTCCCTGCGTCCAGGGTCGCCATTCGATTTTATAATATTTGTGTCGCTGATGTGTAGTTGTTGCAAGGTTATGTCGTAGCAGTATTATGTTACGTCAAGATGATGTCCAAGAACTCTTTCCATTTCTCGCCGTTTCGTTTTCAATCACGTCTTCGACAAAGTTTGCTGCAGCATTCCAATTTTCTTCGTTTAACAACATTTTCTCTCTGATATTTTTAGTCGTGTATGCTTCGATTAACCGTTCTAGCGCATATCTTTCATTACGCCACCGTTCACATTTAAAAAACGTGTATTCTGCGTCGTCAAATTCTGTGTCACCATATATACATCGTGGTTGGTTGGTTGCTTTTCTTATACGATGGAAATATTTTTTAAAATAGCTGTGACCGGATAGAAGCTGCGTGAGGTAATAATTTACATCACCGTTCTTTCTTTGAGTCCATTCTCTAAGGTCGGTTTTTATTTTCGCTATCCATCTTCCGCTTGGTAAGATGTTTCATCTGCTTGTCAACCCTCAATGGTTTGTCGTCCCGCTTCTTGGGGGCTTAGGCCAGGCAGCCTCATCGTTTTTATCTACGTATCTCAGCTAACAAGTCTACACCGTCCGGTATGAGGAGGCTACTCTGAGTGCGCAGGTGCGTTGCACAGAATGTAGCACTTTCCGGCGACCTTTCGACTTTAGCGTGTCTGCCCACAGTTTGCTTCCGTATAGAAGGATCGAGTTCATCGTTTCTATTTGCAGTCTGCGCTTGCTTTGACTTGGACCTCCAATATTTGGCATCAATTTTCTTAGCATTCCAGTTACTCGCTTCCCGTGGCGTTGTTTATCTGCCCTCAAAATGTCAGCCGAGGGTCTAGTTGTACACCTAAATACTTCACCACCATTTTTGTCGTCAGCGTTGTATCAAGGACTTGCATGTGGACCTCTAACGGTATGTGCCATTTCGTCAGAAGGATCAGCTCTGTCTTTCCTGTAGCGAGTTTCAGACTCTTAATTATTACAATAGATTATTTGTTGTCTATTAAATAACGAATTAGCCGCAAAACTTAGGTACAACATTTCCATATTCAGTTAAAGCTATTTAGCACGTTTATAAAAAAGAAAAGTTTAGAAGGAGAGTTAATTCTCATAAACCACCAACAAAAGCTGTCGATGCCATCTTGGTAAATATTTGATCCGAAAATTCAGCTAGAATTGAAATATTAAGAAAGATGATTAATTTTGATATGGGCGACATTTTGAAAAATCCCCAACCATTTTTGAAATATTGGCCTTCTTATGAAACCTTAGGGCGCTATTTACCGAAGACGAGTGATTCAGAGAAATGTTGCTATTCGTCATAATTCCAGTTATACCAGCTCTCTATGTGTGTGGTTCTTAGTATCATGGAGGGATCTCGCACAGTGTTATAAATTTTTTGAAAATGTATCAAATAATTTTTGAAATATTTTTCTATTTTACAAATGACAATTTCTAATTATGCGCTCCTTTCTGGAATCTTGAAAACCAAAGCAAAATTAAAATAAATCCATCAAGAGAAAATCCCCTACAAAAAAGCATCACTAACAGTCTTCGTTGGAAATCGTCGCGAAAAAGCTTTGTACATATTGCAAAAGCTTTTGCGACACAATTCGATACGTTGATGTACGTACGTTGAATGTATCCTTTAACGAATGAGCTTAACTTAGTTCTTAACGGTAACTCATTGAAAACGGTCATGGCAATGGTAATTGATATAAAAACCAGACGCCCAATAATAAAATTTCAATAAATGGATAAGCAAGCAACTCAATAACCCCATTAAAGTGTCCTAGAAATTAAAATAGTAGTTACACAAATAACAAAAGGACAATTATCTATTTTCGTCTATTGTAAACGTGAGTGTGTGCGTGTGTGTAATTCTTTTGTCAAGTATTTAAAGAAATATGTTATACGATACAAAATAAAATGTAATAAAATCGTTTGGGGAAAATACAAATAAATATGAAAATAAAGTAAGATTTTAAAAAATTTGAATTGAAATTTGCTAAACATTTATTATTGAGCAGATGCTACAAAGAATGAATTTAAAAAATGATATATATACATATGTATGTAGCCATAATATATATCTAATTTTTTTTAAAGTCAACTCATCTCATTATATTCACCCGCTCACCCAGTGTTCGTATTCATATCATGGTTATACACGAGTACCTTATATATGTACAATAAATATATGGGAGTATATCTTCTACTCTGCAACCTTAATATTGTATTGTCAAGAGTAGTTTGTGTGTGTGTGTGTGTGTGAGTGTATCCTATTTCATTTTTGCTCACTCATATCGAATACCCATTTTAAGCTTTTCTTTATATGTTCGTTCTTCATCATATGTATAGTACCTAAGTATGCATGCATGCATGCTCTTTGCTCACATTGGAACCTATAATTTGTTGGTTTCATTCTTTCATTCATTGTTGATATATTTATTCTTGTTTATGGTAATTATAAAATATACGATACATATATGTAATGTAATATGTATATACTTTAAGCACAGGTAATACATATTAGTTGTATTTCAACATTTACAAAATAAACAAGTGACGACAACTGTTATTAGCTTATGCTAATATATTGCATGCGTTTAATGCGTGTTAGCCTTGTTTGTTTTGCTGCGTAATGAATGAGAATGCATTGTATATAAATAGTTTATGCGTATACTAAACTTAATAATAAAAAGGAAATTATAATCAAAATGACTATGACACTCATGATGATGACGATTTTAATAAAATACTTACGTACGACTAGAAGAAGCATTACATTACGCAAACTAAGTATTTAAATATTCATTCTCACACACACTCTTATGCATATATTAAATTGGCATTCGATTAGATTGGTAAGGGCTAGACAATTACTGTCTATGGCACTGCTTCCGACTCGAACTATTGTGCCATACCCGATTTTAATATTGAAAGAGATTATATCCTTCTATTTTCTCAAAGAACATATTGATTCTTGTGAGTTCAATTTCAGATAGATAAGTAATCTGTAGTAGTTTCTTCCCGAGTGCTTGTTTTCTCACCCGGATTAGGGCTGGACATTCTGCGATTAGGTGTATGGATGTCTCATCTTCCTTCATACAGAATCTGCATATTTTGCTGTCTGTCAATTTCGGACGAGTTTTATGTTTGTTTGGTGTCCATTGATTATACCTGTCATAAGTTTTAGTTCAGCTTTATTCAAACTCAAAAGGTATTTTGAGTTTTTCACAGAGTAATACGGAAAGAAAGTTTTGGTACATTCCTTACCAATCGTTTTTGGCTACCTTGCGTTTGCTTTGGTCATATATTCTTGTTTGATACAATTTTTGTAGTGTACTTTGCTGATTCCCAGGATTGATTCGGGTCCAAATGGTTGCTTTTCAGCTCACTCCCTTGCCAGTCTGTCTGCATTCTCATTACCATCATAGCCACAGTGTGCTGGAATCCACTGTACTATCACTTGATTTCCGACTGATAGTTGTTGGAGAAGATTGGCTGTCCCACAAACTAACCTAGAATCAAATGTTGACGAACTCAAGGCTTTTATTGCAGCCTGACTGTCCGACATTACAATGATTCTTTTCCTATAAGGACGATAGTTAAGAATTTCCCTGGTACATTGATTAATAGCAAAGAGCTCCGCTTGAAAGACACTTGATAAGCTACCAAGACTTATTGGCATTCGGGTACTGAGACAATAGATTCCAGATCTTGTGCCTTTTTCAGTCATTCAGTCATTGGCATTATATGCATTAATAATGTATGATTTAAATGCTCGTATACGTGTACATTGCAGCACATCAATCATATATGTTTATTGTACGTGGCATTAATTGCCATCATCATTGTTGAACCATTGCCTATTGATACTAGTACCTCATACGTGTATGAGAACTTCATAATATTGATATTGCATTTCAAATGCAATACCCACAGTAACAATTTAATCCAAATTGCTCAATCGAACTACAACCACATCTAATGATCAAGTGAACATATAAACCATTTCTGAAATTTTAACGAAGACCATTATAGCCCTGACAAACGGCAGCGTTAATCCGGATTAACGGTTTAATTCGAATTACCTCGGGCATTAACTGTAGCTAATCCGCACTAGCTCTACGAGTTAATTCACAAAATTAAAGAGTATTAGGGCAATTTACGATGGCAACACTGCTGAAAAATTTCTATTGTGAATTTTTCTCGATCCAACTTACAAAACAATAGGTGTGTTCGATTATAAAAAACTTTCAACAATTTTTAACAGTTTTCGACATGAAAAGCGTTTCCAAAAAAATTAATTCAGCTGTTAATTACGAACTGTGAATGTCAATTTACGAGTTTCTGATAGTTTTCAGTTCACGTAGTTCTTGTAGATTTTCTCATATCGAGAGTGACAGATGACAGAAATTAATAGTGATAGTAATGTAAGTGAGCAGACCTAATAAAACAGCAATACACCGTTTAGTTAATCCGCAATACTGCCGTCTGTCAGGTTAATATTTTATTCGGATTAAGTGCGCCGTTAATCCGGATTAACGCTGCCGTCTGTCTAGGCTATTAGAAATACAGGATTATCCATTTTGTTGTCCCGAAAGTAAATGTAAAGAAAACACACTTCTGTTTAGAATTTCGATCAAATTTTTATTTCAATATAGTGATTGGACCTTGCCATTATGTATGTAGTACATCATCGTTCAAACGTCCTCCACAGGACCTCTTACAGCACTCAATCATTGCGAGGCAATTTTCGATGAGTCTCCATATGTCACATTTCGGGCAATATCTCTGCCATAACTTGACGGATGTTTGTTTTCAGAACGCCAAGAGCTTGAGGATGATCCGCGTAAACACGATCCTCTGTGCAGTCCCACAAAAGAGTCCAACCTTGATAAATCGTATGATCTTGGTGGCTAATTATTTAAGCACCCAATTGCATGGAGGATATGGAATGGAAAGGTCCAAACATTATATTGAAATAAAAATTTGATCGAAATTCTAAACAGACGTTGGGAAACACAAAATGGATAAACTTATGTTCAATAAACTTGCATACTAAGCCACAAAATACAGAATCCATGAGAAAAGGTAAAATAAACTTTATCAAACTTTATGTCCTTACTGCAATACAATCACAAATGTGCAGTGATATTTAAAACTGGTGTAGCACATCGTGTCGTTTGATTGATTTTTCTTTGTGATTATTTAAATAAAAAATAAATAAATATTAATTAAATATGATTAAAATGTATCATATATATGGTTGACGTACAAAGAGCATACGTTTATTCAGTGGCAATTTTCCATGTCAATTATTTGTTAAATTATTCAGTTAATTTTTCTCCTCAACAATTACTTATGTACATTTATAGGAAGGGAATGGTTTGAGTTAAATTCATATTTTCTTCTATCATTCAACTCGTACCTACAAACGCGTATCTTTTGTTTGTACATCATATTTGCATATATTTTTTTATTTCACTCTCATTTACTTAGTGGTGATGAATGAATGAATGAAATGGTGTGAATAATGGAATAATACTCGTGCTTAGTGCTTCAATTTTAAAAATTACAACATTTACATATACTCTTACATATATTGTATATATATTATATTATATGAGGTACATTATATCTATGCATCAATGTATATGAGCGTATATAAGTATATATTTGCCTAGGTCAGTCTGCATATACGAGTATGTATGTGTATGATTCTAAGAAATTTTCACCATATAATAAGAATTAATTAAAACTCACGGTCATCATGGCGTTATTAATACAACAAATACAGACATATGTTATATATGTATGTACGTAGTCAAACACTTGTGACCAGATAAATATTACCATACTATAATCTTTAACTATAAAAGTGATTCTCCTTCATAATATTGGACTGAGCAATACTTAACGACTTTATGACACTCAAGCTCATTCCAAATAATAGCAAATTTTACGCTGAAGAGTTTGCCATTTATAAATATGACTGCTATTGTATCATTATTCCATGATTTAGCACTATTAAAGAGTTAGTTCTGCTTTTAGTCAAAGTAGTAAAAATTCACTGGATGTACGAGCTGTCAAAATATCACCTTCTTTTGGCTCATTATTGTTTTTTATGTAAAATACATACAATTTCAAATAAATCCGAAATCACAAACTCTGGCGTACTGTAATATCTCAATTTTCTATGATTGAATTTTGAATAAAAATGCTTAGAAGTTTATAAGATATCAACTTGCATAAATTCATTGTTGATTCTTAAATATGCTGATGCATTTGATTGACCGATATAATATACCTTTATACCAATTATCATTCAAAACTTGAACGAAATAAAATTCGGATCCAACATCGAATATGTATTCTAGATTCGTTGTAATATTTAGACGAAATTAAGTAGAAACCATATATTGTACATTGGGGAACTTTGAATGGAAGAAGCATTTTTACCCAAGCTCTATTACAAAACACCATCAGCACTTTCCTTGTGTAAATTGGAAGTAGAATTATATTTCATTAGAAGGAACAAAGCAGAGTCTCAGTGTTCTCCGCCCTATACATAAGAAGCAGACCCCACAATTTGCTCCAGCTACCGTGGCATAAGTCTCCTGAGCATCACATACAAGGTCTTATAGTGCGTATTGTGTGAAAGATTGAGGCCTATGCTCAGCAACCTGATTGGACCTTATTAGTGTGGCTTCAGACCGAATAAATCCACCATCGATCAAATTTTCACACTACGCCAAACCCTGAAAAAGACCCAAGAAAAACAGATCGACATACATCACCTATTCGTCGATTATAAAGCCACTTTCGACAGTCCGATAAGGGATTACCTTTACACAACTATGTCTGAATTTGGTATACTCGTACCTCAAAAACTCATTCGACTTTGCAGAACGACACTGCTTAACTCTCGTTGCGCAGTGAAAATTGGGTAGAACCTCTCCCCTCCGTTCAATACCGAGCGAGGTTTCACACAAGGTGATTCGTTATCGTGTGATTTCTTCAAACTTATTATAGAGAAAATAATACGAGCTGCTGATCTATGACATAATGGCTTTATCTTCAACAAAAGTGACATGCTGTTGGCGTATTCCGACGATATTGACATAGTCAGTATCAACTCGCGAGCAGTCAGTGTAGCATTCTGTGAATTGGAACGAGAATCACGTCGAATGGGTCTTACGGTGAACGAGGGCAAGACGCAGTACCTAGTATCAACAAACAAAGAGTCCCGGCGTCTTAGACGGGACTCTTTGACAATTACACTTTCAATGTGGTGAAGGACTTCGTCTATCTTAGAGCCAGCATCAACCACCGTAATGACGTGAGCCTGAAGATCATGCGTAGGGTAACTCTTGCTAACAGATGTTACTTTGGGCTGAGTAAGCAATTGAGTAGTCGAGCCTTCTCTCGAAGATCGAAAATCACCCTCTACAAGTCCCTCAATCTTCCTGTCCCAACATATGGTGCAGAATCCTGGACAAATTCCACCACGGATGAGAGAATGTTTGGAGTTTTCCGAAGAAAAGTTCTGCACAGGATCTTCGAAGATTAGTCTTCGATCGATCTCTTTAGAGAGGCGTTGGTGATCAATTTATTTAAATTAATTAATATATTTAGAGGTTTTTTACACTTTCAAGTGATTTACTTTTAAGTCATGAGCGTCGATGATATGATATCCTAGCCAGACACACGATATTGGGTACCCAGGTTCAAATCCGTGGAGAGTAGTAGAAAATATTTAAATATTATTTGTACATTTAAATTTGAAATATATGAATCGGAATTTATAATGCAATGAATGAAAATAATTTTTTTTATCTGTACTCTGTACGCAGGATCGAATCACGGCAAATTAAAAAAAAAATTTTTTGTATGAGAATTATAATGCAATTAATGAAAATAATTTTTTTTTTTTTTTTTATTAATGACAAAGAGCAGAATGGGTAAGTTGTCAAATAAGAGAAATGAAAATGTACTTGTACTGATATCGTTTTTTTTATAAAAGGGTACAATTAGTCTCTTCATAGGACATGCTCGAACAAAAGGGAACAGTTCACTCCATATAAAGAGATTAGTGCGATTAGTCGCATGTTCCTTTGCGACTGGGGTTATATCATTACGGCGAAGCTAAGCACTGCTCAGAAAAATGTTTTACATCATTTGCTTGTGGTTGGATTTGTCAAGAAGCTCTATAAATCACTGCCGCATGAACTGAGTGTGAAAAATTTACTGGACTGTATTTGGAATGTTATAACTTACTGAAATGGTATGAAAAAATACAACTTCGGAAACGAGTGGTCACCGGCAATAGGAAATGGATCATGTACGGCAATATGCAACGAAAGCGGTGATGGAAGAGGTGATCAGATACGCTAAAAGAATCGCAAATTTGAAGTAAGGACGTTATCCATTATGAGTTGCCCTAGCCTGGTTAAACTATCGATTCGGAACTAAACCGTATGCAACTAATGAATTGAGTGAACTAATCAACTAAGCTTGACCAGAATTTACGAATCGCAAGATTTATATTTCTTTGGAGACGCGAGGAAAACTTTCGAGTTGGGAAGTTTTGCTCCATTGCACCTTTAGACTACCATCTATTCCGGCCGCTTGAAAACTCCCTACGGTGGGTTGTTCGGCCAGAACCCATATACGTTTTACGAAGATGAAATAATAGCTCTATCGGAAAGATCGCAAAAGCTGGTCGATATGAATGGCTAGTATTTTGATGCATTCTGCTTATCGAAAGTATTAAAAATAAACACCTCAATTTATAGCAAAAAATACAGCATTACTTTTTGCTTGCTCTGATATTAAGCATGATAATATTTATCTGTCTGCAAGTATATATATCCATATATACAGGTTATTTACCCGAAAATATAAACTCATATAAATGTATGCGTATGTATAAGACTGAATAAATGGTTGGTCATATCACATACAAGAATGTATGAGTATAATTGACATTTCAAAGAAATTGAACGTCTCAAGCGTAAAGCAAATATTAAATTTGAGTCAAGTTCTGTTGCACGAAAGAGAGTAATACGCCTTTGATGTGCATATTGGTGTACGTATTCGTATACGTATTGGTGTACATATATACTCGTATGTATGTAGTACCGAAAACTTCCTGTTGTTGTTTATTGTTATTAATTATTGATGTCGTCATAACATGTCCAATTAAAATAATTAGTTTTACACGTTATGTTTTGCTGCCTTTCAGCAAAATGCTCAACCTTTGATACCGTTGGTATATGTGCGTATTTGCATATACGACGGAAACTAATGACGATGGCCATTTTTTCATTTCTTTCTTTCTTGTTTTTGGATTTTGTTTGATTGCCTGCAAGTTATATCTTAACGAAGGGGTAACAGTCGCATTGTTGGTAGTGGTTTATGGTGAACCGTGTCGTATTGCGTGTTTCATGATTTTAAAACAGAGATGATACCAAGAAATGTATTTACATACACAGTATGTGTTAAGACTATGCAAAATTCCATACGTATAGGTATGGTATACATATACGATTATGTGCGTGTCAAAATGTTATAAAATTAAGAAAAATCAACGTTAACGAGCTCCCAACTACGATCAAAACTGATACAGACAGAGAAGTACAAATACCTAGAATGCAATTATGTTACGGCGAATAGAGTGTAAATACAACTTCTGTTCTTTCTTTTATTTTGTTTTTGGGTCATACAAATATGTACATACAGCAAATTTGAATGCACACAAGTAATCAAGCCACGTGCTGCAGGCAATGTGTACTCATATGAATTCAACTATTTGTACGTACATTACACATGTCCAATCAAATTGAAATTTTCACAATAAAATGGTTTACGCACCAAAAATATTTGTGAAAATTTATTACATTTAAATCACGATTTTTTAAATAGAACAAAAGCACTTAAGGAAGCATCAAATGATTAAGAAGTTTCAAGTATACTTCAGAAAGCATAGAAAGAAAGAAATTAGAATAATCAAATACACATTTGGAGATCAACAATTGTACTACAGATTAAATAAAGGTACTTCAGAGAGCATATAATATTTATCAGAGAATATAAAATGTATACTTCAGAAAGGATAAAATCTACTTCAGAAAGTATAAATTCAACTTCAACTTAAACAAATGAATTCGATACATTCAAATATATTTCAGAAACACAAATAACAGCTCAGAATATATAATAGGCCATTCAATAAGTGTGTAGTATGACGCATAGATTTTTATTGAGTTCCAATCTTCAAATGACACGTGTATAAAATTGACAATAATCTGACAATTGGTTCGTGAGTTATAGCATTATGTGTAAAGCAACTCTTTTTATTGAAAAAAAAATGCATAAAATTGTTTTTTATGTAAAAAACAATACAGTGGAAACCAAACAATGGCTTGATAAACATTATCCGGATTTTGCTCCATCGAGACAAATGGTAGAAAAGTGAATTGCTAAATTTAAATGTGGTCGTACCAGCACAAACGATGCAGAACTCAGTGGACGCCCAATTGAGGCTGTTATTACAGAAAACATCAAAAAAATCCACAAATGGTTATGAACGATTGCAAATTGAAGGTGCACCAGCTAGCTGACATTGTAAAGATATCAGATGGTTGTATTTTTACTATTTTACATGAACATTTGTGTATGCGAAAGCTCTGTATAAAGTGGGTGCAGCGTGAGCTCACAGTCAATCAAAAGCAACAACGTATCGATGCTTCAACGGAATGTTTGGCGCTGTTAAATCGCAATAAAACCTAATTCTATAGTCAATATGTGAGAATGGATGAAACATGGCTTCAACATTACACACCACAATCCAATAGAGTCACAATCAGAGTCAGCTGAGTGGACAGCAGTCGACGAATCGAATCCAAAGCGAGCAAAGACGCAACAATCGGCCGGTAAGTTGATTGCGTCTGTATTTTTGGGGATGCGAACGGAATAATATTCATCGACTATATCCAAAATGGAACCACCATCAAGAGCGACTATTATTGTTTGGACTTTTGGACCGATTGAAGGTTGAAATCACAAAGAAACGGATATATTTGCAAAATCAGAAACTGTTTTTTCACCAAGATAATGCAATGTGTCACAAATCGATGAAAACGATGGCAAAATTGAATGAATTGGGCTTTGAATTGCTCCCCCAATTGAATTGTACTCTCCAAATTTAGCCCCCAGTGACTTTTTTCTGTTTTCATATCACAAGAGAGTGCTTTTTGGAAAGAAATTTAAGTCCGATGATGCAGTAATCACTGAAACTGTTGTTTTTTTATACTTTTTCTACGGACTTATTGAATGGCCTGTTAGATGTACTTCAGATTAGTCAAATATACTTTGACGATTGTATATCAGAATACTTAAATGTGATTGAAAAAGCATCAAAGAATCAATTGTATTTTGAGAAAAGTCAAATGTACTTCAGAAAATATCAAAATGTATACTTCACAGGATAATATAAATATTCTTTCTAAATTCTCGTACCATTGGAAAGAGTGTGGAAACTTCAAGGAATCTTATCATTTCTCTCAATACTGTTGTTGCGTATCAAATATGGACAATATTGAAAGGATTTTACTTAGATTATGATTTTATTCCTCTTTAATATTTTTTGAAGTAAAGTTAAATGATTATTTTTTAAGTTCATATATGACTAATTTGAACATAATAATTTGAAAATTAGTTTTTATACTCTGACAATTCTATTGATTTAGAAAGAACTTTCGAAAAAATTGCAAATGCATAGAAAATTTTATATTCTTGAATTTTGATCAGGTCGAATGCATGTATGTATGCTTTATATGTGCATTATCTTATACCTATGTTACGCTCCAATTTGTTGTACGTGAGTGAATTGTACGAACTATTTTTTTGCAATTATGCACAATTTAAATGCATCCAATAACCCAATGTGACCAACAAGCGCCTCACAGCACTCACTCATTCACCAAGTAAGTCACTAACCTCCACTTGACACTATAATTCGTTTATAGCATTTATTGTGTATAGTATGCATTGTACGTGCGTGTGTACGTGCCTATGATAACATCCACGTGTTAGCAAAGCAATAAAGTAGCATGTGTGCGGTGGCATTTACAAATGTACATACAACTATCCATATGTTTGTATATGTGTGTGTGTGTGTGTATGTCATTGCAAATAGCCGATGGCTTCTATATATATATATATATATATATATATATATATATATATATATATATATATATATATATATATATATATATATATATATATATATATATATATATATATATATATATATATATATATATATATATATATATATATATATATATATATATATATATATATATATATATATATATTATTTTTGCTTTATAGTCCTTGTTTTCTATAAACAGGCTATTGTATTTTTCATTCTTACTCAGTGTAGACATAAGGGTGTACTATTTCTTTACCTCTTCACACACAAACTTTCTTTATCACACTCCTGCAGATATACTATTCGTCTCTTTCTCTCTCTCTCTCTTTTATTTTCTATCAGCTTATTATTTTCAATTTAGTGACTTGCTTGCCTGTGAGAGAAATTGCAATATAAAACAAAATTCAATTACGTATATAATTGAAATGAGATTAAAATGGCACAATAATGGCACACGTTGCTCAATAATAAATACCATTTACCATTGTCTCATTTTTAGCACGTTTTCCGCTTGTGTATATACGCGTTTGTTCATTAAAAACGTTATTTACTTTTAATTTAAATAGAATTATATAAAGTAGAGAAATAAATATCATTGAAATCACGTGGAGTGGAAATGCATTTGGAATTGGTTAAGACAATCTATTTAAAGTTTTTGAAATGAATCCTTTTACTTATAACATGTTTGATGATATATTCCAAAAAATTATGCAATACCTTAGAGCCGACCTACCTGCCTATAGATGAGCACCTAATCAATATAAGCATTAAGAGATAGTTGCTTCTGCACAGTTGATAAGGATGGAAATCTTGATCGACGGTAGTCTCTCAGTTATGTGCTGAGGCTCAAAAGTGACAGGGCTCACAATGAAAATCACATTATATCTTCTGTTCTGTGATGAAGGGTTGAGTCGTTAACGACAACGAGCGGAGTCGAAATAAGGAATAAAATGTAGAATGATCAAAAATAGTGGTCTGATTTGGTGCAAGCCAAATAATTGATATGTTGTTGTTGTTGTAACAGACAACGATTTTAAAATAACAAATATGTATGTAAGTCAGTTAATTGAGTAGTTATTGTACACATCAATGAGCTCCAGGAAGACGGCAGCCTCCAGGGGCAGGCGAAAATATGACGGGTGTCGTGCGGGCTCTGTGGGCACGGCGGCCGTCGGTCTGGAATTGTATTAGGCAGCCGGTGCATGTAGCAGTTCAGATAGACGCTTCAGGTAGAACGCTAGATAGCTGTTGTTCGCAGTCTGCAATTGGCGGTGGGCGACACCCCAGCACGATGTTATAAGAATGACCTTCGTTGGCCGACTCCGGCCAACGAAGCATGTATGCAGTGAATTCAGACCCTCCCTATGCGTACTAGAACTCAAATCATTGAGCAGATGACTCACATGCCCATCAAATGAGCGTAGACCACCACGGATGTTACGCGTGGGAGGGGCAAGCTGCGTTAAACGGTTGTTGGGGTGTGATAGAAGGTAGCAGGAAAGAAGAAATTACTGCGAAAGCAGGTCGTTGTGCTCACGCGCTTATAGCATTCGCGTTTCCTGATGTAGGTGATCCTCATGCGCCATCTTATGGCAGCCCGTGATGATGCACAAAGCAGTATTATGCCGGGCTTGCAGAAGCCGCCATTGCGTGTCGCTTATGAGTGGCGTCAAAATTGGAGCCGCTTAGTTGATGATCGACCTACCGATGGCCTATAGTTGATGAGCAGCGTCTCCTTGTCTTTCCCCCAGCTAGTGCCTGCCAGTGCCCTAAGGACATTATTTCTGCTATGCAACCTTTGGATGGTGTATTCAATATGAGCAACAAAGATCATGAGACTGTCGAAAGTAACTCCGAGGATTTTAGGTCTATTCACAGTTGGAATAGTTCTACCATCGACAGCCACCGAGAGCACGGCTTCGAGCTCCTTAGTCCAGGTGATAAAGAGTGTTGCGTAAGACTTCTCAGGCGAGAGTAAAAGGCTTCTGTGGTTGAAAAATTGTTGGACGTGCACCAAGTACGCGTTAATCTCGCTGATTGATTTGCGATTACATGCTTACCACGGTGAAGTTCACCTTCAAGGCCAGCTCGCACACATTTCTAGTGAATAAATATAATATTGTACGATAACTTATAGAGCGCATATTAATTGCATAACCTCCAATTATACATTAACCTTCCGTTACTAACATGAAGTTCATAAAACGGTTACCGAATAGGACCGAAGTGTAGAAAAATGTGAATCTTTTCACATTAAACACATTACACACGTTTTAATTATATATTTATTTCTTATTAGTTGCTATTGTATTCAATAGTAAAATAAACATAACAAAATTTCATTAAATATGCTACAATTTGTCCCGGGAGTGAACCAAACTAGCCTCAAATAATACCATTTGACTACAGTAACAAAAGCCCTAATCCCATTCTACTACATCAAGTCACAATTTCTTTTACAGTGGTTTAAAATTTGACTTTTTCAGTCAAAAGTAGAATCAATGAATTTGAAAAATCATATATCAAATTGCATTTAGGATAGTTTTTGTCTTCCGAGGCCAATATTAAAGTTTTCCGAGGATTATTTTCTCTGAACATTTAACACTCTAACTACCATCCGTATGGGTCATTTTGGAACTCTTTTCGAAGTTTTGTCTTACTCAACTAGACCTACAACTTTCACTATAAGACTTCCCATCTATTTCAGACTGTCTCACCGTGTTATTTCTACTGACATGATTTTCGCTGGTAGTTAGTATTCAAATTTGTATTGAAGCTGCGGAATATTGTTCAAATTTGAATTTCTAATGATTTTTTCGTTCACTTATGTTCACCAATAAGATTTATAACACAATCTATAGCCAAATTCATACATTCTTGTTAATACAAAATAATATTTTGCTCCATTAGAGCACTCATTTGATTATTACACATCTTTATATAAATACAGTCTCATTTAACCTAAACAAATAATCAATGCCTGCTAGTCATGTTGTATGTACGTGTCAGACGCACTCTTAATATTTTCTTAAAAAGAAGAAAAAGAAAAGAAAGATCCTTAGAACCAGTACGATTTAAACTCAGTTTAAGCGGGCAATGTTAATTTTAACCCTTCTATTGCCGTACCTCAGTGGTTGGCCTCTTGGTCCGTAGGTCGTGAGTTCAATCCTCGGCTGAAGCATAACAAATTTAATATCGGAAAGATGTTTCTTTGGAACAATATCCACTGTCGGCATGGAAAAGCTTCAAAAAAGACCTCTGTGACAAAGATCAGAAGAGAAACCGGCTAAAATAAGTAGATCCCTTCTAATACTGTCCAAAATTTAACATGCACAACAGTATTGGAAACGCAGCTCGGCCAAAGAGCATATATAACATATTTATATATATATTTTTTTTAGTTTAATTTTTTAATACTCTGTTTAAACCGAAAACGGCCTTCGGCAATTTCCTTTAGCACATTTGCCAATCTTATGCTATTTAGCACATATAGTCAAATTCTTTTTTTGAAGTCGTTACAAAAAAATTTCATTTGCTATTTATTTTTTACTTTGTACCATTTATATACCTATCAATTTCGTCTTCATATCAAATGCAGCTGTTACTTTGTGGTTGTTATTTGTAAAATGTTTATATTGTTTCTGACAGTTACAGATGTACTTATAAATAGTACTTATGAACATGTGTATATACGACTTTCATTTGCTTTCATTTGAAGTACTTTAGTAATATAAGTAATGTATTCGTATCTTTGTGACAATTTTAATACAAATATGAAAATGCAAAGTAAATTGCTTTTACTTGTATTCGTATTGTCAAAAACTTGATGGCGTAGGAAAGAAATATATTATTTAAACAATGAAGGACAAATTGCATTTTATTATTAACATGTACAAGATCTTTCAATTATCGCAGTTAGTAAAGTTGATTCGATGATTTTGTAGTAGATTTATTCTCTCTCCCAGATGTTCTTATTTATTCATAATATTCATGGTCTCTAATTATGTTATCCCTAAAAAAGGTTTTTCTTTAAAATGTGTTTGTCACACTAATCTCACATTTTGTCTCTTCAATTCATTTTCAGATGAACTTTAGCTGAATTGCTTTAGTCAAATGTTCCATCAATGATTTAACAAACACAATTTTGATGACCAAACAACTGACGACAGCAATTTCCAACGCTACATCCAATTCGAATACGAATTTGTTGGCTACCGCTATTTCACCAATAGTAGCCATCAATGCTATAGTAATTAACTCACCGATTATTGGTGGTGGTGGTGGTGGTGGTGTTGGTGGTGGTGGCGGTGTTAGTGGTAGTGTTGGCGGCGGTGGTGTTGGCATAGATGTCGAAAGTCGGCAAGAAGTGTGTATTAGCAGCGATGGCAGCGGCCCTTTCAAAAGCTGCGGTGGTATTGATGTGACCATAAATGCCACTACAACCACACTTACAGCAACAGCACCAGCAACAACAACAACGAATGTGCCACAACAAAAGAATCCATCAGCCACTACTGCTGCTGCTGCTAATAGCTCAATATCAACGGCTGCAGCCAATTATGCAAATGGACGTTCTGCTGCCTTGGAACGTGCCTATGTTCATGATGTCTATGAGCATTGTGCAGAGCCAATTGGTCCGATACGTCCACGAATTGCACAGTTCTTAAGCAATTTAGATCCTGGTTCGGTGGTGTGTGATGTTGGCTGTGGCAGTGGACGTTATTTGACACAATGTAATCCATCGATATGTACAATTGGTGTGGATCGTTGCCATCGTCTCAGTAAGGTGGCCCGTGAGAAGGGTGGAGAGGTGAGTACAGGCTTAAAATTTGTATTTTCAATCGATTAATTTCTACTTGCGTACGTAGTTATAAAAGAGTCATATCAAATGTAGCACTAAGAAGAGGAAGAAAGAAACCATAGGGTTTTGGAATTTATTTTAAAATCATTTTAGCCTATTACTCTCCGCCGCAGGGTATCCTCCATAATAGGGTGACGGGTGTGACAATGCCAAGTCACACCTAGTCAAAAACCCCGATCTAAGGTAGAACAGCATATGCCGATAGATGCATAGCCGTGAGGGTGCAGGGTAATTAATATGCGAACTCAGAATATCAGCCGCCCTTCTGTTTAAGCTAGGCTTCCCTTGGTAATGTGACTCTACCAACGGTGACTTCTACTTCCAGACTACTCGTGCGCGTCACCTACATGCCAAAGGGCTCAAAGAAGCGCGCATTCTTTTTTACTCAGACAGCCAAGCTGCCATCAAATATCTCTCCTCATAGGAGTTCTCCTCAAAACTAGTCACCGAATGCATACTTCCTTTCTGCGGTATAAGCTGGGCATCGGCCAAAGCTATGATAGAAAAACATTATCACAACAAATACCTACTACAAATTCGACAGGTCTCCGCCAAGTGAAAACCCTCATCAGCTTCGATGCAGCTTTTGACAGGATTAATCTTAGCAGAACAAATTTACGCCTAATAACCGGCTATCTCTCAGGACATAACTGGTTAAAATACCACCTCCACAAAATGGGACTATCCTCTGACACGGAGTGTAAACTTTGTCTGGAGGAGGATGAAACATCAATCCACATACTTTGCGAATGTCCTGCCCTGGCCAGACTACGCCTCAAACCCTTTCAGCTGAGTTTCCCAACACCAGCTTCAATCATCAAAAGTTCGACAAGATTAATTTTTCATTAAAAAGGTACAGGAGATTCTAGTGTCGTAGACGGGCTTGGGTACAAAAGATCCCGTTTGTGTGGTTGGCCCTCAGAGGTATCAGCCATAGGGCTCGTACCCTCTAACAGTCCTCGGTCCATAAGGAAAGATGGCAGATATCTATCCATGCCTGTCTCTCATTCAGAAATATGTTTTTTACATTTTGCTCGCAATGATATATCACGCTAAAACTCAGTACCTTCCATCATATAAAAAAAGAATAATAAAATTTTAAATATAATTTTAGCATGGTGTCAGTGTCAATGGAGAAATTTTGACAGCTCTTGACATACTCTATAATGGACAAAGTAAACTATTCATTTCAATTTCAAAGTTCAGAAAATCATAATTTCTACACTCTCTCGAGTCTAATGACTAATGAATGATGATTAAATCGATGGCAAATGTAACATCATTCATCGCGAGATCTTTAGTATTAATTCCAACATCACATACATACATTTACGTTCATATATATCTATGACCTAGCGACAAAACTGGTTCACATTAAATTTTTTTATTATTGAACATAAATAATATCCATTTATATTATATGTTTATATAGTATATAAAATTGCATATAACTTGTACGTCTTGTATATAATTTTTAATATAAAGAATACAAATAAAAATATTTTTTACTCGTACGTATATATACGAGTTTACTCATGCATATATAGTAGCTATAAACATTACCAAATAGGCAAGGCAACACAATATCACACATATGTAATGTATTGTATATGCGTGTGTGAATATATGTATATAAGTATATGTGCACATGCCTAAAATTATAGTAATAAATGTGGTTGTTTGGTGTTGCTGTTATTATTTTTGCTCCTATAACATACAGTCACAATCACACATATGTCACGAGCACACGAGCACCTACTTTTGCTTTATGATTGTACTTGAGAGTTTTCCTTTTGCATTTTGCCTGTATATTCTTGTTGTTTTTGTTTTTCATTTTTAGATTTGTCTTTTTTTTTTTTTTTGTATCATTTAAGTGCAACTTTACTAAGAGTTCCTCTTTTACTTTTTCTCAGCTTGTTTGCTTCTATTATTTGTAGAGGTCCTTCAGTATTTTCATTTCACAGTATGCTGGCAAAGCGTATAAACATACAAGTATTTGTACTTAAGTATATGTGTGTGTAAAAGTGGAACATGACATATTCTTAATATTTTGCACTGATCTGAATGGCACTTGTGCTGAAATTATTCATGTTTTTTATGACCATATAGTGTACTATATACTTGCATTGTAATTTCTTCAATGTTAACAGAGTTTGACCAGAGGGAAAAATATTAAATTGTATTTTAATGTATATGGAAAGTGAAAATGATTTCTGCCAATTGAAAGGAGAGAAAAATAAATCTTACCTTCATCGAACTCATTTGTAACTAGTTCTGAAAATGAATACTATAAATTTTAAGCCTAAAATTGTGAAATTTTAAAAGATTTCTATAAGACTTCCTAAAATCGGAAAAATCTATTTGCCAAGCATTATCCATTGCAGCAACTTTTAAGATGTTATCTAGAAAGAAGATATCCTCTTCTCGTTCGATATTTAGTTTTTCTCTATCATTGTAATATTTTCTTAAAAAATTAATTCCTAGATATTCAAAGGTTCTATTAGTATGAAGATATCGTCTTTTAAAGCATTGTATTGACTTTAATTTATTTTAAGTAAATTTATATATTTACATAGATTATCATTTTATATTCTATGAATTCTCGCTTATCATTTTCTTCTGGGTTATATATACACATAGATATGATTGTGCTTATTCATATGTATGAGCTTAGTTAATAAAAAACCTCTATTGACGTTGACAAAGGATGCAGTTTTCTTTATAAAAAAGCAAAAAACAAAAAATCAAAAAAACAACAAAAAAAAAGATAGGCTTGATATGGAATTATATTTTCTTAGGATATTTTCCATATGGTTTAATTATATATATATGTACATATATACATACGCTATTTTCATATACACAATAAATTCATATTCACTCAACCAAACAATATGGATAAAAGAGCGTGTAAAGAAGGCCTAGAAAAAAAAAAAAAAAAACATGAAAGTAGTACCAGCTGCACCAATAGCAACAGCGATAGCAGCAAAAAAAAAAGCACACATATCAGTACATTCATATTAATTTAAAATATTATGAATACAGTGTACACCACTTAATATGTACAATTTTAAATATATAGTAGCCACGATAAGGGAATGTATATTAATTCAGTGGTCAATATGTTGACCTTCTGCCCAAAAAGCAGCGGATTCAACAAGAGGTTCTTCTAATTACAAGAGCAACCGCAAATTAAGCAAATAGAAATTATTCCGATAGTAAAGTTTTCCCCTAAAATCCACTTCTAAATGTGCCGTTCTGTGACGAAACTCTGAAACGTAATGCCTGTCGATCGGAATCGGCTAATATAGCGTTATTACCATTTATCATTTATAGAAGCTAGAAAAATTCTATTCCTTGAAATTCCATTTATTCAGGATCGACTGAAGTAGAGTATATTTAAATAAAACAAAGCTCTATGGAAATTCACTGATTAAATTTCATAGTTGCTGATATACAAGTTTTTGAAATACAAACTGAAACCGTTATAACGGTATTCATAACCTAAAAATAATATAAAAAATAAATATGTGACACTTAAAGCTCCGAAGGGCTCATTGGCCGAGCTTCTCTTCCATTACTGTTATGCGTGTTTATTTTTTGGACAGTATTAGAAGGGACCTACTTATTTTAGCCGGTTCCGAACGGCAGAACCCATGTGACATCACTTTTTCTGAGCTTTGTCACAGAGTTCTTTTAGAAGCTTTTTCATGGCAAGTTGTTACTGTCGGAAGAATTGCCAATTGCTTGCCGACAGGTGGGTACCTTTCGAAAGAAAAATCTTTTCGATATTAAATTTGTTATGCATCAGCCGGGGATTGAACCACGACCTACAGATCAGAACCTAAGAGATATATATTAATAGGGTTCATCTCCATACCCCACACCCCATCTTTTAGCACCATGCAAAAAGTATACTCTAAATCTTGAAGACGTTTTTATTTGAGATCCGCTCATATATCATCGGAAAGGTGTCAAAGAAAATGTCACCTAAAGTTTCATTGAAGTTTGATATTACCGTGCTGAGAAACGAGAAATTTTATTTTTAGAGTCTAGAAATTCATTTTATTTTGTGTCGTCCACAAAATGTTTTTATTATGTGACATACACTGTACTGTAAGATACTATAAAATAGCAACAAAAAATGCAATTTTACTGTGAAACCTTCAAGCGAAACATGTGTTTCATAGCATTTGTTCGCCTTGCGGGGCTTAAAATTTTTTTTTTTATTCTTCTATATTTTTAATTCTAGTGTTTCCTCTTCTTTTGTTATTCGTTTGAATCCATTTAATTGGAGTAAAATGAAAACAAACAAAAAACCAGCAATACTATAATTTAAATTTAATTCAATAAGTTTTTCATCGTTTGCAACAAAAAAAAAATTTAAGTCATTTGAAGGCTATTGCTATTAGCTTTTTTTCTTCTTATTTTCTATTTTTTTGTTTTTCTGTTCTGTTCTGAATCGCTTTTCTTTTTGTGTGTGTATGAAAATAATATATCAAGCTATTAATTTTACTTGCATGCAAAAATAGATTTTCGTGTGGTAAAAGCATTTTGTTTTCATTGTTATCTCATGCGGTTTACCAAAACTTTTACTTGGTTGCCTGCATAATGGTGGCAATTGCATGCATCGATATTTGTATTACAATATAATATGTGACCTCTTTTTGTAGAGAGGATAATTCTACAAATTACTGAATTATGAGAAAATACTTACATTTCTATAAGCGCAAACACAAGCTGTAAATATTTATCATACTTACGTTATAAATTAAAATAATTTAAAACAAATTCTTACCATAATAATTATCCTTACTTACGCCATGTTATATAAAATTCAGAATTCATAGAATTTTGCACTCAATGTATGTTATTATTTTAATATCATGCAATCCACATGCGGCATATATTAAGAAAAAAATAAATATATCTAAAATGTATATATTTTCTAGAGTGCAGGCACTACATTCATGAGCATAAAAAATCGAAAAAAGCAAGGACAAATTCAAGTACCTTTCTGATATAAATTTTGGATATTTTATAGAATTAGGAGATAAATTGAGCTCGACCGAATCATTGATTTTTAAATATCAAGCCAATATAAAGCGATACGGATGCCACTTCCACATTTTATCACGTCCGTATCGCTTTATATTAACTACTATCTTGATATTAAGCATTCGATCATGTTCACTCTGAGATTTAGCTTAAATATACTACTCAATTACAATGGACTGCGAGAACAAAGTCAGTATCTTCACGAATGGCGCCAAATTTAATGATCAGGTGGGAGAAGGCGTATATTCGGAAGCGTTAAGTGCCAATGTAGCCTTCCGCCTACCAGATCATTGCAGTGTATTTCAGCCTGAAGTTATAGCCATAAAGGAGGCACTCTCTATTGTCAAAAAACGTGTATTGACAAGAGATATTGATATCTATTCCGATGAGCAGGCGGCACTAAAATCGCTGCAAATGTGTAGGCAGTCATCAAAGACGGTGATAAACTGTCACGAACTACTAAGAGAACTCATTAGCTACTTCAACATCCACCTTATTTGGGTACCAGGCCACAGAAACATCAAAGGCAACTGTAGGGCGGATGAACTAGCAAGGCATGGGACAACATTAGCACTCCTCCCGGACAAAGTATCGGCGCCAATGCCACTAGCAACTTGTAAAGTACTTATAGACAGATTCACCATAGAAACTGGTAACACACTTTGGAGGCAGACAGGAAACTGTTTAAATAGTGGACTAATGTGGCCGAAATGGAACTTAGCTCGAACTAAAGTACTTTTGAAATTGAATAGGCAGGACATTTGAATGCCAATTGGGATTCTAACAGGACACCGTCTTCTTGGAAGACACGCGAAGAGACTAGGGGCACCTTTTTACGACTACTGTAGGAGCTGCCAAGATATAGAGGAAGAAGAAAAAGTTGAGCATCTCTTGTGCGGGTGCCAGACTCTGGGCAGAAGAAGGCTCACTGCATTCGGAGGTTGCAAAAATAAAACTAACACAGATAGTGTAATTTATAAAATCCACAGGTTAGCTCCAAGAGGACACAGTTGGGTAAGGGATAAAACTCCGGTGGTATCACAACGGGCCGTTAATAGGCCTAAGTGCGTCGACAGACAACCACTCAACCTACCTACCTACTACTCAATTAGTTCTAAAAAACAACGAAGTCTCGCACCAAATCCTTCCAATGTTCTTTGTGTTTTTTACCATATTTTTTCATAGGAATGTCGCGTCCGTAATCCAAGTAATGCACATATAAGATGACAGACTAATTCTTAGTATTTTCCAGTGACCCACTTGGCGACATACTCATGATTGTCATTACTATTTCAATATGTATGGTATCTACCATATAATACAGCCTACTTTCTACTTCCTACACAACTTACATTATTGGTTCATGGTATCTTTTATTTATGTAATTATTATTGTTATGATTTGCTTTTGCTCGCATTTTCACATTAATTTCATTGAGTCATTATTCAAATATTGTTGGATATGTGTATATACATATTTACAATATATACGACTACACTTCTTGTTGTATTATTTCCGCTACTCGTTCCTTAAAGTTGCGTGGGAATCAATGCCATAGATGCAGAAATGTTCATTCTACATACGAGTATATGTATACTATCATAAAGTGCTTGCGTTTGTTATCGAGTTGTCACAATCACTTTAATATTCATCTTTTCTCTCTGTTTTTCTCTGGTTTTATATATAAAATGTAGTAAGATATAATAATTTATTTTTCCAACTTAATATTAAGCATACGATGGTGTTTAATAAATTTAATTCTACAGAAATTTATTTATTTTTTTATTTTATACTCCTGGGCGTAACATCATTTATAATTATTTCGAAATAATTATATTGAAGTTTAGATTTATGTTCCCTGAGGAATTCTTTATTCAATAGCTTAGGTAGAAAATTCATTAGACGATTTGTAACAGGGTTTCAATTAGGAACTTGACAACTTGTGAACTTTTGAGTCGGTAACAGCAACTTTATATTAAATTTTTGATGATGATTCTCGCCCCAGTAGACCAGCAATTCAGAGTCTAGTGAAAAAAAGTACAGTCTAAATATTCGCTTCTGGATGTGTCCGTGCCAGTGAAACAGGGTTGGTGAAAATATGGTGCGATAGACGTTCAAACGTCTATCGCAAACGAACCAAAGTAGTAAATTCCACTGTGGGGTCAAGATTTGGACATCGCTCAGATCATTTACTTATCGCTCAGACCACACTATGGCGAATTTTGCGAAAAGTTCTTGGCTTGCAAGTGTCATTCTTCTCGGGTATATCCGCGGTATTGATATAATCGCCATGACAACGCTAATATTTGGTTTGAGTTGAAAGGCCAGCAGGAGCAGGAGCAGGAGCAGAAAAGCCCTCGAAAGTCAACAAGAGGAAGTACCGGGTGTCAACAAACAAAGAGTTCCGGCGTCTTGTACAATACGTTACTATTTGCAAATACACTTTTGAAGTAATAAAGGACTTCGTTTTTGTTAAAACCAGTATTAACACCAGTATTGACATCAGCTATGGTTGGTTGGTTGGTTGGTTGGTTGAACTCATCCATGAATCCAAATAGCGCTTACGCACCGTTTTGTTACCACATCCTCGTTTCCAACTGTTCGTTAGGTTGTTTGTGTGGACAGCATGGTTAGATCCAGTTCGTGCTGTCTAGAAACCTTAGGTGGTTGTTGATGTTTATATCCGCCAACTCCTCAATACTGTTGAAGAGTGGTTTACCTAGGGTGTTCATTCTCTGCTTCCAAAGGGCAGGGCATTTGCAAAGGAAGTGAAAGACCGTTTCCTTTTCTTCCACTTGGTTACAGCTGTGGCAGAAGTCGTTGTGGGACATCCCCATTTTGGCCGCCTGTTCTCCGATGAGCCAGAAGCCAGTAATGACTGCCGTCAGTCTATAGATATCTTTTCGGTTCCGATTTATCAGTAGTGTTGTTTGTTTGGGATTGTATGTAGGCCATAGGGACCGACTAATCTTACACTTCGTAAGACTTTTCCACCTACAATCCGCAATTTGTAGATATTTTGTATTGATAGTTCTTTTAGCTACACTCAGCGGTATGAACACCGGTTCTGCAAGAGCTTCTTGCATTGCAGATCCGCTTCTTGCCAGTTCGTCGACATTAGCTATACTTTGCTAACGGATGATACTTTAAGGTAACTAAGCAAATTAAAAGTCAACCCCAGTCTCTAAGATCGTAAACCACACTCTATAAATATCTCATCATGCCAGTCTTTACATATAAGCTTGGACACTCTTCACTTATGACAAGAAAATGTTTTAGGTTTTCAAGTCCTACGTAAAATTTTTGGACCTATTTGCATTGATGATGAATGCCAAATAAGATACAACCATGAGTTGTCCGATTTGTATGCTAATATTGACAGTCAGCTGTACAGCTGCTAGGTCATGTCGATTGAATGAAAGAATACAAGAAGGTGTTGTATTCGTTGCCCGCTGGATACCACAGAACCAAAAAAAGAAAAGATGACTAGCGAAATTCTCTGCAAGCATTGATATTCAGTGGTGAAGGACATAGAAGAAAGGGAAGAAGAAGTGGAGGAATGTACAGGGTGATTTTTTAGCAACACTGTTTTTCGCAGCTCAGCTGTTTTCTTGTAACATGTTACTGTCAAACATGTTCAGTTTGGTTTATAACTTAACCATGAATCGAATTACAAACAAACGAAAATGCTTGCAAACTATTGAATTTTATTATCAAAATTCATGCTCGGTTAAGGAAGTGCACTTTCTTGTGTTCAGCGACGAAGCTCATTTCTGGTTGAATGGTTATGGTTCTGATTGCCGTATTTGGTGTGAAGAGCAGCTAAAAGCATTGCAAGAACTGCCAATGCATCCCGAAAAATGCACTGTTTGGTATGGATTATGGGCCGTTATCATCATTGGACCTTTGTACTTTTTCAAAGACTAAGAAGACAGGAAAGTTACTGTGAATGGCGAGCGCTACCGTGCGATGATTATAAACTTTTTTTTGCCCAAAATGGAAGAGCTGAACTTCGCTGACATGTGGTTTCAACAAGACGGTGCCACATGCCACACAGCATACGAAACACTCACCCAATTGAGAGGCGAGTTCGGTGAACAGTTTATTTCAAATCCGAAGGCTCTGAAAAAATTACCCAAGTTGATGTATTTTTTCCAAGCAATTGGATTGTGGATTGACCTTAGGTTGATTTTTTGGAATAGTTGCGTCTCAACGTGTTCAAAAGAATACAATTTTTATTGTTGGATCAACATAAAGTTAATTTTTAGACCAATCGACAAAACTATGACAATTTCCATCGATTACTTTAAATTGACATTTGTTCTTCCTTTTACAACATCGCGTAAATTTATACGTATGGTAATAATATTGTAATCGACAATCTCAACTAAATGATTAAATGCGTAATAAAAATTACTAATGATTTTCTTTAATATTATGTTTTAGTCTATTTTGTGAATTTTATACGAAGGGGAGTGAAAAGCAATTGTAATTTTGAAAAAACTCAAGAACTAAGTAATATCATATATATACATATACTCATATGTTTTCATTCTTCCTATTTTAATATCGTGCTTAAACGAATACATAAAGAAATTGGTATTGAAATTGACTTTTCTCTCCTGGGAGCCAACATTATAAAAGTCATCGACCGCTGTCAATACACTGTGATATGAATATTATATGTAGAGTTTCTATTAGGTAGAGTTTCTATTAGGTAGAGTTTCTATTAGCTTAGAGAAATGAGCATAAATAAATAGTTTGTGTCGTTAGCTTTTAGTTATTCAAATATTCATAGTGAAAACAATAAAATTCTGACATTTGCAGTTGTACATACAACAAATGCCAATTTTACTAACATTTTGTTTATTACGCTATGAACGAATATAAGATTCTTATATTTTTCTGGATAATATCAACATTTTTAATACCATCTGATGCACATCTGATGCACATAACTCAATTCGTTACAAACACGACTCAAATAGTAATTTCTTGTCTCCATTATGGTTTCCGAAATATTACTAAATAGAAACATGACTGCGAAGTTTAAAAATACTTCCAAAAATTATTCTTAATGAGGAAATAATTGTGTATATGAAAAATCAAACACCCTTTACAAAGTACATCATGTACATCTGTATCAAATACATTTATGAATAGTTTTCTTTTCAGTACTCATGGCCGTGTAAATATTCTAATGGCATTAATTCTTCCATCTCTCTCTCTCTCTCTTGCTCTTATGACTAGATGGTTAAACTTTTTATCACTTCTGATGACTTTTGAATAAATTTGAATTTTTCTAAAGAATTTTTTTTTCTAACTTTTACAATCAGATATCCAACACAGTACTTTTGCATAACTTTTTGTAAATACGAGATATCATATCATAAATGTAATGGCTTTTTTTACTCGCTAACAATATTTCCGCAAGTTAAACTTAGGTCAAGGTTTAATATTTGCAACAGCAACAAATGTATGCATGTATGTTTATCGTACGTATGAACGTTTGTCTATTTTGTTTAATAGCAAAGTACGAAGGATGACGGGGGAAGTAGAGAATAATATTTAATAGGAAGAAAGAAAAAAGTTGATGACAGTAATAGATGAAACATATCCATATAAAAGCATATATCGTACTTATAAACTCTCATGTTGTTAGGGGGGGCATATTAAATGTTCGGTGTTTGAATAAGAGTATATATGACATAGTTTTAGCTGTATACGTTTGAGAATTAAAATATTGTATTAAATTGATAATATGTAATATAGTTGCAAGTATTTCATGTTGCATGATTATAAAAACATAAAACTTAAAGAAGTAGTCATATGTATATATCATTGGTATATTTAGATATAAGGTCTTTATTTAGCCTAGTTTGAATGATCCGATCTAGGTCAAATATGCACTGTTTTATTCGATAACTTGTTGCCATTTTGAAGGTAATTTCATAATGCCACTCTCATAGGAATCCTCGTCCCTAGTGGCAAAAAACTGGGACAGTCGATTTTCACAAGCTTCTCTTGAGGCGAATTTTTCACCAGCAAAATCATTCGCCATAGACAGGAACAGGTAGTAATCACTTGGTGCCAGATCCAGACTATAAGGTGGATGCATAAGAACCTCCCAATCAAGCTCCCGGAGCTTCTGGCGAGTCAGTATCGATGTGTGTGGCCTGGCGTTGTCCTGATGGAACATAATTCCTCTCCTATTGGCCAAAGCTGGCCGCTTCTGGGTGATTGCTTCCTTCAGACGGTTCAATTGTTGACAGTACAGGTCCGAATTAAGAGTTGGCCGTAGGGGAGCAGCTCATAGTAGATGATTCCCTGCCAATCCCACCAAACACATAGCAAAACTTTCCTGAACGTTAATCCTGGCGGCTCACCACAATTCGACCACGACCGTTTTCGCTTGACGTTGTCGTAAATGACCCACTTTTCATCACCAATAACCATCCGCTTCAGAAATGGATCGATTTTGTTGCGATTCAGCAGGTTTTCTTGTGTTAACTCGTGTGGCACCCATACATCGAGCTTCTTTTTGTATCCAGCCTTATTTAAATGGTTCCAAGCCGTTTTTTTGTGCAATGTTTAGCTCCTGGGCAATAGAAACAGTGGTTACATGACGGTTAGACTCACCGATTTTCAGTATTTTATCGATATTTTCGACAATTGGACTTCCAGAGCGTGGTGCATGTTTGACATCAAAATTACCGGAACGGAATCGTCGAAACCAAAATTGCACGTGATTGGCTGGTACAGTATCAGGACTATAAACACTATCCACATTTTCAGCCGTATGGCATGCGTTTTCACTTTTATCGAAGAAAAACTGTAAAATATGACGTATTTCTCTTTACTGGTGTCCATCTTTGACGCGTGCTCAAACAATACTGAGTCAAGCAATCACAAAACTGTCTGATATGTTTATTTAGTACAAAATCCTATCTTTCTAACGCCATCTAGCGTAACCTGATCGCACTTATACAACGCGAAATAAAGATTACTAAAGCCATCTATTGGAAAAATAATGGATTTCTTTTTACTACACCTCATTCTTATACAATGTATTATTAGCTAAGGTCAGGTAATTTACTAGAGCATGTAAATTGGATAATGTCACATAACCTGATGGCATTTGTGTGAAATATCACCACCATAGATTCGCAATTAATTCTCTCTTTTACATCAATCAACACTTTATCAACAAAATCTCATACACATTGTTTATACATAAATTAGTATGCATCATCATTTATTGCTATACATATAATGCATATTTACTTCACTAATTGAATATGACCACATAACAAACGAACGAATTGAATATGCCACACATATGCTATCAAAATGTCACACAAGCTTATGCTGCACATTACTTTTACTTCCCAGATGGGAAAATGATGTGGGTGAAATTGAAATAAATTCATATACTGGTAACGTACATAAATATATGTAAGTATGTTGAACTACATAATGCAAAAATTGGCCTCAGTTCTTGTACAATAAACAAAGATCAAGTTGGCCAGTTTAACGAAATATTAAGCGGCCTCGAATCAGTTAGCTCAGATTGGCCACTGTCAATCTCATTTTGCTGAAGTAAAAGTGGCTTTGCAGGTCTGCATAAATTCTGCATCAACCAGTAACTTTTGAGAAGATGCAACGTGAATTATCCATCCGCGATTTGGCCACGAATATATCGCTTCTATTCACTTCGCAAGATCCAAAGTCGCAATGATATGTCATTTTCGAAATGTATACCATATTGAAATAATTTCAGAAACCTTCTTATTTTCTGGCATGTTTATTGTTTAACGCAATTTGTTTTCAACTACAAGCACCAAGACAAAGTTTTCCATTATGCCAACACATAGCATGGAGCAACTTCTGCTACTGGTTGAATAGAAATTGTAATTGTTGTAGATGTATAATTTTTGCAAACCATCAACAACACAACGATCATTCATTGGAATATGTATACAAATTGAAAGCAATCTGTACTGCAGAATTTCATAGTCCAATATTCCATTGAAATGGCAAAAATCGATATCATCATTGAAATGAATTTGTACCATATGTAAGTAAGTGCATTCATCATACATAAGTACATACAGGCATACAATCGTAAATAATATAAATTGTAATAGTTAGCAACCGTGTCCATATCGAAATAAATGAATGAAGGAGGTAGCTGTATAGAAGCCATTGTTAGTTGAACTACATCTGTAGGTACAACTAAACATGGGCAAATAGTTCACATACCAAGCAGAGCAACAGTAATGGAAAATTGCTGTGAAGATGTCACACTCCGAACTAACATGCATTCTGATATTGAATAAAAATACTCGTACGATTTCACTTACACACTATTCACTTCACATCACTTTAAGTATTGCCAGTTTATTATCAATAAATTATATTTGCATTCAACTTCTCATACTACTTCTACTAATTGTTGCTAAATGTTCATTTACATATAGGTTGGACTGTGCGATAATTTGGAACTCCCGTTTCGTGATGAATCCTTTGATGCCGTTCTCTCATTGGCTGTGGTTCATCATTTCGCGACTACGGAACGTCGGGTCAGTGCTTTACGTGAATTGGCTCGCATTTTGCGCATTGGCGGTCGTGTCGTTATCACCGTATGGGCACTCGAACGGAACAGACGTTTCGAATCACAGGATGTACTCATACCATGGCAACCGCCAAAGAATCGAAATATCAATTACTCAGATGAAGGTGATGATGATGATTTTTTGCCACCCTATCATGCGTATATTGAAGAATCGACCAACTCCAGTCGTTCGGCAGGCGATGGCGATAGTTCCAGTTTGTCGTCCTCGTCACCAAGTGATTCGTGCTATAGTTTTCTACGACGTACGATACAGGTGAGTAGTACAGGATGATTTCTTCTTGTTAACATTACCTGTACATACATCATATACGTTGAATTTCAGAAACTGGCTAAAGGTCGTAAACAACCATGGATCTTAGAATCGTGGACTTCCAAAGATACTAAAAACGACAGCAGTCTTGATTATGAAGATGCCAAAGATTTACCGATTGAATTGCGCCGCCTTGAGGATTTTGAGGATTTTACAGATCCATCCCTTTCGGCCGGACTTAAATCACGTAGTCTTGGTAGCATTCTCAATCCACCACCTCGACAAATTGTACGCTCACGATCTAGCGTACCCAGTTTAGGTGGTCCCCTAGCACATGTGGATGGTAATCACAAAAATCCAATTCAACAGCAAAACGCTCAACTTCTCAACGCTCTGGACAGTCATGTGGGGGCGCCATCAAACATCACAAATAGCCATTCACCACCTAATATGGGTGGTGGCAATTCGAGTGCAACATCTTCGCTTGGTCGCCGTCCCAAACTAATTAAACAAAAACAATCACTTTGTGATGAAGACTATCAGCAACTGCCAGCAAACCCATTTCATATGATAAGTAGCTATAACAGTAGTAATAATAGTGTGAACAGTTCATTGTACATGAAGAGCGGCTGTTACTATAGTACCGTGAATCCACATCCGAATATGCCATTGCAGGCGGGACAATATCACAATCATACGTCGCCACTAACGGCACGCCAAATGGCGCAAGCAAGTATGTTCTTGCGGAAGCAAAGCTCACTCAATGAGGAGCTCATGGCGGGAAATCGGATTCGTGAGAAGGAGCGTGTGCGTAAGCGTATACAAAAGCAGATGTCATTGAACGAGGCATTTTTATGCCGTTCGGCTTTGTTTTCGAAACGTTTGCAAGTTATACGTGAGGGCGTTACCACAAAAATAAAAAATTCCACTGGAAATCTAGAGCGAGTAACAAAAACGGGCTTAACCAAAATCATGCAAAACTTTAAGACACCTCAAGCAGCTCCCACAATTGTTTCACATACCAATGGGCAAACTGCCATACAAACACAACAGCAGAATCACTGTCAACATCAGCACCACCACCATCTTCATAATCATCAGCAACATCAGCAGCAGCAACAGCAAGGTTATATGCCGTCGTATTTGCTGCACAGACAAACATCTCTTGGTGGCGCATCAAATAAGTACAGTGGTCCCGTGACATATTGCAAAAGTGTGGAATGTTCAACTACAGCATGCTATTGCAGCACATATCATCATGACTGTAACAGTTGCAGCAATAGCAATGCAAATGCTAGCGATGACAACGAGACGAAAGCACGACGTCATTCGCGTGAGTCCGGCTCGGATTCCTCCAAAGACAGCAGTCTGCAATCCGATACAAGCATCGAGTCTGAGGATAGCTTTGCATCTGTCATATTCATTCCTAAGCCGCAGCAACATCAGCAGCAGCTTAACTATCAGCAACAACATCAGAATTCGAATTCGAGCTCTAGCACTTCCTCATCGAGCAATGGTGGTTGTTGCAATTCTAAAAGTTGCAACCAACATCTGCAGTGTAAAAGCGGCTGCACCCATGTAAATGGCTATCAGTATCAGTCGCACCACCAGTACCATCACCTCCATCATCATCATCATCACCATCATCGTGTTTCATCAGTACCAACATCGCCACTAATAATGCCGTGTCCACCGACACCAGCGCATTCACCGGCCGCCACACAGGCCATCGTTACTTCGCCACCCCAAAGTGTTGCAGCCGTAACAGCTGCAATGGCAATTCTGACACCACCATGCAAAACCACCGAGGTGGCGAATGAACAGAATGGCAATCAATCGACAATAAATGACGTCACAAAGAACCGTTTTAGTTTTGATGTGGCTCATATCAAAGAGCAGGAAAGTAAAGATCAACAATGTTTGCAGAAAATCACCGAGAAGCAAGTAAGCGACATTCAGAAGGATGCATCGAATAGTTCGGTTGCGGAAGAGACCAAAATCAACAAGATACACCAGCCGATCCAACCTAACAACAATAAAAGCAAAATCACTCGTCAAACCATTAAGGATTTACCACCCATACCGAAATTTCGTAAGCAACAATCCTTGCAATTGCATCGACAAATCTTTCCGATTGTACGTCGATCATCGGGAGGAACTTCAGCTACTGTAGCACCAGCAGGTATACCAAAACTATTATCTCTGGAACTATTCAATCCGGCCACCGATGATTTAGATAGTGACTCTAGTGAACCCTCTTCGCCGGATTCCATTGATAGTGTGATCAGTGCGCCCAGATCGGTGACTCAATCGAATAGTCTTAATGATGAACAGCAAAAGGAAACGACCAACGACACGATTGATGATCGTGATCTTGATCACGATAATGATGGCGTAAATGGTGATGTTGACCAACGTGAAGAATCGAACAAACCCAAACAACAACTGTACAAAAATGGTGATCTTAAGATTAATTCTGCCACTGCTAACGACCTAATACTCAACGATGACAGCTGCAAGATTTTGTCAATGCATAATAATGGGTATAAATTAACACCAAATGCTGGGGTTGTAAAACGAGCAGAATGTGCTGAATTTGCTGAACAATTGAGCGCTCATCTGCAACGAGAGCTGGACGATAAGAATAATCGCATTGAATGCCGCAATTTGGATGGCATTTTCGATATTGGCGAATATCTGGATGATCCCTTTGCAGTTGGATCAAAAAAACGTAATGGTGAGCAGCGGGATTTGACTGCAATGCGCGACGAATTGCGTGACCGTCGTCTCATGCTGGCCAATCTTTCGACACAGCCCAGTTTACAGCCATCACCAGTATCCTCATCGACATCATCGCTGTCATCGCAAACGCGCAGCTTCACCATACACGAAGAAGACGAAGAAGAAGATGAGGAGGAGAATGAACGCAGCTACACACTGCAATTGTATGAAAATTGTAAAATATCTAAATTCAACTATAACCGCAATCGTCACTACAATCTGAATCCAGAGACGGCATACCTGCTGCAAGATGACGGTGATTCATCAATACGCGATGATGATGAAATTGATGATATCGAACATGATGTTATATTAGAAGAGGATGAAGAAGCCCTCGCAGAAGCGGAAGTTCGCGAAGCGACATGCAATGGGGACCAATTGAAGGGTAATGTGGTGGCGGATGGGTATGCGCGTAAAACTAGTCGAAATACAATTAAATGTGATTCACTGGAAGATCAACTTCAAGGCGAGAAATCTAAGAGTGAAGTGCAAAAACCTTTGGAAGCTGAGGTTAATGGTGAAGGCGTCATCGATAAACAGTCACAGCCGCCACAACCAGTGGAACAACGACAATCGACCGAATCGTGGGCACATTCAAACAGTTCGTCAAACTCACTCGATAGTCCAGGTGGTGGTGCCACCACTCATCATCGTTATTATCACGTATTTCGCGAGGGTGAATTGGATGCATTGATCAATCACCACGTAACCAGTTTACATATCGTCTCGTCATACTACGAGCGCGCCAGTTGGTGTGTAGTGGCTGAGAAAGTACAGGTGTGGACAATTTGAGTGATTAATAAATATACATATACATATACTCAGAAATGCGACCATAGATATACTACATACAAGTATTTGTGAGTAGATATTGTGCGTATAAGAAATTTTTCTACGCATACTTGTGAAACAATAATTTAATTTTTAACAACAACACATGTAAATAGGTACAATTTACTTCATAATATAACGGATATGTGTGTACATACATAATATATGGATGGATGTATAAAGCTATGTGTGAACATAATATTTAAAATAATATGCTCAGTAGTATGTGTGGCACATTGGCAAAAACCCGATATACAATACAAAATTTGTGATATTTGGTTCAACACCGTGGTATTACAAAATTGAAAATCCTTTTCTTCTAGCTATCATAACCATTTTGTTTTTACAACTGATGATAAATCGCCTTAAAACAAACGCCATTTTTTTTTAACTAAATGTAAAAGCATGGCATAGCAGCATTATGTTTGCACCACACAAATTTTGCATAGGGTTTTTTTTGAAAGTAAAGTTATTTAATACCATTTTAATGATGAACATCTTATGTTCTACATGCGTATGGAATTTGTGCATACTGATTGTGGGCGTTAAGCAAAAATGAAATCGAAACTAAATCAAAGGAATTGTTAAATTTACGAATTATATTTACAATATGCATACGTAGTATCATATTTACATATATGTACGAGTAAATAAATAATATATAAATAAATAAATCATGACGTAGTTTAGAGCATTACATAAGAAAAAAACTGAATGTACTCAAAATTGTAGTAATAAGTAACTAGGAAAATAAGAAAAGAACAATTAAACTCTTGAAAGAAGCATAGAAAATTCTATGTACAAGAGTAAATATTAATATTGGGAACATTAAAAACAACGCATCATATTTTACTCAAAATATGTACTTTCTACATAATAAGGTAAGTGCTTCAAATAGCCATACATCGTATAAAGCTAAAAAATAATAATATTGTGTCAAGTTTTCTGAGGTGGGAACACTAAAAATCAACTTTTTCAACTGAAACTTTTTGCTGCAGCACCTTAAAGATTTATTGATGAAATGTAACATTTTAACATGTTTTTTTGAAAATTCCCTTTATTCTATAAGTTATAAACAAATAAAATTTTATATACATTTTTCTTTAAATTGCTATTTCTCAGTTAATATGATATTTTATGTTTAAGTTAATGAAATTTTGGTCATAAAACTCCAATTTAATCACAATTAAATTGATATAAATAAATTTTTTTTTAAATTTGTTTTTTTTATAAACAGTAAATTTTTTTTTTGTTTTTTTTTTTGAACAAATAGAAATTCTTCCGACTTTTCAAATGGCTAGAAACCAGAGCTGTTAAATTATGATTACGATTAGTAATCGGTTAGATTATTTTCTAAGAATAATCGTAATGATTATTTAATTGTGCGTTTGAAATATTGGGATTACGTAATGATTACGATTATAAAGAATCAAAAAATAATCGGGATTATTCTAAATTACTGAAAAGAATCAAAAATAATCAAAAATATTCAAAATAAATAATTGATTCTTTTTAGCGATTCTTTTTGATTACTTTTGATTACTTTCAATCCAAAATACCAAAAAACTTTTCTCTTTAAATTTTAAGACATTTTTTTATTAAAATTTTTAAAATTGTTTTTTGTGTAATCTAAAACTTAGATTCTCAATGGAGTTAGTGTATATTTTTTTTGTTATTTGTTTATAAATGAATTTTGTTAATTTTTTGGTGTTACATTTAGTTATTATGTTTTGAATATCTTTATTTGTTATACAAATTGAATAAAAAAATTTAATAAATACTAAAAAAAAGCAAAAAGAGAAAAGTTGTTTGGGGGTTTGGAATCCAAACTTTGGATTGAAAAGAATCAAAAAGAATCAAAAATAATCAAAAAGAATCACTAAAAGAATCAATTATTTATTTCGATTATTTTTGATTCTTTTTGATTCTTTTCAGTAATCTAGAGTAATCCTGATTATTTTTTGATTATATGTAATCTTAATCATTACGAAACCTAGTTGGGACCAAGATAATCGTAATATAATCAATTATTTGACTTTCAAATAAAAAGTAATCAGATTACTAATAATTACGATTAGTAATCAAAACTTTACAGGTTTGCTAGAAACAAATTTTGTTCACAATTTTGACTTGCAGAATCTGCTCAAATAGTAATTACAGAAAAAAATTTTTTAGTAGATTTCATAAAAACAAATGCTACGAATGTTTAAGTGCCATCACCGTGGCTCGCAACGGCGCTGCCGTATCAAGCATACTCACATAATCATGGATCTGATTAATTAAAGCTGTTTGTTGTAATTGCAAAGCACTTCGCATACGAGATGACAATTTCTCGGTAAAATTTATGAATTCTAATTTAGGCAAATTGGTGCTAATCAATTATCGTCTTTTTATAATTGCACTTTGCATACGAGATTAGAATTTCTCGAAACCCACGTATAGCGGGAAAATTCCCGAATTCTAATTTAGGTAAATTGGTAAAATTGTTGTAGTTATCTAATTTACACCTTGACATCGCTGCAATCCTTTTAATAAAAACCAGTGCATGATTGCTATAGAAGATTTCTGTCGCATAAATGTAACGAAAGATTCGCGATTTATAAACTATATCGTCAGAAAAATTCAATTCAGTTTGAAAAAGAATAGAAAAATAAGATCGAAGAAAATAATTTAGAAGTGTCGGATGTGCAAATAGAAAAGCCTTCACAGATTGATAAAGAATATATGAGCCCGAGTGTAGATAATAAATTAAAAAAATAAAAAAGAAAGTTTGTTGCTTCAATAGAAGCATTTCTAATGGCATCACCACAAGGAAAAAAGGAATTCCTTGTATCCAAAGCGGAAAACAAATTTAAGACGTTGGCTTTAGGAGAATATAGTCGGGCGCATCGGACCGGAAGAAAAAATTGTGTTGCTTACAATGATTCCCTTTAAGTTCTATTGTTATTAAGTAGTATATAAAATAAACGTTATTTAAATCTGAGTAGCATTTAATTATTATTTTGTAATGTTATTATTTTGCTTACCACTGCTGCGCAAATGATTAAAATTAAAATTATCCTATATGTCTAACAAACAAAATGTTCCCAAGATTAATATTTTTAAAATCCTTAATTGTGTTAAAGTACAAAGCCTATTTTTGCAAAATTTGTACATAATTTTTTTTTTTCAAAGAGAAAAGATGTACAACTACTTATAAACAAAGCATACGCGTTTTTGGAAATTGAAGAATTATTTTTATGATGATTATTATTAGTATGATGTAAAAATGCTTGGAAACCATAGTATAATATGTATGAAAGTTCAGTATAAAGCTCAGTATGTTGTAGAAAACAATTTCTTTTTTATAGATTTGGTATATAATCCTTTTCAGTGTAGAAATAAAAGTTACTGTATTTGTCAAGAGCTTGGAGCACTTACCATATATGATGTTAACCCCCCCCCCCCCCCCCCCCAAAAATCACAACGACTGTTTACTACACACAGACATACATCTCATCTATACAAGAATTATGTAAAATGTATGATAAATTTATGTAAATCCATAAATATGTAAATTCATACTATGTTGGTCATAGATAGGTTAACACCCAGCGAATGCATTTTTATTTTCTTAGACATATTCTGCAAAAATTTGGAAATCTCGAACGTTTATGTTTTTATATAAATTTCACCCTATACATTTTACGATTCAACTAATTATATGCACATATTAGGGAGGATCAAAAAGTCTCTAAAAATTTAAACAAGGATGATCCTCTTCGGTAAAACATCGTTTTATTTTTCAACATAGTATCCTTTTAATTCGAAACCTTTGCTCAACGTTTTTTCAATTTTGTATGCCCTCCATGTGGATGCCGTAGCCTTCTGATCTGTAGGTCGTGGTTCAATCCCCGGCTGATGCATAACAAATTTAATATCGATAAAGATTTTTCTTTCGAATGGTACCCACCTGTCGGCAAGTAATTGGCAATTCTTCCGACAGTAACAACTTGCCATGAAAAAGCTTCTTAAAGAACTCTGTGACAAAGCTCAGAAAAAGTGATGTCACAAGTGTTCTGCCGTTCGGAACCGGCTAAAATAAGTAGGTCCCTTCTAATACTGTCCATATTTAAGACGCACAACAGTAATGGAAGAGAAGCTCGGCCAATGAGCCCTTTGGGGCTCATTGGCATATTTATTTTTTTTTTTTTATGCCCTCCAAATAATAATAAAATTTCTCGATGGCCTGTTCATTCGAATCATATCTCTAACTATTGGCAAATTTCATGATTGGAAACAGGAAATAGTTCCAGGGGGTTAAATCTGCAGAATATATTGGATGAGGAACCATGTCGTAATATAATTGATCGAAATTTGCCACTACTACGGCTTGAGCGCTGGGTTAGCACATTTAAAAAAAAAACTGTCGCCATGACCTGAAATAGATAATATGAATCTATTCCTCACTTAAATTTTATTTTACTTATTGATCTACTCTCGTATATAGGTATGTGTGAAAAGCTGATATAGGGTATCTCGTCTTCTGGAAAATGTATGCAACCGGGTGTCAATCTATGACCATCAATCTGTATGCAGAGTATAATAAAAATGTTGTAATTATAAAATGCTTTCAATTTCGCCTTAGACTTTGTAGTGTATGAACGCAATCGTTGATGATAATGGTATATATGTACATATATATGTACATACATTCATTCATTTGTATGTTATGCGTTTTAGGAACATATACATATATTGTAGCTAGAACAATTAATACTCGCTCACTCATTCATTCTGTATCATTGATCAGGTAAATCACCGACTCCTATGTTTGTATATAGTATATATGTATGAATATTCTCGATCTGTTTCGCAAATACCAAACGTCCATTAATGTTCCATTTAACAAAGCACAATCCTTATAATCATAATACTCATATATGTACATATGTATATGTAAATGTAATATCTAATCGGTGTTACATGTTCTTCAATAAGAATGTATCAGAGCAGCATGCAATTTTTAAATTTATATCATTGTAATTATTTGAAAAAAAAAAATTAATATAAAAAATCTATATCAATAAAATGCATTTAACACTTTTACAAAAAAAAAAAAAAAAAATATGTAAAAAGAAACAACTATCACAATTAAAATAAAAACAAATAACTATGTACTTGCAAACGATGGGTTTAAGGCACTTCACTTGATTATAGATAAATAAAAACAATTGTACATACACACATACCTAACATACATATATAAATACATTTTGTGGTAGGGTATGCAAAGTTAAATGAATTTCAAATTTTTGCTTATTCTAAAAACATATAAGTATTAAATTTAATATATTTAATTACTAAAATACTCCCTTCCCCTGCATAGAAAACTCAATCGAAAATGCGCGACTGTGAATGAGTGTAGATAGCCAAATTAAAGAAAAAGTAAAACAAATTCTTAACTAATATAGAAATTTATTTCAAATTGTAACAACACGATATTTAAAATATATATATTCCTAAACAAGTATATACGTATAGATATAAAAGAAAAAGTAAATTATTAAAATTACAATAAATATATGTTGAACAATATGTATTTCATAAAAATGTATATTAATTCACAAGAATATATATACATAATTATTGTATAATTATTATATTATTAATTTGATTGTAATTTTTTTTTTTCGATTAACTTTATTTAAAATGTAGTAATGTGTAATTTAAATTTATTACTTAAAAATAAAAACTATTTCATTTCCTAATATAAGTGAAACATATTTAACTGTGTAACAAACAATAAATAAAATAATATAAATATTATAAATAAACACAATTTAAAATTATTTCTGTCTGTTTTCTGATTATATGATTACTTGTGTTCGGTACAACAATAATTTCAAAGTTAGATTGGCTTCCAAAATGACAATTGCAAAACATGCGTATATTGTATAGTCTACAACTTCAAATCATTTTTAGCGTATTTTTAAACAATAAGCAAATTTGCAAAAATAAACATACAGCGTAGATATATTATTATTATTATTATTATCATTATTTAAAGCGTTGTGTTGCACTACGTAGATATATGATCACACCTATTGGAAACTCAACACTCATGATAGTTGTTTCGTTTATCTAGCGTCTCCACAGGCAAAAATTATTGGGAACCATCTGTCATTTTGAGTGCCAGTCATAAATTTTATCAATGGATATATTTGTGTGTGGGCATTTTTTAATCTTTATAAAAGCATTTGAAAGATGGCGTCAAGCAATTTGTTCGCTGCATTCAAGCGCTAAAAAAAGGAGAAAAAACATGAAACTGAAGCAAACAAAATAGGTGCCGACCAAAATTTGCGTTCAATTTGAAGATGTTGCCACAACGAACTTTTAGTAGAAATGGAAAATTGGCTGTCAAATTAGAAAACTGACAGTTCATGGCAAGCAATATTTGTCAAGATAATTGTTCTGATAATTATTGCTTTCTATGAGCAATATGCGGTCTCCATTGGTAATGTATTGCCTGACAACATTATCAAGATAAAAACGTTTGCCTATTAATTAAAAACATTAAAAAGAGCCTGCATAATACTAAAAAGTATTGTTCGATTTAAAGCTAAAAGAGAGCTCAATGGCATTCAAATTGTCCTGTAAAACACGAACGTAGATTTTGGAGATAACTGAAATGTTCTCGTAATGTTCGCCATTAGGGCGAATTCTCACGAATGAAAGAGAAAAAATCAATAACAACAATAAACACGTGAAGAAAAAAGAAAAATAAGTAAAAAGGATACAACAAACACACGAGCTTGACACTATGAAGGAACAGTTTCTGACATTATATGGGACTTAGCTGTTCGACAACAACTTAGAACTGGCTTCAACTATCAACGTGTAGTCAGCTACTTAACTACAATGCATACGATAGTAACAGCAACTCAAACACTGAAAAAATAATTTGAAGCTGAAATCCTTGAAAAACGATAATTCACAACATTCATACGCACAACAAAAGAAGAAATGCAAGACAAAAATCCGTAATAACGAGAAAACCTTTTTCTTGATTTTACAATCTTTTATCGTCGCCAAAGCATTCGTTTTTATAATAAGGTGTGTTTTTTATATTTGACAGCTGATTGTCGTGTAGCTGCTATCGTTAATGTGTATAGGGCATAATATCAAAATTCTAGCGATTGGCAACGCGGAAATATATGTGAAGAATTTGACAATTTATATTATAAACAAGACATTTTATGGCCGGAAAAATATCACGAAAATCAGTTCTAATTTGTTTATGATTTATTGTACGAAGTGTTTTGTGTTTCGGCAGAGTGCTTAATTGAATTTAGTTATCGCAAAAATTAAAATAATTCAGCTTTAGAGATGAGCACTAGTGCTTCACAGGATGCCTGTTATATTTCGTTGCTAGGCTTGGCTGAATATTTTCGCACATCACAGCCACCCAACGTCAAGAAATGCATTCAGTGCCTCCAGGTTTTTATCAAAAAGAAAAATATAGCTCATTTTCAAACTCTGTTAAACACAATGATAATTGATTTTACATAGGCTCTATTTACATTTCAACCACCCTCAAAAGTTGAAGCCCGTACTCATCTTCAAATGGGACAAATTCTAATGGCATACACACGTAACATTGATCTGGCTCGAAATCATCTTGAGAAAGCATGGAAACTATCGGAGCCATTAATGAATTTTGATGACGTCAAATTTGATACAGCTTCGCTGCTGGCACAACTACATCTTCAAACGGATCAACGCTCATTGGCAAAGGCTATGTTGCGTCGTGCCGTAGAGTTGTCACAAAACAGTTTACAGTGGCACTGCAAGTTACTCTTGCAATTGGCACAGATTCATGCTTCAGATCGTGAATATTCGCTCGCCTCAGAATTACTTGCAGTGGGTGCAGAATCGGCAGAGGAAGCCGGTGCTGGAGCTACATATTTGAAAGTATTGTTTCTATTGTCGCGTGCTATGATTCTAATGATTGAACGAAAAACAAACGATGTATTAGCACTGCTGAATTCAGCTGGAGCCATCATAGATAATCACATATCCAATGCACATCAGAAAGAATATTTGAAGGTGTTCTTTTTGGTGTTGCAAGTCTGTTACTATCTAGCCTTGGGTCAGGTGAAGACGGTTAAACCCAGTTTAAAGCAGCTGCAGTCTTCAATACAAACCATTATGGCGCCAAATTGGCCTTCCGATGAAGGTAATTATTTGTTTTCCCTATAAACCCTCTTTAACATTGTGCATTGTACTTGACAGTAATTTTTGGTCAAAATCCTCTGGAAATGTTTGTGTGGCTACCTAAAGAACAGCTGTATGTTTTGGTGTATCTGGTGACAGTATCTCACTCTATGATGGCTGGCTATATGGACAAGGCGCAGAAGTACACGGAAAAAGCGTTGACACAAATTGAAAAATTGAAGGCACAGGATGATAAACCCATTTTGTCTGTCTTCAAGGTGATTTTGTTGGAGCACATTGTTATGTGTCGCATGGTTATGGGTAATCGTGAATTAGCAATTCGTGAAATTGCAGCCGCTCGTGATGTGTGCCTCACAGCGCCGAATCGAAATTTGTTACGTCGACATTCAGCGCAATTGCATTGTCTGCTCGGTTTATACTCAATGTCGACTAGCTTTTTCGACTATGCAGAACGGCAATTCCTCGCCTGTGTGTCTGAAACATCGGAACGCGACCTGAAACTTTTTGCAAATCTAAATTTAGCCATCATATACTTGCGCACCAAACGTGATCAGGATTTAAAACAAATATTGGACGCTGTCTCCACGGAAAACACGCACACATATAGCAGTCAAGCGTTAATGGGTGGCTTCTACTATGTTCAAGGTTTACATGCATTTCACAAAAGCAGTTTTCACGAGGCAAAGTAATTAGAAATAATTGTGTAAATGTAGAAAATCGTCTTTGAAATAATCTTTCCTTGCAGACGCTTTCTACGTGAAACCCTCAAAATGGCAAATGCTGAAGATTTAAACAGACTTACATCATGCTCGTTGGTATTATTGTCGCATGTTTTCCTTAGCATTGGCAATTCAAAGGAGAGCATGAACATGGTGACGCCTGCAATGCAGCTTGCATCGAAAATACCCGATATACATGTGCAATTATGGGGCTCGGCAATACTCAAGGACTTGCATCGTATGTCCAAAGATTCACAACATGAAAAAGAAGCGTATTCTAACCATGTAAAATACTCGGAAAATTTAATTGCCGATCAGCGTAAATGTGTGCAAAGTGTACATCATGCATTGATTAATTGGTTCAATGGAGAGCCCCCCATGACGAGCGGCAGTGAAATAAAATTACAAATGACACCAACGGTGAATTTGAATACTCTTGCCATTCACCAGCAGCAGCCGCCTCAACAGCAGCAACCACAACAACAATATGGGCAATTCTATTAGAACGCAAATATATAATCTCTCATAGTAATGCTATGTAATCTTTATTATACACTATAAAACTGCAAAACGACTTGCATATAAATTATAATGAACTCATCCAGAATTACTATATACAGTTCGTATTAAATGCCTTCCATGGCAATTTGCATCACTTCATCTTCATCATCGTCGTGATCACGTCGTTTATCATCATTCGTTTCATCCATGTCCTCTGTCTGATCGTCATCACCTACCAAATCAATGGCGATATCCAATGTTTCGTCTTTTTGCGTTGTTGCCGTCTTCGATCGCGTTTGTCGCTTCTTACTTTTTGTGTCGACACCAACAGCACTTTGGAAATCACTGCCTTTATCGTTTTTGTCATGCGTCCTCATATGCGCACGCAGTGTACTCAAGTGAGTAAATTTCTCACCACAATAGCAACCGTAGTTTCGCTCGCCTGTGTGTGTGCGTTGATGTATATGGCAGTCACCTTTCTGTGTGAATCCTTTTAAACAAAAAACACACTTGTACGGCTTCTCGCCGGTATGTGTACGCCGATGATTTTTGAGGACACTAAGCGCCGAGAAACGCATAGGACAAATATCACAAGCATACGGTCTTTCGCCGGTATGTTTGCGCTTGTGCTTCACAAGGGAAGAGCTGGTGGTGAAGCTGGATTGGCAGAATTCACATTTGTATGGTTGATCGCCCGAATGTATACGCTTGTGCGAGTACAGCTCTGCTTTGGTTACGAAACTGTTGCCGCATTCGTCGCATTTGAAATTCTTCTCATTTGAGTGACGCATCATATGCTGCCGCAAGTTGGCATTCTGAGTGAAACCTTTGCCACATGTCGTACATAAGAACGGTTTCTCGCCGCTGTGTACACGCATGTGATCCCTCAGTGCGGAGAGCATTGTAAATACTGTATGTGTGTGAACGGAAACGAATACATTACTGAAAAATCATTAATGAACCAGCACCAGGCACTAACTCACCTCTTTTGCAAGCAGAGCACTGATTGCGTAATTTACGTTTGTGTTCGCCAACCATGTGACGTGTAAGTTCGTCTTTCGTTTTGCAGATTTTATTGCACTCAGAGCAAACATTACCTAGAGCATGTGTGGCCTTGTGCTCCTGCATAGTTTCTTCAGAGCAAAATACACGATCGCATTCGTCACACTTGTATGACTTGGCTGTGCAAGCATTTAACTTGCGATGATAGTTAAGTGATTTACGCAGCGCAAATCCGGCACTACAACGTTCACAAAAATGGGTCAGTTTTGCTGGTTCCGTCTTACTGATAATAGGTTGCAGTGATGGCATTTCAACTAATTCTGGCGTTCTAGGTCTAGGCGATGGTGCTTTCGACAAGACTTCATCTTCATTGGTCATAGTTTTCTGATAGAATAATAAATGTTAGTAGCTAGAATATCGTGCCACAAAATTTGTGGTCATACATTAGTTTGGCGTTGACGAAGTGGTACGAATGTCACGAGGTCAGTGCCAAACTGATTACTCTATATCTATGTATGACTGTATATTTTGTATTACAACAAACCTTATTGATATCATTGTCGAGTGGTAATTGTACTATTTTACAGATTTTTGTATCATTAACTTTTGCCAATGCAGGATCTTGTGCTGATAGCAACGACGGGCTATCGTTGTGTCGCTTAAATATATGACGTTTTAAGTTTTTTTCCGACACAAATGTCATTATACATTCAGAGCACTTAAATTCTTTTCTTTGTTTGGGTTTTGTTAAACTTTCTCTAGCACTATCTTCAGCACCATAAATTGTAAAATTGAAATCACTCTCTTGTGTGGTATTACCAACAACTTCGGAATACACTAGCTGTACATAGCTGTCGCCATCATCTCCGTCGTCTTGTGTGTCATGTATTTCCTTGTAAGTAATATTTTCCACATGCACTTTTTCAGTTGTATCATTTTCGTCCGTATATTCGAAATTGGTTCCTGAAATTTCGTAGTATGTATTATCGTTATCCCCACGCGTAGCAGATTCAATTGAGTCTTGTTGCAAGTATGTGTGATCTTCAGTGTTCTCTCCACTGTCTGAATGTAATTCCATTATAATCTCATTACTATTATTCATATCCTCTAGTTCGTAGTTTTCAATTTGTTCCTTCTTCTCGATTTCTGCATATTGTTCTTCTTGTGCTTCTTTTTCCGCTTTATGTCGTCGATATGTTGCCCTCTTACTTTTCGAAACCAATGTGGATGAAATTATTATGTCGGATTTTTGTGCAAGTTCTTCTATTTCGGTTTGCACCTCAGCATTAGATGTTGACTTTTCCACTTGCACTGTCTGTACTGATTTATCGCTAAGTGATGGTTGCACATTTATCACACAACATTCTTCAGGCAATGCATCTGGCACAAGCTGACGTAGAGTACGATTTGAACTCTCACATTTTAACTTGAAGGAGTAGCAACGATTTATCTCACTAATGCACGATAGACAAACCTTTTCTGGTAATTTATCTGCACGTCTTACCTAACAGCATGTACAGTAATAATTGTTAATATTTTAAGTATTTAAAAAAATTTGTGTTTTTTACCTTATATTTTGTAAAATCGCTGAGCATATCAGCAATACAGCCTGTACTTCCACCATCATCGTAGATGGATAGAAAGGGTCCATTGAGAGCTAAACATGACCGACATATCTTTTCGATATCCATGAGGATGCAGTAAAATTTCTATGCACGTGCACACATGCACAAACCCTAAGGAATTTTGTTTGAATTTATATAAAATAGCAATAATAAAAAAATAACGAAGTTTATTGCTTGCTATAAAATTCGACGCGAAACCCTATTTGACATTTTGCTTATATACTAAACTACTAGAATTCGTTTGAAATGTTGTGTAATACTTCAGCAAACTTGAACAACATAGTGCTGCCAGATTTTATTTATGTCATGACATTTAAGTTTTACATTTGGTGATGTACTAATTACTTTATTTGGTGCTGATAGGCGATAATGCAAAATACAAAAATATACGAATAACATAATTCAAATAGCACGGATGCTTAGACTTTCTCAATGAGAATCAATAGAGCAACAAAAAAAAATTCTGAACTCTTTTGAGAAAGTACATTAAATTCTTTTCTAAACATGTCTAAACGTGTTGGAATACTATATACGGTATATTATTTTATAATGAAACTATCATAAAATACAGATATTTACATATGGCAATGTCGGTATTTCATATATTGTAGAAATTTTTGTTCTGAACTATTAAGTAAACAATGAATCTACCTTCAGACCTCGGGCGACAGATATTGGTTCTCAATGAATTTGACAGATTGTGACGACATAATAGTTCCAAGAGTTGCATTATTTATTCATTATTCAACATTGTTTATATTTTGCTTTTTTCTTTTGTTTTTTATTTGTCACTTTCTCTCGTAGCTGAACTACTATTACGTCAAAAATTAAAAATTCCTCTCTGAGTTCTCGGTATTCTGTCATCCGTAACACAAGCAATAAAAACGATTAGTCAATTCGTATTTGTAGGTAACGCAACATTGTAATCCATTGAAATTAGATTTTCAACGGAGCGTTTGTCAAAAATGGGTGTAATACTTTTTCTCTCAATCATATTTTTGTTTTATATTATACCCACCTACCTATTTCCTACTCACACAGCATATAGACTGACTATAGCCCGTTTTTCACATTACTTTACTTAGCGTTACCTTAAGTTTAGACTAAATGAAGAATTACTTTCTATTACGATTCGACGAAGTCTGTTGTAAATCTTACCGTGGTTTATTACCAATCAATTGAACGTGAATCAAGGAGTTCATTTTCCGTTTCACCAATTTAGATTGTTGAGTGGTTACACATGATTGCTGAGACAGAGGTGCAATAATTTATCAAAATAATTGTGCTGCATTAAATTTCAATTGATTTCTTAATGGATACCGCGCTGAATGATTTAATAAAAACAGCAACCATATATGCTGAGAATGTGTATTTTTGGAGCGGTAATCATAGAAGTGTACTGGGAAAAATAATTGAGTTAATAGAGAAAGTATCATCGAAAAAAACGTGAAACAGCAGTTGGAAATGCCATACCGCCAGATCAATAACTGGCAGTGCTGGTGTCAATAGTTGTCAACTCTTTCCTATATTGGCTTCAAAGGACTGAAATTTTGCCCGGATATTATGTTTTGCTATATCGCTAGCAATTTTGGACAATTGCTGTTGCATAGCATCTAGAGCCTGTTCCGGTTTTTTCCGATTATAAACACTTGGTTTTCTTGTATCCCACAAGCGTTCATTAAGTAATAAGCAGCAGAGTAATAAGTTCTTCAGTGAGAGATCTGCTGCACGACAACACAATTTCTAAATAAAATAATAAATTTAAATTTATAGGATTTCTTTGTTTAACTAGAAAATTATCTCAATCAGTATATACTCAGAATATAAAATGAACGTGAAAAGCAATATTGCATTACTTAAACTCTCAAATTTACGTTTTCTTTATATAAAATTGCAGTTGGCAACAGTGGTGAAATTCGTCTTATGTCGAGAAAAGCAATCAGAACTGATTGACATGCATATGTTCATTTGTGGAGTTAATTTTTCATTTGGTATTGAAACCAACAATAATTTTTTTGATTAGCGTTCAACTGATTGGTAATATAACCACGCCATAAATATAGCAATGCTGCGCGGTTTTGTCTATAATTAAAACTTTATTATATATGTTTCGTACGTTTTTGCCCAATATCTACCATTTGTGCATCTCTGCCTTGCTTCCGAGTATTTAATACATGTGTATATATTTGTTTGTAAATAAGGTAAAAAATATAAAATAAATAAAAATTACGAATATAAAAAAATAGCAAGATAGAAGTAAAATAAGTGAATTAAATGGATTCAGAGCCAACATGCCGAGTATGTCTTCAAGTCGAAGATTTAATGATACACATTTATGAAGAGAAGGATGCCGACTTGAGCGCATTGTTACAGACAATTGGTGGAATTAGTGTAAGTGTGGCATAAGGATAATATAATAGAAATTAATTTTATTTTACTTAATCCAGCTTGACAAAAATGACAATTTTCCAAAGTATCTATGTAAGGAATGCACTAGTGAGTTATTGATTGCAGTAAAATTTCGTGAAAAGTGTCTGCGATCTCAAAAATTACTGGAACAGTTCGGTATAAGCGCTTTGGAAAAACATGAAACATTGTACAATGGTGATTTAGTCTGCGAACAGAATAATGAAAGTGGCTCAAACTATGTAAAAGCAAACGAACATATAGACGAAGAAGATAATCATGATGATTTCATCGAAGAAGATCAAGCGGAGGCTTCAATATTTGTGTACCCAAGTTGTCATGATGAACAAAATGAAGTATTTAATATAAATGCTACAAAAGACGAATTTTTCGAAACATCATCGCCCATAATTGTGGAAATAGATCTGGAGAATGCGGATAGCTTGAACGATACCAAGCAAAATCCTCGAAGCATTTTATTAAATACACAAATAACAGAAGATCAAAAACAACAAGAGGAGGAAGGACATCTGAGCGGAAAAAATTGTGAATCCGATGAACTAATTATATTTGCAGAAGATGAAGTAATACCAAGTACAGTGGGATTTGATCAAATTATAGAATACTCTGAACTAGGTGCTGACCAAGCCAGCATTGAGATAAATAATGTCCAAATGGAAGATGTAAGTTAAATAGCTGCTTTATGTGTAACAATAAATATTAATATTATACTTTACAGATTGATATAATATCAACGCAACAAACTATTGAATATGTCTGTGATATTTGCGGTGCACTTTTTATACATGCACCAAATTTAAAGCGTCATATGAAACGAGAACATATGCCACAAAGCTATTACACTTGCAATAATTGTGAATACTGTTTTTCGTCCGAGACACAATATACTGAGCATATTGAACGTTGTGAAAATGATGGTAGCCGAGCTAAGCAATCGTCATCGCCAACATCATCGCTGTCTGCGGATAAGAAATGTGATAAAAAGAAAATCCTTCTAGATACTTCTACTTCCAGCGAAAATATATGCAACTACTGTGGGCATAAGATGCAGTCACCGTTTGCTTTAAATATGCATTTACGAACACACACAGGCGAGCGTCCCTTCAATTGTGAATATTGCACAAAGGCATTTAAAACACAATCTGCGCTTAAAACACACATCAAACGACACGCGGGCATGCCTGACTATGCATGTTCTGTATGTGATAAGACTTTCTACGAAACAAGCAATCTCACTGCTCATATGCGCACACATACGGGAGAGAAACCGCATGCGTGTACACTATGCCAAAAACGTTTTACACGAGTATTTCTGTTGCAACTGCACATGCGAACTCATACTGGAGAAAAACCATACGAATGTCAAGTGTGCAAGAGAGCTTTTGCACAATCGGGTGATTTGAAAAATCATTTGCTTATACACTCTGGTGAGAGGAAGCATAAATGTTCGGTATGCCCAAAAACGTTCATCAAGCGGCATCAATTGTTGGCGCACATGAAGAAGCATTCATCTATAAATTACACTGATATGTACACGGCCAACAATGAGACTAGCAATGAGCATCAGCCCATAGATCTTAATCTAGTAATGGAAGAAAATGTGATTCAGAATGATCATGATGATGATGTTGAGTGGTCAACAAACCTTTCTGCTACTGCAGATAACACAATTATAGACTATAATATTGACAATACAGAATTAACATTACATAATTTTAGTTTTACCGATTTAATTGAGGAAGACCAAATAAACAGTTGAGATTTGAAAACTTTTAACTAAAATTAATACAATCGAAGTATCTAACTATTATCTCACGCTTCTTTTGTTTTTCATTGTTGTCTATGAATGCATGCTCCAAGGCATTCATGGTCAAACGATACAAATCCTTTTTGTTTAAACCAAACGTTTTAGTGGCCAGCACAAATTCTTGAGTTAGAGTGGAATCAAAAACACCACAGTCATCTGTGCACAGCACCACAGCATCTTTAGCATCGAAGATCTTCTTAAAATGATGATCATCATATGAGGGAACAGTGTTACATTTAACATTGCTTGTCAAACAGCACTCGATTGGAACTTTTGCTTGGGCTATATGTTGCAGCTGTGTATTACTTAGAAAGGTACCATGTCCGCAGCGATCCATTCCAAAATTAAGCATTTCAGCAATTTCAACTTGATTATCGGTTTCGGCACAGTGCAATGCCAATTTTAGATCATTCTCTCGTGCGCTCTTCAACACAGGTATAAAGTCCTTAAAATTACCACAATATGGATTACCGCTGAAATCAATTCCAACTATAGTATCAGGATAGACTCGACGTAAATCGAGTATTAACTGGAGAGTTTCTTCGGCAGCGGAAACTTCTTTACTTCTATCTATAGATGGTATTAAATGCACACGTAAATTTGTGTATATCTCTTTGGCCTTTTCTATTGTTTCTAGCACACATTCCAAATATTCGCGTTTTGTCATGTGCTCATTAGTTTTTGGTGTAGTTCGTAACTCTAAATATATTACTGAATCTAGTGCAAAATCTCGTATTACTAGCAGTGTTGCCAATTCCAAACCGCTACGAGTCAGTGTTAAATCATGCACAAATTGAAATTTCCGAAAACATTCAGCTAATCCAACACCATCGAAATCAACGAATTTCTTGCTTAATTCTAAAAATTCTAACGTATTTGCACCATATAGCATTTCGGCTAATTCTAGAATAGATGTGACATTAAGGGACCCGTTCAAATGTGCGTGCAATTCAATTTTAGGCATATTGTATATAAACTCATTAATTGTTGACTCCGGTCGAGACATTGTATTTATGATATCCATGCAAAAACACTTTATATTAATCTATACAAATTTATTATTTAGAAATGTAAACAAACAATGAATAGCTCTTGGATACATGACATTTCATTTCATCTATCAAAAGCGTTGCCAAATACTTTTCACAATAAATCATCGTAATTTTAGGGGACCAAATCATTTGTTTTCATTTTTATAACAAATCAAGTATCAAAATTCTTATTTTGAAGCTCATTTTGTTTTTGAGCAAATCCCTTATCACAAAAGTGATAATGCAACCTTCAAACATTTGCTTGCGAAAGCATTTGGGCCAAATTTTAAGGATGAAACATATTTAATTTCGTTCTAAATTAAATTCAATTTATTATATATACATTTTTAAAACAGTATTTTGAAATCAGCAATTTAAAAAAGTTAAATGTATAGAAATAATAAGTTTTGAAGCATTAAAAGATCCTATATAACTATTTTGTTGTTGTCGTTAGATTTGGACAAAACAGGATCATTAAAATTTGTTTTTGCGTACGATTATTTCTTAAATGTACATACTGTTGTTACTGTTGATTCAAATCTACTTATTTAAGAAGTGGCTAATCTAAAAGTCAAGCACTGGCATCTACAATAAAAAATCTTTCGTATTAAACAAGATTTGAAGAAAATGTCAATTTTATCGAAAAAATTACTCATAGAGAAATAGATTATTTGTCAACACTAAACAAGCAAAGGTTACATGTACCAAAATTTCTTTAGTTGTCATCCCAGTTCTTTTTGTTTAAATAATATGTAAAAAATTATTAAAAATACTAACACAAAGAGCAACAAGAGATACGTTTAGGTAATTTATTTTATTTATATAAAACTAATGAAATCATTCGCAATAAGTTTCCCATATTACTCTACCTCTATAATAAAATTTTGAAAGAACGTCATGATATCTAAGAACGTACGTTCTTAGGTATGAGTTCTTGCGTACATGTCAAAATGAAATGGGAGAGTAGACAAGTACAGTTCGATGAAAAATTTAGCTTTATTTTTTTTGGACATCAAAGTTTTGTTTCGCTATATAATCACAATTTGGCGATAACAAATTAACTAAAATTTGAATTTGTAATTGATATCAACGATGGTCGGTATATGCCGCTTGTGTGCTTCACTACGTAAGGAGAACATACTTGCAATAATTGATAATGAGGTGTGTCGGAAATTGCGTGAATGCTGCCAATTGAATATAAGTATGGAGGATTCTTTGCCAAAAAGTGTATGCAATGAGTGTATAAAGTCGTTACAATCGTTCTATATATTTCGCAAAAAGGTTCATGAATCGCAAGAATCATTAACAGCTTTATTTGCACCACGGCTAAATGATGAGAATTGCAAAAATGCAAAGAAGACAACGACGCTAGAAAGCTTATCTATTGCGCTGCAGCAATCAGTGGGAGCCAATACTAGAACTGAAGCGGAGGTGCGTTGCATATCGTATGAAGAAAAACAGTCAACAACAGAAGAACCTTACGCGATAGTCGATACTGAAAATGGTCCACAGGATGTTGAAAAGGAAGAAACTGTACAGCAAAAAGTGGAAGAGTTGCACCACACTGCAGCCAAAATATGTGAAATAAGTGATGAAAAACATTTGTTGAATAATAAGATGTCGCAAGCGTTTGAAAATGTAAAATTGGAAGTAGACAAATGTGATGGTGACGATGATGATAATGAAAATGATGAGGGTGATATGTTTTTAATAGAGACCTTTATCAATAAAACATCAACAGAAGATAATGATGGCGATGATGAATCGGAGTTTCAATCGACCTTTGCGGAGAATATTGAACTTGAAGATGGACTTTCTGCGGAGGTAATGGTTGAGGATACATTATTGCAGGTTTCCATTACTGAAGAAAAAGATGAGCGTTTCGATGAGGAGCATTTAGATGATGCCAAAGAAGTAAGAAGAAAATTGAATTTATCTTTTTTATTATTAATGTTGTAATATTATTTCCAGTTAATGATCTCTGAAAAGCATTACGCCAATTGGAGTATGTATCCCTGGCATTGTCATCTATGCTCATTCACGGGCAGCTCATTTCTGAACTTGTGGGAACATTCGCAAATAGTACATAATGTGCAAACCGTAGAGGATATGCATTTCAAATGTTGCGATTGTCAGAAAATATGTATGCGATATTATACATTCATAAATCATGTACGATGGCGGCATCATCCGGAATTGGCATTGTGTTGTGATGTTTGCGATAACGTCTGCGCGAATAGTGGCCAGTTGGCTGTACATCGTGGCGGAAAATGTGCGAGTGCTGCAGATTTTCCATTTCTGTTGGTGTGCAAATTTTGCGGTAAATGTTTCTTTAATCAAAACTCGGTACAAATACATACGCGCGCACAGCACACCGAACAGCACACACTCTACGATTGTGAGATTTGTGGCAAACAGTTCAAACGCTCTGGTGCTTTGCGGTCACACACACGTATTCATTCGGATACGAAGGAGTTTACGTGCGAGATTTGTGGACGTGCTTTCCGTCAAAAAGCCAATTTGGATACCCATTTGTACTCCCATATCACGGAAAGACCATTCGAATGTGTCACATGCAAAAAGAAGTACGTAAAATTACTTGACATAGTACATCGAATTATGATCCCAAATTAATTTTTATTTTCAGTTTCAAGTCATCGGTCAATTTGGAGAAACATGCCTTGGTGCATTCTGATGTTAAGCAATATAAATGCGATCATTGTGATAGAAGTTTTCGCACAAAGGATACAAAACTCTCACATGAGCGTACACATACTGGTGAAATGCCTTATAAGTGTGAATATTGTCAGCGACGGTTTCGTTTTCGTAGTACGCTAATGGTAATGGTTTTGCTTTAGTTGTGATTTTATTTATATATTCATACTTGCCACTGTAGGGCCATGTTAATATACATACCGGTGTACGACCATATTCATGTCAGCAGTGTGATCATCATTTTACAAATTGGTCAAACTACAACAAGCATATGAAGAGGCGACATAGTGCAACTGGATCGAAAGGTATGTTGCATACTTGTTTTTTTTTTATTATTTTGACATTTATTAATAAATTTCATTTGCACAGCAGATAAACCTCAAAGTAACAAAGTAAGAAGATCAAAGCAAAAATCAAGCAAGAAGAATAATGTACCAAGCCCTACGACAGTAAGCACTTTCGAAATGTTAGAAGAAGGCGAAGAAGCAACAGTAGGAGTTGACGAAGATGAAACGGAGGTGCAAGTACTTTTTGACGATATAGACGAATTGGCGACAATTTAGTATGTTGTGAATGTTGAGGATGTAGTAGTAAATATAAAATTTAAATAAAACGACATTTTATTTTAATTGTATAATTTTTATTGCATGCATGAAAATGTTTAGTTTAGTTTCCTTTTTTTATTCTTCTAATACATTATTACTGCAATTATAATTAATGTTTAGTCAACTGAAATATTATGTTTTTAACATTAAATGAAATTTGAAATTATATCATATCTATCTGTGTGTGTGTGATGAATAAATATAGTAATTCATGATAAATCTTTTTTAATTTAAGCTTATCACTATAAAAAAAATTCATTTCAATTTTAGACATGCAAAATTGTTTTTGATTTTCTATTAATTTGTACATGAGAAATATTGTTGTTTGATTTCAGCTTTTATTTTTGTTTTATTACTTTGTTATCTTAATTAGTAAATATTTATAATGCTATCAATGTATATTAACTGCTGCATTATATAAAAAATGAGTTGCTTTGATTTGCATGCATTCTGTTTTAAACATATATTGTTTAGAATAAACAAAAAGAAAGTGCAAGCAAATCAAAGTTACTCGTTGTACCGAATTCTATATAATTCGGCAGTTAATCAAAGAGTGTTCACTAAATATTGTTAGGGAAAGAAAGGTAATAAGAAAAAAATTACAATATTACGATGTGTCAATTTTGACATTATATAAAATTATTATTATATATTTGTAACTATATATATAATTTCAACAATGAAGATGGCTTTTTATACATAATTTTTTTTACTACCGACTTGATTGTAAATATGTTGCATGAAAATAAACAAAAATGTGGGTATTACATATTTGTATTTCATATTATGGTTATTATTATCGTCATGTTGATCATTATCATCATCATCATCATCATCATCATCAAGATAAAAATATGGCATCGCAGTTATCATTAGAATTTTCTCATCCGTGGTGGTGGTGGCGGCGGGTGTTTATAAATTTTCTGCAAATTCGTGTATTTTTCTTTCGCTTCAAAGTAAGTATAATTGAGAATACAATGAGATATACGTTTCTTTAATGTCGACATTTCATTCTAAACCTTTGCTGTTAATTAAACTCTGCTTAGGCAGAGCCGAAGATATACGAGTATCATCGAATCGAATCGAATCTCTCATCAATAGAACATTGACGAGAGAATAAAAAAAAAAACAGTAAAACATTGACAGCAAATATTGAAAATGAAACAGCTGCATATAATATTCATTCAATATCTGATCATACATAATGCGTTCACGAGTGGGTTTTCGCATTCAATGTATGTACATATTTTCTCTGTGTTTTTGTTTGTGTGTGCATAAAATGCAATATAATCAGTCGGTTTATGTTTAAATTACTAACAACTTATATAATTTAATATTAATTTTATATTAGGCATGATGAAATATAAATATAAAATATTAATTTTTTTTAAATTCTTTCTTTTGGATTATTTACAATGTATGAGCACTATTATTGTAAGTCCCAATTTAAATACAGCAAAATTTTATATGCAAGTACATTTTTCGTACTCACTCTTTAATGTAGATTACTTTTACTGTCTCCCTCTCTCTCTCACTCTGTTGTACTCAAATGATATTCTCATATTATAGTATTCGCATTTTGTGGTGAATAAGGAGATAATCAAATTACAAATGTTTAAATCGATCATCTCAATGTTTTTTTTTCGATTTAAATGATTTTTTGGATTCATTGGAAAATGGCGATACTAAATTTAAGTTGGAACTTAATTTTGACTGTGAATATGCATTCCAATGTTCAAATACTTGAATCATGTGTCGTTATTATAGTAAACAGCCTTAATAGTGCGATTAGTCAATAAGTGTCGGTAGGTAACGGATCAGCTGTTCCGATCTATTTCATACAAAAGCCATAAGAGCGATTAGTCAAAATTGGATTGATAGGTAACGTAACGTTGAAATCTGTAGAAATTAGATTTACAGCGGAGCATATGGCAGTCATTCTCTTTTCTCTCTATCTTATTTTTATTTTATACTAAACCTAGCTATCTCTTTCCTACTTATATACCATATGGACTGAGCTATCCGTGTTGACTGATCGCACTCCGTTTTTTCATTACTTTACTTTACTTTCTGTTACTTTACGTGTTGAATAATTGCGCTATAAGAATGTCTTTCAATTCTTCGCTTTCATTTATACTTTCTAAATAACCACAAAAGAGATTGTTGATCAAAGAGGAAGAGAGAGAGAGAGAATAAGAGATCATCTATGTGAGTGGGAGTATGTGTGTGTGTGAAAACTGGGATCAAATCTTTGGTTATAACATCAGTTTTAATATGCAAACAGTTTAAATTTCATGAACATATCGTTTGAATTAGTCGATTAAAGTGAGCACAGTTCGATTTTACACATATTGAATATAGCAAATAAAATATATGAAAACAAGTGTAAACTTGAGTATTTATGGCCATAAAAAAGTGTGATTTGAGCAAATACCATAGTCGATTTTGAATAATTTCAGCTCAAATGGCAGATTCAGTTAATATTTGGTTGCAATATTCGCACGAGCTCACATTATATTTCAGCTCTATCACCTAAAATAATGCGTTGCGGCTGTGCTGTTGTGTTTGCCATCTCATCAGCACAACCATCCGGTGTATAAATACCATCTACACCAAATGCATTGCGTGCATGCCGACTCATTTGATAATACTTACGTGTCTCTACCAATAGATCGTCGAGCAATAGTTCATTTGAGGATTTGGAACGTTTTGGCAAATGCAAGATATTGTGCGATGTAGTTTTTGTCATTTTAGTTGGAGCAACAATAGCAGCTGCTGTCGAAAGAGATAACGATTTGCGATGCGATACATTGGATGCTGATTGCACTGGTGGTGCGGGAGCTGGGGCTTTACGAGCCGATTTTCGTTTTTGCAATTGCCGCACAAAGGACTGACTTAACGTAGAACCACGTATAAAGTCTTTATGCTCATGAGAAGCTTCTTCACCCTCAATTTCGCGATGCAAGTCATATTTTGGTGGGAACTTGTGTAAACTCTGTGCACTTCCGATATGGGTATGAGTGTGTTTCAGCAGGCTGTCTGATGGTATTTTATTCAGTGGTCGTTTTGCTGTCTGTCTGGTGGGTTTAAGTCGTTCAAAAATGTTTGTCAATGTAGTGGAACGCTGCTTTTGTGCAGCAAGCGGTACAATCGCGCGCCTCTTGAACGATGATGATCTTGTCGGAGCTGGACTACAATTTGTAGTTCTAGAATGAGGTGCCGACAGCGGCGGTGGCGGTGGTGGTCCCTTTTTATGTGTAAGTGGAGCTATTCGTTTCGGCGTATTACCTGGCCGTCCCAGTATATTGATATTATTGACGCTCGCTGCTTTAAAAACATCATCATCCAGTTCACTTAAACTGACCATGTATTCATCGCCGGGCGTAAGTGAAGTAGCCGCCGTATTGCCGCCATCATCATCTGCGCGATCGTTAACATTATCGTCATCATCATCATCGTCATCATCGTTTTCGTCAACACCACTGTAACCGGCAAATACTTCATCGAACGCCTTGTTCACAATAATGGTTTCATCTTCTGCGTCACCACTTGTCTGGGGAGTTGTGTAGTTATGGTGGCCCTGGTTGTTGTTCCGGCTACCGCCACCGGCCGCTGTATGAATATGGTTGTGACACTTGTGCGTACAATCGCCACTCTTCGGCGGAAACTTGCGACTCGGAATGGTGCCAAATAGATTTTTGCGGTAGTCCTCTTGAATATCAGAATATTGGGTGGCCAAAGTTGTATTTAGACTGCTGTTGCTGTTGCCACCTTCGCCCGTCTCACGTTGTTTCTGCAAACTCACCGTGCTGCGCCTAAGTGGGCTGCCGGTACTTAGATGTGAAGACAGTGTCTGTGTACTGCAACTATTGGTTAGTTTCATCACTGGTACAATAAGTAGTTCGTGTGTGTGTGCGTGCGCAACACCAGCCAGACTATCATCCAGCAGTTGTTGCTGACTGAGTTGGAGAAATTTGTGCCGTGATTCGTGCGATTTTCGTTTCAGTTGATTGTATTTACTGTATTTATTGGTGCCATGTAACGTGGAACGTATTGTTGCTGTTGGTACTTGTTGTTGATGTTTGTTAGCTGATGATAATGATGGTGGTGGTCGTGCCGTGGCTACTGATGATGGTGTTGATGGCGAAGGTAAATACTTACTTGTTTGTGGCTGCTGCTGTTGTTGGTGTTGCAACAATTCCTGTACCGCCTTCTGTTCTTCCGCCTGACGACGTTGCAACGCCATCGTTTCAAAGGTATGCACCACACTGCCGACATGAGTATGAATCTCTGGTATACCCAAATCACCAGAGAATAAATCACGCTGGTGACGCTGATGTGTTGTTAGCAATTCACCACCACCACCGCCGCCGCCAACACCGACATTGCCACGTGCATTTTTATAGAGTGCACTGGCAGAGGAACTCGGTTGCAAATGTTCTCCGTGTGGACGACGACGTTGTGGGAATTGCTCAACAAATTCAGCAGCCTCTTGTTGCCACAGCAAATTGCCATAATCATCTAAAGCGGTGGCTCTTGTTGTTGTTGTGGTGGTGGTGGTGGTTGTCGCCTGTATGCAAGTATTGTTTTGTATGTAAAGTATATGGGGACGTGTTGCATGTGGCATATTTGTATGTTGTATGCGTGTTGTTGTTGTTGTTGTCATTTTTATTGTACATTTAGGTTTTGCCATATGAAAATCAAATGCGCAAAGAAAAAATATAAAAGAAAAAGAGAAATTATGTTAAGGATTGTAACGGAAAAGATGCAAATAAGAAAGCACCAGCGCTTTTGAGGTACCCACACATACATAATACTTATGTTAGACAAATCCTCTTACATACACAATGTTTTTTGATTGGTGAGAGCTACATACGTAAATACATACTTTTTAAATAAAGATATTTTTTCATGATTTGATAAATATGTAGTTAGAGTGATCAATTTGGGTGCTTCCACAAGGGTGGAAAGATTGTAATAGCAAGAAAAATATCCGGATATAATTTACGCTCACTTAGGCTAAAAGAAGTCCCGTTGTGCTTAAAAAAAAAAAAAGAAAACACATCGAAATCTGTGAAAAGTGTGTACTCTGATGACGCGCTAATGATTTTATGATTTTTTAAAATATAATTGTAGCTGAGAATATCCACAGAACTACAATGGCTGTGCGCTTAAATTGTGCTTCGGGTTCGCCTAATGGGCCACAGTTCCATACTGATTCTGTTCAACCATACTTTACATTACTTACTAGGGCGGTTTGATTAAGAAGCTACCTAAGTACGAAAAAGGCAGCACAAACACTTTTTGTTTGAAATTGCGATCTGTCAAACGTCAGCTGCTTTTACCAATTTTTATGTTTCTTGAAAAATGGAAAAAGCGAATTTCGTGCAGTGATTAAACATTATTATTTGAAAGGGAAAACGGCGAAAGAGACAAAAGAAAAGCTCGATAAACATTACGGTGAGTCTGCTCCGTCAGATTACATGGTAAAATATTGGATTGCTGAATTTAAATGCGGCCGAACAAGCACTGCAATATACCATCAACAGGAAGGCCAAAAGAGGTGGTTACTGAAGAAAATATCAAGAAAATCCTCGATATCGTTATGAATGATCATGATCGCCGAGTCAAGTTGCGTGAGATTGTTGAAATGGTAAACATCTCATATGAACGTGTGTTCAACATTTTGCATGAACATTTGCATATGAAAAAGCTATCGCCAAGATGGGTGCCGCGTTTGCTCAGTGTCGAACAAAAACGAGTACGAGAGACCACTTCACAGCGGTGTTTGGACATGATAAAGCGTAATCCTGTTGATTTTTGGCGTCGATTAATAACTGTTGATGAAACGTGGGTCCACCACTACACATCTGAAATCAAAAATCAATCGAAACAATGGGTGGAAACTGCTGGAAGTGCTCCGAAGAAGGTGAAGGCAGTGAAATCGGCTGGCAAGGTTATGGCCACTGTATTTGGGGATGCACTCGGAATATTGCTTATCGATTATCTTGAAAAAGGATCCACAATCACAGGAAAGTATTATCGTGCATTATTGGATCAATTGAATGATGCAATCAAGAAAAAACGACCACATTTAAATAAGAATAAAGTGCTCTTTCTTCAAGACAACGCACCGGTTCACACAGCATTAGATACGATGCTAAAATTACGTGAAATACACTTCGAATTGGTTGATCATCCACCCTAGAGTCCAGATTTAGCTGCTAGTGACTTTTTTGCTGTTTCCAAACTTGAAAAAGTGGCTCGCAGGAAAAAGATTCAGCTCAAACGAAGAAGTGATTACCGAAACTAACGCGTATTTTGAGGTGTTCCCGAAATCGTATTATTCAGATGGTATAAAAAAGTTGGAATATCGTCTTACTTAGTGTGTCGAAGTAAAAGGAGACTATGTTGAGGAATAAATGGTTTTTGAAAAAAAAAATGTTTTTTTCCTACTTAGGTAGCTTCATTACCAATCCGCCCGCGTGCAACTAAGTATCGCAAATACGAGTAAAAATAATTTCAATTTTAAATAAGAATCATATGTTAAGCTGACCGATTTCCTGAAAGGAAATGTAAACTAATTTTAGTTAATCAAATGATAATTATATGGTGTAGATTTGGCACTTTAGTTGATACAAACAAATAAAGAAGAGAAGAAGATGAGTCTACTAAGAAAACTAAACGAAGTGCCACCAAGCGGTGTAATGTGGACACTTGATCACCATCATTCATTTGAAGGTGGTTTAAGCTTTTGCTTAATCGCTGTAATCAGAGGAGGAATTACAGAATTTCTCTTACTTTTACAATTGGGATAAATTAAAAATGACATACATATAGAGATACTAATGCTTAGGTCTAATCATGTTTAAGCTAATATACAATATATATTTTAATGAATAATATTTTTCGTATATTATTATTATTTTGGTTTTTTTTTGTTCACCATCCATAACACTACTCTATCTTGGGTGAATTATCCATTTATTAACATAGTCATACTAATTAACTGGTGGTGTATTTAATCAATGTTAACCATATATATATATATTATACTTATAGTCTTCATTATTATAATTATTATTATTTTTTTTTGTTGTAAATTCTCCATAAACTTAAATTTTTTAATATATAAGTAAATATAAACTAACTACATTCATACATACATATGTAAGTAATTTCCTCATTTCAATTTTTTTTTATATATTTATATGTTAGGTTATCCTACATACATATGTATGTTATATCGAGAATTATTCTATCAGGGATCAATATATGTAATGTGAAAATGTGTTATAAGAAATCACACAACATCACCACCATTAATTTGTTGGTTTGTCATAGTCATTTGATTCATTTGCCTGGTGAATGTGTATATGTTTGAGTATGTAAGTGTATATCTGTGTGCGTGTATAGAGTAGTAAATCACTATAATTACATTATTACAAAGGAATATATATTTTTTTTTTTTGAGAAATGATGAAAGTCCTTTGTGGCATACAGCAAAAAAAAAAATTAACTTTGTCACTATGCGATTATTGGCGGGGAACATCAGTGAATTATAGCTCTTTAATTCAATTTAATTTCGGCGTGTTAATGAGGGCATGGCCTGGCATCGTTATTCACACTCACTTTTAATAAGTTGGTATATTATATTTATAGAGAAAAAAAAATTTATAAATAAATTTAGTGTAAAAAAAGCTCGCTCGTATCCTATATATTGTATTGTGTTGTTTTATAAATATTGTACATACTGTTATGTACTTTTTCATATATTCCATGACTGTCTGTATTGATGGTGGATGTAGGATGGATACTTTTATTAGTGTATTGGTAATGTCGGTGGATGATTTTACATATGTAACTATGTATGCTGTTCTCTGTTGTCATTGGTAATGTTCATTTAAAAGTTGGTAATAAATGTTGTAGTACACATATATGTGTATATATAATATTGTAAGTAGCACCTTTCGGATATGCAACTTCATAATGAATGTGCTCTTTTTTTGCACGTGTTTCGTATGTAAATGCTTGTAATATATTTTTCATGTTATTGTTTTGTATTGTTCGTTTGTTTATTTGTTCTTTTTGTTTATGTTGCAGTGTGTTAATGTACATGAAACTACACATGTTCATATTATATATACATATATGTGTGTCTGTACCTTTTTGTGTGAAAATTTTATGTAAACAATTTTTTGCTTGTTTGTTTTTGAACTTTAGAACATATTTTATTGCATCGAGTATTGTGAATATATAAATTTCAATTTAAAAAAAGTTAAAAGCATCGACAATTTTAAACATATTGAGTATCTAGTTTTAAAAAATATACTCGAAAATAATTGATAAAATGAATAAAGGGACTCTGCTTCAAACGTCATTATATTGTAATAGAAAAAAAAAAGCAAAATACATTTGGAAAACACATTAATATTCTAACAGTTCAAAAATATTTTAGGGGCATTCTTTGGAAAGCACAATTGCTTATATCACATACATACATATCGAAGTGGATTTGGTTTAGTTTTTATGCAGGTAAATGTTGAAGGTTAACCAAATAAAATTAAAACTAAATTTTTTGATTTTTTGAAATTGAGAAAAATTCCACATAATTCTATCGGCACATATGTACATACATATATATTTAAGGACACTCATTAGAAAGCACAATTATTTATTTCATATATAACATATATATGCAAGCGGGCTTGGTTTAGTTTTTATGCAGGTTGTTAAATGCTAGGAGTTGGTCGATAAATTAATACAGGCAATTAACATTAAAATGGTAGATTTTATGAAATTGATTAAAATTCCACATAATTGTATCGTCTAAATTGGAAAGCGATGTTTTCTAATCGTATATTTGATATGTATATAAATTCAAATTATTGTTTTGCCTCCGTTCTCCATTGAAATGCATTGGAATATTAATTAAAATATATTAATCGAATTCTCAGCATACTTTAAAACAATGTTAAAAAGCATAAAAATTTGAAACTAAATTGCTGATGGTATTAATTAAGTACAAAGTGAACATGGTCGTCAGAACAAATGCATCTATGATAAAAATGCGTAAAGAAATCAGCATCATGTAGGTGAAAAATTCCAACATTTCGAACAGAAAATATACTATAGAGCTAAAATACTAAAAAAAAAAAAAGCTAATCTGAACATTTTTAAAGTGCAAAAAGATATAAACAGGAATACTGAGACAAAAGAGCGGACACAATAAAAAAATACATCCCTGATTATGTTTGAAAATTAATCGAAATATTGGGACAACAGGTAAAACAATTGTATTTATTTGCATCCGAAAAAAATTTGGCTATCGTGAAGAATGCATTATGGACAATGTATGATGATGTATTCTGTCTTTCAAAAGCTTGTTAGCTTATTGTACGACGATTTCATTGAAGATTCGCAGAAGAATATATATAGATGAAGGACTAAGCTTAAGAAAAAGTCGAAATTCTTCGAAAATTATTATAGCCTAGACAGATGGCAGCGTTAATCCGGATTAACGTGTTAATGATGACAGAAATTGTAATGTAAGTATGGTAAGTAATAGTAATATAAGTGAGCAAACCTAATAAAACAGCAATCAGCTGTTTACTTAATCCGCAATATTGCCGTCTGTCAGGTTAATATGTTATTCGGATTAAGGATTATTCGGATTATTGTGCTGTTAATCCGGATTAAGGCTGCCGTCTGTCTAGGCTATTACTTGTATGACAAGCAAACTATGTTTTGAAATGTAATATAATAATTGTAGTCTTGGTTTTCTCTTTACATAAATGCAACACTGAGTCACTGTCATCGCCATAATTTGACTGAATCTTATTTGTGTCGCTTCTGCGTCACAATACATCTCATTTGATAATTACATCTATCATTATTTTTTATATTATACAATATTTTTTGCGTCACATTGAAGAGAGTGAAAGAAGCTGTTATACTAAACAAAGCATTCTCTTTGATAGATGACTGTGAACGCAAAAAAGAGAAATCCCAAGGTTTTAGTAGAAGTGTCAAAATTTGTTCCTCTCTTTCAGATCTTGAGATTTACAATTGATGCTTAGAAATATCGCCTAAAGCTCAAATGTTCTATATGTATCCAATATCGATAGCCTATTATAATGTCCATATAAATATGAAAGCATATTAATCGATTGCACAAGTGCTTCATAAGCCTAATGTATACTTATAACCTAAATAACACTTGTGCAAGATAATCTCATTCATTTAAAAATTTCATCCATTAAAAATGTGACATTTTTCAGTTACTCACTTGAGAATGTATGTGAAATGTCATCAACAAAATATCTCATTTACTGATGTAATAAAGGTAATTTACTTGCCCTTTTATTTATTGCATATTTATTTTGAAAAAAAAAAATAAAATGTATAAATTGTGTGACAAAATAAGTAGAATGAGAAAGACAGTGATGCCATAAATAATGAGCAGTTATAATTCTGAACAACAGATGAACAATAACGTCACTTTTCTATTAATATCTATTGACATAGTGTCGTTGTTGTTGTTATTGTTGTTGTGGGTTAGAATATAAATTTTCATCAAATTTAAATAATGAGTCAAATTATAATTTCCACCTGTACACATACATACTTTTACTCATATGTAGTGCTTATCTTGATTGAAAATAATGATAACATATTTGCTTATTTGTCTGTACTTCCTCCTACTTTCCTGACTACATATGTATGGTATACATATATGTACTCGTACATAGTCATACCTATACATATATATGATAAACATATTTATGTCACTGAAGAATGTACCACACATATGTACATATATGAATGCTGCAAACACAACAAATTGCTACATTCACTGTTGCGTTGCCATTTGATAATTTGTACTTGTAAATATTGTGGCATCAGAGGGTTCATAAAGATTTTTATTTAATTTAAAATTATTATATTTTGCCCTTGGTATGTAGAGATATATAATATATTTGCATTGTACAGTTAATGGTACATTGTATATTCCATAAATGATTTCATACTCCTATAAACAAATGCAAAATGTGTGTGGGCTTTTTTGTTGGATAGTTTTCTGAAACAATTTGAACTATGTATTTACATTTAAATGTGCCCCTATCTTGATCAAATTGGTATGAAATTTGATCATTATTTATTTGCAGGCTGTTGAATAATAAGGTACCCATTGGGGAACGTAAAATCCATGGCAAAAGTATGAGGGCTACTGTTTATATTTCGGGATCTGGCAGCACTAATGTCAATAGTTAAAATCTGGCAACACCATAATAAAATTTGACATTTTTGAGCAGAAACGTGGTCACAACGTTTTGATGTACAAGTGCTATTTCGTTTCGTTTACAGTGAGTTAAGAAAATCAATTGGCCAAAAAAATTGAAATTTCAAGTTCTTTGCATGGCGATAAATCACCATCACAAACAACAGTCTTATAATTATTAGAGGGTTGTATTGCACTGCGACCCTAGGTCTATTATGCACCAAACCACAGTATATTGCTGGTATTGTGAATTCAATCGAGGTCGTAGTTCGGTTGCTGACGAATTCCGTGATGGTCGTCCAAAATCGGTTGTTGTGCCACAAAACATCGATGCATCGATCAGATGAACTGATAATGCCAGATCGTCATGTGACATATCGTCAGATAGAGGCATTCTTGAACATTAGTTCCACTTCAATACATTCGATTTTGCATGAACAGTTAGTTGTAAAAAAAATTTCCAATACTTGGATTCTCCATAATTTATGAATAGCTCAAAAAAAGGCTCGCATCGATTGGTATAAGGAAATGCATAAAAAGTTTGACCGTGGTGCTTCAAAAGACATCTATAAAATCATGACAGGTGACGAATTATGGATATATGCTTTTGAACAGGAAAACAAAACAGCAATCGGACGTGTGGGCCAACAAATCCAACAAAAGTGGTTCGGCCCCGCAGCACATCGAAGCAAATGGTCGCCTGTTTCTTCGGCCGAATGGGTCATGTGGCCACTGTTTCACTTGAGCAACGTAGGACAGTCAATTCTGAGTGGTAAACGACCATTTGTTTGCCGGAAGTCTTTAGAGAAATTCGCAAAACCAATCGCCAAAGACGAATCATCCTCCATCATGACAATGCGAGCTCTCACACATCTTGTCAAACAGGTGAATTTTTGAGCAGTCAAAACATCGAATTGATGACTCATCTGCCGTACAGTCCTTGGGTACCAATCCAATGACTTCTTATTGTTTCCAAATACCATAGGTAAACTGCGTGGTCAACGATTTACGAGCGCCAAAGAATCAGTTGAAGCGTTCAAAAACCATGTTTTAGAAGTGTCTCAAGATGAATGGGAAAACTGCTATGACAAATGGTTTGAACGAATGCAAAATTGCATTGATCATCATGGTGAATATTTTGAAAAACAATAAAGCCGTTTTCATTTAAAAATGTTTGTTATTATTTGCTATTCCTGAAATATATTTATATTTGTAAAATTATGAAATCTTTAAAGGTAATATCCTAATGCTATGTTATTCATATAATTTTTTTTTTATGATTTTATAGACAGTGGAGGCAGACTAATATTCTTCATATTGATGACTGCAAATATCTCAAATTTGTATTTTTCAATATATGGGAATTATTTATGGGCATTTTTATGATTATTTCATGTACATTTGATTTCAAAATTTAAATGGTGCGATAGGTTTGTGTCTTACCACGATGCATGTATGCAGGTTAGACTTGTCCAAAAAAAAAAAAAAAAAAACAAATTAACGGGATAACAGATAGGTACATATACTGCAACATAATACGACGAGTACTCTGTATGTGCGAATGCTTGTTTACGTGAGAGAGTTTGCATGTGTTTGTTTGATTATTCCGGTTGGATATATCAACATTTAGACAATTTGATCTGTACGCCGAGCTATGGGAGTGTACAATACTATACAACGTGTGAGTGTATAAAACGATGCCAGTGTAAACATTGTATTGTGTGTCTGTGCATAAGAAATATGTGAGCATGTGTGTGTGTGTGCGTGCGTGTATTTCTGTGACAAAGTCATATGCTTAGCATAATGTACATATATAAGTAGTATTTTAGGGTTACCATCACACACGCTAATAATAATTATTATCGAATTGCATACTATCACTCGAACTGGAATACGAATGGAAGTGATTACTTGTAGTGTTAGTGTTAGAGTTAGTGGTATTTGTAGTGTTGCTGGTGGTTGGTGTGATGGTGATGTCATTAGTGTTGCTATGTTTGCGACTATGCTTTTGTTTTTGCTGTTGTTGTTGTGATTGTTGCCGTTTCAGTGAATTCTTATTGGCATTCTTTGTAATGTTCTGCTTTTGTATTGCATGATAATTATCATCTTTGCACGATGATTTACTAGTTTTGATTGCTTTTGCGGTCGTCGAGTGTAATTGTTGTTGTTGTTGTTGCTGTGAATACTGATGTGCATTGGCTTTGCTATTTTTTTGCTGTTTGCCATTTTTATTGTGTTTGAGACTATGATGATGATGTTGATGATGATGCTGCTGCTGCTGCTGCTGATGTTGTTGATAATCCTTGTTATTGTTGCTGTGTCCGCTGCTGCCACTTCCACTGCCACCGCCACCACCACCACCACCACTGCCACATCCATTGTAGTTATATTGACCATTGTGGCTTTGGTAGTGATTTTCTGTGCATTGCTGAAATGAAGAAGAGTGTTGCTGTTGCTGTTGCTGTTGATGTTGTTGAAAGCTACTTAAAGTGCTATTGCTGTGATAGTGTGTATATGAGGGTGTATGTGTTAGGGATAGTGTTGCCATTGTATCATTACTGCTGCTACCGTTGCCACTGCCGCCACTACCGTTACCAATTCCATAGATTTGTGATTTCGATTGACTGCGATAGTGTAAGTTGGCAACACTATAATGATCAAGACTATCGAACGTTTGCAAATAATGTGGGCTAATTTGATGATTATAATCATTGGTGGTGGTGTTGGTGTTGGTGTTGCTGGCATTGAATGTTGCGTTTGCGCAATTTGTGCGTCGATCAAGTGTGTTCGTGCGTAGAGGGTAATATTGATGTTGTTGTTGCTGCTGGCTGTGATTACTATGACGATTATGATGTTGATGATGATGTGAATCACGATAATCAAGCGAATTGAAATGATGCGGTGCTTGTGTATGAGCATAGTGTAGTGTATCATTTTTATTACCAATGCTCATCTGATTATTTTTCAATGGTAATGGTGGTGGAATTTGCTGTTGCTGTTGTTGTGATTTCTTATTATTGTTATTATTATGATTATTACTGATGGTGGGGTCATTTTTGGCTACACATTTTATAGATATGGGTGCCATATAGGCATTTGGTAATGGTGGTAATGGCGGTGTGCCTGTCGGTGTTGCTGTTGTTGTTATGGTTGTTAGTGTTGTTGCAGAGCATGATGATAATAATGTTGTTGTTGATGCTACATTAGTTGCCGTTGTTGCTGCTGCTGCTGCTGATGCTATTGCTGCTGATTTGGTGCCAGTGGTGATCGATGGTATTGGTAATGGTATAAGCTCCCGCTACGCTACATGATGATTGCCAAATGTTCGCAGAATTGGTACACTCTGTATTGTTGTATGAGATCACAAGGATTATCAAGTGGATTTGGAGTTGTTTTATTTTATTTTTGTTTTTTAAAATTATTTTTTAATTAGATTGTTTTGTTGTTGGATAAATTGATTGTTAGTTTTGTGATAGATTTGTTATTGTGGTTTGGTTTGGTGGTTATTTTGTTTTGAGATTTGTTTGTTTCATTTTGTTTGTTTGATTAATTTTATGAAGGCGCATAAAAAAAAGAAATTAACAAGAAAGAGAAAAGAGGAAAACAAGAAGAAAACACTTAAAAAGGTGTTATACACAAATTTTTACATGTATGTGTGTGTTTGTCTGTGTGCGTGTGGGTGGGTGCATGTGTATCTTGTGTAAATATTCGTATATAATTCAAAAAGCAACTATTAAATATTATATGATTTTCTGATATCAAAATCAATTGTTTGATTCACACTATGTCAAATTTACGAGATCATCATGACCAAGAAAAATAATTTTAGCAAATTGTGTTCTTATTCACTGGCATTAAAAGCGTGCAAAATAGCTTATACTACACACTTTAAATATGTAGTTTCGTAGCCAATAAGCGTTTTGTCATTTTTTTGTTTTTCAAATATGTTTTATTGTCTAATTTTGACAATATTTCTAAGTTAGTGTTTCTTTAAAAATTCTGAAGGACAATGAATAATAAAATAATGGTGTAGCAATCTATTTCAAATGAAAATAATATGTTCAATATTATTTAGTTACAAGTTAATTATTAAATATTTGTTTCCAATATTTTTATATGCAGAAATAATATATTTTTAATATTCATATGATTTTAATATTATAAAATGCATGGTAAATGCTTCAAATTTGAGTTTAATTTTTTAATTATTCTGTTTTATATATTTGTGGCGTTATTTTGTGACAGCTGTCAATATATTGAGTGGTTGCCGCAGTTCAGTGGTTAGAGTGTTGGCCTTCTGTAGGTCGTGGGTTCAATCCCCGGCTGAAGCATAACAAATTTAATATCGAAAACATTTTTCTTTCGAACGGTACTCACCATGACGGTACTTGCCATGAAAAAGCTACTAAAAGAACTCTGTGACAAAGCCAAAAAAAGTTATGTCGCAAGAGTTCTGCCGTTCGGAACCGGCTGAAATTAGTAGATCCCTTTTAATACTGTCCAAAATTTATCACGGACAACAGTAATGGAAGAGAAGCTCGACTAAAGACTAAAGAACCTTTGGGGATTTAAGTGCCACATATTTATTATTAGGGCACTATAACATTGAACAACGAACCAAGCATTCTTTTTTATCGTAATAAAAAAATTTGTCATAATCTAATAAAAATTTCGTAAAACAAATTCTATAGTTATTTAAGAACTGTAGGACAATACAGAATTTGAAGGGATATTGTCAGAAAACTGATGATAAACGCTTTTCAAAAGCCACGTAAAAAAATTTTTAAGGAGAAGCAAAATATGTTTAATGTGTTGGCAAGATAATTTATTTTTGAATAAAAATATCACAATCTTTAATAAATTCAAACAGAAATATTCTCAACATAATTGTTGCCTTAGTCAGATTTATAATTATTTTGTCATGGAACTCATTATGCTGCCAGTAAATATGATATAGTGTGAATATATGTCAATCTATAATGTATAAAATGAAATGAAAAGTGTTTCAAGAAAAAATTGCATTTATTTCAACATAATACATGTTGCTGTGGTGAATTGTTTATATTTAGATATTTGGCAACATTTGCGTGTATATAAACATGTAAGTAATGAACCATTTAAATATATGTATGTATATTTAAATGCTTTTATGATTAGTACTTGGGTGAATCGAATTAAAAAATATATTGGAAATATATTTAAAATAATAATAATAAGCAGATATTACTTAACAATAAGCTTACTATTGATATGGTATAAGGTAGGTATTGAATTCAACTAAATGATCAATTGTAATATGATTATGTATATAGTTAATAAATAAAGAGCAACTAAAAGCAACTAACAAAATTATGGCATTACAACATCTGCCTACGACATTCAGTCTACAATAAAAGAAGCACTGTGCAGTCTGAAAGAATGGGTGAAAAATCATTTATTACCGACAAATACTAATATAATTCTCATATGGTTTAATAAATCTACAATACAGTTAGACAGTTAGGATCACACAATGCATTAAGGGAAACAAGCATGATGCCGTAAAAATATTTAAAATATGTACATTAAATGTGTACCTATGACTACTTAAAATAGTATAAGGTTTTTGTTGATTTAAGCAAATTTAAGATTATGTGCGACATTTTCGTTTCAATAATAACTATATATAAGCATTGTAAAAACTATTGCATACAGTTATATTGCATTCAATTTCTTATGTAATATTATCCCAATAATAAAGAAGAGACAACACATTCGAATGTGCAACTGACTAAAATGAATAGTACCATATATCCAAAGACATTCATAGATATGTATGTAATTATATATAAAAAAAAAAATATATGCAAGACGTATAATGTGGGGCAAGCTAATGAAGCACTTAGCAAATTAACTAAGTTCGGGATGAACGAATATATGTGCAAATGAATAAACGAAAAACAGTAGATGTGACAGTAGTAGCGAGCATTAGCAGTAACTACTAGTTGTAGCATGTCATGGAATGGTGTAAATACTATAGCTAATTAACTACTTTCGTATAAAAAAGTTTTATTAAAAAATTTTGTGAAAATAAAAAGTAGAAAAAAATAAAGGGAGAGAAAGGACCAAAAAAAAAAAAACATACGTTTTCCGTACGACGTACATACATAACTACGATTATAAAAGTTCATCGTAAAAAATTAAAATACAATAAGAAGCGAATAAGAAACGAATGCCATTAAATGACAAAACTCTGGCAGAAAATTATAAAAGTATGCTGAATGAAGAACAAGACTAAGAGAAAAAATAAGGCAAATGACTCGTTACAGAAATGTAAGTATAACAACAACAACAGCAATAATAATAATAATAATAATAATAAGAGTCGTTGTCATTGCAGTAAAAGTGCAATCAAATATACACGGATGTTCTAATATAAAGCATGATTCACTAAAAACTGCCACATACTCCATTGGATTATTGATAGAATGATGTTATTAAGTAGCCACGTAACATCGATATAACTACTGAATCGTCAAAATAAAAATTTGTAAATGCTCCAATTAACAATTATTTGAAACATTTAATTCATACTTTTTTGAGAATGAGTAATTCAATTTTTAGAAATTGAAATTGTTGAAATCAATGGAAATAATATCGATTTGTCGATATATCACATTACTAGTTAGATTAGATTGGTGTAACATCACCAGTAGTAAGGGACTTTGTCTATTATGGAACCACCATCAACAACTGTAATGACGTCAGTCTAGAGTAGGACGTCATGCGTAGGATAACTCTTGCTAACAGGTGTTACTTTGGGCTGAGTAAGCAATTGAGAAGTCGAGCCCTCTCTCGAAGAACGAAAACTACACTCTACAAGTCTCTCATAATGCCTGTCCTAACATATGGCGCTGAAGCTTGGACAATTTCCACCTCGGATGAGCGAATGCTTGGAGTTTGCGAGAGAAAAGTCCTACGCAAGATCTTTGGACCTATTTGCGTTGGTGGCGAGCATCGAATAAGGTACAACCATGAGCTGTATGAGCTGTATGGCGATACCGACATAGTAAAGTGCATTAAAATTCAGTGGCTGCGTTGGATAGGTCATGTCGAGCGAATGGAAGAATACGCTCCAGCTAAGAAGGTGTTATATTCGGAACCCGCTGGTGGACGACACAAAAGAGGAAGACCTAACCTCCGGTGGAAAGATTAAGAACTGGAGAACTTGTAAGCGCTTGGAATTTCTAACTGGTGCCAACTAGCTAAGGAAAGAGCTGGCTGGCGAAGCATGCTAGATTCGGTCTAAATCGACAATTATATGACAATTGGAAGCCGAATACAGAGGCTCTTAATTTGCCTTCTATATTAATATCTGGGTGCCGTAGCTCAGTGGTTAGTGTGTTCGCCTTCTGATCTGTAGGTCGGTGGTTCTATCCCCGGCTGATGCATAACAAATTTAATATCGATAAGATTTTTCTTTCGAACGGTACCCACCTGTCGGCAAGCAATTGGCAATTCTTCCGACAGTAACAACTTGCCATGAAAAAGCTTCTTAAAGAACTCTGTGACAAAGCTCAGAAAAAGTGATGTCACAAGTGTTCTGCCGTTCGGAACCGGCTAAAATAAGTAGGTCCCTTCTAATATTGTCCAAAATTTAAGACGCACAACAGTAATGGAAGAGAAGCTCGGCCAATGAGACCTTTGGGGCTTTATGTGGCCACATATTTATTTATTTATTTATTATTTATTAAATTCCGGCTCAACCACCCAAACATAATTTTTTGGACTGGTAATTCTTTCGACGGTCAAAATTTGCAAAGAAAGAAGCTTCTGAACGATTGTTGTGATAGAAGTTCTGTCATAGAAGCTCTGCTATTTAGCATCGATTAATTAATGTTTGGCAGCACTTGTCAATCAAAGCTTCAGAGAATGTGTGTGCATCTTTTAAAATGTTAACATCAACACTGCAGCCAGTTTGGATACATAGTTGTTGTTGGACAATTATTTCAGAGACTCGTTTTTGAGTGAGCTTTTTTCTTTGTGAATATGGAAAAATCATATATCGAGTATCAATATTTATTTTGAAAAGGCAGTACGCCGAGACGATTTAGAGATTTTGCACCATCTTTTACCATTTTAGGTACATGAATTTAAAACTCGAAATGTACAATAACGTATGATAGAGGTTTTCATAAAATAAATATGAATTATTTAAAAGAGTAGGAAGAGTAATAGTTGTATCTCAAAAAAGTCATTCCAATTTACCAAGGAAGCGAATAAATACTAATGATCTGAAATAAACAACAATTAATTTGAAATAAAACAATTTTTTTGTCATCAGAGCAAAAATACAATTTTAGAGTTTTAAGTGAACTATGCTTTATGGTAGCAGTAACAGTAGCAGTAGCAGTAACATTTGGTAGCAGAAGTACGAGTACATGTAGTACATCCATTTTAAATGTGTGAGAGTCATATACAAAACGTTTTCGAATAGAAAATTCCATGGATAAATTAGCGTAGAGCAAACTGCTGGCAATGGTGGATACACACGAATGGTACACAGTAAGGCAACTTGTACTTGAACATGTACGAAAATGCTTGTTCTATAAAAAATCCTCTGAAAATAACTACTTTAGTTACATACATTCTAACGACGACAATTTCAAATTAAATTACAAATGGAAAAAAATGGCATAACAGCATGGCAGTTGTAGAACAAATAAAAAAAAAAAATAAAATTGAAAAAAGTGGAAACATAAGATACGAACTACGTATATGTTAGTGTGTGAGTAGGTTCCGTGATACGCCACAGGAGTCAAAAAGAATTATAAAAGCTATTAAACGAAGTAACGAATGTGAACAAATGTTGGTGCAACTTTCAACTGCAATGCAATGCTTAATAAAGCGTTTGGGCGTCAGTGGAACACGCGTACAATGTATATTTATGTATCTACTAATATCCACACGTGCATTTTTGCAAACGAAAAGAGAAATAATAATAATAATAATAAAATGCTACAACTACTCTCTTCAATTGTGCAACGTGCACTTGAGGCATAATTCCAATGATGATGCAAATGGCATTTGGTAAGTATTCATACTTACCAAATGCACTGCATGTACGAGAGGTAGTAGCAGTTTGGGTTGGGTTGAGCGAGTCGAGTTGAGTGAATAATGATATCCGTTGACATAATTTCCGTCGACTTCAAAACAAATTTCATGGTTTTGTGCAATTTTTTGCTGGTGCGCGGGTTTTTTTCGTTTATCGCTTTGTTCTACATGGTTGCCTGATAATTATAAAATGTGCTTATGGATTTTTAAAAGTACCATTGCCATGAAAGGCGTGGCAATTATGACAATATGTGCTACATTGCAACAATTTATTATTTTTGTATGTATTTGCACTTTTAATTTAACATATTATCATTCTATTCATTCTCCAAATTTCAGGTGTAAACGTAATTTGCAAATTTATAATCCATTAATACTAACGTACGAGGGCGGTCCCAGAACTACCCGACCTGACATATAGTTGGCGGCAGTAGTTTAAAAAAAATTATTTTGGTGAAAAGTGGCAACTTTATAAAATATATGTTTTAAGTTTCAAGGCGCCACGTTGCTTAGTATTTTTTTTTTTTGAGCTATCGAAAGTTAACGACCTTAGTGAATTTGTAAACATAGGAAAAATTGGTCACCGTTATGTAATTCAATACTTTCATTTGAAAGGTTTCAGTCCAACGATAATTAAAGCCGAACTAGATTCTACTCTGGTGGAGTCTACTCTTTCGTTTACGACCATAAAATATTGGGTGGCAGAGTTTAAATGAGATCATACGAGCTGCTAAGACGAACACCGTAGTGGTCAACCAATTAAGGTGGGCACTCCAGAAACGGTTAAGAAAATTCACAAAATGGTATTGGATGATCGCCGGCTGAAGGTGCGTTAGCTAGGTGAAATTACAGGCATTTCAAAAAGTGCTATACATCGTATATTGACCGAAAATTTGGAGATGAAAAAGCTGTGTGCAAGATGGATTCCGCGTTTGCTCACAATAGAACAAAAACAACGTCGTGAAGATGTTTCTATAGAGTGTTTTGCGATGTTTCAGAGTAATAAAGCAGAGTTTTTGCGTCGATTCGTAACCATGTATGAGACATGGGTCCACCATTTTACACCTGAGACAAAGGAGCAGTCAAAACAGTGGACTGAAAGGGGAGAATCGTGTCCAAAGGAGGCGAAGACAGTTCCATTTGCAGGTAAGGTTATGGCGTCTGTTTTTTTGGGATGCACGTGGGATAATTTTTATTGATTACGACGAGTATTATGCTAATTTGTTGCAGCGTTTAAGTGGTGAAATTAAAGGAAAACGTCCGCATTTGGCGAAAAAGAAAGTATTGTTTCATCAAGACAATGCACCAACCAGTTCACACATCCGCTATTGCGATGGCCAAAATCAACGAGTTAAAGCTCGAATTGCTTCAGCACGCATCTTATTCGCTAGATTTAGCTCCTTCGTATTATTTTATATTTCCAAATTTGAAAAAATGGCTTGATGGTAGAAGATTTGCAAACAATGAAGAGGTGGAGTCTGGATTATGATTTAAGGGTTATTAAGGAGGCCGTTTCCTTCTGCGACCCTTAGGACTATTATACAACTGGCATTCCTAATAATAATATAAAATAATTTTTACCATTGCCTCATTTGACTTTAGACATTTTTGAACCAAAAGTGGGATTTTTAGCTGGTTTTGGTGAGAGATTAACAAAAATTTTGTTAAAATAGTGAACTTGTGAAAATACTCCGCTTAAAGGACACAGAATTCTAATTTTTCAAAAGTGTTGTTCATATATCAATAGAGATCATAAAAGTTACACTTCAAATTCGGACATTCATTATTGTGAATAGTTTATAAACAACAATACTATTGGCTATCAACACCAACATTAGCCAATGACAAATTTTAGTACAACAAATAGTTGTCTATTGTGAGCCCGGTTTGTGGTAACAAATGATAAATAGAAACAATAGAATACAGAGAGAGAGAGAGAGAGAGAATGGGATAGAGAACTAGAGTGAAGAAGAAGAGGAAGAAAATTAAGTAACTGTTGATGTGTACAAGTATTTCTGAAATTGCTTTCACTTGCTGCTCACTTGGATTTTGCTTTTGAAAAGTTCTTGAGAAATTTGTTGTCGCGCTGACATTCTGTTCGGTAATGTAACAGCAAATAAGTAAGTAAGCAAGTAAGCAACCAATAAGAAGAGTTAAAACCACAAAAGTGCATAAAATTGAAATTCTTTTGCGGAGACAATTTTGCAGAAAAACAAGCAAACATGCAAACAGATTGTCACTCAGAAAGACGGAACACAATTTGAATTGTTTTAGCCATTCATGTATTGTTGCATATACATCGTATTCGTATTGTAATTGTGAGAGAAGAAAGGGCAATATAAAAAAAAAACACAAATATACTCCCTCACACACACACACAAGAAAGAATGAAGGAAATTATTCAAAACTTTTCAAATGTTTGCACAAAAGTTCATTTTAATTTCATTTCTTGCAATGCTCGTATCATCTGCCATTGCCATCTGCAGTCACTATATCGCATCACTACCGAACAAACAACAAACAACACCATAGCTATATATAATGTACATTAGTACATCGTGTTGTATTTACAATATGGCTGATGTGATGGTGGTGGTGGTGGTGGTGGTGGTGCGGTTTCATCAAATATCCTATAGTGGTGTAGCTGTTGCGATTGCATGTATGGCAATGTATGGCAATAGAGAAACTTGAAGAAATTGCAATTGCAAATGCCACAATACTGTGGCAGAATGGTAATTTCTTTTAGCTCTTCTACTATTTGTATTAACTACTGTCCCATTCTATAGTGCTCCTTATACATGTTGCAAGCTTAAGAATGCAAATGTGAGCATGTTGTTTTGAATTTGTTGGGCGCGTAAATATACAAAAATCTTATGAGTTGCAAAAATGTACAATGCAAAAAAAAAAAATACTCTAAATTCTTTTGCAGACTTTCATTGTGGTTGGAAAACGTACCCACATATATTCCCGCCTGTAGAATTGCATATATACTATGTATGCATGAATGAATAGAGTATAATACGTTTTACAAATGCCACGCATTCATACAGACACTCATGTATAAATTGAAATTAAACTTGTTTCAAAGGCCACTCCATATCATTGCTGTACATTACACATTGCTACAGATTCATTTTTTAGATGGATTTTGCAAATATTATATTTGAAATTGTTCATTTTCATAGCGAATTTTTGAAGTGTACACACATACATTGAGTCATGCATATTGGGGCGAATCAAATTCGATAGAAGGATAAAAATTATCCGCGATTTAACTAGAAGATATCTTTGAAAAGCACCAGTGTGGAGGTAAAAGTATTTGAATTTTACTAACTATAGTGATGGCACCTCGACCTGGAAGCTAAACTGGGAAATAACTATAGCAAGTTTTCACAGAAATATGTCTAAAAGTTTTCCTGATGATGATTACACATATATTTAGGCATTTAGAAGTTTTGGTATACGTAATAAAGAGCTGTGTGAATGTATTTGATTTTCGATTGATTATCTTTACTCTCAAAACATGTACAACATTTGCATAGCATAACTAAATAGAATGAGAATGAGTGAGAGTGAAATATTAGGCAAATAGAATACTTCACTCATTTCTGTACAAGAAATATTTCATATATTCGTTTTTTGTCTTCAAATAAACAAATATTTGAGAGTACTACGAGAGTTTGAGAGTACTATGAGTGTGTTGCACGTTATAATTGTTGTTGCTTTTCATGAGAGGCTCTAATGATTTGTACTACTGCGTCTTGCCGCATCATGTTGTCTTATATACTGTATTTTTTGCAAATATGTATTCTAATGTAACATAGAAAAGCAAAACGAATATTTAGAGTACTCTCAAATACTTTACGTCCATTTGCAAATGTTGAGATTCTACTCATTCTATTAAACATACACTCCATTCCATTCTATTTCTGTTTTATTTATTCTAATTAGTATTTGTTTAGAGAGAATGAATGAAAGATTCTATTCTAATATCAATAGAGTGTTTTGAACATGCAAATGAATACATTCCTGCAGCACTCTAATAGGTAACCCAGGTATTGTTGAATAATGCATAGATGTGATCGAAATGTGATAAAAAAAGAAAGATATTCATAAAAAGAAATTTTGAAAATAGTAGTACTTTTGATTGTATTTTTAAATGACCATTTAATACGTTAATGAAAAAAAAAAACTGTTTGGTTGTATTTTTTAAAAATTTTAAAAGTCATGCTTAATTTTCCACAGAGATATGGCCACTCGAATGTACATTCTAATTTGTATTTTTATTACACATATATTTTTGTTACTTCTGCCACTGCTGCTGCTGCTGCTGCTGCTGCTGTTGCTATGCTACTTTCACTGCCAAGAGCAATTTGATTGCACAAGCTTGTGAAATTATTACTGTTATTACTACATACATACTACTAAATTACTTACTACATGTATGGTATGTACGTGTACATACTTGTGAATAATTGAAATTTTAGCATATGTATACGAATATATTTGAATAAATGTGAATAGTTGCTTATGAATGTACATTTTATGAAGGTATATTTGTATATCTTATGAGGACATACATACATATTTGTATTATTTACAATTTATGTATGTTATAGTACCACAAGAAAATTCCTATTGTAATTAAGTGTAATATTCGCTCTGATTACGATTAGTAAGTAGTACTCACAGTCCATAACACATGCATAGTATCAGTGTGAAATTGTTGAAGAGGAGATGGTGGTTGATATAAGAGAGTGAGCTTGTATAAATGTAAATTTCTTCGATAAGTTTTGGGGATAAGGTTTAGGTATTGGATTAATAAGATGTACATATGTCTTTCTGACAAAAATACTCTTGAATTTTAGGCCAATTGTCGAAAATATTGATGAAATAATGGAAATCATCTGCTTAACCTTGTACAGAAACTGTTTGGAACCCTTTAAATAAGGCTGGATACAAAAAGAAGCCCTACGAGTTAACGCAAAAAAACCTCATCGACCGAATTCCGATCTGCGAATCGCTGCTGAATCACAACAAAATCGCTCCATTTCTGAAGCGGATGGTTACTGGTGATGAAAAGTGGGTTTCTAGCGACAACGTCAAGTGAAAACGGTTGTGGTCGAGTCCCGGTGATCCGGCGCAAAAGGTGGCTAAACCAAAATTGACGGTCAGGACGGTTTTGCTATATGTTTGATGGGATTGGCAGGGAATCGTCTACTATGAGCTACTCCCCTACGCCGAAACTCTTAATTCGGACCTGTGCTGTCAACAATTGGAACGTCTGAAGGAAGCAATCGCCTAGAAGCGGCCAACTTAGGCCAATAGAAGAGGAACTGTGTTCCATCAGGACAACTCCAGACCACACACATCGATAGTGACGCGCCAGAAACTCCGGGAGCTTGGTTGGGAGGTTCTTGTGCATCCACCTTATAGTCCGGACCTGGCACCAAGTGATTGCTACCTGTTCCTATCTATGGCGAATGATTTTACTGGTGAAAAATTCGTCTCAAGAGAATCTTGTAAAAATCGACTGTCCCAGTTTTTTGCCAATTAGGATGAGGGTTTCTATGAGAGTGGCATTAAGAAATTACCTTCAGAATGGCAACAAGTTATCGAAAAAACGGTGCATATTTGACCTAAATCGGATCATTTTAACTATGCTAAATAAAACCTGCAATTTAATGCAAGAATAATGTATTTCTTTTTACTAGACCTTATATTAACGGTATGGATAATATGGAATATTCGTGGTGGAATCAATCTTGATTTCAGGTTTTTTAATTTAATTACTGAAAAGCATTGAATTCAAGTTTGGGTGACGTAGCTCAGTGGTTAGTGTGTTCGACTTCCGATCTGTAGGTCGTGGTTCAATACCCGGCTGATGCATAACAAATTTAATATCGAAAAGATTTTTCTTTCGAACGGTACCCACCTGTCGGCAAGCAATTGGCAATTCTTCCGACAGTAACAACTTGCCATGAAAAAGCTTCTAAAAAGAACTCTGTGACAAAGCTCAGAAAAAGTGATGTCACAAGTGTTCTGCCGTTCGGAACCGGCTAAAATAAGTAGGTCCATTCTAATACTGTCCAAAATTTAAGACGCACAACAGTAATGGAAGAGAAGCTCGGCCAATGAGCCCTTTGGGGCTTTAAGTGCCACATATTTATATTTTTATTTTATTGAATTCAAACCAGTAGGTCTTATAAGAAACCTCAGGTCAGTGAAGAAGTAGAATTCTGGCTGGCAATGAAACGTAATTATTAGAAGAAATGCTTTTTTATTCATGATTCATGTTGAGGACACAATTAAATTTTCAGAAATTGAGATTATAATATCCAAATTAGTTTGGATGAGCAGCGCATCTCAGTTTGACAGGTGAATACCTAATTTGCATTTATACACGTTTATGGAATTATTAGACGAGCATGTCTACCATAGTAAAGTAAAGTAATCGTGAATATGTGATCTTGAACTGCTATCAAATTTCCATCTCTATTTCTATTTGTGCGGTTGTAAAAATCAAGCTTTCTTCGGATGATGCATCCATAAATCAACAGATGGGATATTTTAATTATGGTATCTGTTTTATGATGAATTCCTAAAAGTGATTTACATGAGACAATATGACAAATTCTTATAGTTTTCCGTATTCCTGAAAGAATTTAATGATTTCAGACGTTTGACTAGACTGATGCCTAGAAAATGTTAGTACATATTATATTAGTTAGTTTACATCGAATTGGACTGAGACTATGCACGTGTTATAAGCTTTATAAATGTGTCTAGGTATATACAATTTTTGCCATTTAAACACCTTATAATAATAGTTTTCGTTTTGTTCTTCTATATCTAATTTACTTTTATTCAAATATACAATTTTATATTATATTATATTAAATGAATATAATTTGTAATGTGAAATAAGCGACCACCATTTTATATTGAATAAAATACATACATACTTTAGTATTAGTAAAATAAATTTAAATATAAATTTAATACTTACCTAATACTAAAATTGTAACTACATCATTTGTTTATCGATTATAATTATTGTTTTTATAATATAATATAATTTGTTGTATATAATTAAATATTAGAGCTGTTATTTATTTGACCTTTCCAAAATAAAAAAAAACCGGATAGTGAATACGAATATTATCTCATTAATTGTAATAATTGGTTTTCGTTTACAAATAATATAAATTCACAAATTTATTAGTCTTTCTTATAATAAAAAAAAATATGTTTGAGATCGCACAAGTTTTCCTACAATTTTTATTATTTATTATTGCCACCATCGTTGATATTGAATAGTAAGAAAGAATATCAATAATTTTAAAATTGCATTATAATAATGCATTGTAATAATGAAAAAAAAAAATTATATTAATTTTTCCAGTTAAGCTTTTGATATATTGTAATTGGTTAAAATTAAAATATTCGAATTTTTTGTTTTTTAAAGAAAAGTAATAATTCCAATTTTTTTATGTATTAAGTTGCAATTAAAAAATTTGTTAGCAAAATAATCTAATAATTACTTAGACAAATATATTTTTAAAAGTGTGTTTTATACAAACTAATTAAATAATAATATTATTCGATAATTGGTTTCGTTTAAGCGACATGACAACACTAATAAATATGTAAGCGAAATGTTTGTTATTCATACGCCATGTATGCTGTATTATGTTTGAATACATTTATGCGGAACATAAACAGATTAGATGATATTATATGCTTCATTTCAAATTAATATGATTAAAATTCACTCAACTGGCTGGTTAATACAAAAGCATAATAATAATTATTATTCTCACCATCATCATGATCATCATTATAATTGCCGATAACGATTAATACACATTTACTTAAGTGCATATACAGTGTGGTTAATACGTCTTCATACAAATTGGTCTGTTGTGTTTTTTATTAAAGGAAATACGTATGCAATCATGCTCCGAAGAACGTTGGCCGATTTTTCTTTCAGTATTGCTGTCTGTGTGAAGGAAGGGATTTACTTGGTTTAGGTGCTGCTCGGTAAACAGAAACCGAGACTTAATTAGCACATAGCAAAAGCGTCATTTTGCTACACCATCACTCCTGGAACCACTAAAGTGTGGCCTATACGAATCATCTTGATCCAGTAATAAACCTGCTAATGTCGTCTATTTTGTTTCCAGCAATTTCATTTAGGCTATCCATTACGAATTTCCCTAGAGTTCTATGTCGTAGAGCACCCAGACTTGGGCTCTCACATGGATAGTGGAAAACCGTCTCCTTGGATCCCTCTTGTTTGCAGCTTCGGCATCTGTCATTGTAGTGCCATCCTATTTTCTCTGCATGGTCTCCTATCGGCCAGTGATCGGTAATAGTGGAGGTGATTCTGAAGATATCTGTTCTTCTATTTCTTACCAATTCGTCGGTTCTTCGCTTGTTATTTTACAGGCGCCAGTTCTTAATCACCTGGTTCCTGCCTGCTTTGGGGATTTACTTATAAAGGGTTTTCCATTAGGGACATAACAATTTCGTATCTTTATATGAACGTACCCTTAAGCTTTTTTAATCAACTGTCAATGTCAAAACGTTAGTTAAAGTCAACATTTTCATCATGGTAAAGTTCACGAACCAGGAACGTTTGGAAATTATTAAAAATTACTACCGAAATTCTTAGTCGGTGGTGGCAACTTTAAGGGTGAAAAATCATCTTCAGCGATGAAGCTCATTTCTGGCCCAATGGCTTTGTCAATAAGCAAAATATGCATTATTGGTCAGCAACAAACCCACAAGTGCTTCTTGAGACACTGTTGCACCCGCAAAAAGTTACTGTTTGGTGCGGTTTTCATGCCGGAGGTGTGATTGGGACGTATTTTTTCGTGGATCAAAAACGACCGTCATGTTACCGTCAATGGAGAGCGCTATCGTGCTATGTTGGAAGATTATTTGCGGCCAAAATTGGAAGAACATGACATCAGCGATATGTGGTTTCAACAAGACGGTGCCACTAGCTACACAGTACACGTCACAATCGATTTATTACAAGGCAAATTCGGTGAACGTGTTATCTCGAGAAATGGTCCGGTCGAATGGCCGCCTCGTTCATGTGATCTAACAGCATTGGTTTTCTTTTTATGGGGATTGATCAAGTCACTGGTCTATGCCAACAAGCCAGCAACTCTAGACGAGCTCAAAGACAACATCCAACGCGAAATTGCCAACGTTCCGGTCGTGGTGGTCCTATGACCGAAATCGAATTTCATTCATAAAATGTAATGCTTGAAATATATCCACAATAAATTTGAACTCAATATCTCAAATATTTCTGTTTCTCTAATGAAAAACCCTTTATTACTCAATAGCGAACGGCAGAATTGTAATCTTTAAGAAGTTCCTCATAAGGTTGCTTTAAAATTTAGTAAAAGTGCAATTCTAATTAAGAGTTATTTTAAAAAATTCAATTTGCCACAAAATATCATACGAACATATTTTGGTCACACACTGTATTTACGAGTACATCATGTATTTAAAGATGGAAACCATAACAATTCAAGTATGAAAAGACAAATTAAATTTGTACATATTTCAATTGAATTGTATGTATTTAATAATGACGGAAGTCAAAAACTGTGATTAGCGAGGGTTGGTGTCGTTTTTCGCTCTTTGTATTTATATAATTCCATTATTTCCATATTTCCGTGTATAATATAAGCTGCATAAAGTCTTACAAGTAAATTCTATTGTATTCATGCGATGAATATCCATTGCTTTGTCCATAGAAGTGTGTTTTAATCAGAATTAGGATAATTATTTGTTGGCGAACAAAGCGAAAATGGAACTACACTGAATGTATACTCAATATGTCACGATTTGATTTGATTTAATTTTTGTTTTTGTTTTTGTTTTTGCTTAGTTCACTTCCAAATGAACAACTTTATTTAATTCTAAATAAGCTTTTTCATTTGTTCGCACACTTGAAGGAGCACAGTGTATAATGAATATATTGTATACTCTATAATATAATGATGGATGGATGGGAGGAGGTTAATGCTGTAAAACATTGTTTATAAATATATTAATGGTTTGCTTGTCATAACTTGTAACAATAAATATAATATATCAGCATACGCAAACGGCATGTGGCGAAGAGAGGGAGAGAGTGAGAAAGACAGACAGACAGAAAGAAAACGAGAGATAGAAGTAGAAGAAAGGAGATGAACTTTTGCTTCGATAAAGACTTTTGAATGATTTATTTTGATGATTTATTTTGATGTAATTATTAAAAAAAAAAAATTAATTATTCTGTAGTTTGAAATTTTTCCTTGCCCTCTTATTTTTCTTCTACACTTGCGTTTATTGCCCTTTGCCGTTTTGGTTTTTATTAAACTCACATTAATCTGTGTGGCTGTTGTTTAGTTTTTCATTAACATTCTATTTATAAGGGAATTTAATTTATGATCATTTTTATTAATTGCAACGCCTTTGTTTTTGTTATACTCCCCCTCTTTCCTCTAGATATTAACACGCACAACATTTTTTTATGCTGAATAGAGGACAGATCCATTAATTAGCGTGGAATTTGCTTTAGATGTATAATATTGAAAAAACATAAAGATTTGCATGTTTGCTTCCATCGAATTTCATGAACTGTACTAATCTAAGGACCTATCACTTATAACATACCACCTTGATCAAAAAGTTCCCGGAATAATCATTTTTGAATTAATAATAAATACGTGAAGAGCATGAGGGAAAAGAACAAGAATCTCAATAGAAATGGAAATCATAGTACTCTTCAAAATCAAATATACCACCTTGATCAAAAAGTTCTCGGAATAATCATCGTGTGGCGCTCCCATCGTTCCAATTTGAGTTCTGTTTTTTTTTTTGTTTTTTTTTTTGTTAAGTTGGTACATCTGTTGTTGATATTCCCTCTAAATCTTAGCATCATAGCTTGACATTTGCAAAAGTTACATAGCCAAGAGTATATCCATCTCAGTGCTTCCTGCGATTTTTCCATTACTTACTTCCTCTCGGCTGCTGAAATGCGTTCCCCGTAATGGCCTTTTAACTCGATTGAACAGAAAGAAGTCACAGGGAGCCAAATCAGGTGAATTTGGTGGCTATTGGATGGTATTTGTTGCATTTTTTGTCAAAAAGTTACGAATAATGATGGCATTGTGGGACGATGCGTTTTCATGGTGCAAAATCCACGAGTTTTCTGCCCACAATTCTGATCTCTTTCTGTCGTACTCATAAACCCATGTCTCGTCTCCAGTTATGATCCTTTTGATGAATGTGCGATCGGATTCAGACTCGCATGAATTCATGGAATTGATTGAAAATTGTAAAAAATCGCCAACACACAGAGACCGATGTACTTTTGGCTAAGTAATTTTTGCAAATGTCAAGCTATGACGCTAAGATTTAGAGGGAACAACAGATGTACCAACTTAACAAAAAAAAAAAAAACAGAACTCAAATTGAAACGATAGGAGCGCCACACCGTGGTGATTCCGGGCACTTTTTGATCAAGGTGGTATATTTGATTTTAAAGAGTACTATGATCTCCATTTCTATTGAGATTCTTGTTTTTTTTTGCACTCATGCTCTTGACGTATTTATTATTAATTGAAAAATGTAAGTAATAAATATAATTCAAGTAGTACATTAATTAACTTAAATACTTTTACATATATTCTAGCAAAGTTTCACACATGAAACACATATATTTATATACATGCATACATACATACATACGTACATACCGAATAACATACAAGAGAATGCATATAAGCGAATGCTGTGTGGGGGTGCTCTTTCGTGTTCATTCATCATTGTCAAGTTTCATGTAAAACAACAGTAAGAAAAACAAGATTAAAAAGCAACAACAACAACAAAAAGTTTAATGAATAACTGCTAAAAAAACAACAACAATAGGGTGGAAAGTAAGTGTGGAAGAAAAAAAAATTAAATAAAATGCGAATTGTACAAAGTGAAAAGTGTACAAATAAGCGCGTCAAAATAATTTTAAAGTTAATTTCATTCTGTTGAATGTTGCTGCTGCTGTTACTGGTACCGTTGCTGATATATTTTTGTTTTTGTTTTATGTATTCCCACCAACCAAACAAGCAACTAAAGCATGAAGTATCAAGTAAACACTATTGGCTAACTGTGGCAAAAATGAGCAAGGACTACGACGACGATGATGACGCGCGTGACGACGCGCGTGACGTTGCCGACGATGAAATGCCATGCATTCACAAGTGTATAGAACACTTCAGACATGAAAAGTCAAAAGCTGAAGAGGTAAAAATGTGAATAAATGAATGAATGATGTAATGAATGAATGAATGAATGAATGAGTAGCACAAATACGTGTAAGTACTACATACATTAACACTCATACACGTACAAGTTGAAAGTATGTCGGTGGAACGGATGTTGCTACATTCATAACATATTTATGTGTGAGCAGGGAAGCGACGATGCGTATAAAAGTGCATTAAAAGTGAACATTGTATGAGGTAATATGTATGAACATATAAAGAAATATAATTCATAAATAAATATATTATATATTTATGTATTTATTCGCGTGGTAAATTTTAATGGACATTGAGAAACTAAACAAATCAACATATGACTGTGATGGTACTTTTGCTTGAGTTAGATTGCTGTAAAGTGAAATAATAATGTTTATATTTTTTGACTACTAAATCTAATCGTAGATAAAATTGGTACTGAGATTACGATGGAAACCAATTGAAAACAAATGAAATAGATAGCAGCTTGGCTGACGGCTCTCTTTAATAAAATCGCCAATGAAGGAATCCCAGAAGCATGGTATAACAGCTATCTAATACCGTTCTACAAAAATAATGGAGACGTACGATGCTGCTCAAATTATCGCGGAATTAAATTAATGTCCCACTGCCTTAAGATTTGGGAGCGTGTCCTGGATTATCGCATTAGAAACATCGCTACAATCAGTGAAAACCAATTTGGCTTTGTCAGTGGCAAATCAACGGTCGATACGAAACACATCCAACGAATACTTATAGAAAAACATTGTCTGAACAAAAAGAAGCTATTAGGAGTCTTCATTGATCTGGAAAAGGCGTTCGATCGTGTGCCTACAGATGTACTGTGGCAGGCGCTAAGATCCCAGTCTATCACCAAGATGCATATCTTAAGTCACCACACAAGCAAGATGCATATCTGGGCTCACGAAACCTTTTAATGTAAATGTGGGCGTGCACCGAGACTCAGCCCTTAGCCCGCTGCTTTTCAACCTGGTGATGGATTTACTTATGCGCGACATCCAAGACAGCCTGCCATGGACACTTTTATATTCAGTTGTGCTTCTTCCCGAAAATAAAGCTGACTGAGTTCCAGTTCAAAGGAGAAGCCGAAAAATACTGCCTAAAACTTGGCAGCGATTCCATCAAGAGCGTCGAAAGCTTCAAACACCTTGGCTCGCATATTAGTGTAAACGACACGCTTGACAAAGAATTATCGCAAAGAAATATGGCAGAGCTGGAGATCCACATCAGGCGTTCTTTGCGATAAGAGGATGCCAGAACACATAAAATGCAAAATCTACAAATTTATTGTCAGACCAGCAATACTTTATTCCGCTGAGTGCTGGGCGATACCGCAGAACCTACAACAAAAACTACATGTGACGGAAATGCGTATGCTACGTTGAGCCAGTGGTGTTACCCTACTTGATAAAGTCCAGAATAGGTACATCCGTGGAAGCAGCAGCGCCTATCACTGATAAGATGTAAGAAAATCGCCTCCGTTGATATGGTCATGTAATGAGGAGACCGGAGGATCACGTATTGAGAAGAACATTGGCAATGGAAGAGTGTAAAAGAGGTCCGGAAAGACCACCACGAACTTGGTGTAACTTAATAAAATCCGATTTGCGTAGCAAGATCACAAACTAGAAGACGACACAGGATCGCACGACCTGGAAATATCGTACAAGGAGAGCCGACCCAAATAGGAAAAGGCTAGGACAAAGAAGAAAAAGAAGAAGAAATATACAGCTAGTAAACTGAGTACCATATATGTGTGAGCAAAAAATTTGCAGACATTTGCGCGTTGAGGTCCCATACGAGGTGATAATGATACTTTCCATTTCAATAGCTCCACAAAAACTTCAAAATATCTATCCCGGTAGGTAAGTAAAATCATATTAGTGTTGCTATATACCGAAAATATAAATTGATGGAGCAACATTTGCGTAACGAACAACAGTTTATGCAACACTACCAAAGGTCAGACCTATATGTTGTGGGCCAAACTGTGTTAAGAACTGGGTGATATGTATCCGTGGAAGAAGTGGTGGAATTTTGAAGCGTGTCGATAGCTAGTCTGCGTGCACACTGGTTTGTCTCCGGAGCTCAGTTTCAAGGCTCAATAGGCCAGCTACCAACTCCAGATTTTGGTTCAATCCCATAACACTAGAAATATATTGAGCATGCGATTTCTCTTTAGCATGCCCTTTTCTTGCATGCTCTCACGCAATGAGCTACTACCTCTAGTACCTCCTGTAGGGCGGCCTTAAGATGGTATTGCCGCTCTACTGCCCTCCCACCATGACTCACCTGAAATTAATGGGCGTCCCTATGTACGAAACCTGTCAACCAACCAACCAACTATTGAAAGTGGTAAAAATTATACTAAGTTAATTGAAATAAAAAAAAAATCGTGGCATTTAATCTAGCACAACTGATCCAACTATCAAATAACACATACCACATTTCATTACACTCTCTTAATATTGAAATTCAAGAAGAATAAATGAATGAATAATTAAATGTGTGAAAGAATGAAACTAGTAACGGGAACCAATTTGCTAAATTGCTAAGATTTGTTCTACATTGTTGCAAACATGTTGCAGTATTTATTCATTTGATTTTAATTCATTTATCAGGTCAGTCCATAAGTTCGTGCGTTATTTTTTCAATAGTTTCACAGTAGGCGCTTTTTGCGTCCAAAAAATGATTCGTGGGAGATAAGGGAACTATTTTTATTTTCTTTGATTTATTTATTGTGCATTCAACAAGTGATTTTAATCGTGGATAGAAGTACGCGTTGTTAAAAAATAAAATGGAATCTTTGAACGAGTGTATTTTGTATTTTTTTTATAAAAGTGGAAAAAATGCAACAACTGCTGTTGCAGAAATGAACACAATTCATGGGGAGAATACCGTGAGTGTAAAGACTACGCAAAAATGGTTTTTCCAATTCCAAAGTGGTGATTGTGACATTGACGATGCCCGACACCGACGCCTTGCTGGAACTCGTGTAAGCTGAGCCAAGTTTGACAGTTGATATGATGGCTGGAGGGTTAAATTCATCACATGGAAGAGTTTACAGGCACCTGGTTCAATTGAGCAAGGTTTCAAAGCTGGGTAAATGGGTTCCGCATAAACTTTCCGTCGCAAACTTTTAGCAGAGATTGAATGTATGTTCTCAGCTTGAAAATGAGAGTTCTTTTTTAACCGTATTGTCACTGGGGACGAAAAATGGGTCTTTTACAATAATCCTTTTTGCATACGCCAGTGGTTAAATAAAGATGAAACATCAAAACCAACCCTCAGAGATGGCCTCCTGTTGGTGGGTTGGTGGCCGGTATCATTTATTTTGATCTGTTGGAACCAAACCAGCAGTGGAAGAAAGAGGGGCCGGCCAAGAAAGAGATTGCTTAACGATGTAGAAGCAGACCTGAATACGATGAATGTTCGCAATTGGAGAGAGGAAGCGAGGGAGAGAACAAACTGGAGAAGAGTTGTTGGTGAAGCTATGGTCCACTCCGGACTGTGAGGCTAAGAGAGAGAGAGAGAGAGAGAGAGAGGAACCAAACCAGATTAGATCACAGTTGATTATTATTGCCATCAACTATCCAAACTGAATGAAGCACTTGAAAAAAAAAATCGACCGTCTTTAGTCAACAGACGCAAAGTTTTATTATACCACGACAACGCAAGACCGCAAGACAGACCTTAGGCAAGCTAAACGAGCTCGGGATGGAAGCTAATGCCGCATCCACCATACTCTCCGGATATTGCACCTTGCGTGATTATCACCTTTTCCGCGGACTTCAGTCCCATTTAAGTGATAAGAACTACATCTCAAAAGAAGCTATAAAAAGGAGGGATATCGACGAGTATTTTGGCTCCAAGGACAAACAATTTTTTGAGCAGGGAATTAAAAATTTGCCCAAAACTTTGGGAAGATATTGTAAGTAATGCAGGAAAATATATTATTGATTAATAAATACTGAGCATTTATTTTTTATTTATTTTAAAACCACCTAAGAAAAACGCACGAACTTATGAACTGACCTGATACTTAACCTTAATTTTTACAGGAAACGTCCGTTAAGCGGTTAATTTGTAGAATGCGTATTCGAAAATCGGTTAATACATTTTTAATAATAATGTAACTGACTGATTTATTTTTAGAAATGTGAAATTATAAATCCTGTTAGAAACTCTAGTACAGACACGTTTGACAGATAAATTGGGTGATGACAATTGCAGATAATCTAGTACTAATTACTGAAATGAATGAATTACTTCATTTAACTTATATTCTTTAGATAATTTCATTTGATTTAATTACATTTAAATGTGTAAATTTTTTATGAAACTAAATATCATGAAATAGGGCCAGCTATTAAATAATTTAGGCGTGTGTGTGTGTGTGTGTGTTTGCTAAGAATTTAATCAAAACTCATCCTCATACTTATGCTAACAATCACATCAACATAATCATCGATAAAATTCCACAACATTTAACTAACACCAATGTAGCAGCAATAGCAACATTAGCAATTGCCTTATTTCTTAATATTAATATTGCGGTAATGTGATGCCTCGATGGTGCGGTAGCGATATTGAAAGAGATTCACTCAAACGTGAAATTTAATGATAAAGCATTTTCACTATGGCGTCAACGGTAGCGGCAGCAGCAGCAGCAGCGATGTGGTCGTTTTATGTAATCGTCATAAAATGAAAAAATAAAATAAAGGCGTTCAAATCCTCTCAATTCACACAGTTACAACAAATTTAAGCCGCCTAACTAAGCCGCATTTTAGGCATTTTCATATTTTCGTTTGTTTTTATTTTCTTCGGTTATTTGTATTTGAACAGACGGACTTGGGCCTCTGGCAATTTTGTGTGTTTTAATGGTATCTTATTACGATACGATTATTATTTTTTTTTTTTTTTTTTTTCATTGGATTTTCGTGGAAAATAAAATAAGCAAAATAACGATGAGTTGTTAGCGTTAAATGAGTCTCATGGTAATATTGAAGTCAAAAACTTCACATTAATCTGGGGTTTTTTTTTCTGTTTTTTGGTCTTCTACGTTCATTTAAATATTTACAGGGACCAAACGATAGCAATGATAGCCATTGAGGTGGTAATACTTATACAAAGTGAGACGTAGAAATCGCTATACGTATCGGTTGGTTAGCCAGTGTATTCTCTTTAAAACAAAATATTTGCTCTTTTAATATTGAAATGTGTTGGTGTGTGTGTGTGAAAAAGTGAGTGGAGTGGTACAAAAAACAAAAAAAAAAGAATTGAAAAAAATTTAAATAATAAACCGCAACTGAACATCCGTTTCCGTTGCTGAGAGAGGTTGACTGTCTGTCTGTGCGTTTGACTTTAATTTGGATTTGTTTCAGTTGAGGGGGAGGGGGGTTCATGCATATCCTTCCAAATGAAATGAGAAACCGTCAAAACAAGCTCTGTCATTTTATTAAAATAAAACTTATGAACGCAATAATTGTGGGCCATTCTCATCATTATCGCCAGCGTGCGTATTTGTTGCTGTCTCGTCCGACTGTCTCCACAAATATTAAATAAGGTGTTGCTTTAATGTGGCTGGCATTCTCTTTTGAGAATGCCAATTCACACGCATATACTACCTTAAATGGACGATATAAATATCAGTAAATCATTTCACTATATATAACGCCATTGACCACATCGCACGAACACAGTGCTCGGCGCGACCTAAAATGCGAAGTAAAAAT